>CM060937.1:8750000-10000000 GCA_030765085.1 Allium cepa
CCAGAGTGCAAAATGAAATTTGACCATTGAAAAGAATCCCAGATAATTAAAATACGACCTTTTTGGAAATTAGAGATAATATAGGAATATTTTCAGTTACTACTAATTTTTCCCATAGATCTGTCAACATTTTCCATAGATAATTTGTTTTCTACAATACCAAGAAAGGAATTTTTTTTACTGTTTACCAGCTGAAGCATTTCTAACTGTTTTGTCAGGGCATTCTGCCTCGGATGTTCCAAGGTGGGAACTCCATTGATTAATTATTGTCTAGAATGCTACTTTCAAAGTATTATGCTTTTTCGATTTTTTACTCTTACCTTTCAATTGAGTAACCAATAAGTTCCATGCAGGGTTATTATATATGACGTATGATGAATACGATGTTATAAATTCGAAGGGAACCTCCTCTGGTCTGGTTGTTCTAGTGGAATTGGTTCTAGGGCTCTGCTGGACTGATGGGCTATTGATGCCGGAACCATCGCCGGTCTACTCTAACTGAAGAGATTCATTCTTATAATTAGAAACATTTATATATTTGTCTCTGATATTTTCTTCTATTTGGCTGTCCATATATGACGTAGTAATATGAAATTCTTGTACTGGCTTTATAATAAAAATCGAAGACTGAACTTTAGGTTGGACGGCATTACTATCTTTACTTATTTGGTTGACTATATCTATGTTTATTTCTTCAATTAGTGAAAGAATTTGTATTTGCTCCTGATTTGGACAATTCACGTCTGACATAAATACAGAGTTGTTTATGTTTCCTTCCAAGTTTATCTCAATATTCATATTTGCTTCAATGATCATATCTTAAGCATCACTTGATTGATTCACTGACACCTCTTTGGGTTGCCAAACTTTAACAAATTGATAATGAGTGTCAATATGTCCAAAGCTAGTACAATAAGAACAAATCATGGGTTTCCATTCATAACCTACTTCCATTCGACTAATCCCTTCTTCTGTCTAGTAATCAAGTGGTAGGTTATGGAAACACATCCATATCAAGATAGAGTTAAGTAGTCCGGTAGTCAACTCACTTCTCTGGTTCTAAAGCCTTAATGCCTCTTTCTCCTTCAGTAAAAATAATATTTTTGAATTCCAGTAAACTAAAGCAAAATCCCTAAAAATTATATCGTGCTTCTCTTTCATCTTCATTGCCTAATAAAACTATTTCACGCCAAATTGACTTGAGTTTAGGCCTATTGTGATTCGAGATAGTCTGAACTTGTATTTTTAGCATTACATTTAAGCTCTCTTGTTTTCTTCTTCAACAAATGTGAATTAAAACTTTACTATGAACCATGAATTGCATAGTTAAATCGGTGATGTTGGGAAATAAATTTATTTATGGAAAATTTTGGTTTAACGCTAACGATCTCTTACAGTACAAAAACTTAGTGCCGAATCCTCTTGGTCTGACGATTCATTCATTACCTAGATTATGTGTTTGATTGAATATGTATGGTGCTTGTATTATCCAGTATCAATGCCAAAATTAGATCAGAAAGGAGAGATAGAGTCAATATGGGAGTTTGGAGCAAAATTGCTCCAAATGCTCTTGTACAGGTTGACTATTGCGACCTCATCATTTTTCACCTAAGGTGACCAGTCGAGCACTGAGGTCATGACTGGTGACTGATGAGAAGAGCTGGAGAAATTTTATTATTCGAATAAGTATATTTGAAAAGTTTTTTCAAAAGAATGTCATTAAAAATAATATCAAGTGTATTTTGGCATAAAAGTGTTTGGTTATCATAAGGTAAAAACTCATTCGTGTTTATGTGTGGGAGTGGTCTTATGAGATACTCTTCTTTTCAAAGGTTTTAATAACATTGTCACGATCTATACATTTAAAATTTTGAGTATCTTACGCTGGTTTATCAAGCCTGGTCCGGGTGTTTTTAATACTCTGGTCAGATCCGAGTAGTTTCATGTTGAGTTGAAGATGGTTTGTAACGATCCAGACTCGACCTTTGAAAATCGGCACCGAATACGACACTCATATTGAAATGCCGCAGATCCAAACGTCGAACCTGGTACGCCGGAGTTATAACACATTAAATACCACACAACGGAAGAAAATGAATAATATATTTGATATACAACATTTGATACAATAACTGATACAATGATGATACAACATAATGATACAATAGATATCAATACTACCAAGATACATGAAATAGCAGCGGAAAGATAATGTCTTCAATACCAAACTCCAAGGACCCCATCTTCAGTCCAAAGCTAGCTCGAACCCTCATCAAGTTGCACAAAGCTAAGCAAGGTCGTCTGTGAATGTTGAAGGGTAGCAAATACGATCCACAAATCCAAAAGACTTCGAAGGCTAACGAATCAATTCCTACTATTCGACTATCTGAAAAACCATACTCTAGACTGCCCGTGAGGAAAATAGTGGGCGCCCAGAGTTTAGGAAAGGAACAATAAACTCCAGGTCAATCGTGGGACTGGTGTGAGCAAAAAAAAAACAGTTTATCTTTTAAAACAAACAAAAGAATTTAAATTTTGAAATCCGTAATGCTTTTTGGAAAATGAAATTACCATAAGGCCTCCTGCCACACACACAATGCAAATTCAGAATTGGAGGAGATTTCTCCTTATGATAGTCAAACATGTTCGATACGAAAAATCCTTTGATATTATTATTATTAGTGCATAGTGTGGAAAAACCATTTCGAAAGTATAATATTAATCTTAGCCAGCATACAACATTTCGTCGTATGTCTACTATAGCTACCATGTTCAATATCAGGTTACCGCCACATTCCATGGCAGGTTATACAACTAAAACCGTACAGGGCGCGTATTGTTTTGATTGGATTTCCAGCAAATGGTCAGGCTAAGGAACTTCCTATTGCCACATGGGAACGCCTCTGGAGGTACGCCTCGAGAACCTACCCGACTCTCTGCTAACACAAGGCCGGCTACCCCCTTCTCGGGGAGTAAAATCTAAGATATGCCACCCCCGGTCCTTTGGGCTCTACACCAACAACATCACACAATAATAAATATACTACAGTGCCCACACGAGTAAGTATCTGGGCTCCATACCATGATACCACCCTTTTCCAGATGGAATGGTCATATCCTACGAGAGCTACCCCTGAAACCTTGCCGCACCTTTCATTTTTCGACCATTACCGGTTTGTGAGACTCGATGAGGTCTCGTCCACAAAGCTACGCTTTTTCACAAAGCCATGCTTTGATCAACAAATGATCAGCGGCACTTCGTATGCCACATTACCATATTGGGAATGTATCACTAGTAACCATCAACAACATAACCTCTAAGCTCGTACATCTCAGAGAAGGGTGTTAAGCTAAGAGAATAAATCTCCTTCACCAAACGGAAATGTATTTGATAGAAACTAGTTTTACATCTCAAAGTGTAATGTCAGACGCACATCCATACAAGTCTGTTCTGGGTTCAAACAGAACCGAAGGCACTTCCGAAGAAGCCCTTGCAAATCTGGGTATTCACAATCTCGATCGGACTACCCATCACTTAGGGAATCTCTATACCAGCGCGACTCAATGCAGAGACAATCAGCAGGTTATCCTTTCATTCTCGAAAATACCCGGTCTTCACCACCGGTCTTCAAATGCTATCCATATCGACGTATCATTATTCGAAATGGGTTATATGACACAAGGTCCTCTCCCGGCTAAACTGAATAATGAGCGCAATATTTAAAAACATATGGATAATGGGATTTCGATTAATCACAACTTATTATCCAAATCCTTTCTTTAAATGGTTTAAAACAAATTACCATTCCAAATCTTTTAAACAAAAAGGTTCATTTCACAAAGTTCGCTCGTTTTCCACAAAGGTTCATTTACGGCTTCTCAAAACAATTTCATTTCAAATTGGATTAACTTATCCAATCTTTAAATTAAAGATTTATTTCATAACTTTCAAACCATTTCCAATTCAAATCCTTTATATGAAAGATATACCATTTAAAACTTTCTTCGATTTCAAAACAAGGTTTAATAATCTTTCACATAAGTTAAATCCATTTAAGTAAAAACTTGGGTTCAAATTTAAGTTTCCAAAACAATGCTTTTTAAATGGTTTAAAAACCCATATAAACATCTTTATAACTTGTATAATCTTTTAAACCATAATTCCCAAATTATTGAATTCAATTTCAAATATTGAATTCAAATTCAAATCAAATTATTTAAATTTCAAAACATTATTAAGTTATTCAAAATAACTCATTTATTTTTGATACTCATTTCCAGAAAAATTCAATTCCAATTCCAAAACTATTTGGATTCAAAAATTCAATCTTTAAAATCATTAAAATCTGTGACTTAACCGATTTCCTTATGCAATCCATATTTGTGTGTGTAAGGTGTAGTCTAAGGGTTTTACACAATAGTGCAACAACATCAATCATCAGAGATTACAATCACAGTAATATCGATAAGCGGTATATCCTATAACACTTATTTATATACATAAATTTGCAGATAAAGTAAATTTATCAATCACAAAGATTCACCATTACAATTCGATGTGGGTTTCGGATAACCAACTGGAATACGACTCCCTGTCGCATCGAATTCCAAATGCCGTTCTACGGACCAAGGGGTATTTACATAGAAACGTATCACAGATATCACAGATCAATACACAGCAACTCACATCATAAAATATCACAAAGCATCACATATGAGGAATATCAAATCATTCAAACATTCAATGGAATCCAAACATCCATAAGTAAAAATAAATTAATTTAACTGATTTAAATTAAATCATACTAATTACTTATGAATAAATTTCTAATCCTGGTTAATTAATATTAACTAATTACAAATCAATTTGATTAATTACTCTTTAATCATTTATTAATTAAATTTTAATTTATAATTAATCTTTTGATTAATTATCCTTAATTAATTACAAAAAAATTAATTAATCCTTAATTAATAATCACTCCTTAATCACTTTCATTAATGAATTAACCCTTAATTAATTATCTCTATTAATGAATAAATTCATCTTCAATCATTACATAGTTAATCCCTAATTATATAATTATTCTTAATTAAAACACCCTTAGTTAATTCATAAATTAATTAACTTTAAATTAATCACCACTTAATTAATTATAAAACTAATCATCCTTTAATTATTAATCATCAAGTAATCAATCCTTAATCATACTTAATTATTCTTTGAGTACTTGATAAATCAAAATTAAATTATTAACAAATTTACCTTAATAACTTTTATTAAGTAATTAACTTCAAGCGATTAATTTCCTTTAACAAATAATTTAACTTAAACTTTAAAAAAATTTAATTAACCATTATAACATTCTTTATATTAATTTATTACCCTTTAAAATTATTAAGTTTATTAAAGATAAAAGTTTATGTATAATTAGATCATTTTAAAACTCGGTTAATTTTAAACAATTTTATTTAAGAAACCTTTTTAACAATTTAAAACTGGGATAGCATCAAATATTTAAAGGAAAATGGTATTGAATAAAACTTGTTTATAATAACTTGTTTTCTTTAAAATCTGATCATTGTTTTTGTCATTACATCAGATACCCGAGCCAGTTTTACCCGAGCCAATCCCTATTTTCCCCGTACCCAACTTCGAGTTTCATTCGAATCCTCCCCGTGAAAATTTCCCACTCCCACACCTTTTTTTCTCTGTTATATTTTAAAATTTTACATTTGTTAAACGCTCGCGAATACTTCGAGTATGACTTCGAGTTTATGCAACTATAATCTCGACACCACCCCGAGTGTAACAACCCGCATATTTTATGATTTGAATATTTAAATATTTTATCGTTAGTCGGATTTTAGTCCAAAACGTTACTTTTTGCATACGGTCGAATTAGGACTCGGAACCACTTCCCTTGGGTCCAAAACACCGTTTGCGATCTTTTTGAGTATAAACTTTGATATGTTTGGAGTTAGTGGGATTTTGCTACTTTTTCACTTTGGGTTTTGGGTTCGGTTTAGCCCATTTGCCTAAACTATTAACTCTAACTCAACCCTCTTCTTTTCATAACTTTACTTTCATTTCCTAACACTCAAGCTTCATCAAAAATGGAGGAAGGAATAGGAAATTAAAACTCCAAGCCCTAGTTCATTTGCAAATCCAACATCCAACTCCAAATTCAAAGAGAAGCCATTGATTCAAGCTTCTTGTGTAGAGATTCAAGTGTGGTTGATTCCTCCTTTGCTTTTAGGCTTCTCCTTCATTGATTTTGTGTAAAGGTGAGATTTTTATCTCACATCTTTGTCTATAACTATCTTTGATTGTTAGATATGAATTTCTAATACTTATTCATGTGCATTTGCCATTGATTTGGATTGAATTGGTGAAAATCTCAATTTTTAGTGTTTTCGGTTCAAATCTTTAAAATCCAATCTTTGATGTTTAAACACGTTTTTGGTGATGAATCGAGGAGCCAATAGGACCGGGTAGCCGATAGGCGTAATCCCCTAGCATTCGTGCTCGATCGGTCGCAAATTGAGTGAGTTTTCAGCTTCAAAACCCTTAGGTCGCTCGGCCTGCACAATTCGAAGTGCTCGGCCTGCAGTTAGGTCGCGCCCCGCTAGGTCGCATCAAATTGAGTCGCTCGGCCTTAGGTCATTGCCCATAGGTCGTTAGGTCGCTTGGCCTTCTTCACTTCCTTAAGCCCCTCGGCCTGCAGCTAGCTCGCACACTCCATAGGTCGCGGCAAAATTAGGTCGTTTCGTCCCTAGGTCGTTCGGCTTGCACCACCCTTTGGCCTGCGGTTAGGTCGCTCGGCCATAGGTCATAACCCATAGGTCGTTATGTCGCTAAGCCTCCTTTTTATCTCTTAGGTCGTTGCATCCATTAGGTCGCTCCACCTTCTTACCCCTTTAGGTCGCTGACCTTTAGGTCGCAGCACATAGGCCGCTCACCTCCTTAAGCCGCGTATTCCTTAGGTCGCTCGGCATTGATTAGGTCGCGCCATATTTTGGTCGCTCCATGCTAGGTCGTCCCCTGTGCCATAGGTCGCTTGCTCCCTTAGGTCGTGCCCATTGACTACTTAGGTCGCTCGGCCTTCTTGCGCCTTAGGTCGCGCCATACTTAGGTCGTGCCACTCCTTAGGTCGCATGTAGTTAGGTCGCGCCACCCTTTACGTCGCCCCTGCTTTAAGCTGTGTGCTATTTCTTGAGCTGTTGATTCCTTGTGTTGACTTGGGTTAAGTCGTAAGTCGTGGCTATTAAGTAGCAAGGGTATTTCCACTTTGATAAATTTGGAATCAAATTCTTTGGATTTCATTCACGTCTTCGTATGTGAATTTTTGTGATTGATCATTTGTATGATCATTTTTGTGATTTGTCATTTTAAAAATATACAAACCTTTACCTCGCTCGTACGAGAAATCTAATTAAACGGCTTCGTAAAACAAGTGGTATGAAATGCTTGCGTTTACTTCGTCGGTTAATTCCTGGACTTGTTTGATTGAATCTCTTGTGACAATTTTTGAGTGGAGATCTACAATTTGTTCGTAAATATTTAAGTTAAGCTAGTGGTTATGGGACATGAAGCTAAGCTTTTATATTTACTAGCTTACTGTAATTGACACTTCTTGATGATCGTTGATGATCATTTTTGTGATTTAGACTAGCAAATGTCCAATGTCTCTTTGTCTACGAGGGAGACTAAACCCCGTTTCTGTGGAGCTTCGGCTCAATTTGGTGGGGTAGAGACCCATGGTCTTTGGGCCGTTTTGTGGAGCTTTGGCTCAAAATTAATGGTTAGCTACCATGGAATAGCGTTCCATTTTGTGATACACGTGTTGGTGAGTTTTCATGCTCCCGTTTTGTGATAGGCCTCCCCCCTTTTTGTGATTTCTAGATTTCCAATGATGATTTCTAGAATTTGTGTTTCACCAATTTTCGTGATTTTCATTGATATGGGTTATCAATTTTTGTGCCTTGGTGAATTTGTATGTCATTAAATTTTTGTGAATAAAGATATTGAGTAAGACATTCCTTTTGATCTTTGAGAAGATTATTGTGATATTGATTAATCTCTTGTTGATTTTCAATTACTTACTTATCACAGCATGGTATTGTGATTATTATATGTTTTGTCATATCTCTTATTCTATACCGTTTTATCTGATATTTATAGCTAGACTGATCCGTTTATTATTTTCTTATAAATAATAATCGGGTCAGACCGAGATGTTACAGGTGCTTCTGCTTGACTTCACTTCTGGGATTGTCACCCTGACTTTTGGCTAACTACTTAGATTGGTAGTTTTTGTCGTATACATTTGAGATAAAGACTCATTAATGTATCCATATTCTTTTGTCTAGCACTTGTAGCTATTCTTTTGTGACATTGTGGATCTTGTTTGACCACTACTCTGATGTACACTTTTATATGTAATATTCATATATATATTTCCGCCTTTGTGATATGAATTATCTGTGACTGATTTATGTTATGCTTATTTCTATATTTGTTTCCGGAGATTATATATAGCCACCGTGTAGTAGCTTTGAGTTTGTATCGGCATGTCGGATTTCCTCTTGAAATGAAATGCATCTTAAACTATCTGACATATCGGTGCTCGCACAAAGCAATTACACGGATGGTCACTCCTCAACAGCTTTATTCTCCGTGCTAGTTGACGGTATTACCCCGTAGTGTCCTTGGCTAGCGTGGGTATAGAGGTGGGGCGTCACAGCTTGGTATCAAAGCCAAACTTCGAAACAATGTAGAATAATCTAGCAAGGATCATCGTCCTAAGTCCATCTTAGGAATCGTGCTTAAGGATTTAATTCGAGTTCTTTTTGATACGGTTGCGTCCCACTCTATTATTTCAATAGAACTTGTTGATACTTTTTCTTTGGATGTTTTGTGTTTAATGACTTCTTTGAGAATTGCGAATCCGGTTGGTAGATCCACAACAATCAGTTTATTGTATAAAGATGTCGAGATTATTTTGTGTGATTTTTCTTTTCGAGCCGATTTGCATGTTATATGCTACTTAGGCTTTGGAATGATTTTGGGAGTGGATTGGCTTGACCGATATAAAGCCCAAATCCTATGTCCTGAGCGGACTATTCACCATCGACATCCTCAATCTGTTATGAAGATTTCTATTGATCTTAAAGACTCGGATCCCAGATTGGCTGCATCTTTATATTCTTTAAACCCTCATGATGACGATAATGATGATGAAGAGGAAATTATTTCTTTTATTCACGTTGTTCGTGAATTTTCCGACATATTTGAGCCCGTTTTAGGATTACCACCTAAGCAAGCAATTGAGTTCAGAATTAATCTCATCCCTGGAGCTCAACCTATCACTCGTCCTCCTTATCGTATGTCCAATAAGGAAAATGAGGATATGCGCAAACAATTATCCGAATTGGAGACGAAGCAGTTTGTTCGCTCTAGTTCCTCGCCTTGGGGAGCTTCGGCTATTTTTGTGAAGAAATCCGATGGTACACTTAGGCTTTGCGTTGACTACCGCAAGCTTAATGATCTTACTATCAAGAATAAGTATCCTTTACCTCGGATTGATGATCTGTTTGATCAACTTAGTGGTGCTAGAGTTTTTTCACAATTAGACTTAGCTACCGGTTTTCATCAGCTTCGCATTGCAGAGGATAGTATTCCTTTGACATCGTTCCATACTCATTATGGATCTTATGAATGGCTTGTTATGCCATTAGGTTTAACGAATGCTCCGGCTTATTTCATTGACCTCATGAATAGAGTTGTCAAAGGCTTCCTCGATCGGTTTGTTCTCATGTTTATTAATGATATTCTTGTGTATTCAAAAACTGAGGAGGAGCATGAACAACATCTCCGGATTGTATTGGAAACTCTTATGAGCAATCAATTAAAAGCAAAATTTTCTAAATGCCACTTTTGGCAATCTCGTGTGAAGTTTCTCGGTTATATTATTCCGAATTCGGAATCTCCGTGGATCCTTCAAAGATCGAAGCGATTCAAAATTGGAAGAGACCGAAGAGTGTGACGGAAATCCATCGTTTTCTTGGATTGGCAGGTTATTACCGTCGTTTTATAAAAGACTTTTCAAAAATTTCCATGCCTCTTACTAATTTAACAAAGAAAGGTGTTAAATACATTTGGTTGGACAAATGTGAAGCTTCTTTTCAGAAATTAAAAGAACTCCTTTCCGATGCTCCTATTCTTGTTATTCCCAAAGGGAATCAAGATTTTGTTATTTATACCGATGTTAGTCGTGTTGGTTTGGGTGCTGTTCTTATGCAAAGAGAACGTGTTATTGCTTATTCTTCTGGGCAATTGAAGCCCGCCGAGTCTAGATATGCCACTCATGATTTAGAACTCTCGGCTATTGTTTACGCCCTTCGTATTTGGCGTCATTATCTTTTGGGAGAGAAATTTGTCCTCTATACCGATCATAAATCTTTGAAGTATCTATTTTCCCAAAAGGAACTTTATCTGCGTCAACAACGTTGGCTCAAGTTCCTTGCACCTAATGATCTTGATATTTTTATACTCCTGGAAAGAGAAATCGTGTTGCCGATTCACTTAGTCGCAAGCAACAAGCGGTTGTTTCTATGATGATATCCGAATGGAATGATCTCGGAATTTTATCCACTTGTGAGATTCGAGATCGTGTTTCCGATTTGTGTTCATCCCTTGTTTTATGTAGCCTTGAGGTTCATCCTTCTCTTTTAGACCGCATTATTGAAGCTCAAAAGCTAGATCCCGAATTGGCTCTTCTTGGCCAAAATCTTAGGGATAAAATTGATATTGAAGGATTGAAAGACTTTGATATTGATTCTCGTGGCGGCATTCGAAAATTTGGTAGACTTGTCATGCCAAATGATAGTGATCTTCGTAAAGATATTTTAGAAGATTCTCATCATTCTAAATTTACCATTCATCCCGGTAGTAGTAAAATGTACGTGGATATGAAGCGAGTTTATTATTGGCAGGGAATGAAATCTGATATTTCTAAATTTGTTAAGTGTTGCATGACTTGCCAACTCAATAAGGCCGAACATCAAAGGCCCGTCGGGTTATTGCAACCTTTAGAAATTCCAATTTGGAAGTGGGATCAAATTTCCATGGATTTTATAGACGGCCTTCCCCGTTCTCGTTCGGGCCATGATAGCTTGTGGGTGATAGTTGATAGACTTACTAAATCCGCCCATTTTATTCCCGTTCGGTCCAATCGAACCATTCCTCTCTTAGCCAAACTCTTTATTAAAGAGATTGTTAAATTACATCGAGTTCCTACTTCTATTGTTAGTGATCGTGATCCATTGTTTACTTGTGAATTTTGGAAGAGTCTTCAAAAAGCTTTGGGAACGAAGCTAACACCGCTTATCATCCTCAGTCCGATGGACAAACCGAGCGTGTGAATCAAAATCTTGAAGATCTTCTTCGTGCATGTGTTCTTGATTTTGGTGGAAGTTGGAAAGATCATATTTCTCTTGTTGAGTTTTCCGATAATAATAGCTTCCAATATAGTATTGGTATGGCACCTTTTGAGGCACTCTATGGAAGGCCATGCCGATCTCCTTCTTATTGGCTTGAGGCCGGTGAGAAGCTGCTTTTAGGTCTAGATTTTATTAGTGATTCCACAGAGAAGATTGACCTTATTCGTCATAGGATGAAAGAAGCCCAGATAGACAAAATCCTATGCCGATAACCGAAGGAGGTTAGAATTTTCTGTGGGAGATCTTGTGTTTATCCGTGTTTCACCTATGAAGGGTGTTGTACGTTTCAGTCGATCGAGAAAGTTAGCACCTCGATATATTGGTCCATTTCCCATCACCGAACGTATTGGTTCCGTGGCTTATCGCCTTTTATTGCCGGCTCAGTTTTCTGCTATTCATGACGTGTTTCACGTTTCTCAATTACGGATGTGCCTTTGAGATTCAGATTCAATTCTTGAGACCGGTGTTGTGGAAGAAATTGAAGTTTCACCTAATTTAACTTATGAGCAACATCCTATTCGCATTATAGCTTCGGAGGTCAAGCGCCTTCAAAATAAAGATGTTCCGCTTGTTAAAGTCCAATGGTCCTCAAATCCGAAGGATTGCTCTGGGGAGTCTAGAGAATTCATCGAGCGAACACATCCGGACTCACTTTCCCGTGCTCTTTGAGGTGAACTTTTTATTTCAAATTTCTTTTGTGTTGAATATGCTTTTATGGTTGTTACTATATATATTTTCTTCTTAAATATTGCGAGGACGTAATTTCTTTAGGGAGGGGAGTCTGTAACAACCCGCATATTTTACGATTTGAATATTTAAATATTTTATTTAAATATTTTATCGTTAATCGGATTTTAGTCCGAAAAGTTACTTTTTGCATACGGTCGAATTAGGACTCGGAACCATTTCCATGGTGTCCAAAACACCGTTTGCGATCTTTTTGAGTATAAACTTTGATATGTTTGGAGTTGGTGGAATTTTGCTACGTTTTCACTTTGGGTTTTGGGTTTGGTTTAGCCCATTTGCCTAAAATATTAACTCTAACTCAACCCCCTTCTCTTCGTAACTTTACTTCCATTTTCTAACACTCAAGCTTCATCAAAAATGGAGGAAGGAATGGGAAATTAAAACTTGACGCAGCGGATTAATCGAAACAAACTTCAATCGGTGAAAGTAGCGATTGATGCAATGAAGATACCGAATTGCCCAAATTCGTTGATCCGAAGATACCGAATTCTAGCTATCTCAAACACGTTGATAGCGTACTATACCGTGTTCAAAGATCTACGATTCTTCGTACGTTGATCTAGCGCACTAGATTCCGTGAATCGGCTTCAACAAACGTAGATTCGAGCGCACTCGAATGACGTAAGTGGAGATAGGAGATTACACTCAACTACCAATTAGAGAAGAAAGCACAAAGCAATCAACAAGAAATTTTATTTCCAAAATCAACCCCCCTCAAAATGTACAACACACGCGTATTTATAAGAGTTACAATACCATAAACTGACAACACTTAGGTCGGCACCGACTTATGATCCAGCTTAGGTCGGCAGCGACCTAACGACCCAGACACACGACCTATACAAACATATATACAGACCGACTCAATCAAACGCGACTTAAGATAGGTCGTCAACGACCTAACCTTTACAACATCAAACGACTTAAGAATATGGCGACTCAACATATTACAGCACAGTACACCACCTATACTAGGTCGTTGCCAACTTATCGGACAACACAGAATTACCATCACGCAACCTAAACGAGACCGACTTAAGAACACAACAACTCAACATCATATACGACTCAATGAATTACAACACCACACCTTCGACCGACTCATCTTCATGCCGACCTACGACTTACGACTCATCTTGGTTAAGTCGGCACGTCATAACTCGGGACTCTTTAGGTCGCAGATGACCTAAAGTGGCTTCATTAACTCGCAGTTTCTCCTCCTTAGGTCGGGGCCGACCTAAAATATGCTTTGGTTCCTGTAACTCGTTGCCTTTTATCTCGTTAAGTCGTAAACGACTTAGAGTGTTTCTGTTAGCTCGTGAGCAGTGTTCTTTAGGTCGGCAACGACTTAAAACTTCCCAACGACCTAACTCCCAAACTTCATCCACACGACCTAGAGCGTTGTTAACTCGTGGACGACCCAAATTCCTTTCTTTAGGTCGTTGCTCTTCATCCTTAAGTCGTATCTCTACTTCACGAGTCCCGTTAGGTCGTAGATCACTATTGTTAGGTCGTGAACGACCTAAAATTTCTCTCTTAGGTCGTGAGCGACCTAAGACTTGTGAATTTCCAGAAATTTCAGATTGTGTTGCATCATCCTCCCCTGGTTGAGAAAAATTCGACCTCGAATTTGTAAATTCCTTCACCTCAAATTGTTCATCCCCATAATATGGTATAAGATGCTTAACATTGAACACGTCAGAAGTGTATACGTCCTCCGGTAGCTTCAACTTATAAGCATTCTCATTGATCCGTTTCACAACTTCTACAGGTCCAATTTTTCTGGCTTTCAACTTATTATAAGTGCCCACTGGAAAACGATCCTTTGTTAACACAGCATACACCAAATCGCCTTCGTTAAATTCAACATTTCGTCGCTTCAAATCTTCAGACTTCTTATATTTCTCATTTGACTTTTCCAATCGTTCCTGAACGATCCTGTGGCATTCCGTCAACCCTTCAACAAAATCAGCAGCTCGTTTAACTGTCTCTTTCGATTGTGGTAACACCGCTAAGTCCAACGGTCCCCTGGGTAAATTTGAATAAACAATCTGAAATGGACTGAATCCCGTACTGCGATTCATGGCATGATTATGAGCAAATTCTGCTTGGCATAATTTCATATCCCAACTTCTCAAATTATCCTATACAAGACATCGCAACAAATTTCCCAACGACCTGTTTACAACTTCTGTCTGTCCATCAGTTTGCGGATGATAAGCACTACTGAATTTCAGCTTTGTTCCCACCATTTTCCACAAACTTAACCAAAAGTGACTCAGAAAACGAGTATCTCTATCCGACTGGTAATCCATGAAGTCGATAGATCTCCTTGAAAAATAACTGAGCAACACGAATAGCATCCGTCGTCTTCTTGCAAGCAAAAAAATGTGCCATTTTAGAAAATCTGTCCACCACAACAAATATAGAATCATTTCCCCGTTGAGTTCTAGGCAAACCCAAAACGAAATCCATGCTAATATCAATCCATGGCTTAGATGGTACAGGCAACGGCATATACAACCCTGCATTCGTCGTTGTTCCCTTTGACACCTGGCAAATATGGCATCTCTCCACGAATCTTTCAACCTCTTTCCTCATCGACGGCCAAAAGTAAGACTGTGAAATCATTTGCAAAGTACGATCACGGCCAACATGTCCTTCCTCGTGCAACTCCTTAATAATTTTCAATCTCAAACTACAATATGGAATACATAATTGATTCCCCTTGAACAAGAATCCATCAACCATCACAAATTCATCGGTATTTCCTTCCTTGACTTTCTCTACACATTTCACAAAGTAAGGATCTTCTTCAATCAGCTCTGGCAACATTTCAAACCCTGTCACCTCAACCTTCAATGTCGTTAATAAATGACTCCTCCTGCTTAATGCATCTGCTACACGATTCGTCACCCCTGACTTATGTTTCACGACAAAAGTAAACTGTTGTAAATAAGCAATCCATGATGCATGTCTTGCTGAAATCTTGTCTTGCCCCTGTAAATGCTTCAATGCCTCATGATCAGTGTACAGAACAAATTCTTTCTGAAATAGATAGTGCCTCCAGTGTTTAACGGCTTGTACAACAGCATAAAATTCCACATCATATGTGCTGTATCTCATCTTCGCTTCTGACAACTTCTCACTGAAGTATGCAATAGGACGCCCATTCTGACTCAACACCCCTCCAATCCCAACCTTAGAAGCATCAGTGTGTAACTCAAATAACAACTGAAAGTCTGGTAAAACAAGAATTGGTGTTGTCGTCAAAAGTTCTTTGATTCGTTCAAAAGCAACCCCTGCTTCCTTTGACCACGAAAACTGTTTTCCCTTCATACAATCCGTAATAGGCGCCATTACACTACTAAAGTGTGGAATAAACCTCCGGTAGAATGAAGCCAACCCATGAAAACTTCGAACTTCTGTTATCGTCTTGGGCTGTGGCCAATTTCTGATTGCTTCAACTTTATTCTGGTCCACATGTATACCTTCTCCTGACACAACATACCCCAGAAATAAAACACTTCTCGCCATAAACACACATTTCTTCGTAGCAGCATAAAATTGTTCCTTGCGAAGAATAATCAACACTTCCCTCAAATGTTGAACATGCTCCTCCATACTCCTACTATATATCAGAATATCATCAAAATACACCACCACGAACTTCCCAATGAATGGTCTAAAGATTTGATTCATCACCCGCATGAATGTACTAGGTGCATTTGACAAACCAAATGGCATAACCAACCATTCGTATAACCCCTCTCTTGTCTTGAAAGCTGTCTTCCATTCGTCACCTGGTCTAATTCGAATTTGATGATATCCACTCTTCAAATCAATCTTCGAAAATATAGTAGCCCCACTCAACTGATCCAGCAAGTCATCCAACCTCGGCATAGGAAATCTGTAATGAACAGTAATCTTGCTCAAAGCTCTACTATCTGTACACATTCTCCATGTTCCATCCTTCTTTGGTACCAACAAAGCTGGTACTGCACAAGGACTCAAGCTTTCCTGAACACGTCCCTGCTCAAGTAACTCTTCCACCTGCCTTCGTAACTCTTCATGTTCCTTCGGACTCATTCGGTAATGTGGTCGATGTGGTAACACTGCTCCTGGAACAAGATCAATTTGATGTTGAATGTCTCTCAATGGTGGTAACTCCTTAGGCAACTCCTCTGGAAATACATCTTCAAATTTTTGCAAAACTGGCCTTGCTTCTTCAGGAATTTCAACCTCTTCAATGCTCTCTCTCCCAATCAACAAAAACACTTCAGGTTCCTCTTCAACCTCCTTAACAAACTCCTTCAAAGTCAACAGAATTTTCAATTCCTCAATTTCCTCCAGCTTGCTCTCCTTCTGTTGTTGCTTCTTGGGAACCAAAGTGATTTTAGTTGTAACGACCCAGAATTTTTAGTAATTTAAATTTGAGTATTTAATTAATTTTAAATATTAATAAGTGGTATTTTTAAGTCGAATAATTTATTTTTCGAATATTGGGTTTAATGGGATAATTAAATCGATGATTTAATAGTGAGATAACAAAAATAATTAAATATTGGGTTAAATATGATTGAAAATGATTTGGAAAATTTTATTTTATCATATTAAAGTTATAGAAATATTTTGGAACTTGTAAAACTGAATTTGGAGTTAATTTGTAAAAATTGAATATTTTAATATTTAATTATCGACTGAAAAATAGCCAATTTTTGAACAGTCTCAGAATTGAACGAAACGAGTTCCGTTGGATCCGTAATAGTTAGTTATTATCGGATTTCAAATTTCGTAGCAAACGGAGTTGTCGTTTGACCGTGGCAGCTCGAAACGCATCGATATCGTTTTAATTTTAATTCGGCGAGTTAAAATAGCCATTTTTCAAACGGTCTCGGATTTCGACGAAACCAGTTTCATCGGATCCGTAATGTGATATTATTGCAAGATTTCAAATTTCAAGTCGATCGGATTTGTCGTTTGTCCGGTACAAGCCAAAACGCCTAGAAATCGTTTAAATCGGTTTAAGTTTAAATTGAGCGTTTATAGTCGTATCTCACACATACTTCCGAATTAGCTTACGAAACCTATTCCATTGTGTCCGGAATGCGGAAAAACCTTAGAATCGCCTAGCGGCACGCGTCGTTTGGAGTTCGTTTGCAAAAGTGTTAAATTGGGCATTTTATTATTAAAATAATATTAACATATATGTTATCTTCTTTTCCAAAACCCTAATCCTCATAGCTACAGCCGCCACCTTCTTGTAAATGGCTGAAAATACTCCTCCTTCCTCCCTCAATTTCTCCCAATCCCCTCAACGATTTCAAAACCTCTCAACTAACAAAACGAAGAGCGTTGTGAGATCTTCGAACCCATATGGATTTGATCGGAAACGAAGCCATGTAGATCGAGTTGTGGGCCCGCGTCTCTCTGGTGTTTGGCACGCATTTCGAACAGCAGATGGTGGCCGAGCTCAGTGAGCCTCTGGCCGTGGGTGGCTCGTGTGTGGGCGAATGCAATGGCGCTTCCCGATCGTCACGAAGTGAAGTACATTAGTTGCGTTTTGAAACCCTAGTATTTACTATATGGGTTCAAGTGCGTTCAATTGTTACTGGGAAGAGAAATGCGAACGGGAGAGAAGGTGAGGGTGGGGGCCGCATGCGTGTGTGAGTGGTGAGGTGGATTCTTTTTTTTTTATTTGTTTTGGTTAGTTTAAATTTAAAGATTCAAATCGTGTAACTTTAAAACGTGATAACTTTTGCATGCGAGGTCGGATTCGAACGAGATTTTTTGCGTTGGCTTCGTATCGTCGTGCTCTTCGCAATGCAACTGGTTTGGAGTCGATTGGAGCTCGTTTGAATTTCGGGTAAAATTAAACGTTCGTTTAATTTTATTCGAAACAAACGCTAAAACGGAAATAAAATCAAGGTGAGAACTCCTCACTCAATCGAAAGGTTTTGTTTAAAATTTTAAATAGTTAATATTGATTGATAATTGTTGATTGATTGTGGTAGTAGATATAATAGGATATATATTATATATAGCAATATATATATATATTGGCATATGTATATATTGGATTTGATTTCCCGCCTCGTATAGCGGATGAGACCCTATTGCGCCGTTATTAAGCGGATATTTATAAAATCCCATATACCACGATATTCCACCTTGAAGTGGAATTGGTATTGTGCTAACGTCTGTGGATGCAGGGTAACAGGTTGGAGGGATCCAACTGGATTCCTCACATATTTATTTGTTTATAAATATTATGTTGATTGTTGATAATCATATTGATATATGACACTTATTCCCGTGATTGACCATCTAATGCTGTTGCATCATCGGATTCAAATTTTTAAAAATTAAAATAACGGTTTTGAATTTAAAAGGGGTTTTAAATCGATTTTTCAAAGAATATGGTTTATTAAAAATTTTGAATTGATTAAATTTTAAAATAAATAGATGGATAAAATTTTATGTTTTAAAAATTTATATTTTTATAAAATATAACTTAAAAGAAATTTTTAACAATAATAGGTTTTTATAAAATAGTTAAATTTGGTTTTTGGGAAGTTATTATTATTAATGGTTTATATAAAGGATTTTATAAATGGATGTTTTTAAATAAAAATTATTGAAGTTATAGAATAAATTTATAAAGTGTTAAGTTGATGTATAACATGAATTTCACTAGGATTTATAGATTAATAAATGTGAAATTTATAAAACGAATGGTTATTGGAAAATTTTAAGTTTATAAGTTATTAACTTATAGAAATGGATTTGGGCATTAAAAAGGGGAATTTTATAGAAATTGTTAATAAATGAAGATTTCATTAGTTGAAATTATTATAAACCATAAAGAAATCTTGTAAGTGATAAGATTTTAAATTGGTGAAGTTCAAAGGAACGATTTGGTAAATAAATAATATTATAAGTATTTAACTTACAATATGGCTTTTGGGTATGAAATTGGGTTATGTAAATTGCATCGGATTAATAAAGGAATTTATAAAATTGGGGTTTATAATAGAAATGGAATTTATAAACTATGTTTATAAATTTGAAATCCATCGAATTTGATAAATTGAAATATGGGAATTTGTTAAGTGGGCTATATTCACTATTTTGAATATTGAATAGATTATTAAATAAAATGGGTTTGTTTTTGGGAAAGGAATGTTTTAAATGGAATTTAAAACGAATTAAAGGTGTTTTAAAATGTATTGAGTATCGAAAACATAGATTTCAACATTGATTGTTGAAATAGACGTTTTCGAGAAACAGAAGGGGATAATTTGTATAGTATTGGATTTATATATCTATTTTTAATTTCAAATCCATATACTAGTGTTTTTGGGTTGTTGTAACGATGTTTTACGCAACATTCGTTTTTAACCCAAATAAATGTGAATAAAAGAATATTTCTTTAAAGGAATGAAATTAATACTTAACTATGGTTTAAGCATATGGAATATTTTCGAATTGTTGAAAATAAATTGAATTGTGAATTACTTATTTTTAAATAAGTTTAGAAATGATTTTCCAATATGGAATGGAACGTTTTTGTGAATTCACCTTTTAAAGGTAAAAGTGTAAGCGAATATTTTGGAATCGATTTGAAATCAAATATGAATGGGTATTTGGGATTTAATTCACGTTGGAATTTATAATAGGAAGGGAAATTGGTTTAAAAATAAATGTTGATTTATTTTTAAAGATGGAAATAAAATTCACGAATTTGGAGCGTAAAATTTAAAAATAAATCGGTAAGGATTTATATGTTGTTTTGAAATTTGTTTTCAAAAGGGATAAAGGATGAATGGTGGTTTGAAATTTGTTTTCAAATGGTTGAGTTGTGTAATTTGAAATTTGTTTCAAATGGTTGAGGTGTTTAATTTGAAATGGGTTTTCAAATGGTTAAGTGTGGAAATTATATCGTGAAGGTGTTTTGGTAAAGCAAATAAATTGGGCAATTATTTGGAAATTGTGTATATATATCTTGTAAAGATATTTTGGGACTTAATAATTTTGGAAAAATTATTTGGAATCTGATGATGTGGCGCATCTTTATTGATAGTTAAATAACCGACTATCAATATTTACCCTTGGATGGTATTGATTGTGTTTGTTTGGAATTGAATGCACACTTATTTTTAAAATAAGCGCTCGCTATTCGGTTTAGCCGGGAAAGGACCTTTGTGTCATATATCCCATTCCGAATATGCGATACGTCGTTTGGATCGCATTTGAAGACCGGTGTTGAAGACCGGGTATTTGTGAAAACGATAGGATGACCTATCGATTGTCTCCGCATCGTTAGCTACGATATGGAGATTTCCTTTGTGATGGGAAATTTTATCGGGATTGTGAATACCCGGATTGCAAGGGCTTCTTTGGAAGTGCCTTCGGTTTTGTTCGAACCCGGAACAGACTTGTATGGTTACGTGTCTGACATTACAGTTTGAGAGATAGAGCAGATTTCTTTCAAATACATTTCTGTTAGTGGCGGAGAATTTATTCTCTTAGCTTAACACCCTTCTCTGAGACGTACGAGCTCAGAGGTTATGTAGTTGAAGGTTATCAGCGATATTTCCCAATCTGGTAATGTGGCATGCTGAGTGCTGCTGTGTGATGATCATTGGTTGGTCATTTGTGATATGATCATTTGTTTGATCATTTATCTTTGTGATTATTGCTTTGGTCATCTGTGGACCCGAAGCATGGCTTTGTTACACAAAGCGTAGCTTTGTGGACGAGACTTCGTCAGGACCTCACTCCCCGGAAATGGTCGAAACAGGAATATGCGGCAAGGTTATGAGGGTCGCGCCCTTTAGGGTATGTCATTTCCTTCTGGAAAAGGGTGGTATCATGGTATGGAGCCCAGATATTTACTCATGTGGAAACACTATATCTATTTCTGTGTGGTGTTGTTGGTATCGAGCGCTCGGATAAAGGTCCCAAAGGACCGGGGGATGGCATATTCGTGTAGTAGTTACCTAGTTACAGAGGTAACCCGGCCTTGTGTTGGCAGAGATCTAACCGTAACGTTAGTTTCTCAGGACGTCCCGCCAGAGGCGATCCCATGTGGCAGTAGGAAGTTCCTTAGCCTGACCATTTGTTGGAAATCCATTCATCCAATACGTGCCTTGTACGGTTTTAGTTGTAGAACCTGCCATTTAACATGGCAGCTATAGTAGGCATAGTATCATGGTACCTATGCTGGCTAGGATTTATATTATACTTTCGAAATATTTTCCACTATGCACTAGTAATAATATCAAAGAATTTTTCTCGTAGTAAGCATGTTTGACTATCATAAGGAGAAATCTCCCCCATGTGTGCGTTTGCATTGTGTGTGTGCCGGGAGGCCTTATGGTAGTTTCATTTTCCAAAAAGCATTGCGGATTTCAAAATTTAAACTTTCTTGTTGCGTGTTTAAAGATAAACTGTTTTGAGTTCTCACACCAGTCACATGACTGACCTGGAGTTTATTGTTCCTTTCCTAAACTCTGGGTGCCCACTATTTTTCCACACGGGCAGTCTAGAGTTAGGTTGTCAGATTATTCTGGATTCGGGAGTTGCTGTGCAGATGTTGGAGGCGAGCTTGGATAGCGTAGTCTATTATCTATTGTATATAGTATTCTTTTCCGCTGTTTTATTGTTGTACACTCTGATGATGTGATGTAATGTGATGTATGTGTAAAATGTATAGTTCTTTTGTTTTAATGATATTCATTTATCTATTATATGTTGATCCGCTGCGATTGTGAGATTCTGATATTGTCTTCATATTTCTGTTGGTTGTTTCTGTTTCTTCTCTCTTTCTCTCTTCTTCTACCTCTTTCTTCTTCTTAAACCCTAACGGTTCGATTTTTCGGCAACGAAAAATCGCGATCGTTACATTTGGCATCAGAGCTTCAACCTGCTCTGTTGGGTGTTACTCATTAGAGATAGAGTCAGCAGTACTCTAGAATGAGTGTGAGTGTAATAATAGATATGAGTGCGTATTTGTTAGTGAATATAAAATTGTTTTATATTGTGATGATTGGTTTGTTGAGTGGTATATGAACCTTCGTCGGCGCAGCCTCGAAAACTGAATCGAAGGGGTTCCTAAACACTTGAATAGAACAATTCGACACAATATTATTTTAAATAGGGTAAATGAAATAATTTTACCTCGATTATATTTTATATATAAAAAGAAAATAATTTTTCAGGAATTATTGAAGTGTGTATATAATTGATTGCTTGGTTGTTGTAAATGATATATATATAAAATAATTAAAAGTTGTTTGAATAAGCTAATAAAAGCAACTATTGTAAAAAGAATAATGGTATAAACCAATGAATCATAAGATGGAATTATAATTAATAATGAGTTACAATTGTAAGATAATCATGTATGTATATAAGAAGTAAAAATTATATAAGTAAAAGGGTTATAAAAGTGATTTATGAATAGAAAGAAAACTTTTTGAAAGAATAATTAGCATTGATTTCACTATTGTCACTGGGAAATAATAAGGGTGATGACTGCAGCATCATCAGTATCATTTTCGAGTTTCTATGTGATGGATTTGCTACAAAAATGAATTAAAAATTGAAGTTTTGTTGTAATAAACCAATTTGAAATTAAAATTCAATTT
This sequence comes from Allium cepa, assembly GCA_030765085.1. NCBI lineage: Eukaryota > Viridiplantae > Streptophyta > Magnoliopsida > Asparagales > Amaryllidaceae > Allium > Allium cepa. The sequence goes on from CM060937.1 coordinate 8,772,905, forward strand.
GAAATTGATAAATATAAGTGAAAAAGGTTTTGAACTTATAATATAAGTTAGAAGTTGAATAATAAGTTTTATAACTTATTAAATGGGAAAATGTAAGTGAAACCAGTTGTTGAAGTGGTTAAACAATTAAGTTAAGTAAAATGGAATATGAATTTGAATATCGATATGAATTTGACTTAAGTAAAAGTTAAATAGGATTTACTTTGGAATTTAAAATCCGAATTGAATTGATAAGTAAAACTTAAGTTTAATTAACAAATGATGTTAAATGGAGTATAACTTAAGTGAAGTTGAATAAAAAAAAAATTTGATCTTTGTATCAAAGTTAAATAATCAAGTGAATTAAATGATGTAAATAGAGTTGAAATGGAATATAACTTAAGTAATATTGAAAGAATTGATGTTAATATCAAAATAAATGAATAAAGTGAGTAAATGAAATTGTTAAAGATATGAACTTAAGTTATATAAATGAAATTCAATTTTATTTGTAAAAAAGAACTAGCAATTGAGTTAAAGTATGAATTGAATGTTAATCAATAGAATATGAATAAGTTGATATGAAACGATGTATGTAAGTGTAAATTCATTGAAGTTAGTTGAATAATTGGATGAAAATCAATTGAATGCTAAACCAATTGGAATTAAAACAGTTGAACCAAATTGAATGTAAGTAAAATAAATAAATTTGGTTGTATTGGATGTGCATTGGTTGTTATTTGCTTGTTGGTTGATTGTATGTAAATTCATTAAGTGTTAATGAAATTGAACTAGCGCAATTGGAAGCTATGTAATTGAATTCAAATGAAAATTGGAATGCAAAGTTGAATGAAAATGAATATGCAACTTTAATAGTAAGCTAAAAGTGGTATAAGAAGCATGTATTGGAAATTTTATAATTGAATTGGCAAATTGGTTTGAATATTATAATTGGATATTATGCTAGCAGGATATACAGGTTATAAAGGAATTGGGATTTTGATTTCAAAGTTAAAAAAATTTGTAACGCTCGACAAAAAGGTACGTATTTCAGTTTTTATATGAGATTTGATGATTTCCTTCTCCAGCCACTTGGCTTTCTCTTTTCTTTTTGATTCTGAGGGGCCGTAGTGCCATTTTGTAGTCGCACCGATCTAGCCGCGCAAAGGAGACTCTGGCGAAATTTTTTCGAAAATTTCGGGTGTTAGAAAATTTTTTGAGAAATTTTGAAAGTTTGGGAATTTGAATTTGAATTTAAATTTAAATTTGAATTGTTGAATAAACAATGTTGTTTGAAACTTATAATTGGAGTTGGAAAGCTAATTGAAATAATAGTGAATCTTTAATAAAAATATTTAGGTTAGAAAGTTAATAAAACTGATTAGCTTTGGAAAAATAATAAACGGTTTAGGATCATTCTCCTTAACTTGTAATTTCGGGACGAAATTCTTTTAAGGGGGGAAGATTGTAACGACCCAGAATTTTTAGTAATTTAAATTTGAGTATTTAATTAATTTTAAATATTAATAAGTGGAATTTTTAAGTCGAATAATTTATTTTTCGAATATTGGGTTTAATGGGATAATTAAATCGATGATTTAATAGTGAGATAACAAAAATAATTAAATATTGGGTTAAATATGATTGAAAATGATTTGGAAAATTTTATTTTATCATATTAAAGTTATAGAAATATTTTGGAACTTGTAAAACTGAATTTGGAGTTAATTTGTAAAAATTGAATATTTTAATATTTAATTATCGACTGAAAAATAGCCAATTTTTGAACAGTCTCAGAATTGAACGAAACGAGTTCCGTTGGATCCGTAATAGTTAGTTATTATCGGATTTCAAATTTCGTTGCAAACGGAGTTGTCGTTTGACCGTGGCAGCTCGAAACGCATCGATATCGTTTTAATTTTAATTCGGCGAGTTAAAATAGCCATTTTTCAAACGGTCTCGGATTTCGACGAAACTAGTTTCATCGGATCCGTAATGTGATATTATTGCAAGATTTCAAATTTCAAGTCGATCGGATTTGTCGTTTGTCCGGTACAAGCCAAAACGCCTAGAAATCGTTTAAATCGGTTTAAGTTTAAATTGAGCGTTTATAGTCGTATCTCACACATACTTCCGAATTAGCTTACGAAACCTGTTCCATTGTGTCCGGAATGCGGAAAAACCTTAGAATCGCCTAGCGGCACGCGTCGTTTGGAGTTCGTTTGCAAAAGTGTTAAATTGGGCATTTTATTATTAAAATAATATTAACATATATGTTATCTTCTTTTCCAAAACCCTAATCCTCATAGCTACAGCCGCCACCTTCTTGTAAATGGCTGAAAATACTCCTCCTTCCTCCCTCAATTTCTCCCAATCCCCTCAACGATTTCAAAACCTCTCAACTAACAAAACGAAGAGCGTTGTGAGATCTTCGAACCCATATGGATTTGATCGGAAACGAAGCCATGTAGATCGAGTTGTGGGCCCGCGTCTCTCTGGTGTTTGGCACGCATTTCGAACAGCAGATGGTGGCCGAGCTCAGTGAGCCTCTGGCCGTGGGTGGCTCGTGTGTGGGCGAATGCAATGGCGCTTCCCGATCGTCACGAAGTGAAGTACATTAGTTGCGTTTTGAAACCCTAGTATTTACTATATGGGTTCAAGTGCGTTCAATTGTTACTGGGAAGAGAAATGCGAACGGGAGAGAAGGTGAGGGTGGGGGCCGCATGCGTGTGTGAGTGGTGAGGTGGATTCTTTTTTTTTATTTGTTTTGGTTAGTTTAAATTTAAAGATTCAAATCGTGTAACTTTAAAACGTGATAACTTTTGCATGCGAGGTCGGATTCGAACGAGATTTTTTGCGTTGGCTTCGTATCGTCGTGCTCTTCGCAATGCAACTGGTTTGGAGTCGATTGGAGCTCGTTTGAATTTCGGGTAAAATTAAACGTTCGTTTAATTTTATTCGAAACAAACGCTAAAACGGAAATAAAATCAAGGTGAGAACTCCTCACTCAATCGAAAGGTTTTGTTTAAAATTTTAAATAGTTAATATTGATTGATAATTGTTGATTGATTGTGGTAGTAGATATAATAGGATATATATTATATATAGCAATATATATATATTGGCATATGTATATATTGGATTTGATTTCCCGCTTCGTATAGCGGATGAGACCCTATTGCGCCGTTATTAAGCGGATATTTATAAAATCCCATATACCACGATATTCCACCTTGAAGTGGAATTGGTATTGTGCTAACGTCTGTGGATGCAGGGTAACAGGTTGGAGGGATCCAACTGGATTCCTCACATATTTATTTGTTTATAAATATTATGTTGATTGTTGATAATCATATTGATATATGACACTTATTCCCGTGATTGACCATCTAATGCTGTTGCATCATCGGATTCAAATTTTTAAAAATTAAAATAACGGTTTTGAATTTAAAAGGGGTTTTAAATCGATTTTTCAAAGAATATGGTTTATTAAAAATTTTGAATTGATTAAATTTTAAAATAAATAGATGGATAAAATTTTATGTTTTAAAAATTTATATTTTTATAAAATATAACTTAAAAGAAATTTTTAACAATAATAGGTTTTTATAAAATAGTTAAATTTGGTTTTTGGGAAGTTATTATTATTAATGGTTTATATAAAGGATTTTATAAATGGATGTTTTTAAATAAAAATTATTGAAGTTATAGAATAAATTTATAAAGTGTTAAGTTGATGTATAACATGAATTTCACTAGGATTTATAGATTAATAAATGTGAAATTTATAAAACGAATGGTTATTGGAAAATTTTAAGTTTATAAGTTATTAACTTATAGAAATGGATTTGGGCATTAAAAAGGGGAATTTTATAGAAATTGTTAATAAATGAAGATTTCATTAGTTGAAATTATTATAAACCATAAAGAAATCTTGTAAGTGATAAGATTTTAAATTGGTGAAGTTCAAAGGAACGATTTGGTAAATAAATAATATTATAAGTATTTAACTTACAATATGGCTTTTGGGTATGAAATTGGGTTATGTAAATTGCATCGGATTAATAAAGGAATTTATAAAATTGGGGTTTATAATAGAAATGGAATTTATAAACTATGTTTATAAATTTGAAATCCATCGAATTTGATAAATTGAAATATGGGAATTTGTTAAGTGGGCTATATTCACTATTTTGAATATTGAATAGATTATTAAATAAAATGGGTTTGTTTTTGGGAAAGGAATGTTTTAAATGGAATTTAAAACGAATTAAAGGTGTTTTAAAATGTATTGAGTATCGAAAACATAGATTTCAACATTGATTGTTGAAATAGACGTTTTCGAGAAACAGAAGGGGATAATTTGTATAGTATTGGATTTATATATCTATTTTTAATTTCAAATCCATATACTAGTGTTTTTGGGTTGTTGTAACGATGTTTTACGCAACATTCGTTTTTAACCCAAATAAATGTGAATAAAAGAATATTTCTTTAAAGGAATGAAATTAATACTTAACTATGGTTTAAGCATATGGAATATTTTCGAATTGTTGAAAATAAATTGAATTGTGAATTACTTATTTTTAAATAAGTTTAGAAATGATTTTCCAATATGGAATGGAACGTTTTTGTGAATTCACCTTTTAAAGGTAAAAGTGTAAGCGAATATTTTGGAATCGATTTGAAATCAAATATGAATGGGTATTTGGGATTTAATTCACGTTGGAATTTATAATAGGAAGGGAAATTGGTTTAAAAATAAATGTTGATTTATTTTTAAAGATGGAAATAAAATTCACGAATTTGGAGCGTAAAATTTAAAAATAAATCGGTAAGGATTTATATGTTGTTTTGAAATTTGTTTTCAAAAGGGATAAAGGATGAATGGTGGTTTGAAATTTGTTTTCAAATGGTTGAGTTGTGTAATTTGAAATTTGTTTCAAATGGTTGAGGTGTTTAATTTGAAATGGGTTTTCAAATGGTTAAGTGTGGAAATTATATCGTGAAGGTGTTTTGGTAAAGCAAATAAATTGGGCAATTATTTGGAAATTGTGTATATATATCTTGTAAAGATATTTTGGGACTTAATAATTTTGGAAAAATTATTTGGAATCTGATGATGTGGCGCATCTTTATTGATAGTTAAATAACCGACTATCAATATTTACCCTTGGATGGTATTGATTGTGTTTGTTTGGAATTGAATGCACACTTATTTTTAAAATAAGCGCTCGCTATTCGGTTTAGCCGGGAAAGGACCTTTGTGTCATATATCCCATTCCGAATATGCGATACGTCGTTTGGATCGCATTTGAAGACCGGTGTTGAAGACCGGGTATTTGTGAAAACGATAGGATGACCTATCGATTGTCTCCGCATCGTTAGCTACGATATGGAGATTTCCTTTGTGATGGGAAATTTTATCGGGATTGTGAATACCCGGATTGCAAGGGCTTCTTTGGAAGTGCCTTCGGTTTTGTTCGAACCCGGAACAGACTTGTATGGTTACGTGTCTGACATTACATTTTGAGAGATAGAGCAGATTTCTTTCAAATACATTTCTGTTGGTGGCGGAGAATTTATTCTCTTAGCTTAACACCCTTCTCTGAGACGTACGAGCTCAGAGGTTATGTAGTTGAAGGTTATCAGCGATATTTCCCAATCTGGTAATGTGGCATGCTGAGTGCTGCTGTGTGATGATCATTGGTTGGTCATTTGTGATATGATCATTTGTTTGATCATTTATCTTTGTGATTATTGCTTTGGTCATCTGTGGACCCGAAGCATGGCTTTGTTACACAAAGCGTAGCTTTGTGGACGAGACTTCGTCAGGACCTCACTCCCCGGAAATGGTCGAAACAGGAATATGCGGCAAGGTTATGAGGGTCGCGCCCTTTAGGGTATGTCATTTCCTTCTGGAAAAGGGTGGTATCATGGTATGGAGCCCAGATATTTACTCATGTGGAAACACTATATCTATTTCTGTGTGGTGTTGTTGGTATCGAGCGCTCGGATAAAGGTCCCAAAGGACCGGGGGATGGCATATTCGTGTAGTAGTTACCTAGTTACAGAGGTAACCCGGCCTTGTGTTGGCAGAGATCTAACCGTAACGTTAGTTTCTCGGGACGTCCCGCCAGAGGCGATCCCATGTGGCAGTAGGAAGTTCCTTAGCCTGACCATTTGTTGGAAATCCATTCATCCAATACGTGCCTTGTACGGTTTTAGTTGTAGAACCTGCCATTTAACATGGCAGCTATAGTAGGCATAGTATCATGGTACCTATGCTGGCTAGGATTTATATTATACTTTCGAAATATTTTCCACTATGCACTAGTAATAATATCAAAGAATTTTTCTCGTAGTAAGCATGTTTGACTATCATAAGGAGAAATCTCCCCCATGTGTGCGTTTGCATTGTGTGTGTGCCGGGAGGCCTTATGGTAGTTTCATTTTCCAAAAAGCATTGCGGATTTCAAAATTTAAACTTTCTTGTTGCGTGTTTAAAGATAAACTGTTTTGAGTTCTCACACCAGTCACATGACTGACCTGGAGTTTATTGTTCCTTTCCTAAACTCTGGGTGCCCACTATTTTTCCACACGGGCAGTCTAGAGTTAGGTTGTCAGATTATTCTGGATTCGGGAGTTGCTGTGCAGATGTTGGAGGCGAGCTTGGATAGCGTAGTCTATTATCTATTGTATATAGTATTCTTTTCCGCTGTTTTATTGTTGTACACTCTGATGATGTGATGTAATGTGATGTATGTGTAAAATGTATAGTTCTTTTGTTTTAATGATATTCATTTATCTATTATATGTTGATCCGCTGCGATTGTGAGATTCTGATATTGTCTTCATATTTCTGTTGGTTGTTTCTGTTTCTTCTCTCTTTCTCTCTTCTTCTACCTCTTTCTTCTTCTTAAACCCTAACGGTTCGATTTTTCGGCAACGAAAAATCGCGATCGTTACATTAGTACCCTCGAACATGAAACTAGAACTATTAGCACGACCATCATGTTGCACTGCTCTATCAAACTGCCATGGTCTGCCCAACAACAGATGACATACGTCCATATCTACAATGTCACACCAAATTTCATCTTTGTACTTCTTCCCAATAGAAAAATTCACACAAGCCCTTCGACACATCTTCACTTCCCCCCCTTCCTTAACCATGCTAGCTTGTACGGTTTAGGATGTTTCTCAGTTTTCAAGTTCAACTTCTTCACAGCCTCGGTAGAAATAATATTATCGCAACTTCCAGCATCAATAACGAACTTGCAAACTTTTCCCAGAATAGTGCATGTCGACTGAAATATGTTACTCCTCAACCAACTACAATCCTCCTCTTGCTTTGGTGTAAGACATGACCTCCTCATCATAAGATTACAACCTTCATCTCCAGATAATTCTTCTTCCTCCTCAACATAAGGTGCATTTGAACATTCTGCCTCCTCATTATCATCCTCCTCAACTTCTGCAACCATTGCTCTCTTCTTCGGCTTCGGACATTCATTGCTTTTGTGAACCAACTCCTGACAATTATAACATTTGAAAACACTGTTAACCTTCGCCTTTTCAGCCTCCTTCACCACTGGCTTATTGACAGGTTTAGGAACATTATAACTTCCACTAACACCCCTCACTTGATTATTGGAATTAGTAAACACACCACCTCCACGCCTTCCTTGCTTCTCCCAAGCCAACGCTTTCTGATGTGCCTCTGCCACTGATCTAGGATCAAACATATTAACCATATCCTGTATCTGCGTTCTCAATCCCCCAATGAATCTAGCAGTTAGCTGTTCTTCCGTTTCCATAATATCATTCCTGGCAATGAGTTGGTAAAATTCGTCAGCATAATCACTAACAGACTTCGTTCCTTGCCTCAGATTCTGCAATCTCTGGTATATAAGTGATTGATAGTTGTATGGTAAGAATGTAGCCCGCATCAACTTCTTCATCTTCTCCCAAGATTCTATCTTTGACTTCCCTATTCTCTCCCTGGTAAGTTTAGTTTGCTGCCACCACGCCAAAGCTCTCCCCCTCAACCTAGTAGCAACCCACTTTACTCTCCTATGCTCAGGAACCTCCTTGAAATCAAAGATTTCTTCAACATTTGATACCCAATCAAGAAATTCTTCAGCTACCATCCCTCCTTTAAACTCCGGAATCTCCAACTTCATACCCGATTCCCAACGTCGATCATCATCAATAACCCGATACTGACGTTGTCCCTGATCTCGGTCTCTGAAATGAACACTTCCCCTATCACCGTCAAACTCCTCATCAAAGTCTGATGCATATCGTTGTCTTTCACGCCCTCCAACATCTCTACCACCATTCCTACTACCCATATCTCTTCGATCACGACCATCATCATTCTTCCTACTTCGATTATCAACACTCCGTTGATCCTGACTCTCTCTCCTCTCCCGAGCTGAATGATGTGAAACTCTACTTCCTCCACGAATGGACTCAGGTGAATTTCTTCTTCTGCTTTGATTCATATCAATCATAAGCTTCTCCAACCTACCAATGCCTTCATCAATCTTCTCGTGCATACGTTGTTCCATTTGATCGGCCTCTTCTCTTCGATATAGTGCTTCAATATTTTGATGGCGGTTAGCTCTCCTTGGTGGCATGGTTGAAAACTCTTCACAACACTTCAAACTCTCCTTGACTCGGCTACACTTAGATCGGCCTCAACAATTCACGGCTTGATCTTCACAACTTAACTTGGCTCGGCTCAAGGTTAAATCGGCTTCAATTCAAACACAAGGCACGGCTTACACTCTTCTATACTTGGCGCGCAAAAATCTCCTCACAAATTCAAACACTCTCCAACACTTGATTCAAAATGCTATAGATCAAATACTCCAAGCTTGTTGCAACTTCAAGATGAACACAACGAACACAACTTCAAACTTCAACACTTGGCTCCAAGAATCAACTTAGCTATGATTGGCTAAGTATGACTCTGATACCAATAGTGACGCAGCGGATTAATCGAAACAAACTTCAATCGGTGAAAGTAGCGATTGATGGAATGAAGATACCGAATTGCCCAAATTCGTTGATCCGAAGATACCGAATTCTAGCTATCTCAAACACGTTGATAGCGTACTATACCATGTTCAAAGATCTACGATCCTTCGTACGTTGATCTAGCGCACTAGATTCCGTGAATCGGCTTCAACAAACGTAGATTCGAGCGCACTCGAATGACGTAAGTGGAGATAGGAGATTACACTCAACTACCAATTAGAGAAGAAAGCACAAAGCAATCAACAAGAAATTTTATTTCCAAAATCAACCCCCCTCAAAATGTACAACACACGCGTATTTATAGGAGTTACAATACCATAAACTGACAACACTTAGGTCGGCACCGACTTATGATCCAGCTTAGGTCGGCAGCGACCTAACGACCCAGACACACGACCTATACAAACATATATACAGACCGACTCAATCAAACGCGACTTAAGATAGGTCGTCAACGACCTAACCTTTACAACATCAAATGACTTAAGAATATGGCGACTCAACATATTACAGCACAGTACACCACCTATACTAGGTCGTTGCCAACTTATCGGACAACACAAAATTACCATCACGCAACCTAAACGAGACCGACTTAAGAACACAACAACTCAACATCATATACGACTCAATGAATTACAACACCACACCTTCGACCGACACATCTTCATGCCGACCTACGACTCATCTTGGTTAAGTCGGCACGTCATAACTCGGGACTCTTTAGGTCGCAGATGACCTAAAGTGGCTTCATTAACTCGCAGTTTCTCCTCCTTAGGTCGGGGCCGACCTAAAATATGCTTTGGTTCCTGTAATTCGTTGCCTTTTATCTCGTTAAGTCGTAAACGACTTAGAGTGTTTCTGTTAGCTCGTGAGCAGTGTTCTTTAGGTCGGCAACGACTTAAAACTTCCCAACGACCTAACTCCCAAACTTCTTCCACATGACCTAGAGGGTTGTTAACTCGTGGCCGACCCAAATTCCTTTCTTTAGGTCGTTGCTCTTCATCCTTAAGTCGTATCTCTACTTCACGAGTCCCGTTAGGTCGTAGATCACTATTGTTAGGTCGTGAACGACCTAAAATTTCTCTCTTAGGTCGTGAGCGACCTAAGACTTGTGAATTTCCAGAAATTTTAGATTGTGCTGTATCAAAACTCCAAGCCCTAGTTCATTTGCAAATCCAACATCCGACTCCAAATTCAAAGAGAAGCCATTGATTCAAGCTTCTTGTGTAGAGATTCAAGTGTGGTTGATTCCTCCTTTGCTTTTAGGCTTCTCCTTCATTGATTTTGTGTAGAGGTGAGATTTTTATCTCACATCTTTGTCTATAACTATCTTTGATTGTTAGGTATGAATTCGTAACACTTATTCATGTGCATTTGCCATTGATTTGGATTGAATTGGTGAAAATCCCAATTTTTAGTGTTTTGGGTTCAAATCTTTAAAAATCCAATCTTTGATGTTTAAACACGTTTTTGGTGATGAATCGAGGAGCCAATAGGACCGGGTGGCCAATAGGCGTAATCCCCTAGCGTTCGTGCTCGATTGGTTGCAAATTGAGTGAGTTTTGAGCTGCAAAACCCTTAGGTCGCTCGGCCTGCACAATTCGAAGTGCTCGGCCTGCAGTTAGGTCGCGCCCCGCTAGGTCGCATCAAATTGAGTCAATTGGCCTTAGGTCGTAGACCATAGGTCGTTAGGTCGCTCGGCCTTCTTCACTTCCTTAAGCCCCTCGGCTTACAGCTAGCTCGCACACTCCATGGGTCGCGGCAAAATTAGGTCGTTTCGTCTCTAGGTCATTCGGCTTGCACCACTCTTCGGCCTGCAGTTAGGTCGCTCGGCCATAGGTCGTAACCCATAGGTCGTTAGGTCGCTCGGCCTCCTTTTTATCTCTTAGGTCGTTGCATCCATTAGGTCGCTCGGCCTTCTTACCCCTTTAGGTTGCTGAGCCTTAGGTCGCACCACATAGGCCGCTCACCTCCTTAAGCCGCGTATTTCTTAGGTCGCTCGGCATTGATTAGGTCGCGCCATATTTTGGTCGCGCCATGCAAGGTCGTCCCCTGTGCCTTAGGTCGCTCGCTCCCTTAGGTCGCACCCATTGACTACTTAGGTCGCTCGGCCTTCTTGCGCCTTAGGTCGCGCCATACTTAGGTCGTGCCACTCCTTAGGTCGCATGTAGTTAGGTCACGCCACCCTTTAGGTCACCCCTGCTTTCAGCCGTGTGCTATTTCTTGAGCCCTTGATTCCTTATGTTGACTTAGGTTAGGTCGTAAGTCGTGGCCATTAAGTAGCAAGGGTATTTCCACTTTGATAAATTTGGAATCGAATTCTTTGGATTTCATTCACGTCTTCGTATGTGAATTTTTTTGATTGATCGTTTCTACGATCATTTTTGTGATTTGTCATTTTAAAAATGTACAAACCTTTACCTCACTCGTACGAGAAATCTAATTAAACGGCTTCGTAAAACAAGTGGTATGAAACGCTTGCATTTACTTCGTCGGTTAATTCCTGGACTTGTTCGATTGAATCTCTTGTGATAATTTTTGAGTGGAGATCTACAATTTGTTTGTAAATATTTAAGTTAAACTAGTGGTTATGGGACATGAAGCTAAGCTTTTATATTTACTAGCTTACTGTAATTGACACTTCTTGATGATCGTTGATGATCATTTTTATGATTTAGACTAGCAAATGTGCGATGCCTCTTTGTCTACGAAGGAGACTAAACCCCGTTTCTGTGGAGCTTCGGCTCAATTTGGTTGGGTAGCGACCCATGGTCTTCGGGCTGTTTTGTCTAGCTTCGGCTCAAAATTAATGGTTAGCTACTATGGAATAGCGTTCCATTTTGTGATACATGTGTTGGTGAGTTTTCATGCTCCCGTTTTGTGATAGGCCTCCCCCTATTTTGTGATTTCTGCATTTCCATTGATGAATTCTAGAATTTGTGTTTCACTAATTTTTGTGATTTTCGTTGATATGTGTTATCAATTTTTGTGCCTTGGTGAATTTGTGTGTTATTAACTTTTTGTGAATAAAGATATTGAGTATGACATTCCTTTTGATCTTTGAGAAGATTCTTGTGATATTGATTAATCTCTTATTGATTTTCAATTACTTACTTATCACAGCATGGTATTGTGATTATTATATGTTTTGTCATATCTCTTATTCTATATCATTTCATCTGATATTTATAGCTAGACTGATCCATTTATTATATTCTTATTAAATAATACTCGGGTCAGACCGAGATGTTACAGGTGCTTCTGCTTGACTTCACTTCTGGGATTATCACCCTGACTTTTGGCTAACTACTTAGATTAGTAGTTTTTGTTGTATACATTAGAGATAAAGACTCATTGATGTATCCATATTCCTTTTTCTAGCACTTGTAGCTATTCTTTTGTGACATTGTGGATCTTGTTTGACCACTACTCTGATGTAAACTTTTATGTGTAATATTCATATCTATTTCCGCCTTTGTGATATGAATTATCTGTGACTGATTTATGTTATGCTTATTTCTGTATTTTTGTTTCCGGAGATTATATATAGCCACTGTGTAGTAGCTTTGAGTTTGCATCGGCATGTCGGATTTCCTCTTCAAATGAAATGCATCTTAAACTTTCTGACATATACGTGCTCGCACAAAGCAATTACATGGATGGTCGCTCCTCAACAGCCTTATTCTCCGCGCTAGTTGACGGTATTACCCCGTAGTGTCCTTGGCTAGCGTGGGTATAGAGGTGGGACGTCACATCGTGGTATAAAGCCAAACTTCGGAACAATGTAGAATAATCTAGCAAGGATCATCGTCCTATGTCCATGTTAGGAATCGTGCTTTAGGATTTAATTCGAGTTCTTTTTGATACGGGTGCGTCCCGTTCTTTTATTTCAAAAGAACTTGTTGATACTTTTTCTTTGGATGTTTTGTGTTTAATGACTTCTTTGAGAATTGCGAATCTGGTTGGTGGATCCGCAACAATCAGTTTATTGTGTAAAGATGTCGAGATTATTTTGTGTGATTTTTCTTTCCAAGCCGATTTGCATGTTATGCCCTACTTAGGCTTTGGAATGATTTTGGGAATGGATTGGCTTGACCGCTATAAAGCTCAAATCCTAAGTCCTGAGCGGACTATTCACCTTCGACATCCTAAATCTGTTAAGCAGATTTCTATTGATCTTAAAGATTCGGGTTCCAGCTTGGTTGCATCTTTATATTCTTCAAACCCTCATGATGACGATAATGATGATGAAGAGGATATTATTTCTCTTATTCATGTTGTTCGTGAATTTCCCGACATATTTGAGCCCGTTTTAGCAATATCACCTAAGCGAGCAATTGAGTTCATAATTAATCTCATCCTTGGAGCTCAACCTATCACTCGTCCTCCTTATCGTATGTTCAATAAGGAAAATGAGGAGATGCGCTAACAATTATCCGAATTGGAGACGAAGCAGTTTATTCGCTCTAGTTCCTCGCCTTAGGGAGCTTCGGCTATTTTTGTGAAGAAATCCGATGGTACACTTAGGCTTTGCGTTGACTACCGCAAGCTTAATGATCTTACTATCAAGAATAAGTATCCTTTGCCTCGGATTGATGATCTATTTGATCAACTTAGTGGTGCTAGAGTCTTTTCACAATTAGACTTAGCTACCAGTTTTCATCAGCTTCGCATTGTAGACGATAGGATTCCTTTGACATCGTTCCGTACTCGTTATGGATCTTATGAATGGCTTGTTATGCCATTTGGTTAACGAATGCTCCGGCTTATTTCGTTGACCCCATGAATAGAGTTTTCAAAGACTTCCTCGATCAGTTTGTTCTCATCTTTATTGGTGATATTCTTGTGTATTCGAAAAACGAGGAGGAGCATGAACAACATCTTCGGATTGTATTGGAAACTCTTAGGAGCAATCAATTAAAAGCAAAATTTTCTAAATGCCACTTTTGGCAATCTCGTGTGAAGTTTCTCGGTCATATTATTTCCGAATCCGAAATCTCCGTGGATCCTTTAAAGATTGAAGCGATTCAAAATTGGAAGAGACAGGAGAGTGTGACGGAAATCCGTAGTTTTCTTGGATTGGCAGGTTTTTTCCGTCGTTTTATAAAAGACTTTTCATCAATTTCCGTGCCTCTTACTAGTTTAACAAAGAAAGCTGTTAAATACATTTGGTCGGACAAATGTGAAGCTTCTTTTCCGAAATTAAAAGAACTCCTTTCCGATGCTCCTATTCTTGTTATTCCCAAAGGGAATCAAGATTTTGTTGTTTATACCGATGCTAGTCGTGTTGGTTTGGGTGCCGTTCTTATGCAAAGAGAACGTATTATTGTTTATGCTCCTAGGAAATTGAAGCCCGTCGAGTCTTGATATGCCACTCATGATTTAGAACTCGCGGCTACTGTTTACGCCCTTCGTATTTGGCGTTATTATCTTTTGGGAGAGAAATTTGTCCTCTATACCGATCATAAATCTTTGAAGTATATATTTTCCCAAAAGGAACTTTATCTGCGTCAACAACGTTGGCTCAAGTTCCTTGCACCTTATGATCTTGATATTCTTTATACTCCCGGAAAGAGAAATCGTGTTGTCGATGCACTTCGTCGCAAGCAACAAACGGTTGTTTCTATGATGATATCCGAATGGAATGATCTTGGAATTTTATCCACTTGTGAGATTCGAGATCGTGTTTTCGATTTGTGTTCATCCCTTGTTTTATGTAGCCTTGAGGTTCATCCTTCTCTTTTAGACCGCATTATTGATGCTCAAAAGCTAGATCCCGAATTGGCTCTTCTTGGCCAAAATCTTAGGGATAAAATTGATATTGAAGGATTGAAAGACTTTGATATTGATTCTCGTGGCGGCATTCGAAAATTTGGTAGAATTATCGTGCCAAATGATAGTGATCTTCGTAAAGATATTTTAGAGGATTCTCATCATTCTAAATTTACCATTCATCCCGGTAGTAGTAAAATGTACACGGATATAAAGCGAGTTTATTATTGGGAGGGAATGAAATCTGATATTGCTAAATTTGTTAAGTGTTGCATGACTTGCCAACTCATTAAGGCCGAACATCAAAGGCCCGTCGGGTTATTGCAACCTTTAGAAATTCCAATTTGGAAGTGGGATCAAATTTCCATGGATTTTATAGATGGCCTTCCCCGTTCTCGTTCGGGTCATGATAGCTTGTGGGTGATAGTTGATAGACTTAGTAAATCCGCCAATTTTATTCCCGTTCGGTCCAATCGAACCATTCCTCTCTTGGCCAAACTCTTTATTAAAGAGATTGTTAAATTACATGGAGTTCCTACTTCTATTGTTAGTGATCGTGATCAATTGTTTACTAGTGGATTTTGGAAGAGTCTTCAAAAAGCTTCGGGAACGAAGCTAAATTTCAGCACCGCTTATCATCCTCAGTCCGATGGACAAACCGAGCGTGTGAATCAAACTCTTGAAGATCTTCTTCGTGCATGTGTTCTCGATTTTGGTGGAAGTTAGGAAGATCATATTTCTCTTGTTGAGTTTTCCTATAATAATAGCTTCCAATCTAGTATTGGTATGGCACCTTTCGAGGCAATCTATGGAAGGCCATGCCCATCTCCTTCTTGTTGGCTTGAGGCCGGTGAGAAGCTGGTTTTAGATCTAGATTTTATTTGTTATTCTACAGAGAAGATTGACCTTATTCGTCATAGGATGAAAGAAGCCCACAGTAGACAAAAATCCTATGCCGATAACCAGAGGAGGTTAGAATTTTCTGTGGGAGATCTTGTGTTTATCCGTGTTTCACCTATGAAGGGTGTTGTACGTTTCAATCCATCGGGAAAGTTAGAACCTCGATATATTGGTCCATTTCCCATCACCGAACGTATTGGTTCCGTGGCTTATCGCCTTTTATTACCGGCTCAGTTTTCTGCTATTCATGACATGTTTCACGTTTCTCAATTACGGAAGTTCCTTCGAGATTCCGATTCAATTTTTGAGCCCGGTGTTGTGGAAGAAATTGAAGTTTCACCTAATTTAACTTATGAGCAACATCCTATTCGCATTATAGCTTCGGAGGTCAAGCGCCTTCGAAATAAAGATGTTCCGCTTGTTAAAGTCCAATGGTCCTCAAATCCTAAGGATTGGTCTTGGGAGTCTAGAGAATTCATCGAGCGAACACATCCGGACTTACTTTCCCGTGCTCTTTGAGGTAAACTTTTTATTTTAAATTTCTTTTGTGTTGAATATGCTTTTATGGTTGTTACTATATATATTTTCTTCTTATATTGCGAGGACGCAATTTTTTTAAAGAGGGGAGTCTGTAACAACCCGCATATTTTACGATTTGAATATTTAAATATTTTATTTAAATATTTTATCATTAGTCGGATTTTAGTCCGAAAAGTTACTTTTTGCATACGGTCGAATTAGGACTCGGAACCACTTCCATTGGGTCCAAAACACCATTTGCGATCTTTTTGATTATAAATTTTGATATGTTTGGAGTTAGTAGAATTTTGCTACCGTTTCACTTTGGGTTTTGGGTTTGTTTTTGCCCATTTGCCTAAACTATTAACTCTAACTCAACCCCCTTCTCTTCATAACCTTACTTTCATTTCCTAACACTCAAGCTTCATCAAAAATGGAGGAGGGAATGGGAAATTAAAACTCCAAGTCCTAGTTCATTTGCAAATGCAACATCCAACTCCAAATTCAGAGAGAAGTCATTGATTCAAGCTTCTTGTGTAGAGATTCAAGTGTGGTTGATTCCCCCTTTGCTTTTAGTCTTCTCCTTCATTGATTTTGTGTAAAGGTGAGATTTTTATCTCACATCTTTGTCTATAACTATCTTTGATTGTTAGGTATGAATTCGTAACACTTATTCATGTGCATTTGCCATTGATTTGGATTGAATTGGTGAAAATCCCAATTTTTAGTGTTTTGGGTTCAAATTTTTAAAAATCCAATCTTTGATGTTTGAACATATTTTTGGTGATGAATCGAGGCGCCAATAGGACCGGGTAGCCGATAGGCGTAATCCCCTAGCGTTCGTGCTCGATCGATTGCAAATTGAGTGAGTTTTGAGCTGCAAAACCCATAGGTCGTTTGGCCAGCACAATTCGAAGTGCTCGGACTGCAGTTAGGTCGCGCCCCGCTAGGTCGCATCAAATTGAGTCGCTTGGCCTTAGGTTGTAGCCCATAGGTCATTAGGTCACTCGGCCTTCTTCACTTCCTTAAGCCCCTCGGACTACAGCTAGCTCGCACATTGCATGGGTCGCGACAAAATTAGGTCGTTTCGTCCCTAGGTCGTTCGGCTTGCGCCACCCTTCGGCCTGCAGTTAGGTCGCTCGGCCATAGGTCGTAACCCATAGGTCGTTAGGTCGCTCGGCCTCCTTTTTATCTCTTAGGTCGTTGCATCCATTAGGTCGCTCGGCCTTCTTACCCCTTTAGGTCGCACCACATAGGTCGCTCACCTCCTTAAGCCGCGTATTCCTTAGGTCGCTCCCCGTTGATTTGGTCGCGCCATATTTTGGTCGCGCCATGCTAGGTCGTCCTCTGTGCCTTAGGTCGCTTGCTCCCTTAGGTCGCGCCTATTGACTACTTAGGTCGCTCGGCCTTCTTGCGCCTTAGGTCGCGCCATACTTAGGTCGCGCCAGTCCTTATGTCGCATGTAGTTAGGTCGTGCCACCCTTTAGGTCGCCCCTGCTTTAAGCCGTGTGCTATTTCTTGAGCCGCTGATTCCTTGTGTTGACTTAGGTTAAGTTGTAAGTCGTGGCTATTAAGTAGTAAGGGTATTTCCACTTTGATAAATTTGGAATCGAATTCTTTGGATTTCATTCACGTCTTCGTATGTGAATTTTTGTGATTGATCATTTGGACGATCATTTTTGTGATTTGTCATTTTAAAAATATACAAACCTTTAACTCACTCGTACGAGAAATCTAATTAAACGGCTTCGTAAAACAAGTGGTATGAAACGCTTGCATTTACTTCGTCGGTTAATTCCTGGACTTGTTCGATTGAATCTCTTGTGACAATTTTTGAGTGGAGATCTACAATTTGTTCGTAAATATTTAAGTTAAGCTAGTGGTTGTGGGACATGAAGCTAAGCTTTTATATTTACTAGCTTACTGTAATTGACACTTCTTGATGATCGTTGATGATCATTTTTGCGATTTAGACTAGCAAATGTGCGATGTCTCTTTGTCTACGAGGGAGACTAAACCCCGTTTCTGTGGAGCTTCGGCTCAATTTGGTGGGGTAGCGACCCATGGTCTTCGGGCCGTTTTGTGGAGCTTCGGCTCAAAATTAATGGTTAGCTACCATGGAATAGCGTTCCATTTTGTGATACACGTGTTGGTGAGTTTTCATGCTCCCATTTTGTGATAGACCTCCCCTCGCCGATCGACGTTGATGCCACCGGCACACCACCCATGGCCACCCAAGCTAGTCTGAGCAACCCAAAACCCAAAATCACATAGTCAACCAAAATCGACCCTCCTGGCCAAATAATGGAACCATATCTATGACGCCAAAACTCACCACCGCCGATGATATCGGCCACCATCGGCAACGTCCCTTTGACCAATGCTTCCCCAATGATCCACCGAACTTTTCCCCACACTGATAGACTCCAGTGATCCCACTTTAGCGAACAGTTTCGTAAAACCCAATCGACCAAGAGTTGCTACTAAACCCTAAATCAATGACCATCGACCACCACGGCGTATAATAAAATCATTGATTATTTTTCCATGAATCCCCATTCCCTTGGCTACCTTCAGCCATGACGACGACCCACTTTACTTCGCCGATGACCAGTAATTGCCAAAAATCACAATTTCGTTCATCACACAAATTCTTGACGTTTATTCACTTAAGAATCGTCAAATTCCTTTTAAAAATCATCATATTACAAGATAAATCTGATCCAATGATCAAAACTTCAAACTAAAATACTTGAATTTTCTGTTCAAAATTGTTTTTTCTCTGTAATTTCATAATTTTAAATTATTTACCAATATTTTATTGTTGAGATTATTTCTAAAATTTGAATCTGAGTATCTCTGACAATTTTCCTTCATAGATTATAACTCAAAACTGCTTTTATTTTGAGATTTGAAATTAAATGGTTTACTTTGTAAACCTGGAACAAAACCTCCGTGCCTGTAACAAAACATGCACGCTATCTTTGACATGAATCGTGTATACAAACAGGCATACTCAAACACTTATCAATCATCACAGACACAAAAATCAAAAGAACAAGTTTAAAATTCTAGTTTGCTCACCTTGGTTTTGAGAAAAAATCAGAGATAGAGGACTTTTGAAACAAGAGTTTTGATCTAAGTCCTGAAATTTCAATTTTGCTATTTTGACTTGCTTTGCTCTGAATACTTTTAAACTTTCCTCAGGCTTTAGATTCCCAGATTTAAACTGCTTTAAATGATCTTCAGGTTGGAACTTTATCTTGTTTTCAATTCTGTAGTTTTTTTTTATCTGCATTATTAATAATTAACCATTATAACATTCTTTATATTAATTTATTACCCTTTAAAATTATTAAGTTTATTAAAAATAAAAGTTTATGTATAAATTACATCATTTTAAAACTTAGTTAATTTTAAAAAATTTTATTTAAGAAACCTTTTTAACAATTTAAAACTGGTACATCATCAAATATTTAGAGGAAAATGGTATTGACAAAAACTTGTTTATAATAACTTATTTTCTTTAAAATCCGATCACTGTTTTTTTCATTACATCAGATACCCAAGCCAATTAACGTTTTACCCAAGCCAACCCCTGTTTACCCCATACCCAACTTCTAGTATCATTCGAATCCTCCTCGTGAAAATTTCCCACTCCCACCCTTTTTTTTCTCTGTTGTATTTTGAACTTTTACATCTGTTAAACGCTCGCGAATACTTCGAGTACGACTTCGAGTTTACGCGACTTAATCTCGAGACCACCCCGAGTTCCACCTTTCTTCCCTAAAATCTTCAAACCCAGATACGTAAACTTGCACTTATACGTGCACAAGCACGACGCATCTCGTCGATCGACGTTGATGCCACCGGCACATCACCCATGACCACCCAAGCTAGTCTGAGCAACCCAAAACCCAAAATCACATCGTCAACCAAAATCGACCCTCCTGACCAAATACTGGAACCACATCTGTGACGCCAAAACTCACCACCACCGATGATATCGGCCACCATCGACAACGTCCCTCTGACCAAAGCTTCCCTAATGATCAACTAAACTTCCCCCCCCCCACACCGATAAACTCAGATGATCCCTCTTCAGCGAACAGTTTCTTAAAACCCAACCGACCAAGAGTTGCTACTAAACCCTAAATCAATGACCATCGACCACCACGGCGTATAATAAAATCATTGATTATTTTTCCATGAATCCCCATTCCCTTGGCTACCTTCAGCCATGACGACGATCCACTTTACTTCGCCGACGAGCAGTAATTGCCAAAAAACACAATTCCGTTCATCACACAAATTATCGACTTTTATTCACTTAAAAATCGTGAAATTCCTTTTAAAAATCATCATATTACAAGATAAATCCGATCCAATGATCAAAACTTCAAATTAAAATACTTGAATTTTCTGTTCAAAAATGTTTTTTCACTGTAATTTCACAATTTAAAATATTTACCAATATTTTATAGTTGAGATTATTTTTAAAATTTGAATTTGAGTATCTCTAACAATTTTCCTTTACAGATTATAACTCGAAACTGCTTTTATTTTGATATTTGAAATTAAATGGTTTACTTTGTTAACCTGGAACCAAACCTACGTGCCTGTAACAAAACATGCACACTATCTTTGACATGAATCATATACAAACAGGCATACTCAAACACTTATCAATCATCACAGACACAGAAATCAAAAGAACTAGTTTAAAT
Source organism: Allium cepa (assembly GCA_030765085.1). Taxonomy (NCBI): domain Eukaryota; kingdom Viridiplantae; phylum Streptophyta; class Magnoliopsida; order Asparagales; family Amaryllidaceae; genus Allium; species Allium cepa. The sequence continues at coordinate 8,793,853 of CM060937.1, forward strand.
TCAAGTTTACTCACCTTGGTTTTGAGAAAAAAGCAGAGATAGAGGACTTTTGAAACCAGAGTTTTGATCTAAATCCTGAAATTTCAATTTTGCTATTTTGACTTGCTTTGCTCTGAATGCTTTTAAACTTGCCTCAGGCTTTAGATTCCCAGATTTAAACTATTTGAAATGATCTTTAAGTTGGAACTTTATCTGGTTTTCAATTCTGCAGTTTTTTTGATCTGCATTCTGTTTTGCTTGCTGTCCAGATTTGAATTTTTTTCTGGTTTGAATCTGAGCATCAACTTGCTTGATATTTGATTGAGTTGCTTATATTTTGAGTTGAAACTGATGTTGCTCAAGTTTAATCTGTTGCTTTGCTTTGAAATTTTGCTTTTCACTTTCCTCTTTGATCAGGTTTTGTTTTCAAACTTGTTTCAGATTTTTGAAGAGGAGGGATTTTGATTTTTTTTTTTTCCTAAGTTGAAGATGATGATTTTTTTCTATTTTCAGATCTGAGATCTGAGAATAGTTTGGTTTTCTCTTTTAACGTGTTATTTACATTTTTATTTGGAAGAAAACATTCACTTGCCACTTGTTATTCATGCATATCAATGTTACTACACTTGTAAATCTACTTATGTGCATGATCTACACTTGTCCAAATTTGCATTTTTATGTCTACACCCCTTGATTTAATCAGTTAAAATTTTAGTTTTAAACCTTCATTGTCTTATGTTTACATATGTATACAAACTATTTTTTTCAACTCCTTTATTTCAAAAGATATATATATATATATATATATATATATATATATAAGCTTTTATATATAATTACATATATACTATTATATATATCTTCAAGTATAAAAGAAAAGCATTATAAAATTTTAATTGAATCTTACTTTATTCCAGATTTAAAATTTTTATTTTAAATCCTTAACCAATTTGTGAATTGTTTTATCTTATGTGTATTTTATATTTGCATTCACACATTATATTTATACAACTTTCAAAATCCATTAAATTCAACTAGCTTTATATTATTTTCTATCTATATTCCTTTTTATAACTATTTATACAACCAAAAGAAAATGATTCTTATCTATCTAACATGTTTTATTTATTTATATATTGATATCTAAATATATTCAATCTCATTTATATTTAGATCTTTAGTTAGTTTCATATTTACAAAATTTATTTTCTTATATATATTAACTATGTTTATTTATGTTTTGTACATGTATAAAATCAAAATCTTATACTTATTACTTTTATATACTTATATACAACTATATTTATTTTCAAAATGTTTATAATTGAATTCTAATCCAAAATACTATTTTATAAACACACACTTTTAACTTAGTCAAGAATCTTCATATTTATTCCAAAATAAATCCAGTTTGTTTTCAAGATATTCATTTTAGTATTTTAAAATCAACAATCTTCTTTATCAATATATTTATTAAATTTCAAAATCTAATTTCCCAATTATAATTCATTTGTATAACTAAATGAACACATATCTTATTAAATTCGATGAATTCGATTTTTATTTTTATATTTCAAATGCCAAAAAATTCTAAATAAATTCACAGTTAAATCCAAAGATAAATTTGATTACCAATTTTTTCAAAATTAAATCCCAAATATTAAATTAATTATCAAATTATTTTTAGCTAAAATTCAGGAATGTTACAGGTTCCCCCCTTAAAAAAATTTCGTCCTCGAAATTTGCCAAGGAGACAACCAAGAATGGATAGATACACAAAGATAGAGAATCAATTCACAAATCAAGCCGATTATCTATTTTGTATTTGGCTCACCGAATCAGAATATCAATAATAGATACAAGAACAAACTCATTCGGTATTATATAAGATACTCGGGTCGCTAGATCTACGAAATATGCATGGGCATTGGTTAGTTCGAAGGGATAACTAATTGTTCGTAGTTATATCTGGACCCAAAAGAACAGATAATTGGATACGGTCTTTCGAAATTCTCATATACTAAGTATGGTTACCAAACTTAAGTCGGAACACCCCTAATTATATATCTTGTCCCTCTTCGGACTTCGATATACACAAGAAATCACAATAGAATTTCGAATTTGGTTTTAATCGGAATCGTTTTATCGATACAATTTATTTAACTTTATATTTTAGTTATCCAGTTTATTCCAAATCAAATTTCAATTTCGAAAAGCTGATAGAAATTTGGCGAAGAGAATACGAAATAGAGACTTATCTACACGATTCGTAAGGCCACTATCACACCGAAGCTTCTTCCTCGAGCTGCCACGAAGAAATCAAAGAATTAAAAAGACGAATCAAAGGAGATTGATAAAGAAATATATTTCCATTGTTGCAGGGCATTGACCATTTAACGGTATTTCCCTATCCCTTATCTCGTTCTCTTCTTGCACTCATACTTACTATCAGTGAATAGTAAAAGAATTTACTGAGGCATTCGAACGGATATCTTAGGGACACTCATTCTAGGGTATACTTCACCCTATCTCTAATGAGCTACTTAATGTGTTATACCCCTGAGCTAAAAATTTTAACCTTCAGCTCTGATACCACTGTAACGATCTTGACTCGACCTTCGAAATCGGCACCGAACACGATACTCATATTCAAATGCCGCAGATCCAAACGTCGAACCTGGTTCGCCGGAGCTTATAACACATTAAGTACAACACAGCGGAAGAAAATGAATAATACATTTGATATACAACATTTGATACGATTACTGATACAATGATGATACAACAGAATGATACAATAGATATCAGCACTATCAGAGATACAAGAAATAGCAGCGGAAAGATAATGTCTTCAATACCAAACTCCAAGGACTCTATCTTCAATCCAAAGCTAGCTTGAACCCTCATCAAGTTGCATAAAGCTAAGCAAGGTCGTTCATGAATGTTGAAGTGTAGCAAATACGATCCACAAATCCAAAAGACTTTGAAAGCTAACGAATCAATTCCTACTATTCGACTACCTGAAAAACCCAACTCTAGACTACCCGTGTGGAAAATAGTGGGCACCCAGAGTTTAGGAAAGGAATAATAAACTCCAGGTCAGTCGTGGGACAAGTGTGAGCAAAAAAAAACATTTATATCCTTTAAAACAAACAAAAGATTTTAAAATTTGAAATCCGTAATGCTTTTTGAAAAATGAAACTACCATAAGGCCTCCCACCACACACACAATGCAAACGCAGAATTGGAGGAGATTTCTCCTTATGATAGTCAAACATGCTTGATACGCAAAATCCTTTGATATTATTATTATTAGTGCATAGTGTGGAAAAACCATTTCAAAAGTATAATATTAATCTTAGTCAGCATACAACATTCGTCGTATGCCTGCTATAGCTACCATGTTCAATAGTAGGTTACCGCCACATTCCATGACAGGTTATACAACTAAAACCGTACAGGACGCATATTGTTTTGATTGGATTTCCAAAAAATGGCCAAGCTAAGGAACTTCCTATTACCACATGGGAACGCCTCTGGAGGGACGCCCCGAGAACCTACCCGGCTCTCTGCTAATACAAGGCCAGCTACCCCCTTCCCGGGGAGTAAAACCTCAGATATGCCACCTCCGGTCCTTTGGGACCTTTAACCAAGGATCCTCTACACCAACAACATCACACAGTAATAAATATACTACAGTGCCCACATGAGTAAGTATCTTGGCTCTATACCATGATACTACCCATTTCCAAAAGGAATGGTCATACCGTAGGGAAGCTACCCCTGAAACCTTGCCGCATCTTTCCTGTTTCGACCATTATCGGTTTGTGAGGCTCGATGAGGTCTCGTCCACAAAGCTACATTTTTTCAAAAAGCCATGCTTTGATCAACAAATGATCAGTTGCACTTCGTATGCCACATTGCCAAATTGGAAATGTATAACTAGTAACCATCAACTATATAACCTCTAAGCTCGTACGTCTCAGAGAAGGGTGTTAAGCTAAGAGAATAAATCTCCGCCACCAAACAGAAATGTATTTGATAGAAACTGGTTTTACATCTCAAAGTGTAATGTCAGGAACACATCCATACAAGTCTGTTCCGGGTTCGAACAGAACCGAAGGCACTTCTGAAGAAGCCCTTGCAAATCCGGGTATTCACAATCCCGATCGGACTTCCTAATACTTAGGGAATCTCTATCCCGACGCGACTAAGTGTAAAGACAATCGACGGGTTATCCTTTCGTTCTCGAAAATACCCGGTCTTCACCACCGGTCTTCAAATGCTATCCATATCGACGTATCATTATTCGAAATGGGTTATATGACACAAGGTCCTCTCCCGGCTAAACTGAATAATGAGCGCAATATTTAAAAACATATGGATAATGGGATTTCGATTAATCACAACTTATTATCCAAATACTTTCTTTAAATGGTTTAAAACAAATTACCATTCCAAATCTTTTAAACAAAAAGGTTCATTTCACAAAGTTCGCTCATTTTCCACAAAGGTTCATTTACAGCTTCTCAAAACAATTTCATTTCAAATTGGATTAACTTATCCAATCTTTAAATTAAAGATTTATTTCATAACTTTCAAACCATTTCCAATTCAAATCCTTTATATGAAAGATATACCATTTAAAACTTTCTTCGATTTCAAAACAAGGTTTAATAATCTTTCACATAAGTTAAATCCATTTAAGTAAAAACTTGGGTTCAAATTTAAGTTTCCAAAACAATGCTTTTTAAATGGTTTAAAAACCCATATAAACATCTTTATAACTTGTATAATCTTTTAAACCATAATTCCCAAATTATTGAATTCAATTTTACTACACTTGTAAATCTGCTTATTATTCATGCATATCAATGTTACTACACTTGTAAATCTGCTTATGTGCATGATCTACACTTGTCCAAATTTGGATTTTTATGTTTACACCCCTTGATTTAATTAGTTAAAAATTTAGTTTTAAATCCTCATTGTCTCATGTTTACATATGTATACAAACTATTTTTTTTCAAATCCTTTATTTCAAAAGATATATATATATATATATATATATATAAAAAAGCTTTTATATTTAATTACATATATACTATTATATTTATCTTCAAGTATAAAAGAAAAGCATTATAAAATTTTAATTGAATCTTAATTTATTCCAGATTTAAAATTTTTATTTTAAATCCTTAACCAATTTGTGAATTGATTTATCTTATGTGTATTTTATATTTGCATTCACACATTATATTTATACAACTTTTAAAATCCATTAAATTCAAATAGCTTTATATTATTTTCTATCTATATTCCTTTTTATAACTATTTATATAACCAAAAGAAAATGATTCTTATCTTTCTAACATGTTTTATTTATTTATATATTAATATTTAAATATATTCAATCTCACTTATATTTAGATCTTTAGTTAGCTTTATATTTACAAATTTTATTTTCTTATATATATTAACTATGTTTATTTATGTTTTGTACATGTATAAAATCCAAATTTTATACTTATTACTTTTATATACTTATATACAACTATATTTATTTTCAAAATGTTTATAATTGAATTCTAATCCAAAATACTATTTTATAAACACATACTTTTTTTGGCAAAGCCAGCGGGGTTAACTGGTCCCCTACCAGTTTATTGCAAACCAATAAAAGTTACAGATGAAGGACAAAGATAAACATAGAAAAGAAAGAACAAAACAAAACCAAACACAAAGAGCTAAAAAAAATAAAATAAAAAGGGACTTAGTCTCTTTCCCAGAGATGTAACATTTCAACTGAATAACCAGATTGACAGTTCTTTATTTGGCAAAGAATAGCATTCTTCACCTCTTGCCAAAGAGCATCACCATTTTTTCTCTGATTTTCAAAAAATATAGTATTCCTCTCTCTCCAGATAACAGACATATAAATCTTCAAGCAGTTAGCAAGCATCCTTCCTTTTACATCTTTCTTCTTGCCAGATTTTAAGAAAACTCCCCACACTTCAGTAGTGCTAACTGGCAGTAACCTAATGCCAGCTTTATTCCAAATACCAGTAATGATATATAGGAGAGCAGGGCATTCAAAATAAATGTGATGAGCAGACTCATCAAAATTATCACAAAACAGACACTTCAGTGAGCAACTCATGCCATACTTGTTCAGTACATTTCTAGTAAGCAATGCTTGGTTTATCACTTTCCAAAGCATCAAGTTATGGTTAGGTTGAGTATCAGAAGTCCAAATGACACTGTTCCAAATAGCAGAAGGCAGTGGGGCTGTGTCAGTGATCTGATTGAAAACACCTTTAATTGTATGTTTCTTCTTGTTCCATGTCACATAGTCGTGATGTGCATCAGGCTTGTAAAGTTGTATCATTTTTTCCCACAGCTGTCTTATATGTAAATTACTGTTATAAGGAAGCACCAGTTTCCCATCAAGTATGTAATCACTTGCCTTAGCATTCATTTGTATACCAGTCTGCACAATCTGGTTATAATCACACAGGCTGGATAGAATAATACCTTCACTTACCCAAGGATCATACCAGAATTTGACAGTAGAATTTTGATTGACTGGGTATTTGATCATTTTTAGTACCACATTCCTCAACTTAAGTATATTTCTCCATATCCAGCTACTATTCTGAGGAATATCCATGCAATAAAAAAACTTTCCTTTTAAATTGTACTGCCTAGCCCATTGTACCCATAAACTTTCCCTATTGCTGATTATATCATCAATATGCTTGCTCATAGCTGCTGTATTCCAAGTCTTGACATTTTTAACTCCAAGTCCTCCCAAATATTTAGGAACTTCAAATTTAGAAAAAGAAACTGGCAAAACTTTTTTGTTATGTATGCTACCAGTCCAGAAAAATCTGCTCATGGCAGACTTGACCTGATGTAGTAGTCTAGAAGGAAGTATCATTGCACGTGCCCAGTAAACAAGGGAGGCAAAAACAGTAGCTTTTATTAGCACTAGCCTACCACTTTGAGATAACTTCCTATTTTCCCAAGCTTTCAACACAGAAGTGATTTTGTTGTAGAGAGGAAAGCAGTCAGCTCTAGTAATTCTTTTTGTTATCAATGGTAACCCAAGGTACTTCATATCAGAGCTCATTGCAGAGAAACCACTTGCAGTTTGTAATTCAGAAACATGTGTGTCACTAGCACCAGATACTAACAAGGAGGATTTCTGTTGATTGATTTTGAGACCAGTCATAGCATAAAAATCAAGTAGTGCCTTAGAGATGGCATTAAATGATGGAAGCTCAGGCTTGGTAAACAACAACACATCATCAGCAAACATGATAGAGGTGATATTAAGTTTAGCACACTTCGGATGATACTTGATAGCTTTCTGCTCATATTTAATTCGTAGAATAACAGTGAAAACTTCCATGACTAGTAAGAATAAGTAAGAAGAAATGGGGTCTCCCTGACGTATTCCTTTACAACTTCTGAAATTACCAACTGGTCTACCATTTATCACTATAGAGAATGAAGGAGTAGATATGCACACATAAACCCAGGAAACAAAAATTTTGGGAAATCCCATTTGTGCCATAACCCTGACTAATGAAGACCAGTGGATGGTATCATAAGCCTTAGAAATATCAATTTTGATAGCTGCCGCTTTGGTTACTTTGTTTTGGCCATATCCTTTCAAGAGTTCTTGGACCAGCAGTAAGTTGTCAATTATACTTCTACTAGGAATGAAGGCAGCCTGATTTCTAGAAACTACAGAAGGAAGGACTTTAACAAGTCGTGAAGCAAGAATTTTAGTGATGCATTTGTAGACCACATTACAGCAAGAGATGGGTCTGAATTCAGTGACAGTAGAGGGATTATTGACTTTGGGAATAAGTGCAATGTTAGTGCAATTCACTTCACCCAACATCTTACACTTATTAAAGAAATTGTGGACAGCATTACAGAACTCACTGCCCAATATACTCCAAGTTGCTATAAAGAAAACCACATTCAAACCATCAGGCCCTCCAGATGATTGTTGGTTCATAGCAAAAAGGTTATTTTTAATTTCTTCATCAGTAACTGGAGCAATAAGTGACACAGCTTCAAGGGAAGTAATGGTAGGTAGAGGTAGGGATGAAATAAGATCAAGGTCAGGGGTGAACCCATCAGAGTTACCAAGCAATGTAGTGAAATAATCAATAAATGCTCTATCAACAGTATCTGCAGTAGAACATGCTGTTCCTTGTTCATCATATATGTTATGTATATTCTCAGTAGCATGTTTTACCTTTATAGAATCATGGAAAAATTTTGTGTTTTTATCTCCTTCTGCTATCCATTTTTTGTGTAACTGCTGTCTCTTCATACTTGCTTCCATGTACAGAGCATTGTTAACCTCTTTAAAAAGTTTGCATTCCTTTTCAGCAGCTTGAACATCAAGAGGGTGCTCCATCAAGTACTCCTGTTGTTTCTTTAGCTTTTCCTTGAGATCAGTAGATAATAATGCACCAGTGCCAAAAGTTGATTTAGCCCAAAGTTTAATCTGCAGCTTAATGAATTTGAGCTTCCTGCAAAACTTGTACATTTTATTACCATAACAATTAAAATCAGAGCTTAATTTAGTTACTAAAGGAATGAATTGTTCATGTTTTGCCCAAGCATTGTAAAATTTAAAGCTTCTCTTTTCCTTATTAAAATGTTGACCAAAAGATAATATTAGAGGGGAGTGGTCAGATAAGATAGGCTGGGGGAGGAAAACAGATAATGAGGGCCAGGAAGATATAGCTTGAAGGTTGCAAAATGTATGATCAATAGTAGTGAAAGTGCGAATGCCACTACGACTCCTGTTATTCCAAGAAAACTTTGCACCAGATTTATTGACCATGATTAAGTCAGACTCATAAATGGCTTGATTGATAGGATCAAGATCATTAGCAGTTAGTGGAACTCCACCAGATTTGTCAGTATAATCAAAGCAGGAGTTAAAGTCTCCCATCACAATCCAAGGGTGGGTGGATTGTCTTAATGGTGGCAATGCATCAAAAAAAAATTTCCTTGAATTTGCAGAGTTATCAGCATATACAAAAGTAACATAGAATGAAGAACGGGTATTTATGTCTTGGACGTGAAGGTGAATGTATTGCCTAGTAGAAAGAAGTGGGGATATAGAGAAAATAGTAGGGTCATAGATTACTAATATTCTACCATAAGATGCATTGTCAAGGTTGTGGTGAAAGGACCAAGTTGGATTGATGTAAGAAACAGCTCTGGAAGATAAAGCTGAATTTAGTTTAGTTTCAAGAAGACCAAAAAGAGAAATATTGTACTCACTGATTATGTTTCTAACTTGGTCAAGCTTCAAGTTGCTGTGAGCACCCCTAAGGTTCCATGATGCAATTTTTTTAAACATTAACAAGATTGAGGTTTGGTTTTGTTGTGTCTTCTCTTTGCAGATAGAGATCTCGTTTCAATGGTTCTAATGGGCTGAGATGATGGAGAAGGAGACTGAGAGAAAGAATTGGTTGGTTTTGTGACAGGAGGAGGAGCAAAAGATGAAGTGTGGGAGGTAGGATTTGAAGGCCATCCAGGCAGATCAATGGAAAAGTTGTATGGGATTGTTTGTGAGTTTGGTTCAACCACTGAGTTTACATACATTTGCTGTATTAAATTATTTACTTGTTTCTCAAAATTGGTGCACCATTCTCTATCCATGTCTGTTTCATGTGTGTCAGTGGTGTCATGCAGAACTTGTTTTCCAGAATCATTTGTTAGTTCAAGTTCAAAGCTATTTTCTTCAATGCAGACTTCATATGTGTTCTCATCAATAGTCTTATGTTTATTTTCCATTGTGCCTTCTCCATCACAATGTTCAACAACAACATTAGAGGTAACACTTACTATGTTTCCAACAGAACACTGTTTTCCTGCATTTACTTCAGTTGTTATTTCACCAACCTCAACTTCATTTATTTCCAGTACTTCTACCTCTTCAATTTCAGTTTGTAACAATTGGAACTTATTAGTAGTAGTAACAGAACAAGCTTGAGCATCATTTTTAGATTTATTCACTTCAAGTTGCAGACTTTTATTTGCCTCATTTGCATCTTTCTCAGTAACCTCTTTTTCCACTTGCTTCATCATGATATTTCGTGCCACTTCCTCACTCCCATTTCTTTTATTTACTTTGTTTTTGTTAACCTTCTGCCACACTTGCTTAATGCAATCTTGTTTCTCTTTTTCTTTCCCCTTATTCAGCCTGTTCATTTTATCTTCAGAATAACTATGCTGTTTTTTTTCTTCACATTTCTCTTCATTCTTCTCACCTTCATATTTCTTGCAGTTCTTGCTATTGTGCCCAAACTCTTTACAAAAACAACAAATTTCCGGTTTCCACAAATACTCCACTTTCACAACTTGTTCTGCCCCATCTAGCATCTTCACATTGAAACTGTCTGGCAGTTCTTTGTATGGAGTAACTTCAACTAAACATTTAGCATAGGATAGGCGCTCAAATTTTTCAGTTGATGTATCCATACATAGGAGTTTTCCAACTCTGGCAGATAACCAATTTATTCCCAATGGTGACCAAGCATACAAGGGAATATTAGTTAATTTAATCCACACTGGCACTGCTTTTATACTACTACAGGAGTTTCCTATATTTTCATCCCACTTTTTCACAATAAATAACTTGTTTCTCATAACTACCGGATCTGCCTCAGAAATCTTTTTCCTATCCTCATCATTAGAGAACTTAAATAAGAAAAGGAATCCATCTGATTTAACAGTTATCATCCCCTTAAGTTTCCACGCACGCTTGAGATAGTACAGGACAGTAGAGTATGGCAGTGGTTTATCTAGGAAAAACCCAACGAGATAATCACTCCACAAAGAACTGCCTGCCCTGACTACTTCAGCAGGTGGCACAATTGCATCCCCTTGAAATTCAAGTAGAATTTCACGTGGAACATAGGAACCAGCATTAGTTGGTCTGGCTTTGAAAAGAGTGGTCCAAGCTTTCGGCTGATTGTCATGAGCAAGGGAAGAAGCTGAAGAGATTAAAGGAGGTGGGGTTGGTGATGGCAGGGATGTTTTGGTCAAAACACAGACAGAAATGGGTTGGGAAAGCTGAATATTGTCAGTGGCAGAGACAGGAAGAGGAGGAATGGGTGAAACAGTGTTGGTACGGGGAAGACCAGACTGTGAAGAAGGAGAAGCTGGGTTAACAGAGACAGGGGGAGGTACAAGGTACGACAGAGGGAGTAAGGGAGGAGCAGAAGGTGGCACAAGAATCGGGGAGGAAGGACAGGGCTGTAGAGAAGATAGGGGAAGTGATGGATTAGCGGGAAGGGAGAGAAGGATAGGGGCGGTCCCCATTTTTAAAAGAAAAGAGAAGGTTTTTTTTAAACACATACTTTTAATTTATTCTGGAATCTTCATATTTATTCCAAAATAAATCCAATTTGTTTTCAAGATATTCATTTTAGTATTTTCAAATCAACAATCTTCTTTATCAATATATTTATTAAATTTCAAAATCTAATTTCCCAATTATAATTAATTGTATAATTAAATGAACACATATCTTATTAAATTTGATGAATTCGATTTTTATTTTTATATTTCAAATGGCAATAAATTTAAATAAATTCACAGTTAAATCCAAAATTAAATTTGATTACTGTTATCCCGCTTTTTGGCAAAGCCGTGATACCAAAAGATTGGCCGAAAACGAAAGACAGTTCGTCTCAGAGATTGGTCATACTTCACTTTGCTATGGATATCGATGAATTTTGTCCGAGTCCGGAACGGGCCACAATTGATAGGACATGACAAGAGAGATCGTAGGAGTCATCATTTCAAATTTCAAGACAATCCGAGTTCGTATGCTCGAGATATGATGGATCCAATTTAAGAAAAGTAGTCATTGTCTGGTTCGAAACCGTCACCTTCGAACCCATCCAATACCCCTACCTCGAAACCATCGGCTTGTTGAGAGGACGCCCGTTTCGAACCGATGGAGTTCGAACCCATCAGTCTGCACATACTTCGAATCGAACGAGTTCGAACCGATCAGGCGTGATAATTGTTCGCTTCGAACCCAACGGTTCGAACCCATCAGAAAGGCATCGTCTCAACAAGTTCGAAACCATCAAGCTTCGTGTACTTCGAACCGATCAGTTCGAACCCATCACCTGAGCGCTGTTTCATTTGTCCGGAGTACTTCGAACCCATCACCATGTACCCTACTTCGTATCGATCAACCTCGCCTCCATCAAAAATGCCAGATCGTTCTTTCGTATCCATGAATTCTGCCATGTTCGAATCCACTCGGCTCGCCTTGATCCCCTTCGTATTGATCCATTTCGAATCCATTGATGCGAGCTGGGTCGCGGCGCACGATACGAACAAGGCGAAATCCATGGGTGCGAAGCGGTCAACTCGGAGATAAAGTAGGGTCGATTCGAGAGATACGCGCCACGTCACTGCAGAATCACGTGCGTCCATGGGTTCGAAGTCGTGGTTTCGAAGTGATCGGTTCGAACTCCACAGCCAACCGAGAATCCCCATTTCGAACCGAGTATATCTCCTCAACCACACATCCAAATGCAACCAAATTTTCACAGTAGCTTCCATATGAGGTAAAGATTGTCCCTGCCAAGTTTCAGCTCGATTGGACCAATTCTTGATGGGTTCGAAATCACTTCGAACCGATGTCAGATCGAGACGAAACTTGGTGGGATCGGTCGCGTGGGCCCACTCACGTGCCAGAAGAAGTCTCACGAAGTTTCAGCCAGATCTGGGCCTCCAACGCCTATAAATAGCACCCTGAAGCCTTCAGAAAAGAGGATCTTCGAACAACTTCTGCCATTGAACGCCAAGACTCTGCCGGATTCAAGTCTATCTACCATAATCACTGTTGTATTCAGATTTCAAAGCTATCATCTGCTGTAATCCATTGTAATCGATTGAATCGAGCAAAGCAATAAAGAGAAATCCTTCAAAGTGGACGTAGGCACGAACGCCGAACCACTATAAATCCTGTGTTTGTGATTGTTGTTTGTGAATAACTGTGATTTGTTACGTAGAGCTGAATTTTATATTGATTGTTGCTGAGTTCTGTGTTGATTATTATCAAGTTGAATACGCAAACGGGTGCTTTCGTGATATTGGGTGTTTGTGACCAAATTTGGCGCAAACATTTTGGTGCTTTCACTGAGAATTGAACTCAAGAGTTCTGCCAGTTGATAATTGATTCAGAGAAAGTTTGAAGTTTAAATTTGAGAAGTTATGACGAGACAATCGAGTAGAAGGCCAAGGCCAGAAAGGAGTGAACAACAAGGAAGTCAGGAGGCTTCCTCAGGAGCGAATCAACCATCGATCTACATCACTAGAGACGAGATGGAGATGATGATGAAGAAGCAGGAGGAGTTGATCCAGAGTTTGTTTCAACAGATAGGACAGCTTGGAGCGCAGAATAGGGAAACCAATGGAGTTCAGAACGAAGCAGGACCATCCGGCGTAGCGCCAGAGCTAGGGGGCACGCGTATGGAAAATGTTGACCCAATCTTGGAAAGGGAGAGAGAAGGATCTGCGCAACCCGGTAGTAGTAGAGGAGCGAACGCTCGGTCAAGGGGGCAGATCCCGGAGTTACCTCGTGAACTCGGGGGGCAGGATGAAAGTGACGAACGAAGGCTGCATCTTAGAGACACCGACAAGCTGGCAGAGATGGTTAGGCGAGCAATGAGAGGCGGTTTGGTGAACAAGGACCTAGAGGATGTTAATAGGAGTCCTTTCACTCCAGCAATCAGACGAGCTAGAAACCCACCAGATTTCAAACTACCATCGTTGGACATGTATGACGGGAGAACGGACCCCACGGTCCATCTGACAAAATATATGAGGCATATGGAAGTGCTGGGGGCATCAGAGGAAGTTATGGCCCGGTGCTTTCCACTGTACTTGGCGGATATTGCGGCGTTATGGTTCAGGCAATTAGATAGTGGGTCCATCGGAACATGGAACGATTTAACTGAGAGGTTTATGAGGCAGTTCAGGGTTCACATTACAAGACCTAAGAATGTGATGACACTGGCAACTTTGAAACAGAAGGCTGGAGAAACATTGAGAAGTTTCCTGACATGGTTCAATGCAGCGACGGCTTCCGTGGATAGACCGGATCCATCCATGGTTATGATGGCGGCTGTGTCCGGAATAGCGGACGGAACAGAATTCAAAAATTCGCTAACTAAGGATCCACCTATGGATCTAGGAGAATTTTATCACGAGGCGGAAAAGTTTTTACGATTAGAGGATGCGAGTGCAGAAAGAGAAGAAGGAGACGGGATAGAAGTTTATGCACTCAAAGACGAAAAACTCCCTAGAAGGGACTCGGACAAGGATAAAGGTAAAAGAAGGATTGAGAATAATGGAGACAGATCAAAGCGGCAACGGAGGGAGCCGTGATTTACCACCTACACTGAGCTGAACGAGAGCCTGGAGCGAATTTACCAGGATACCAAAGAACAGATTCCGTATCGTAGGCCAATGCGAAGGGATCCTACCTCTGACGAAAGGAAATCAGATAAGTTCTGTGTATTCCATGAATTAAATGGTCATAACACTAATGATTGTAGGCACCTGAAGGACGAGGTGGAAGGGCATATCAGGAACGGTATGCTCCTTCAATATGTAAGGAGGCGAGCTCCTGTGGCGGAACCAGAATGACCACTGTCCACATCAGCTAGAGGCGACCCCGAATCCAGGCACCGTTTGGTTATCAATTGAGTGAGATAACGATGAACAAGTTGTAAGCTTCCACTAACGCAATCAAATCATTTACACATGTGCGAGATCGCGAACGATCTCCAGACATGCTCTGGATGATCATTGACCGTTTCGTAGTGGGGACTTACACTTCGACATCCATGCTTTGCTTTCATATCATTTTGATTTGAACATTTAGACCCTGTTTGTTTGCTGTTTGTTTGGACATTGTTTTTGAAACTCATCCGTGTAATAGATATTTGATTCTGATAACTCTGGAATGGCTAAGCTACTTACACATGTATGGGGTCGCGAACGGTCCTTAGGCATGCTCTGAGATGGCGATGAACCGCCCTGACAAACGATCCAGGATCTCACCCGAACGTGACCCTGACATCGATAACATCAAGCCCTCCCGGGCACACAACTCGCCTCGAACGGCACCCGATCGTGAACGATCACCACTCGACTTCGAACAGTCACAACTCACCACGCCTCAAACGGCTTGATCGCGAACGGTCGCCACTTGAGGTCCAACACCCGACCGCGAACGGTCACAAATCCGCCTCGAACGGCCCACGATCGCGAACGATCACTCTCTGCCTTGAACGGCACCGACCGCGAATGGTCATGATTCACTAATCATAAAATCCGACCTCGAACGGTCACCCTTCGCCTTGAACGGCACTTGGTCGCGAACGATCATCAATTGCCGCGAACGGCATCGACCGCGAACGGTCCCATTCAATCTTTTTGCCATAAATAGCATCGACCGCGAACGGTCCTATTCTCATCATTTGCCGCGAACGGCATCGACCGCGAACGGTCCTATTCCATCCTATGCCGCGAATGGCACGGACCGCGAACGGTCCCAATTCACCTCAAACAGCATATGATCCCGAACGATCGATGCATGGATTTATACGCTCGACCGCGCACGGTCGCACTTCACCTCGAATGACTCGATCACGAACGATCGTCATTTGAAGTTAAGCGCTCGACCAAGAACGGCCGCGCTTCGTCCCAAATGGCTTGATCCCGAACGATCGTCATTTGAGGCCATATGAAAACTATCAAGTTCTTTGCAGGTTGATGATCGGATACGAACATCCAACTCGAGGCATTACAAAACACACCTTCCTACTGCAAGGCATGTTTTGGGGGGCAAAATGTTATCCCGCTTTTTGGCAAAGCCGTGATACCAAAAGATTGGCCGAAAACGAAAGACAGTTCGTCTCAGAGATTGGTCATACTTCACTTTGCTATGGATATCGATGAATTTTGTCCGAGTCCGGAACGGGCCACAATTGATAGGACATGACAAGAGAGATCGTAGGAGTCATCATTTCAAATTTCAAGACAATCCGAGTTCGCATGCTCGAGATATGATGGATCCAATTTAAGAAAAGTAGGCATTGTCTGGTTCGAAACCGTCACCTTCGAACCCATCCAATACCCCTACCTCGAAACCATCGGCTTGTTGAGAGGACGCCCGTTTCGAACCGATGGAGTTCGAACCCATCAGTCTGCACATACTTCGAATCGAACGAGTTCGAACCGATCAGGCGTGATAATTGTTCGCTTCGAACCCAACGGTTCGAACCCATCAGAAAGGCATCGTCTCAACAAGTTCGAAACCATCAAGCTTCGTGTACTTCGAACCGATCAGTTCGAACCCATCACCTGAGCGCTGTTTCATTTGTCCGGAGTACTTCGAACCCATCACCATGTACCCTACTTCGTATCGATCAACCTCGCCTCCATCAAAAATGCCAGATCGTTCTTTCGTATCCATGAATTCTGCCATGTTCGAATCCACTCGGCTCGCCTTGATCCCCTTCGTATTGATCCATTTCGAATCCATTGATGCGAGCTGGGTCGCGGCGCACGATACGAACGAGGCGAAATCCATGGGTGCGAAGTGGTCAACTCGGAGATAAAGTAGGGTCGATTCGAGAGATACGCGCCACGTCACTGCAGAATCACGTGCGTCCATGGGTTCGAAGTCGTGGTTTCGAAGTGATCGGTTCGAACTCCACAGCCAACCGAGAATCCCCATTTCGAACCGAGTGTATCTCCTCAACCACACATCCAAATGCAACCAAATTTTCACAGTAGCTTCCATATGAGGTAAAGATTGTCCCTGCCAAGTTTCAGCTCGATTGGACCAATTCTTGATGGGTTCGAAATCACTTCGAACCGATGTCAGATCGAGACGAAACTTGGTGGGATCGGTCGCGTGGGCCCACTCACGTGCCAGAAGAAGTCTCACGAAGTTTCAGCCAGATCTGGGCCTCCAACGCCTATAAATAGCACCCTGAAGCCTTCAGAAAAGAGGATCTTCGAACAACTTCTGCCATTGAACGCCAAGACTCTGCCGGATTCAAGTCTATCTACCATAATCACTGTTGTATTCAGATTTCAAAGCTATCATCTGCTGTAATCCATTGTAATCGATTGAATCGAGCAAAGCAATAAAGAGAAATCCTTCAAAGTGGACGTAGGCACGAACGCCGAACCACTATAAATCCTGTGTTTGTGATTGTTGTTTGTGAATAACTGTGATTTGTTACGTAGAGCTGAATTTTATATTGATTGTTGCTGAGTTCTGTGTTGATTATTATCAAGTTGAATACGCAAACGGGTGCTTTCGTGATATTGGGTGTTTGTGACCAAATTTGGCGCAAACAATTACCAATTTTTTCAAAATTAAATCCCAAATATTAAATCAATTATCAAATTATTTTTAGCTAAAATTCAGGAATGTTACATGGTTGGAGTTTCCAAAGGAGAGCTGGAGATCTTCATCATCGTATTGACGTATTCTATTATCCGCTACATCTATTGCATTTGTTTTACTGTTTTCAGCATTTGCATGGACATAGGTTTATAACTGTCTTGGCTAAATCTAGGTTAGACTCTGATATTGTAATTTAAAATTTTCATTTTATTATTGATGCAATATATGTTATTCAATTCGTGTGAGATTCTATTCTATCTTTATTTTCTTTCTACCCTTAATGATCCGCCTAGTCGTGCAATTTGAGTTGGGCATGTGTGGTTTATTGTCGATTCAAAGGGTACGGAAAAATGAGCCGTTGCATTTGGTATCAGAGCTTAGGTTGAGCGAACACCTATGCTTTATTGGGGTAAGTCTCATCAGAGATAGGGTTAGTAATACAGTAGGATGAGTGACTTATTAAAGATAGGGTTAGTAACACCCTAGAATGAGTTTGAGTGTATAATATATGAATAAATATTTGTTATTTGACATAAAATTGTTTTGTGTTGATTTATCGGTCGAGTAGTTTTTAAATTCTGGTCAATATGGGAAGTACAACTGTATCGATTCTAAACTCTTAACAAGGCATAGTGACACACTGATTTTGAAAAATGGGTAAATGAAATGATTTTACCTAGGATTATATTTTGAATATAAAGTATATGTTTTAAAAAGTTGTATAGTTAGAAATTAGGATTAGTGAAATTTAAATATGAACATCTTATGATTAGAATTTCATAGTTTGACTATGAGATGTTTCATAAAGATAATCGATAAGTAAGAAATCTGATAAGGTAATTAAGATCTGTAATACTTATTCCAAAATAATAATTTAAGAAATGATAATGTTAAGTTACTATCATAAATTGATTAATTGTTTGATTTAAAAGTTTAAGTACAAATACCTTATGAATTAAGTTTCACAATTTGACTATAAGGTGTTTGATAGTAAGATTTATTTAAGGAATGGACATATAAGATAAAAATAATATAAGATAATGATAAAAAATTACAGTGTAAAAGGAAAAATAATATTAAAGGAACGAGAATTTAAATTCGAGTAAAAGAATTATGGAAAATTAAATGAACATAAAATTAATTTATAAAATAGGTTTTATAATGTAATATCTAAAGGATTTTGAAAGTGGTATTATTTCAAATAAAAAGAGGTATTTAATGATAACTAATTCGATTGACTCAAAAATAAACTACAAATGGGCAAGAGATGTGTTTAGATGGTAAGCACTTCTCTTAAGTATTACATTTCTTGTTAAGAAGATATATAATATTGGTAGTACTTAGTTCCTTAGATTATTTTAGAGTTTCTCGATCTATATAAATTTATGAATTTAAAGAAATAATGTGAATCATTGATTAGTAATCTTAATAAAAGTGTTTAAACTAAAGATAAATTGGGATCGCTAATTGCTAAAATGAAGCGGAATTTACGACGATTTTGTGTTTTGGTTATCATAAGGTAAAATCCCATCCGTGTTTATGTGTAGGCGTGGTCTTATGAGATACCCTTCTTTTCAAAAGGTTTTGATAATATAGTCATTTTAAATTTGGTGTATCTCACGTTGGTTTATTTATCCTGGTCCGGGGTTTTTCTGGTCAGATCCAAGTAGTTTCAGGTTAAGTTGAAGACGGTTGGAGTTCCAGAGGATAGCTGGAGATCTTCATCATTGTATGGACGTATTCTATTATTCACTACATCTATTTCATTTGTTTTGTTGTTTGTCAGCATTTGTAAGGGCTAGTGTTATAACTGTCCAGGCTGAATCTAGGTTAGACCCTGATATTGGATTTTAACATTTTCCATTGTAAAGATTATTATTGAAATAATATATGTTATTTCATTCGTGTGAGATTCTATTCTATCTTTATTTTCTTCCTACCCTTAAAGATCCGCTTACTCATGCAATTTGAGTTGGACATGTGTGGTTTATTGTCGATTCAAGGGTACGGAAAAACGGGCTATTACATTTGGTATCAGAGTTGAAAGTTAAGTGAGAACCTTGGCTTTGTTGGGGTAAAGACTCATTAGAAAGAGGGTTAGCAATACCTTATGATGAGTGACTCATTAGAGATAGGGTTAGTAACTCACTAGAATGAGTTTGAGTGTATAACATATGAGTGCGTATTTGTTAGTGAATAATACATTGTTTTGTGTTGATTTATCTGTTGAGTGATTTAAGGATTCTGATCTATGCGCCTAATCACCATTATCGATAGGGATTCCTAAAAACTTAAACAAGGAGTACCGACACAATGATTTTGAAAATTAATAAATGAAATAATTTTATCTATGATTATATTTTGAATATAAAGTATATATTTTGAAAAATTATATAGTTAGAAATCAGGATTAGTGAAATTTAAATATGAACATCTTGTAATTAGAATTTTAAAGTTTGACTATAAGATGTTTTATAAAGATAATCGATAAGTAAGAAATCTGATAAGGTAATTAAGATCTTTAATACTTATTCCAAAATAATAAATTATGAAATGATAATGTTAAGTTACTATCATAAATTGATCAGTTATTTGATTTAAAGTTTAAGTACAAATACCTTGTGAATTAAGTTCCACGATTTGATTATAAGGTGTTTGATAATAAGATTTGTTAAAGGAATGAACATATAAGATAAAAATGTATTTAAATAATAGAAAATGATTGTGTAAAAAGATAAATATAAAAGGAACGAGAATTTAAATTCGAGTAAAAGAATTGTGGTAATTTTAATGAAGTTAATTAATATAAGATAAAATGAATTTATAAAATAGGTTTTACAAAGTAATATCTAAAAGATTTTGAAAATGGTTTTATTTCAAATAAAGGAGGTATTTTATGATAATAAATTCGATTGGCTCAAAAAGAAACTTAAAATGGGCAAGAGATGTGTTCGGATGGTAAGCATTTCTCTTAAGTATTACTCCTCTTATTAAGAGGATATATAATACTATTGGTGGTACCCAATTCCTTGGCATTATTTTAGAGTTACTCGATCTATATAATTTTCTTAAGTTAAAGAAATAATGAGAATCATTTATTAGTAACCTTTATAAAAGTGTTTAAACCAAAGATAAATTGGGATGGCTAATTGATAAGATAAAAAATTCTCGACGATTTTGGACAGTTGAAAATTTCCGTTACATACCTAACTCATATTTAAGAAATTTATGAATTTTTTTGATAAAAGATAGTGAAATACTTTGAGTAAATGAAATAAGCTAAGGATAATTTATAAATCTGATTTATAAAGAAGAAAAGTGATTTATATACTCTTAGGATGTAAAGGTATGTCATACAAATATAGATTTAAGTAACGAACTATTAGGTAAAATAATGACTCTTTAAGAGGGTAATTATAACCTGGAAAATGTTTTATTAATGAATTCTAGCATTAGTTAAGGATTTGGACTTAAGTCTTTAAAATGTGATTGATTTGCATAAGTTATAAGATGTAATAAACTTAAGTGACAGTTCTACGAAATGATTCATAAATAATTTTAGTGTTAAAGGAAATATACTGAGTTAAAAGACTGAGGGAAAACTTTTTTATAAAGATAAATTATTTTTTGAGTGAAAAATGGTTTCCTCGGAATATTTTCCTTCATAAAAAATATTTGGAGATAAAGAATTAAAGGGATTATGTAAAGAATTACCTTTATAAAATGTTTGAACTTAAGATAATAGTTTTATGGAAAGTTTTTGAAAGTTAACAAATACATATGTTATATGTAGATCATTTCGTCATACAAATTTTGATCTATGATTTGAGTATAGAACTTTGAGGTAGTTACACCGGTCTGAAAAAGGATTTATCACTCGATTCTTGACAACGAACATTGATGAGGGTTTATGGTTAGATACTAGAGTTTTCTATCATAGTTGAGAGCTACGTAAGGAAAGCAAAATTTTCTGAGCAAAGAGCCTGATCAGAGTCCGCACAAGAGGATTAGGGGATCAATACTAGTTCAGAAATAAAGTTATGTATTCAAATAGGAGATCAAATAAGATAATTCATACTGATGATCTGTGTACATAATATGGAATTAAGTTTTAAGATAGATGTTTTGGGAAAACTTTTATTTTGAGTAATTTCGAGGACGAAATTCTTTTAAGTAGGGAGAATGTAACGACCTAGAATTTGACAACCTTAAAATATACTATTTAAAGTGATTTTAAATATAAAATAGGTAAGGTCATATGATTCAAACAATACTGAATAGGATTTGGAAAGAGAAGTATACACAAAAATTGAAATATTTAATTAAAACAAAGGAGAACGATTGGAACAACCTCATGATTTGAAATCAAGAAAATGGCGGACTCCCTTTCTCCATTTCCTGCACCTCCTCCTCCTCCTCCCTCACCTCTAATTCCCCCCACCTCCACCTTCATCTCATTCTTCTCGACCATCTTCTCCACCTCATTCACCTCGACATCGAACGACTTCTCCTCCACATCGACAATCATATTCTTCTTCACCTCATTATCGATCTTCATCTTCTTCTCCTCGACCATTTTCTTCATATTCATCACAACCTCGATCACCTTCTCCTCATACTAGATCAATTTCTCCTACACCATCACGAACATCTTCTAAACCTATTTCTCAACCATGTCTACCTACGTTGAGTCAATCCACTTTGTTCTCAGATATGCAATCATTTCCATCTCTATCTGATAATTTGGATCGAAGATTGAAATCTAATAATGAGCATATATCAAGGATTTTTGAGAAAGACAGTAATTGGTCATCTTTATTCAAGAAAAAGCCAAGAAATGCTGGATTCTTTGTTCCTATACAATTTGAAATTAAAAAGATGGTATACCGAAACCATTGCCAGAAGAAGTAAAAAGAGAAGTAATTAAGTACTGGAGTGGTCATTTGGTAGGATTTTTCTTGGATGGATCTTTATCATATCTTACTGTAGCCAATCACTTGAGAATGGTTTGGTGATTGAAAGCTGAAGTAGATATTAAGTCTAATAATGAAAATTTTCATTTTTATTTCTTGAATGATCAAGATAGAATGAATATTTTACAATCTGATCCTATTTATCAAAGGAAAAATATTCATCATAACAACATGGAATCCTTCATATGGATATGTACAAGAACAAAATTAAAAAAGTTCCAATATGGATTCATTTTTATAGAATACCACTCATTGCTTGGACTTTAATGGGAATTAATTAGTTATCATGTCATATTGGGAATTTGATTTGTCTTGATGAAAGTACAGAAAAATTAGCAAGATTCAAGTATGCTAAAGCTTTGATAGAAGTATCTCTTGAACAAGAACTACCTGATTTTATTGCGATTGATGAACTAGGTGATAGATGTCCACATGTTAAGGTTGTCTATGATTGGAAACCTAAGATTTGCTGTAACTATAAAGTGTTTGGGCATGAAACTGATAGCTGTGTTAGAAATAACAAGTTTGAGAAATTAGATATGAATACTAAAAGTGATAATAAAGAAACAGATTGTTATGAATATGTTGATCAGAAAATTTTACAAGATAAGGAAATGAAGACTCATAATATAGGAAATACAATACAAAGACCTTGAAAGTCTGGAGAAAGAAGGAGAAAGAACAAGAAGTTATTATGGGTGGTTGTAATGGAAATGAGGAATCTAATATTATTCTACTAGAAAATGGGAAGAAGAATATGGATCAAAATAAAAAAGTTATAGTAGAAACAGAGTCTATTTTAGACAATAAAACAATAGGTTTGAGTAACGAGGAAAGAAATTTAGAAGGAAAAGACTTTATTGGAAATATAATTACTAAAAATGCATTTATGTCATTATCAGATTTAAGTGAAGAATCATTTAACAATGAAATAATAAAAGGAAATGAGACTTCTACTTATGATACTGGAAATTCTCAGGAAGTTATAATTTCAAGTAAAAGATTTTGTTCTGATGCAGATATTATGATCAGTGATAGCTCAGTTATAAAGGAATCAATCGTTTTAACTGAGATCTTACAACATGATGAGAATTTAGGGGAGAAATCAAATGAAAATGAGCAATACCATACATGCAAGAAACAAAATGTATTTTCACTGAATGGCACTGTAACGACCCTAGATTTTGGCCCTGTTTATTTTAATAAATATTTAATCAAATTAAATAAAAAGTAATCTGATCAATTTAGAGTGAATAGGATTTTTGGAATAATTGTCATTTATTTGTATTGATTTGTATTCTAAAAGGAAATTGATTTGAAAATTTAAAATATGTCTCTTAATAATATTTATAATAAAATTTATCTTATATAATTATATTAAAAAGTTTTGCCTTGTTATCAATTGATAAAAATATAAATGGATGATAATGTTTAAAATAGAATTTATCTTATATAATTAAATTAAAATGCTTTGTCTTGTTAACATTTGGTAGATAAATATATAGATGTAAATGATAATGTTCAAAATAAAATCAAAGCTTATCAATGTAAAATATAAATATAAAAATAAGTATAAATGTAAGTAAATCATATTGTACATAATTTAAATATCGATAGTTAAGATACAAACACAAATAAATATAAAGTATGAGTAAACTCATGAATCTAATTTAAATATAGATAGTAAAGTAAAAATAGAAATAAATATAAATATAAGTAAGTAAACCATATTGAATATAACTTAAACATTGATAGTTAGAAATGAAAATAAAAGAAAAACAAGGATTAAATAATTTGGTTAAACATACAACATAAACTGAAGATTTAAGGCACAAATGTATAAAATAAAATAAGCACAAAGTATAAGTAATACCAGACAAACATTATTCAAGCTAGAAGCTAACACAAATATTTTTATACAAATTATCTTCATAAGAAAGCCAATGGTATGAAAGTAAACCTGACACATATTTGTATATAAACCATCTTCATTCACAAGCCAAAACATCTACCTGCAAAGAGTACATTTACATAAAAATATATGTATATCTACAGCAAATCCTATTTATAATATGTAGACATATTAAGAAACGAAGCATGTACTTGCTATCAACTCAGCCAATGTTTTGTTCCAAAGCAAATATTTACAAATCTTTTCTTTGCAGTAATAAAAAAAATCTGCTCATTAAAAACAAAAGGAAGAAAACAACTAACCAGTTAAGCCTTCCTTTATACATCTTATTATCTTCTATGTATATCTATTTGTATCTTGTCTTTCTAGTTCATTCAGCTACCATAGGAAACCAGAGAAAATAAAAACAAGAAAAAAAAGAAGAAAATTCAACTTGAATTCAAACTAAAAACAGTCGATCTCAAGAGAGATTCAAATTTGCAGTTCAAACTTCAGGTTTGCAAGAACTTGCAGGTGAGTAAACATGATTTTTAAAAAGCCTTAAGTTTATATAAATAGTTCAAGATTTATTGATAATTTGGATTATATGTGCTTCAGTTTGAATATATGTTTGTGATACTCTGTACTCCTCTAATGATCTATACAGGTTGTACATTTGCTTCAATATTCAGTTTATTCTCATCAAATCATTATTATGCTTAAAGTTTGTAACTGAAACAAGATGGTAAACCTAATCAAGATTTTTAGAAGATGTTTAAACCACTTTTGAAAAGAATACTACTGTAATACCGTCTTACAGGAAATCAAACAATAAATTGATAAATTCAATTATTTAAAAAATCTAATTCAAGTTTATAACTTGAAAGCTTAGTGAAATTTATGATTTTTAAAACGAAAACGAAGATTTCTAGATTTGTATTTAAGGTGCAGTTTGTATATAAACAAAGATTACATTTTTGCAAATTTCTGGTTATCGATCCAATTTAAAATATTGAAACTTGAATCGAAGCAAATATAACCATCTATGATCTCGAGAAAAATGTGAGATAATTTTTCTATTTCGTGGAATATGAGGACGAGGACATTTTAGGGTTTTTGTCGAGGTTTGAACTTGTCTGTAAACGTGGTGCATTCGTCATCATTAAGCGATCGAGTGTCATGTAATTTTGGTGGAAGGTTGCTCGATGGGTTGTCGAAGTTTGACCAAGTTCGAGCGCCTCCGGTGGTGTCTGTGGCAATCGCGAGGCGTTTTAAATTGATGGTCGTGCTACAGTTTTTCGACCAAATATCTTAATTTCGATTTCGAATTTTTAGAGGCGATGCAAGTTTGAATTTCGTGTTTTCATGAGATTTGGGACTTTCCGATGATCTTGGAAGATCACCAGAGCCTTGCGTGCCGCCGTGCACGTGTACGGCGAAGAAGAGCTGGCGTCGGTGTCGTGTTGTGTGTGTGTGTGTCTCGAGTCGTGCTCGAGTAAGTGGTGTGTTAGCTCCGAGTTGGATCGCGTGAGGGAACCTGATGCTATTGTTAGCTTTGTTTAAACTTAAACTACAGATAAAAAAAAGAAGGAGAAGAAGTGAGTAGCGTACAAGGGGAAGACTCGGGGAACTTGATGATTAACTCGGAGTTATACTCGAGTTTTTGCAAGAATAGCTTGGGTTTCTTCTAACTACGGTATTTAACAAAAATTATGATGAAGTTAAGTTAAGTGTTCTCAACAAAAATTTAAGCATTGTAACTTAATAAAAGTATGTTTCAACAAGGTAAACATTTGTCGACTTAGTAAGTGTTTAACAAATTAAGTTGAAACTTTAACACAAGTTTTTAATTATTTAATTAATACTTTAAATTGTTTAATCTCTTAATTATTAATTTAATTAAGTAATTACTTTAAGTTAAATTTGAAACTGATTATCATTTAAGTTTCCAGTTAGTAGTAATTTGATTTTCAAAATTTAAAGAAAATTTCTTTTAAAAGATAATTAAGTTGAATAAATAATGTTAATTATTTTTAGAAAGTAATTAAGAATGATTAACATTTTAATTTTAATTAGTGTTTGGATTACGTAACTATTAAGTGATAAATAAATAGTAATTTACTACTTAAGTAAATTAATCAATGATTAGTAGTTAAGTAATTAAAAATAATTAAAGTATAATTGTAATTAGAGATTAATGAATGTTTAAGTGATTGATAAATGTGTAATTAACTACTTAAGTTAATTAATGAATGATGAATAGTTAGTTAATTAAGGAATTTAATTAAGAATTAACAAATGATTAATTAAATAATTAGCAATTAATAAATAGGTAATTAAGTTTTATTTATTAATAATTAGGTTTATTAATTAATAATTAAGAAATGGTTAATTAAAGTTAAATAAATTGGTTAAGAAGTAATTAATTAAATGGTGTGAAATAAAATAATTAAGTAATTAAGTAGTTAAGACTTAATAATTGATTAAGAAATGATTTATTAATTAAATAATTTGAAATGGAATAAGTAATTAATTGATAATTAATGATCAATTAAACAGGGTTAAGTAATTAATTCTGATGTAATTAATTTAGATTGAATTAATTACAAATGGGAATTTAAGATGATTGCTTATGGATTGTTATGTAGAATATCTGATTTGTGATATTTATTGATGATATTCTGTGATGTCCTATGTTATGCTCTTGATATATCTATGATGATTGTGAATGATTCATCTGTGATAAATGTTATTTGAATTCAATTGTTGAAATTAAACTGTTTAAGTTAATTAGACAACTTGGCCTTTAAAATGGCGTTTGGATTTCGATGAGACCGAGATCGGGTGTCATTTATGATTATCCAAAAACCACATCGATCCAAATTAAACATTAAGTCGTGAATTCTCAAGTGGAGATCGAGATGGTGTTTTCAGAATGCAAGGGTTATTGTCGTTGACTCTGAGGGTGATTCCAAAATGAGTGTGATGAGATAATGCCTTCGGTTTCGTTCGAACCGGAACGAACTTGTATGGATTGAATGCTTTCAGCACATCGTCAGGCGGACGATGAGCATTCTAAGAGAGATGTTCTATAAAGTTAATCGCAGCCTCAAGCCTCATCAACCGGGAATGGCTAAAACATGGGAGGTGCAGCAAGGTTAGGTGGGTCATGCCCAAGCAGGACGAGATATACCCCTGTCTAGATGTCCCTTTTTATTTCGGTTGTGTGGGGCGGTTGATTGCAACAACTTCTGGGGTTATCTTGTTCGTGACTGTTCAGTAAGGAATGGCTCCGGCCTTGTGTTGCAAGGGAGTTAGGGTGGCTCCACGGTATGGGATCTAGGCCACGTACTGTGATGGGCGGTACCCCAGTAGCCCTACCATTGATGGAAATACATTTTCCCTACGAGACCCTACGGTTTTGATTTTTATTACCCACTTTTGTGGCTAGTAGCTGAAATTTAATAGATGTAACAATTTTGGCTATTTTCTGTTTACTTGAAAACCCTAGACACTATTATAATATCATTGGATTTCCTATAAAATGTTTTGGTTAGCGTAAGGTAAAAACTTACCCGTATTTATATGTGGGGAGTCTTATGTGATACCTTTATTTTCAAAAAATTTCAAAGTTAAACAACTTTAAACTATTTACTCATACCAGACCCATGTCTAACCCGGAGTTTATATTTTGTTTTTCACAAACTCTTGGGTACTCAAATTTTTATGAGTAGCCATGTGATGGGTTTTTGGAACATTGATTTCTAGAGGAGCTTGGAGCAAGAGTTCTAGACGTATGTAGCTATCTATCTAGTTCCGCTGTGTAGTTGATATATGTTGTATCTCTGATGTATATAGTGACAGATGTGTATACGACTGTCATGTGTATTGATATTGTATAACCTTGATATATGAAAAAACTATGTAATAGTTATGTGATGTATTATATTTCGTTTCATTCCGCTGTGAGATTCTGATATTGTTATTTCTTTCTTTCTATTCTTTTCTATTTCTATCCCTTTCTTTCTTAATGATGATACGTCTTTCTGGGAGTAGAAGGGTCGGGTCGTTACAATTGGTATCAGAGCGAGGTTGAGCGAATACCTAGGCTCTTGGGTGATTTCTTTCTTGAGGAAGCGTATTTGTAAATTTAATATATATATATATATATATATATATATATTTCTACCTATTAGTTGGGTTACCTGTTTGGGTTTTCCAATATAAGTTATAAAGGTAGATAGGGTAGTGGTGTGTGAAACACGACTACCAATGGTTGGATTTTGAATGTTTGAGGTTGGAAGTGTATTTGTCGAGACTGTAGACCTATTACCGTCTCGAATAAACTTTGGGTGGTGTATGGATTTCATCGATCTCTGAAGGAAATCTGTTAAGGTTTGGAGTTCATCTTTGAAGTGTAAGTTTGGATGAGCTAGGGTTTGGATCTGTTGGTTGGACGGAAGCAAGTCATGATATCTTAACACCTCAGGATGTAGTAGCTGTGTGATGAGACACAGTGACTATGCATGTCTCCGAAGATATTTCTTTGGAACAAGTTAAGGAAGTATGTTTGTTTCGGCGTTGTGGCTAAGGCCAGTAGGGTGTTTCTGTTTGGTTTGGGATCCGAGTTTCTCGAAGAGCTTTGGATTGGAAGTCTGTGGGCATCTGGGTCAGTCGTGCAGCTCGAAGTGTTCTATGTGTCGTCAAGGAGATTTTCTGGCTTAGCAGTTTTTCTTGAGGTAATTTCAAAAGCAGCAGAGTGGGTCCATTTCTTCGATGGATTGGCTCGATAAGTATAAAGCTGTTCTGAATTGTGATGAGAGAGCAGTTTCTTTGGAAACTTATTTGGGTGGAATTTCCAGAGTGTTGTGTGATAATTCTGGAATTCACTTGAGTAGTCTTCTACATAGAGTTGAGACTTCTCAAGAGAAGGTTGAAGATATCGATGTGGTCCAAGATTTCCCTGGTGTATTTGAGGAAGTTAAGTGTTTGCCTCCACATCGAAAGATAGAGTTTCACATTGATTGGATTCCAAGAGCAGTGCCGGTGGTTCAGCCTAGTAGGAGAAGGGTTGATCAGGCCTAGTTTTTCTTGTTGGGGATTTTGCGGCTGTGTTTGTCGCTAAGTCGGATGGATTGTTAAGGTTCTGTGTTGATCTGATAAATCGAGTCTTCTGGAATGTGTTGAATAGTTTGTTCTGGTATTCATTGATGGTATCTTGGTCTACTTTAATTCTGAAGAGAGCACAAGCAGCATTTGAGAATAGTGTTGGAGACACTGAGGGGGCATGTTTTTGTAGGTGAAATTCTCTAAGTGCCATTTCTGGAAATCGGAAGTTCGCATTTTTCTGGGATTAACTGGCTACCACAGGAAATTTATCAAGGAATATTCCAAGATTTCTTCACATCTGATCAAGTTGACAAGGTAAGGAGCTAAGTTCAAATGGACACCCTAGTGTGGAAAAGCAAATTTGAAGTTTATACTGATGCTTATATAGTTGGTCTGGGAGCAGTGTTGATGCAGTGTGGAAGAGTAATTGCGTATGCGAGTTGGCAATTAAAGTCACATGAAAGGAACTACGCTACGCACGATCTTGAATTGTTAGCTATTTTTTTTTGCTTTGAAGATCTGGAGACACTATCTCATAGGAGAGAGGTTTGAGTTATTCACGGATCACAAACCGTTGAAATATCTTTTCTCTCAAAAAGGATATTAATCAGAGGCAGCAGCGATGGGTCGAGTTTCTGGCATCCTATGATTTGGATATTCTGTATACCCGGGAAAGGCAAATGTTGTGGCTGATGCTCTGATCAGGAATGCAATTTTGTCTCTTTTGGAAGTTGTTCCATCTCTACAGGACAAAATTATTAGTAAGCAAATGAAGGATAGACCTTTTGAGGATTAATGGTCATTCGTGTGTGCCTAATATTGATGGATCGAGGCAAGAAGTCTTAGCTGAGTATCATCGCTCCAGATTGAATATCTACCTAGGAATTTCTAGGATGTATAAGATATAAGAAGAATTTTCTGGTGGCCGAGCATGAAGAGGGATGTAGCTGCTTTCGTTAATAATGGCGCTTTCTGTCAGCAACTGAAAGGAGGTCAACAGAAGTCTGCCGGTTTGTTGCAGCTTTTGGAAATCCCAGAATGTAAATGGGAGATGATTTCAATGGATTTCATCGACAGTTTGCCTAGAACCAAGAAAGGAAACGATGAAATATGGGCAATTGTGGATCGGTTAACGAAGAGTGCCCATTTTATACCAGTTAAGGCAACTCGTACCATAGCTTCTCTGGCAGAGATTTTCTTGAGGGAGATAGTCGGATTGCAAGGTGTTCCTGTTATTATAGTGAGTGATCGTGATTCTATTTTCACCAAAAAATTCTGGGAGGCTCTGAAATCAGCTATGGGAACAAGATTGAGATTAAGTACAGCCAAACATCCTCAGACCGATGGACAAACGGAGAGACTGAACCGTATTCTAAAGGATATGTTGCGA
The DNA here is from genome assembly GCA_030765085.1 of Allium cepa. Taxonomy (NCBI): domain Eukaryota; kingdom Viridiplantae; phylum Streptophyta; class Magnoliopsida; order Asparagales; family Amaryllidaceae; genus Allium; species Allium cepa. Next base: position 8,824,689 of record CM060937.1, read on the forward strand.
GCTTGTGTTTTGGATTTCGGTGTATCGTGGAAAGACCATCTTCATTTGGTAGAATTATCCTATAATAGTAGTTACCAAGATAGTATTAAGAAGGCTCCTTATGAAGCTTTTTATGGAAGACAGTGTAGATCCCCATTCTATTGGATAGAGTCGAAAGATCGTCTTGTGTTTGGGCCAGATTTGATTCGTGAAGTTTCTGCTCAAGTTGAGCTTATCAAAGGGAGAATGAGAGCTGCTCTGGACCGTCAGAAGACAATTGGAATTTTAGATTGGTGATTTAGTTTTTGTTAAAGTTTTCCGATTAAAGGAGCTATTAGATTTAGAAATACGGGAAAACTTGGCCCAAGGTATATTGGTCCATTTTGGGTATTGGAAAGAATTGGTACTGTAGCTTACAGAATTGAATTGCCAGAACGGATGTTTGGAATTCATAATCTATTCCAGGTATCCCATCTAAGGAAATTTGTTCATGATCCATCGTTAGTTGTAGAACCAGTAGTTTAGGAAGATTTGGAAGTCAAGTCGAATTTGACTATGGTCAAGAATCCAGTTCGGATTGTCGATCAAGATGAGAGGCAACTCAGGAGTAAGGTAGTGAAGCGTGTCAAAGTGCGGTGGAGTGAGGATCCCAAAGATTGCATTTGGGAAACTCTGGATAGTTTTAGGAAAGCTTATCCGGATTTGTGTTCGGATAGCTAGTGATGTTTGTTAGGATAGATTGTTTGGTTGTTTCCTAACGTATGAACGATATATATGATTGAATGGTTGATATAACAGCTTTTGAATTATCTTTGTTTTAAATTTCGGGGACGAAATTCTTTTAAGGGGGGAGGAATGTAACGACCCTCGATTTTGGCCCTATTTATTTTAATAAATATTTAATCAAATTAAATAAAAAGTAATCCGATCAATTTAGAGTGAATAGGTTTTTTGGAATAATTGTCATTTATTTGTATGGATTTGTATTTTAAAAGGAAATTGATTTGAAAATTTAAAATAAGTCTCTTAATAATATTTATAATAAAATATATCTTATATAATTGTATTTAAAAGTTTTGCCTTATTATCAATTGATAAAAATATATATGGATGATAATGTTTAAAATAGAATTTATCTTATATAATTAAATTAAAATACTTTGTCTTGTTAACATTTGGTAGATGAATATATAGATGTGAACGATAATGTTCAAAATAAAATCAAAGCTTATCGATGTGAAATATAAATATAAAAATAAGTATAAATGTAAGTAAATCATATTGTACATAATTTAAATATTGATAGTTAAGATACAAACACAAATAAATATAAAGTATGAGTAAACTCATGAACTAATTTAAATATTGATAGTACAGTACAAATATAAATAAATATAAATATAAGTAAGTAAACCATATTGAATATAACTTAAACATTGATAGTCAGAAATGAAAATAAAAGAAAAACAAGGATTAAATAATTTTGTTAAACATACAACATAAACTGATGATTTAAGGCACAAATGTATAATATAAAATAAGCACAAAGTATAAGTAATACCAGACAAACATTATTCAAGATAGAAGCTAACACAAATATTTTTATACAAATTATCTTCGTAAGCAAGCCAATGGTATGAAAGTAAACTTGACGCATATTTGATATAACCTATCTTCATTCACAAGCCAAAACATCTACCTGCAAAGAGTACATTTACATACAAATATCTATATATCTACAACAATTCCTAATTATAACATGTAGACATATTAAGAAACAAAGCATGTACTTGCTATCAACTCAGCCAATGTTTTGTTCAAAAGAAAATATTTACAAATCTTTTCTTTGCAGTATTAAAAAAAAATCTGTTCATTAAAAACAAAAGGAAGAAAACAACCGACCAGTTAAGCCTTCCTTTATACATCTTATTATCTTCAATATATATATATTTGTATCTTGTCTTTCTAGTTCGTTCAGCTACCATATGAAACCAGGGAAAATAAAAACAAGAAAAAAAGAAGCAAATTCAACTTGAATTCAAACTAAAAACAGTCAATCTCAAGACAGATTCAAATTTGCAGTTCAAACTTCAGGTTTGCAAGAACTTGCAGGTGAGTAAACATGATTTTTAAAAAGCTTTAAGTTTATATAAATAGTTCAAGATTTATTGATAATTTGGATTACATGTGCTTCGGTTTAAATATATGTTTGTGATACTCTATACTCCTCTGATGATCTTTACAGGTTGTACATTTGCTTCCATATTCAATTTATTCTCATCAAATCATTATTATGCTTAAAGTTTGTAACCGAAACAAGATGATAGACCTAATCAAGATTTTTAGAAGATGTTTAAACCACTTTTGAAATGAATACAACTGTAATACTATCTTGCAGGAAATCAAACAATAAATTGATAAATTCAATTATTTTAAAAATCTAATTCAAGTTTATAACTTGAAAGCTTAGTGAAATTTATGATTTTTAAAATGAAAACGAAGATTTTTAGATTTGTATTTAAGGTGCAGTTTGTATATGAACAAAGATTACATTTTTGCAAATTTCTGGTTATCGATCCAATTTAAAATATTAAAACTTGAATCGAAGCAAATATAACCATCTATGATCTCAAGAAAAATGTGAGATAATTTTTCTATTTCGTGGATTATGAAGACGAGGACATTTTAGGGTTTTTGCCGAATTTTGAACTTGTCTGTAAACGTGGTGCGTTCGTCGTCATTAAGCGATCGAGTGTCATATAATTTGGTTGGAAGGTTGCTCGATGGGTTGTCAAAGTTTGACCAAAGGTCGAGCGCCTCCGGTGGTGTCTATGGCCATCGCGAGGCGTTTTAAATTAATGGTCGTGTTACAGTTTTTGGACCAAATATCTTAATTTCGATTTCGAATTTTTGGAGGCAACGCGAGTTTGAATTTCGTGTTTTCATGAGATTTGGGACTTGCCGATGATCTTGGAAGATCACCAGAGCCTCGCTTGCCACCGTGCACGTGTACGGCGAAGAAGAGCTGGCGTCGGTGTCGTGGTGTGTGTGTGTGTCTCGAGTCGTGCTCGAGTAAGTAGTGTGTTAGTTCGAGTTAGATCGCGTGAGGGAACCTGATGCTATTGTTAGCTTAGTTTAAACCTAAACTACAGATAAAAAAAATAAAGGAGAAGAAGAGAGTAGCATACAAGGGGAAGACTCGGGGAACTTGGTGATTTACTCGGAGTTATACTCAAGTTTTAGCAGGAATAGCTCGGGTTTCTTCTAACTGCAGTATTGAACAAAAAAAATGATGAAGTTAAGTTAAGTGTTCTCAACCAAAATTTAAGCATTGTAACTTAATAAAGGTATGTTTCAACAAGGTAAGCATTTGTCGACTTAGTAAGTGTTTAACAAATTAAGTTGAAACTTTAACACAAGTTTTTAATTATTTAATTAATACTTTAAACTGTTTAATCTCTTAATTATTATTTTAATTAAGTTATTATTTTAAGTTAAATTTGAAACTGATTAACATTTAAGTTTGCAGTTAGTAGTAATTCGATTTTCAAAATTTAAATAAAATTTCTTTTAAAAGTTAATTAAGATGAATAATTAATGTTAATTATTTTTAGAAAGTAATTAAGAATGATTAACATTTTAATTAGAGTTTGGATTACATAACTATTAAGTGATAAATAAATAGTAATTAACTACTTAAGTAAATTAATCAATGATTAGCAGTTAAGTAATTAAAAATAATTAAAGTATAATTGTAATTAGAGATTAATGAATGTTTAAGTGATTGATAAATGTGTTATTAACTACTTAAGTTAATTAATGAATGATGAATAGTTAATTAATTAAGGAATTTATTCAAGAATTAATAAATGATTAATTAAATAATTAGCAATTAATAAATAGGTAATTAAGTTTTATTTATTAATAATTAGGTTTATTAATTAATAATTAAGAAATGGTTAATTAAAGTCAAATAAATTGGTTAAGAAGTAATTAATTAAATGGTGTGAAATAAAATGATTAAGTAATTAAGACTTAATAATTGATTAAGAAATGATTTATTAAATAAATAATTTGAAATGGAATAAGTAATTAATTGATAATTAATGATCAAATGGGAATTTAAGATGATTGCTTATGGATTGTTGTGTAGAATATCTGATTTGTGATATTTATGGATGATATTCTGTGATGTTCTATGTTATGCTCTTGATATATCTATGATGATTGTGTATGATTCATCTGTGATAAATGTTATTTGAATTCAATTGTTGAAATTAAACTATTTAAGTTAATTAGACAACTTGGCCTTTAAAATGGCGTTTGGATTTCGATGAGACCGGGATCGGGTGTCATTTATGATTATCCCAAAACCACATCGATCCAAATTAAACGTTAAATCATGAATTCTCAAGTGGAGATCGAGATGGTGTTTTCAGAATGCAAGGGTTATTGTCGTTGACTATGAGGGTGATTCCAAAATGAGTGTGACGAGATAATGCCTTCGGTTTCGTTCGAACCCGAAACGAACTTGTATGGATTGAATACTTTCAGCACATCGTCAGGCGAACGATGAGCATTCTAAGAGAGATGTTCTGTAAAGGTAATCGCAACCTCAAGACTCATCTACTGGGAACGGCTAAAACAGGGGCGGTGCAGCATGGTTAGGTGGGTCATGCCCAAGCAGGACGAGATATACCCCTGTCTAGATGTCCCTTTTTATTTCGGCTGTGTGGGGCAGTTGATTGCAAAAACTTCCGAGGTTATCTTGTTTGGGACTGTTCAGTAAGGAATGGTTCCGGCCTTGTGTTGCAGGGGAGTTAGGGTGGCTCCTCGGTACGGTGATCTTGGCCACGTACTGTGACGGGCGGTACCCCAGTAGCCCTGCCATTGATGGAAATCCATTTTCCCTACGAGACCCCCTACGGTTTTGATTTGTATTACCCACTTTTGTGGCCAGTAGCTGAAATTTAATAGATGCAACAATTTTGGCTATTTTCTATTTATTTGAAAACCCTAGACACTATTATAATATCACTGGATTTCCTATAAAATGTTTTGGTTAGCGCAAGGTAAAAACTTACCAGTATTTATGTGTGGGGAGTCTTACGTGATACCTTTATTTTCAAATGTTTTTCAAAGTTAAACAACTTTAAATCGTTTACTCATACCAGACCCATGTCTGACCCGAAGTTTATATTTTATTTTTCATAAACTCTTGGATACTCAAATTTTTATGAGTAGCCAAGTGATAGGTTTTTAGATCATTGATTTCTAGAGGAGCTTAGAGCAGGAGTTCCAGACGTATGTAGCTATCTATCTAGTTCCGCTGTGTAGTTGATATATATTGTATCTCTGATGTATATAGTGACATATGTGTATATGACTGACATGTGTATTGATATTGTATAACTCTGATGTATGTAAAAACTATGTAATAGTTATGTGATGTATTATATTTTGTTCCGTTCCGTTGTGAGATTCTGATGTTGTTATTTCTTTATTTCCATTCTTTTCTATTTCTATCCCTTTCTTTCTTAATGATGATACGTATTTCTGGGAGTAGAAGGGCGGGTCATTACAGGCACAACTTTGGATAGCATAAAAGATATGGATACTAATTCTACCAAGTAGGAAAGAATCTCATAAACATTTGGAGCAGCAAAAATTAACAAACTCTAACTTGTATAGTGGAAGTGATGAAGATATTAATACAGACCCTATGATTCAGAGCAAATAAAATCTAGCATCAGACACTGTTGAAGAAAAGCAAAATAATGATAACTCTAAGCAAATTACTTCTCCATATATCAATATAGCTCCTCTACATATCTAATTTTACCACCACCACCTTGTAATTCAAAGGAAGCATCTGTAGTGTAGACTTTATCTACTAGTAAAAAAGGAAAAAGTGGGAAAAAAGAAAGTTACTTTCTGCAATTAAACAGGTGATCTCAATAATGGAAATAGTTTTCATATTGATGAAGTTCAGCCAAAAAATAATAAAGAGTCTCCACTGTCAATAAAAGGAACATCAAATCAAACAAGTGGAAATAGACATACTAGAAAGCATCCCACTCCCTTATTATCACCTTATATGTTATGATAATGAACAACAATATTGCATATGTAACGACCCAACTCCCAAGCACCAAGAAGTTGCATCGCTAATAAGAAAGAAAGGGATAAAAAAGAGAAAGAAAGAGAAGAAGAAGAAACAACACATCGGAATATAAATAGCGGAACGAATAAATTATATTAATAACATAAAATATTACATAGTTTACAACCACAATCAGAGTACACAGACAATACAACACATACTAGACAGTTATAAACACCTGTCTAGTATTTAAAACATAATAGAACTCAAAGACAACCACAGAACACACAGTGGAATACTATATATCTAACGCAGAAGCCTCCTGCTCTTTTGCACCTCCAATATTTGTCAAAGCTAACCTGAATCCCTTGGCTACTCGTAAAAATTTGAGTACACAAGAGTTTATGAAAAAACAAAATAAACTTCGGGTCAGACACGGGTCTGGTGTGAGTAACAGGTTAAAGTTGCTTAAATTTCAAAAAGCTTTTGAAAAGAAAGGTATCATGTAAGACTTCCCACACATAAACATGGAAAAGTTTTTACCTTACGCTAACCAAAACATTTGATAGGAAATCCAGTGATATTATAATAGGTCTAGGGTTTCCAAGTAAATATGAAATAGCCGAAATTGTTACATGATTAAATTCCAGCTACTAGCCACAAAAGTGGGTAATACAATCAAAACCGTTGGCACTTATTGGATTTTGGATTCCATACAATGGCAGGGCTACTAGGGTACCGCCCGTCACAATACGTGGCCTAGATCAACGTACCAAGGAGTACGCCCGCTCCCCTGCAACACAAGGCCGGACCCATTCCTTACTGAACAGTTCCGAACAAGACAAGCCCGCAGTGGCGCGCGGTTCCAACTGCCCACACAGCCGAATAAAAAGGGACTTCTAGACAGGGGAAAATCTTGCTCTCCAGTGGGGGCTACCCACGAAGCCTTGCTGCACCTCCCCTGTTTTAGCCATTCCCGGTTGATGAGGCTTGAGGTTACGATTACCTTTAGAGAACACATCTCTTAGAATGCTCATCGTCCACCTGACGATGTCCCGAAAGCATTCAATCCATACAAGTTCGTTCCGGGTTCGAACGAAACCGAAGGCATTATCTCGTTACACTCGTTTTGGAATCACCCTCAGAGTTAACGACGATAACCCTTGCACTCTGAATCTCTATCTCGAGCCTATAAGTACTATATCCGTCAAACTCATCACGGAATCACCCCTAGTGTTATAATGACTAATAGTCCTTACACCTCGAGTCTTTACTCTTCACATAAGATTCACGACCTATCGTTAATTTGGATTGATGTGGTTTTCAGATATCCAAATATGGAAACCCGATCCCGGTCTCATCGAAATCCAAAGCGTGTCTTTTAGGTCCAAGTTGTTTAAGAGTTTAAAACAATTCAATTACATTATCTATATACACCCGGATAGATAATTCATAGATTTACAACCACAGATAATCCACATTTATCATTATCAAAGATAATCAATATCATCATCACAATGCAACCACTACATCCATATCACTCAACATTATAAATCTCATAGCTGAGATTCCAAATTATTCAAGGCAAAAAATGTCAATCATTCATAAGCAATGATCTATAATCACAACATTTATAATTAATTTAAAATGAATTAAATTAATTACTTACACCATATAATCTTGCTTACATCATCATTAATTAATTACAAATTAATTAATTAATTAACCTCTAATTTATCATCTTAATTAATCAATCCTGATTAATTGTACTTTAATTAATTTCACAAAATTAATTACTCTAAACCCAATTACAGTTAACCTTAAATTACTTCATTAACTAATTAACTATAATTAATTACATTTAACCTTAATTAATTACAATTAATTACACTTAATCACTTATTATTGAATAATTAATCTTGATTAATAAATCTTAATTACTTCATTAATTATATTCATTAATGATTCTTAATTATATTTAATTAATTACTCAATTAAATTAATTACCTTTCAGTAATTAATCTTACTTATCCTATAATTGTTAATCACCTTTGATTAATCTCAATCTGTAATTAACCACCCTAAATTACCTATCAAATTAATTATTCTTAATTAATTTCTTTAATTAAATTCTTGATTAATTATACAAAATAATTTTAATCTAAATTGTTTTCGCAATCCCAATATCATCCACTAATTACATCCAGTAGTTATCTCTAATTACTTTACTGAGTAATTTACTTCATTCATTACATAAAGTAATTGTTCTCAAATCCAATGTTTAAAATTAATTAAACTAAATTAATTAATCTAAACCAATCTCAATAAACTCCATTAATTACATTAAGTAATTAATGTCTTAATTACTTTTATTTAAGTAATTAAACTTAAATAAATTTCACAATTTATTATCATTAATTAATCAATCTAATTAATTATTAAAAATTAGTCATATTAATTAATTGCTAAATAAACCTTAGTTAATGACCATCATTAACTATTATTAATTCTTTAATTACTTTTCTTTAATTACTTCTTAATTTATCTCTAATTTAAATTAATCAAAATTATTAATTATAAATAAAATAAACAAGTCACTCCTTAATTATCTTATTTATTCAATTATTTTAACATCTTGATCATTTCTAAGATAACCCATTCCTTATTAATAATTTTTTATAAATGTTAAGGTGTACTTAGAACATTTAAATTCAAATTTCATTTTGAATCTAAATTCAAAATGATATTTGTTAAAGCATTTTCCAATTTAAATTCCATTTATATTACCTTTAAAATAAATGGAATAACATTTGTTACTTATAATTAAAACTTATATAAGATAAGTCTTAATAAATTTGCTTAATTTCCATTTAAAATTAGTTTAAAGTACATTACTATTTAAATTTCAAATTCAAGTTAACAATTCCTTTAACTTTTTTTTATAAACCCTTATAAAGAATTTATTCAAAAAGAATCAAGTTCAAATATTTGTTTTGAAAACAAATTTACTTCTAGCAAACAATTTAAATTTAACTTGTTTGAAAACATTCAAAATTTTGAAACTTATTCAAATATCAGGTTTAAATTCAATACATTCGAATCTATTCCTTATTTAAATAATTTGAATTTAAAACTTGGCTTAAACTTGGGATTTAAACCATGATTCTAAAACTCTATATTCAAAATTCAAATTCCATTTTAAAAAGAAACCGAAGATTCAATACCGTTAAGAAAACTGAACTTAAATTTGAAATTCAAATTGCTATCTAAAATTTTGTCTCAGGTTCAAAAATGGAAATTTTAAAATTTCAGAAACTGCCAGGTTCCCTTCTTCTTTTTATTTTTTTTAAAAAACTGAAAACCCTCTTTTAAAAATTTAAAACTTATCAGATTTCATACTTTTTGAAACTAAATTCATTCTGCAGATTTAAATTTTGTTTAAATCTTGTCATAACAACCTATTCATTTAAATTTTGATTTAAAAACAAAACTACAGACAGTTTTTACAAAAACTGTAATACTACAAATTACCCGAGCCAACCTTAAAACTGCTTTGAGTCTTCTAGCCATCATCTTCGAGCAAACTACCAATGTCACGAGTAAAAACCCGAGTCACTGTTACCTACACAACCCAAGTTCAACAGAACTTCCAAGATGCACGGTGCACCTGCACCGTGACTTTGGCCATCTCTGGCTATCCACCCAAATTCCGACACAACGCCGATCATTCCCAGCTACGATTCTGATCAACAGAATCCATCACGTCCACTTAAATCAAGATCGAGCAGCAACCCAAACCTGGAAAACCAAAATGCAACAAATATCCAGACCTGACAACACTTCAACCACCATCCTCCGACCACCGTAAATCTTGCAACTCCGACTATGACTTCAACTACGTTCAAGCTATCGACCCTCAAATCCTCACTGCACTCGATCGATTGAGAAGACGAACAAATCAAAACACTCAACCTAGTAGAAACTAGGTTTACAGAAGAAATTCAACTGCCACTCCCTCCTCGATGAATTTCATCATCATCCAGTATTTATTTCCTCTTCTCTGTTCACCCCTTCATCAATATCAAAGCTTCTGATCACCCAGATAGCAGAGACCTTTCCAAAAACCCAGATTTTGCATTTACAGTTCAACATAGAACTGCATTCTTATTTCTAAACTAGAAATTCTAATTTTAGTTTTAAAAATTATGTTTTAGGATAAGGTTTCTGATCTTAGGCCTGAAACAATAAATTGCAAAGTTTTGGAATTTCACTATTTTAAAGAGTGATCAATTTTTTACAAATTTCCAGAGGCAATTCATAATTATTTTATCTTAAATAAATTTTAACTAAGTTTTGAATTGAAGCAAACGGGGTTTTTTTTTAAACCTCAAGTTCAAAAGGAATTAAATTAAAAGATTTGAACATAAACAAATCAAAAACTGTAAATTTTAACAGAGTAGATTCTGTAAAAAAAAAAAACTTATTTACATCATTCAACTAGAGAATACAACCATATACATACATAAATATACATATTTCAGAAAATCAAGCATGCAACTAAATTATATACTTGAACTTGTTAAAAGATATGTTACTCACCTGATTAAAATATGAGTAGAGCCTTCCAGATTTTTGAAAACCCTTTGAATCTTTTAAAACAGAATTGTCCATGCTTTAAAAACTTAAACTTGTTACTGTGATGCTTTCAACTTGCTTTAAAAATGCTTTTGCTCCTTGATACATAAAATTGCATTGCTTTTTGTTTTGCATGCTTCCAGATTTTGAAAGGAGGAAATGCAAAAGTTTTGAAGCAGGTTTACTTGAATGCAGATTTGCTTTATTCTTGAAAAAAAAATGCAGGCTGTTTGATGCAGGTTTGAATTCCAGAGATACAAAGTTCTCTGCTTGATTTCATGTATTTGATTCAATTTTGAAAAAATGTTATGCATGCCTTTGGTTTGAGAGGTGGATTTGAATATGTTTCAGATTTCAGTTTTCCATTGTTTCTTAGCTTTAGATTTTAAAAAGAAATAAGATGGAAGAGGATTTGTTTATAAAAACTGAAATTATTAAAAATAAAATCAAAAGAACATGCTAGATTAAATTTTTGACACTTGTAAAGAATTTAACACTTGTCACTTAAAATGTCTTATTTCCTAACACATGTTAATTTATGTTTCTAAAAAGTTTATACTTGTTTTATAAAAGTAATTTTTTTTTAATTAAAATTTAGTTAGTATTTTATTTAGTATGTTATTATAAGATGGATGTAAACTTATGTTTTAAATGAATTAGTTAATCATGTATTCATTTACATGTAGATAAATTTTAAAATGAATGAATCAAATTTAGTTTATAGAATGAAACTTATACAAATAAATTCAAAATCAGAACAAATTAAAAATATTTACACTTTAGAATTTAAAAACTTTGAATCCAAGTTCAAATTAAATTTTGGAATCAAATTTATTTACAAATATAACTACACAATTTTAAATTTTGAAAAAAAGTTATTTTTATTAAAAATTTATTTGTTAAAACAATGTATTATTATATTTGAAAAATAACCATATTTAATAACCATAAATAACTTATTAAAAGAAATTGTCTTCTTATTAATAAATTACTTATTTTATCACATGATATTTAAAAGACAATCAAAATAACCTTATCGCTATTTATTTATTTTTAAACTTAAGTTAAACATATTTTAAATCATTTCAATATTTTTCTTATGTATTTAAAACCATATTTATTTATGAAATAACCTTTTAAAAGTTTAACTTTTAAATAAAATCATAATTCACAATTTTACTAAAGATATATAATTTTATAGAAACATGATTTATTTATTAATCAGATTAAAACAAGATCTATATACAATATATACAATATTCTATATATATATATTATAAATAGAAAACAATTTATTAGATTCAAAAAGATAAAATCTATCAATTAGCTATTTATTTTATTGGATTATTAAATTAATTCAAATCTCACTACAAAGATTATCAAATCAATTTAATTTCTATTTCAGATTATTAAATTGATATTGTTTAAAATTTCGGGTCATCATATTCCTCCCCCCTTAAAAGAATTTCGTCCCCGAAATTTAAAATAAAGGTAATTTAATAATCTATTTAAAGGATTAAATTTTAAAACACAAGCATATACCAATGATATGCTAACAACCATAGCAATCAATTCAACCAATCAAACAAATCTAATTATCCAGAAAAATTCTAGATAAAACTTACACGAGTTTCCCCGGTAAAAAATATTGGGATACTCGCTCTATAGATTCCAAACAATCAATACTACTAAGCTACAGAGTTCCTATTCATCTAAATCTACAGAACTAGACAGCATATCGGACTACAGACGAGTCTGACTCAACAATCAACCTTTATAACCGCTGGTTCTAAAACCAGAGATAGACCATACACGTACTCCCTCAGAGATACGTGAAACTCATCGATTTTCAGTTATCCAAGCTGACAATTCAATCCTGAAAAACCAAACACTGATCCAACCAAAACACAGAGAAGAGATCCAAACATCACTGAGCTAGCTTTCCAGATTTACGAAAACTCATAGCTCCTGTATCAGAGAAAACTCCAACAATAACGAAGTCTCCAACTTCGAATTCCAAATTTCTCCGTCCCTTATCCACAAAAGCCTTCGGATAAATTATGGCTGCCAACATCCAAACTGATCAGCTTAACCCTTGCTGATTTCTCTAGAAACAAACAGAACCAGAAATAACCCATCACAATGATCACCTCAAGATCAATCCAAAACCAAAACACACTTCTACTCCATAACCAGCAGAGAACTACAAACTTCTCCTAATCCGGAAAAGAAAATCAGAGACACCTCCAAACAGCTTCCGCTGCACCACTCTGATCTGAAGTAGATAAGAAAATGCTGATGAAAAACATAAGCACAAACTGGACATCACTTCCCAGAAATATGGTTCCACGGATCCATAAAGAAAACTTAGAAATTCCTTCGAACCTGAGTTGCTTCATCAAACTCCATCTCTAGGAATCATTCTCCAGCTAAACAGAACCACCGGTTCCACTCCTGGTATACTAGTCGATAAGAAAACTCAATCTCCAGATGCTGACAAAATCTCTGTCTTCCCGGAAGACATCTAGAAAATCCCCAACAATCCAAGAGAACACTCAAACAATCGCAAGTCACTTTTGCGATTAACCCAAATAAATTTCCAAAGAAAAACTGTTCTCTCTTTACCAAACAGAACAGCTTACACTGGTTTAGTCAATCCATTGAAGAAACGGATTCGCTCTGCTGTTTCTGAACTCCATCTTCGGAAAAACTACTCAGCTAAGACCTCCCTGTAGGCTCATAGAACATTCCAAGTTGCATTGCTAATACCAAACCAAACTTCCTGATCCAAAGCCCTTCGAGAAACTCGGACATCAAAGCAAACAGAAACACCACAACATCCTGCGGAATCCAGCCACAATATCGAAGCAGACTCACTTCCCAAACTTGTTCCAAAGAAAACATCTTCGGAATCAATCCATAGTCACTGCATCTCATCAGGTAGTTACAACTTCCTGAGGTATCAAAATACCATCACTTACTTCAGCTCAACCGAACAAATCAAATTCAACTCACCAAACTCTGCACTTCAAAGATGTCTCCGAACCTTAACAGGTTTCCTTCAGAGATCGATGAAATACTTCAACACAACAAAGCTTACTTGAGACGGTATTAGGTCTACAGTCTCGACAGATATACTTCCAACCTCAGACATCAGACTCCAACCAATGGTAGTAATCGTGTTACAAACACTACTACCTTATCTACCTTTATAACCTATATTGGAAAACCTGAACAGGTAACCCAACAGATAGGTAGAAATAGATAAATATATATAAATATATATAAAATTACAAATACGCTCTCTCAAGAAAGACACCACTCCAGAGCCTAGGTATTCACTCAACCTAATGCTTTGATACCACTGTAACGACCCAACTCCCAAGCACCAAGAAGTTGCATCGCTAATAAGAAAGAAAGGGATAGAAAAGAGAAAGAAAGAGAAGAAGAAGAAACAACACATCGGAATATAAACAGCGGAACGAATAAATTATATTAATAACATAAAATATTACATAGTTTACAACCACAATCAGAGTACACAGACAATACAACACATACTAGACAATTATAAACACCTGTCTAGTATTTACAACATAATACAACTCAGAGACAACCATAGAACACACAGCGGAATACTATATATCTAACGCAGAAGCCTCCTGCTCCATTGCTCCTCCAATATTCGTCAAAGCTGACCTGAATCCCTTGGCTACTCGTAAAAATATGAGTACCCAAGATTTTATGAAAAAACAAAAATAAACTCCGGGTCAGACATAGGTCTGGTGTGAGTAACAGGTTAGAGTTGCTTAACTTTCAAAAACCTTTTGAAAAGAAAGGTATCATGTAAGACTTCCCACACATAAACATGGAAAAGTTTTTACCTTACGCTAACCAAAACATTTGATAGGAAATCCAGTGATATTATAATAGGTCTAGGGTTTCCAACTAAATATGAAATAGCCGAAATTGTTACATGATTAAATTCCAGCTACTAGCCACAAAAGTGGGTAATACAATCAAAACCGTTGGCACTTATTGGATTTTGGATTCCATACAATGGCAGGGCTACTGGGTACCGCCCGTCATACGTGGCCTAGATCAACGTACCAAGGAGTACGCCCGCTCCCCTGCAACACAAAGCCGGACCCATTCCTTATTGAATAGTTCCGAACAAGACAACCCCGCAGTTGGCGCGCGATTCCAACTGCCCACACAGCCGAATAAAAAGGGACTTCTAGACGGGGAAAATCTTGCTCTCCAGTGGGGGCTACCCACGAAGCCTTGCTGCACCTCCCCTCTTTTAGCCATTCCCGGTTGATGAGGCTTGAGGCTACGATTACCTTTAGAGAACACATCTCTTAGAATGCTCATCGTCCACGTGACGATGTGCTGAAAGCATTCAATCCATACAAGCTCGTTCCGGGTTCGAACAAAACTGAAGGCATTATCTCGTTACACTCGTTTTGGAATCACTCTCAGAGTTAACGACGATAACCCTTGCACTCTGAATCTCTATCTCGAACCTATAAGTACTATTTCCGTCAAACTCATCACGGAATCACCCCCAGAGTGATACTGACTAATAGTCCTTACACCTCGAGTCTTTACTCTTCACATAAGATTCACGACCTATCGTTAATTTGGATTGATGTGGTTTTCGGATATCCAAATATGGAAACCCGATCCCGGTCTCATCGAAATCCAAAGCGTGTCTTTTAGGTCCAAGTTGTTTAAGAGTTTAAAATAATTCAATTACATTATCTGTATACACCCAGATAGATAATTCACAGATTTACAACAGATAATTATCATTATCATAACCACGGATAATCCACATTTATCATTATCAAAGATAATCAATATCATTATCACAATGCAACCAATACATCCATATCACTCAACATTATAAATCTCATAGCTGAGATTCCAAATTATTCAAGGCAACAAATGTCAATCATTCATAAGCAATGATCTATAATCACAGCATTTATAATTAATTTAAAATGAATTAAATTAATTACTTACACCATATAATCTTGCTTACATCATCATTAATTAATTACAAATTAATTAATTAATTAACCTCTAATTTATCATCTTAATTAATCAATCCTGATTAATTATACTTTAATTAATTTCACAAAATTAATTACTCTAAACCCAATTACAGTAATTAACCTTAAATTACTTCATTAACTAATTAACTATAATTAATTACATTTAACCTTAATTAATTACAATTAATTAATTACACTTAATCACTTATTATTGATTAATTAATCTTGATTAATAAATCTTAATTACTTCATTAATTATGTTAATTAATGATTCTTAATTATATTTAATTAATTACTCAATTAAATTAATTACTTTCAGTAATTAATCTTACTTATCCCATAATTATTAATCACCTTTGATTAATCTCAATCTGTTATTAACCACCCTAAATTACAAATCAAATTAATTATTCCTTAATTAATTTCTTTAATTAAATTCTTGATTAATTATACAAAATAATTTTAACCTAAATTATTTTCACAATCCCAATATCATCCACTAATTATATCCAGTAATTATCTCTAATTACTTTACTGAGTAATTTACTTCATTAATTACATAAAGTAATTGTTATCAAATCCAACGTATAAAATTAATTAAACTAAATTAATTAATCTAAACCAATCTCAATAAACTCCATTAATTACATTAAGTAATTAATGTCTTAATTACTTTTATTTAAGTAATTAAACTTAAATAAATTTCAAATATTATTATCATTAATTAATCAATCTAATTAATTATTAAAAATTAGTCATATTAATTAATCGCTAAATAAACCTTAGTTAATGACCATCATTAACTATTATTGATTCTTTAATTACTTTTCTTTAATTACTTCTTAATTTATCTCTAATTTAAATTAATCCAAATTATTAATTATAAATTAAATAAATAAGTCACTCCTTAATTATCTTATTTATTCAATTATTTTAATATCTTGAACATTTCTAAGATAACCCATTCCTTATTAATAATTTTTTATAAATGTTAAGGTGTACTTAGAACATTTAAATTCAAATTTCATTTTGAATCTAAATTTAAAATGATATTTGTTAAAGCATTTTCCAATTTAAATTCCATTTATATTCCCTTTAAAATAAATGGAATAACATTTATTACTTATAATTAAAACTTATATAAGATAAGTCTTAATAAATTTGCTTAATTTCCATTTAAAATTAGTTTAAAGTACATTACTATTTAAATTTCAAATTCAAGTTAACAATTCCTTTAACTTCTTTTTTATAAACCCTTATAAAGAATTTATTCAAAAAGAATCAAGTTCAAATATTTGTTTTGAAAACAAATTTACTTCTAGCAAACAGTTTAAATTTAACTTGTTTGAAAACATTCAAAATTTTGAAACTTATTCAAATATCAGGTTTAAATTCAATACATTTGAATCTATTCCTTATTTAAATAATTTGAATTTAAAACTTGGCTTAAACTTTGGATTTAAACCATGATTCTAAAACTCTATATTCAAAATTCAAATTCCATTTTAAAAAGAAACCGAAGATTCAATACCGTTAAGAAAACTGAACTTAAATTTGAAATTCAAATTGCTATTTAAAATTTTGTCTCAGGTTGAAAAATGGAAATTTTAAATTTTCAGAAACTGTCATGTTCCCTTCTTCTTTTTATTTTTTTTTAAAAACTGAAAACCCTCTTTTAAAAATTTAAAACTTATCAGATTTCATACTTTTTGAAACTAAATTCATTCTGCAGATTTAAATTTTGTTTAAATCTTGTCATAACAACCTATTCATTTAAATTTTGATTTAAACACAAAACTACAGACAGTTTTTACAAAAACTGTAATACTACAAATTAGTCGAGCCAACCTTAAAACTGCTTCGAGTCATCTAGCCATCATCTTCGAGCAAACTACCAATGTCACGAGTAAAAACCCGAGTCACTGTTACCTACACAACCCAAGTTCAACAGAACTTCCAAGATGCACGGTGCACCTGCACCGTGACTTTGGCCATCTCCGGCCATCCACCCAAATTCCGACACAACGCCGATCATTCCCAACTACGATTCCGATCAACAGAATCCATCACGTCCACTTAAATCAAGATCGAGCAGCAACCCAAACCTGAAAACCAAAATGCAACAAATATCCAGACCTGACAACACTTCAACCACCATCCTCCGACCACCGTAAATCTTGCAACTCCGACTATGACTTCAACTACGTTCAAGCTATCGACCCTCAAATCCTCACTGCACTCGATCGATTGAGAAGACGAACAAATCAAAACACTCAACCTTGTAGAAACTAGGTTTACAGAAGAAATTCAACTGCCACTCCCTCCTCGATGAATTTCATCATCATCCAGTATTTATTTCCTCTTCTCTGTTCACCCCTTCATCAATATCAAAGCTTCTGATCACCCAGATAGCAGAGACCTTTCCAAAAACCCAAATTTTGCATTTACAGTTCAACATAGAACTGCATTCTTATTTCTAAACTAAAAATTCTAATTTTAGTTTTAAAACTAATGTCTTAGGATAAGGTTTCAGATCTTAGGCCTGAAACAATAAATTGCAAAGTTTTGGAATTTCACTATTTTAAAGAGTGATCAATTTTTTACAAATTTCCAGAGGCAATTCATAATTATTTTATCTTAAATAAATTTTAACTGAGTTTTGAATTGAAGCAAACAGGTTTTTTTTTAACCTCAAGTTCAAAGGGAACTAAATTAAAAGATTTGAACTTAAACAAATCAAAAACTGTAAATTTTAACAGAGTAGATTCTGTAAAAAAAAAAAACTTATTTACATCATTCAACCAGAGAATACAACCATATACATACATAAATATACATATTTCATAAAATCAAGCATGCAACTAAATTATACACTTGAACTTGTTAAAAGATATGTTACTCACCTGATTAAAATATGAGCAGAGCCTTCTAGATTTTTGAAAACCCTTTGAATCTTTAAAACAGAATTGTCCATGCTTTAAAAACTTAAACTTGTTACTGTGATGCTTTCAACTTGCTTTAAAAATGCTTTTGCTCCTGGATACATGAAATTGCATTGCTTTTTGTTTTGCATGCTTCCAGATTTTGAAAGGAGGAAATGCAAAAGTTTTGATGCAGGTTTACTTGAATGCAGATTTGCTTTATTCTTGAAAAAAAATGCAGGCTGTTTGATGCAGGTTTGAATTTCAGAGATACCGAGTCCTCTGCTTGAATTCATGTATTTGATTCAATTTTGAAAAAATGATATGCATGCCTTTGGCTCGAGAAGTGGATTTGAATATGTTTCAAATTTTGGTTTTCCATTGTTTCTTAGCTTTAGATTTTAAAAAGAAATAAGATGGAATAGGATTTGTTTATAAAAACTGAAATTATTAAAAATAAAATCAAAAGAAAATGCTAGATTAAATTTTTGACACTTGTAAAGAAGTTATCATTTGTCACTTAAAATGTCTTATTTCCTAACACATGTTAATTTATGTTTCTAAAAAGTTTACACTTGTTTTATAAAAGTAATTTGTATTTAACTAAAAGTTAATTAGTATTTTATTTAGTATGTTATTATAAGATGGATGTAAACTTATGTTTTAAATGAATTAGTTAATCATATATTTATTTACATGTAGATAAATTTTAAAATGAATAAATCAAATTTAGTTTATAAAATGAAACTTATATAAATAAATTCAAAATCAAAAAAAATTGAAAATATTTACACTTTAGAATTTAAAAACTTTGAATTCAAGTTCAAATTAAATTTTGAAATCAAGTTTATTTACAAATATAACTACACAATTTTAAATTTTGAAAAACAGTTATTTTTATTAAAAATTTATTTGTTAAAACAATGTATTATTATATTTGAAAAATAACCATATTTAATAACCATAAATAACTTATTAAAATAAATTGTCTTCTTATTAATAAATTACTTATTTTATCACATGATATTTAAAAGACAATCAAAATAACCTTATTGCTATTTATTTAATTTTAAACTTGAGTTGAACATATTTTAAATCATTTCAATATTTTTCTTATGTATTGAAAACCATATTTATTTATGAAATAACCTTTTAAAAGTTTAACTTTTAAATAAAATCATAATTCACAATTTTACTAAAGATATATAATTTTATAGAAACAGGATTTATTTATTAATCAGATTAAAACAAGATCTATATACAATATATACAATATTCTATATATATATATTATAAAGAGAAAACAATTTATTAGATTTAAAAAGATAAAATCTATCAATTAACTATTTATTTTATTGGATTATTGAATTAATTCAAATCTTATTACAAAGATTATCAAATTAATTTAATTTCTATTTCATATTATTAAATTGATATTGTTTAAAATTCCGGGTCATTACAGCATACTGGAATATTAGAGGAGGACATTTATCCTCAAAGCAAACTGAAGTGAGGAAATTTATTAAAGATGAGAAAATTCAACTTATTGCTTTAGGTGAAAAAAAGTTAAATAAGTCACTGACTGAAAAAGCTTGCAAGTATATTGCTCCAAATTGGTTATATGAGGATAATCTTCAAAGTATTCCATACGGAAGAATACCAGTGCTCTGGAACTAAGAAATTTTCAAGCTCACAAAATTAATGGAAAATGATCAAATTATCCATTTTAATGCCATATCCTTAGCTTCAAATACATCTTTTTTGATAACTTTTGTTTATGCTCAAAATAGTTTAGACAGTAGGCTCTCTTTCCATTCCAATCTCCCTTCACTTGTTCAGCCTTATCTACCTTGGATTATGCTAGGTGATTTTAATTGTATGTTCTCTTCTAATCAAAAAGCAGGAGGTGTTCCTCTTTCTATAAAAGAAATAACTCCTTTGAAACAAGCTCTGATCCATACATCTCTCAGTCATATTAATTATGTTGGTGCTGAATTTACTTGGAATAATAAAAGTAAAAATTGCCCAAGAACTTTTTGTAAGCTTGATCATGCTTTTCAAAACATCCATTCTATAAATCTACGGCCAAATCTTCTATGTAAATTTCTAAATCCTTCCATCTTAGATCATTCTCCAATAATCTTAACATGGGGAGAGAATGCTATAAGGAGAAATCCCTCATTTAATTTTTATAAATCTTGGACTAACCATAAAAAAATTCCATTGCACTCTTTTGCAGGTTTGCAGGAAATTATATATGGAAATCCAATGTATATTCTAAAAGAAAAGTTACAAAGGTTGAAAACAAAACTTAAAATCTGGGCTAAAGAAAATTTTGGAGATGGATCAAAAATTTCTGATGGAATAAGAAGGCAACTTTATAACATACAACAACAACTTCAACATGATCCATTGAACTCAATGTTAGCTTGCCAAGAATCATAATTATCAAATGCATTGCAAGGGGCTTTGGACTTTGAAGCTACTATGAGAAAAGAAGTACTACACGAAATTAATGATAGCCAAGGAGATAGGAATACAAGATACTATCATAATCAATTAAAGTAAAACAGGCCAAAGAGAGGATTTTGAATATAACTGATTTGAATGGAGTAATGCAGGATAATGATGAATCTATTACTAAGGCTTTCATTAAT
The DNA here is from genome assembly GCA_030765085.1 of Allium cepa. Lineage (NCBI taxonomy): Eukaryota > Viridiplantae > Streptophyta > Magnoliopsida > Asparagales > Amaryllidaceae > Allium > Allium cepa. Next base: position 8,846,044 of record CM060937.1, read on the forward strand.
TACTTCTCTTCTATATTAGCAAATCCTGATCCAGTGATTCCAAATCTTCTCCCACTCTATAGGATACAAACTCCTTTTTTGGAAAATGAACAAGCTAGGAAACTGATTGAAGAGGTAACACCTGAAGAGATTGAAAGGGTAATTTTTTCTCTAAAGCCTAATAGTAGTGGTGGACCTGATGGTTTTAATGCATTCTTCTACCAAATTTCATGGAAAATAATTAAAATGGATGTAATCAAAGCAGTACAATATTTCTTCTCTCATAATAAATTCCCTATTAGTGTCAATTCTACTAATATAACTCTAGTGCCAAAAAGTCCTAATCTAGTCAATGTTGCAGAGTTCAGACCAATCTCGTGTTGCAATGTATTATGCAAAATATTATCCAAGATAATAGCTAGTAGATTACAAAATGTTTTGTCCACAATCATATCAAGTAATCAAGTTGCATTTATGCCACAGACAAATATCAGTGGTAATATTTTATTAACCCAAGAGCTTATAAGAGGATATGGAATTGGAAAATTTTCTCCTAGATGTACGTTGAAACTAGATATTCAAAAAGCTTTTGATACTATTTCTTGGAGCTCAATTATTGCAGTTCTCTCCAAAATGAACTTCCCAAAACCAATGTTGACCTAGATTTATACCTGTATATCAACCACTCACTTCTCTATATCAAGGAATGTATGTTCAAATGGATTTTTCAAAGGAACACAAGGGGTTCGTCAAGGAGATCCAATTTCTACTTATTTATTTATTATAGCGTTGGAAATTATTAATTCATTGATAATTGAACAGTACACTCTAAGAAACTGGAGCTTCATCCAAAATGCAAGGATCCACTAATAACTCATCTACTATTCACTGATGATCTAGTTATCTTCAACAAGCCTACAGTTAGAAATATTACCTCAATACTTGAGGTACTGAAGCAATTCTATGCTATAACTGGTTTTAAGATTAATTTTTAAAAAATCTCACATTTCAATCGCTGGACTAAGTGATAATTTGAAAGCAGAAATTATAGCTTATTCAGGACTAAATGAGATGCATCATAATACTAATTACCTTGGATTGCCACTTATTACTGCAAGAATTATAAAATCTGATTGTCTTCCTCTAAATGAAATGATCACTGAAAGACTATCCATATGGCCAAACACAAAGTTAACTCAAGCAGGTAGATTGGTTATTATTCAAAGTATTGCAAATGTAATGATAAATTACTGGACAAGACATTATATTCTTCCAAACAAATTGATATCAACGATTAAAAGTGCTCTGAATAAATTTCTATGGCACGGTGATCCTTTTTCCAAAAAACCTCATTCCAATTTCTTTTAAGAAGATTCAGTTGCCTAAGAATAAAGGGGATCTCGGTGATAAGCACATCAATTAAAGCACTAATGACCATAAAAGAGAGATCATGATTTCACATATGTTGAACTACATGATCTAGAGAGTGGATTTATTCTCTAAATTGTCATTTAACTCTTATATTTGCATCTCTTTTCTTTTAGTTAGTTAGCTAATTTTCTCATTTTCTAGCTTAAATATTCTCAAACTTTGCGATAATTTGATTGAATAGAATTTTGAAATATACTATTCCCTGCGGATCGACCCGTACTTGCATACGTGCTACGTTCGTACACTGTACGCTTGCAGTTATTTTTAATTTAAATTCGTTCGATGGTTTTCTAAACCGATAGAATTTCCATCGACGAACAAGTTTTTGGCGCTGTTGCCGGGGATTTGTTTTGTTTTTTATTTTCTATTCTTTGAATTATTTTTATTTTCTTTTATTGTGTGTCTGTTGTGTGTGTTAGCTTGCATTTTTTTTAAACAAAAAAATGAGAAAAAAAATTCATAGCTTGTTTTGTTCATTTGTTTGTTTTTGTGTGTCTTGTTCATTTGTGCATGTCTATTTCATTCCATTTTGCATTGCTATTTCTTAAAAAAAAAAAATCATTGCATTTCACATTTTAGTTTTCTGTTTTTAATTTAAAACTGCATTTGTGTGCATTTCTTTCCTTTTGTTGGATATTATTGTGCTTTAGTTTTTGTTCATCTTGCTTGCTGTTTGCATTTGTGTTTCACTGTTAATAGCTTTCTGTTTGCATTTCTTTTCTGCATATTCTCTGTTTTCTTCCCCTACCACTGTGTCAAACCATCCACCCAAACACTGTAGCAGTTCACCCAACATCCTCCTCATTCATCCTAACCACACTGCCCACTGCTTACATTACTTCTCTGCCAAACAAACTGCACCAATACATCGGTGCACAATAACCATCCTCTACAGTTCATCTCTGACCACTGCCATGACAACTCTCGCCTGAAACCATTTCTTCCACATCCTCCTTCTACTCAACCTTTGTCAATAACCAAAACATTTCACTGCCATACCACTTGACTGCACCCTGACCACCTTCATAACATTGCAATTCCATCTCCACTTCTCACTACAACAAGTACAAACATTACCTACCTCTGGCCATACCCAAAATTCAACATCACCTCTTCAACTTGACCACAAACATATTTCATAGTCCCAACATATTTCCACTCCACCACAAACCCCGGCAATGGAGCCAAAGACTTATTCTCGATGGAAATTCTATCGGTTTAGAAAACCGTCGAGCGAATTTAAATTAAAAATAACCGCAAGCGCACGGTGTACGAATGTAGCACGTATGCGAGTACGGGTTGATCCACAGGGAATTGTAGATTCTAAAACTCTATTCAACCAAATTATCCCAAAGTTTGAGAATATTTAAGCTAGAAAATGAGAAAATTAGCTAACTAACTAAAAGAAAAGAGATGCAAATATAAGAGTTAAATGACAATTAAGAGAATAAATCCACTCTCTAGATCATGTAGTTCAACATAAATGAAATCATGATCTCTCTTTTATGGTCATTAGTGCTTTAATTGATGTGCTTATCATAAGTATGACATATTTGTGCTATCGATTAGCCAACATAAGCCATCAAACTATAACACATCCCTTAAAGCACTTACTAATTTTCCTGAAACTTTACAAAGAAAATGAAAATGAAATCTATTTTAAGTATGGCCTATTAACTATTAATTAGAAATATAGACTATCAAATTTGAACTTCAAATCACTTTCTTTTTCCATAATTATATTTAGATGAAGAGGCAATTAGTGTTAGTGATTTTTTAAGCATAGTATATTTGATGTCAACAATATAGGCTATCAAATTCAAAGAAAAAACAACTAGTAAACCATTTCTATCATCATCATTAAGCACAAAAAGAGTGCATGAATCAACAAATAGTTGAAGCTACATAATTAGAGAGCTTCATTACCCCCTAAATTGAAGGGGTTTTGTAACGACCTGGATTTTTGACGGCTAATTTACAATATTTAAATTGAATTTAAATATTTAATTTGAATTTTAATTTGATTATAATATGAATAGTTTGGTTTTATATGATAGAAAGGATTCAAAATTTAAAATCTATAGAATAAATTAATTATTAAAAGTAATAATTGGATATTGAGTAAAATTCAAAATCTGGAATTGTAAGCTTGTGAAAAATATTTCAACGACTTATAAAATTTATATTGATAACACTGAAAATAATAGATGAATTAAAATTTGAATTTAACAGTGGTTTGTTCAATTTTAAAATTTCCTCGTTTTAATTGACATTTAAAAATAGCCATCCGAGGCACGGTCTCGGAATTCGACGAAACCTGTGCCGTTGGATCCGTAATATTGAATTATTACTGGATTTCAAGTTTCGTAATTTTCGGAGCTATCGTGTGATGGTACGATAAGCAAACGCGCTATAATTTGATTGAATTCGAGAAGGTTTTTAAATATAAAGTTTAAAATATAAAATAATTAATGTAGCTTCATCAACCCACTAACCCTATCGTTCGTCTTCTCCCATACGCTTCCCTTTTTCTTTAAATCTCAACGCTTCTTGTTCTCCTTTCCTTCAGAAAACAAAAATTAAATTTATGGCCGAGCATATTAGGGGAGGGAATCGATCCTACCTTAAAATATGCCGCGCTCCTCTATTTGTTCTCTATCTCAGAACCCTCGTCTTCCTCCTTTTCTACTTCCTAAATTGGAATCAACCGATGCTTCCTCCTCTCTCCCTTTTCCAATCCCGATCGAAGACGATTATAAAAAAAAATTGTCGTGCAATTGAATGGGAGGGTGCGCGCTCGAGAGGAAGAGAGAGTTATCGCTTGCTTGTGTACGCGATTCTAGACGAAGTTGGGTGACGTACTCGAGTGAAGCGCACGGCGACGTGGTCGCGAGGGAGTGGAGGCTATGCGTGCTTCCGCGTGGTGGAAATTTGAGAAGTCGGCATCGCGTAGATGAAGCTCGCGCACGCAAGGAGAGGACTCTAGCAAGATGGACGGGGCTGTGGTGTTGGTGGCTTGTTCATGCTCTGGGTGATGGCGGCTAGGGCTTGGAGGGGGGGGCTGCGGCCGTTCTTGGGTTTTAGATGGTAGGGTTTGGGATCCATTCGACTAGTGGGGTATATTTCTGTTTTTTTCTGAAATTCAAAATTTAGATATTTTTACAGTGAAGTATATATCATTTTAGGGTTTAATTTAATTTGAATATTTAAACTGGGAATTGTATATGTGTATATATCATTACAGTGAAGTTAATTTGTTAAGCGGTTTGTTTAAATTATTAAGTCAATCTTGTTTCAATTTTAATATGTAGAAAATACAGGAATTATTTTAGTTTTTGGGAAACTTTAATATATTAAACACTGGGAGAATTATTGGAATCTACAAGTAAAATTTCATTTAAGAATTAATGTAAATTATTTTTTTTACGAATGTATAGGTAGTTCAATAAATAAATAAATATACATTTCTATATCTTTAATGTTACTGGTTCACTTGAAAATAATGAATTTCGGTGATTAACTCGTTTAATTAACTTGTTTAATAATTATAGTTGCTAAAAGATTTTGAAAAGAGAATTAGTTTAAAATTTAATTTGCTTGTTTAAAGATTGCCACCAGTTAAAAAGTTAACTATCAGAGTTGAGGAATAAATTTATTTAAACGGTAATAAATTGTTCGATAAGTTCAAATATTAATAAAAATCGTCTAATATTTATTCAAGGTCAAAAGTCGGTAAAATCGGGTCGAGATTGGAAGGGATTGCAACTTAAAAGCAATGGTGAGATTTTTTCACTCATTTGGATGCCATAAATAAATTGAAATGTTAAATTTAAATCATTGGATGTTTTTGGATGTTTTATAATAGTTTATCCACCGAATGATATTATAAACTCATATACCGTGATATCTCATTTTGAAAATGGAATTGATATTTTATTTGTGCTAACATCGGTGGATGCAAGAAAACAGGTTGGAGGGATCCAACATGATTCCTCAAATTATTCATTGATTATATATATGTTGTTATATGATAGGTTGGAATGGATTAATATGGATTTATATATGAATTGAAATTATTAACTTTACATTACATTGGAAGTTAAAATTTGGATAAAATACTAAAATTAATTTAATTAGAGGTAGTTAAATGAAATTTGAAGAGAAATATTAACTAAAAGGTTTGGATTTACTTTTACTTGAAAATTTAAGAAAAGATAAAATTTATTTATATTTTAATTGGTTGAAGTTAAGGTTAACTTATATATTGACAACTCGAAGGAATATTGTGAATTGATAAATGGAATTGAAGTAAAATGAATTTCTATTAAGGAAATGAAAAGAAAATTTATTAAGGAATAAAAAGAAATTTTTATTAAGAAACAAAATGAATCTTATTGAAGAATAAATTTTAAAGGAAAGATTATAAATAAAATTGTTTTTATAAATAAAAGGACAACTCAGGGAAGTTATAGAATTTATAACGAAGTTTATAAATGGAAAGGAAAGAAACCGGTAAATATGGGAAGAGATAAGTCAAGAAGAACTTATATGAAGTTATTAATTTGTTTGAAACGGAAATAATAGAATATTTCCGAAAGTAAGAAGTGTGAATTTGGACAAGAGGCATTTATAGATGGATATTGGATTTCCTAAATTATAAAGTTATTTTAAAAGGAATATTTTTAGATTCCTATACTATATAAGTTTTTATAAATCATTTTTGAATTTAAAATATTTCAAATTAGTTATCTTTAAAGACTTAGCAATTATTTTTAACAAACTCTAATTTTTCTAAAACCAGCTTTGAAACTTATAAATAACTAGATATAAATTTTAATATTTAATATTACTTCTTTATTAAATCTAAATGTTTTCAAATGCTTTTAAAATCCAATTAATAATCCTCTTGTGATGATAAGTGAGTTATTAAATGAGATAAGATTTGGGAGAAATCTTTTTAAGTGAAGGAATTGAGTTTGAAAATTTATAAACAAAGTATAAATTGATTTTGAAAAAAAAGGATGAGAAAATAAGAAATATTTTCTAAGGTTAAATCAAATTGAGTGTGTACGCGAAATCAGATAAGTGATTTCTTGGAAGTGAAAGGACTGTGAAATTAGATGCAAATGGGTTAAAATTGAAATAATATCTGAATGATATTTGAGATAAATAATTTGTGGAAATTATTTGATGGTTGCTTGTGTATGATTAATTGATAGTTAAATAACCGACTATCAATATTGGACAATGCGTTGATCGTTTCGAAGGGTCCGGGATCGGATTTAATTATCCGAAAACCACTTCGATCCGGTTTGTACAATTACGAATGAAGACCGTGAAGAGTTGAAGACGGTGATTAGGTTTGTCCAGACCCAGGGCAACTTGTATGGATTGAATGCTTTCAGAACATCGTCAGGGGAACGATGAGCATTCTAAGTGGGACACGTTCGTGAAAGGTAACGTTTAGCCTCATGCCTCATCAACCGGGAATGGCTAAAACTGGGGAGGTGCAGCAAGGTTAGGTGGGTCATGCTCAAGCAGGACAAGATTTTCCCCTATCTAGATGTCCCTTTTTATTCGGCTTAGTGGGTGGTTGGTCGCGCCAACCACGGGGTTATCTTGTTCGGGACTGTTCAGTAAGGAATGGTTCCGGCCTTGTGTTGCAGGGGAGCGGGCGTACTCCTTGGTACTCTGATCTAGGCCAGGTACTGTGACGGGCGTTACCCCAGTAGCCCAGCCATTGATGGAAATCCATTTTCCCTACGAGCCTTGTACGAGTTTTGTTCGTATTACCCACTCTGTGGCTAGTAGCTGGAATTTAATCATGTAACAATTTCGGCTATTTTATAAGTATTTATATATAGACCCTATTATAATATCAGAGGATTTCTATAAAAAGTGTTTTAGCTATCGTAAGGTAAAAACTCGACATGTTTATTTGTGGCGTGGTCTTACGAGATGCTTTTGATTTCAAAAGATTTTCGAAACTTTAATAATCCAATTGAGTGTGATTTTCTCACGCTGGTTTTCCAGACTGACTTGGGTGTTGTTTTATATGATGCTCGGGTCAGACCGAGTTAAACGGGATTCAGGTTATATGCTGAAGCTCAGGAGACGAGCTGGTGACAGAGCGTATTTACGTATTTGTCTATTATCTCCGTTGTGTATGGACATGTATGATTAATTAATGTACTCTGATGAGGGTATGTATGTATATGTATACAGTACAGATTTCTTGTATTTAAAACTGTATCCTACATATATTATATTTTATTCCGCTGCGATGTGAGATTCTAATGTTGTTTTCTTTTCTTCTTCTTCTACCTCTTTCTTCTTTTACCTGAAGACTCGTACTTTTGTACCACTTTGGATTGAACTGTGGTGAATTTTGTTAGTTCAAAGGGGTACGGATTTGCGGGCCTTTACACTTCGTATCAGAGCTGAAAGGTTAAGCGAGAACCTTGGCTCTGATGGGGATTGCTCATTAGAGATAGAGTCATTAGTGCTCTAGAATGAGTTTGAGCGTATTAATAGATATGAGTGCGTATTTGTTAGTGAATATAAATGGTTTTATATTGTGTTGATTGATTTATTGAGTGGCATATGAACCTTCGTCGGCACAGTCTGGACAACTGGATCGAAGGGGTTTCTAAACACTTGAATAGAGCAATTCGACACAATATTGTTTTCAAAGGCGGGTGGATTATATAATTTCATCCAAAAATATATTTTGATATAAAAAGAAATATTTTCTGAAATTATTATATAACTTTAATGTTGGATGATAGTATTGTAGACAAATAAAATTATAAAGATTTAAAATGGCTTATATAGCCTAGGGAAGTATGAGATTGAAGTTTGAAATTAAAATTAAAAATGGAGTCAAAGAATGAAGATTTAACTTGGATTAAGTTAAAAGTTTAAGTTTTGAAATTTAACTAATGTTGAGATAATAATAATGATATAAATAAATTGATGAGGTAAATCAAATTTAGAATGTAAATGAATTCGACTGGGAAATTTAATAGAAATAAAATTGGGCTGAGATTAACTTAAGCTTAATAATTGGATTTAAAATTAAGATTGAAATGAAATGAATTGAGATATTAAATGAAATTATGTTCTTAATTAAATCTAAGTGAATTGGTGGATTAAAGAGTATGGTATGATGCTTGATTTAACGGAAGCTAAATTAAATAAATTGAATTAAAATAAAATTCAGTTGAGTTATGTATGATGTTAAATAAATTAAATTCTTACTCAAATAAATTAAAGTAAATCGAAATGAAATTGAATTGGAATGAATATATTCCGAAGGCTTATAAAGTAAATTGGAAAACACATTGATTAAGAATATTTTTAGTTGCAAATGGGTGTTCAATCTTGAATTAACATGAACTATGAATATATTCAAGCTTCATATGGGAAGTAATGTGAAAAATATAAATGTGTGACTTATAAGAGAAAAGTATGAAGGAGTAAAATAGTAAGCCGAAATAAAAATATTTTGTATATTAGGAGAATGAAATAAAATCCAAACTTGAATTATAAAATTTAAATTGAACACAGATAAAATAATAAGATGAATTTTTTTGAAGATAAAAATCCAATGTAAAGGTGGAAGTGAAAGTAAACTAATTCGGAATAAATTGGTTAATTGAATAGGTTAATGAGATTTAAATTGGAATTGGATTGTGAGGTAATAATGGAATTGGAAATGAAATCCGAGTTATTAATATAAATTCAACTTGGAAGTGTAAGAAAATTAAATATGAATTAAAGTTGTTGTGAAGTGGAATTAACATAGAGATAATTTGAATTTGCAAATAAAATCCAATTCAATATGGGTGGAATAATTATGGTCTTGGATTTCATCTTAACAAAATAAATGGAATTTGATCTAGATGGGTATCAAATAAATCGGAAATGAATTTAAGCATGAAATTGAAATAAGTAAATTAACTTAAGATTAACCTTTATAGAAGCGTAGCTTCGAGGAAAGTGGAAGTTTATTTAAGAAAAGCTTGAATAATTTAAGTTGAATGAAATAAAATCTTTATACGAATGGAAATAGTTGGATAATAAAAATTTAATTTGTATAAATAAACTCCGATGGCTTATCAAATGAATTTAAATGCTTGAAATAAAATGTATGCTTGTTTAATACAGGTAAGATCTGGAGTTTAAAGGGAAATAAATAAGCCAAAATAGAATTGTTTTGAACTTTAGAAATGTAATGGAAATCCAAAATTGAATATGTAAATGGAATTTGAATTGGTTAAATAGAAGTTGAATTGAGAATTAATAAAATTGGATTATAAATGAATTGGCTTGAAGTGCGAATAAAATCCAAATGATATAAATAAAGTGGAGATGATCTTGAAATTAATTAAATAAGTTCGAGAACGAATCGAACATGGAAATTGAAATTTTTAATTAACTGAGCTAAGTAGTAAATGAAAGAGATTAGATTTAAATAGAATCAAATTAAATTAAAAAAAAAATATGGGCAAATGAAATGAACTTAAGTTATGACATTTAGATGATTTAAAGTGAATCGAATTAAATATAAAATTGAATGAAGCATGACTTGTATAAATTTGGGAAAATGGTTATTAATCATAAGCATGGAAGTTGTCAAGCTTTATAAAACGGGTTTGAATAAAACTCAATGTAAAATAAAGTAAATACAAATATATGGATGTTTAAGAAATTGGAATGGAACGGATTTAAATATAAATTGAGTGGGAATCAATTTTAAAATAGATTGAATTAAAAATAAACTGAATATAAAAGGAATGATATTGAAAATCATTCTGAATCGGATATGATGTTATAAATTGAGTAAAAGCAATTGGATTTAATTGGAACCTTATCAATTGTTTATACAAACTGCTTGTATACATTATTTATAAAATATGGTTTTGAATTGTTAAGAAGCAGAAATTGATTTTTGAAATCAATTAAATGGAAAATGGGTTTGTTTGGACATAATTATGAATTGGAGTTAAGTAAATGTGTTGTAACCCACTTAAAGTTGAATGCAAACGGTGTTTGTGTCAGTTATAAACGAATGGAACTAGTTTGGAAACTATATAAATTTGTTATGAAGTTATTTATATAGCATTGCTTATGTTATTAATGTGTTATAGTTGCTTAAATGAATGAAATGTTATGAATTTCATAAACATGTTACTTATATGTGTAAATTGAGTAAGTACAGGTACCAGAAGACTGTATAGCGGGATTTTGGACGCGCATATGCTAAATTAAATAAGCCGCTTGCTTAAAATGCTAAATAAGGTACGCCTACGCAATACAAACTAGGAAATATGAACTGTTTTTGGTTTTTCCGACCGTGTGGGTCGATGTATATATATTTACATCTATTGTCAAATTGCAAAAGCTCCTCCGTACAAAGGGGAGTCTGCCAAAAATTTTCAGAAATTTTGGGACTTAGAAATTTTTGAAGTTTTTGAAAATTTTGTTAACAATAAACGTTTTCAAATTGGAAATGAATAAATTAGTGAATGAAACTAATTTGAAATAATGACATGAATTTGTTATAAATGGAAAATAGAATTTAAATATTCAGAGTTAGAGATAAATTGAATTCATATGGAAATGGAAGAATTAAATTGGATAACAATGGATACAAACTAAAGTGGTAAGATGAAAATAAATATAAGAAACACATAAAATGCTTATACTAACTTAAGTAAGAAATGATGCATTCTCAATTGGGAATTGATATTTCAAATATAATCTGAAATAATATTTGAATGAATATATATTGACATTTGTAAAAATGTCGATAAAATGTTTTTGAATATTGTGATTGGACATATTGCTGTGTAAGAAATGCAGGTAATATAAAGAAAAAGAGAATTGATTTTTATTTCAGAAGATAAATTTGAAATGCTCGACAAAAAGGTATGTGTGTAAATTTCTATATGGAAATTGATTGGGATTTTGATCGAGCCACTTGGCGTTTTGTTTTCTTTTGGGTTTTTGAGAGGTCGTAGAGCCATTTTGTAGTTGTACCGAGCTAGCCGCGCAAAGGAGACGCTGGCAAAAAATTTCGGGAATTTAGGGTGTTAGAAAAAATTTTGAGAAAATTTTTGATAATGCAAAATTTGGTTGTAAATTGAAAACTTGAATGGTTAAACAAATAGTATAGATTTGAAACTAGGGAAATGTTTGGAAAGTCAAGAAGAAAGGTAATGCGTCTTTTATTAAAAGATAGTTGGTAGGATAGTGAATGGTTGGTTTTGGAAAAAATAGTAACGGATATTGGACCATTCTTCCTAATTAGTAATTTCGGGGACGAAATTCTTTTAAGGGGGAGGAATGTAACGACCTGGATTTTTGACGGCTAATTTACAATATTTAAATTGAATTTAAATATTTAATTTTAATTTTAATTTGATTATAATATGAATAGTTTGGTTTTATACGATAGAAAGGATTCATAATTTAACAATCTATAGAATAAATTAATTATTAAAAGTAATAATTGGATATTGAGTTAAATTCAAAATCTGGAATTGTAAGCTTGTGAAAAATATTTCAACGACTTATAAATTTTATATTGATAACACTGAAAATAATAGATAAATTAAAATTTGAATTTAACAGTGGTTTGTCCGATTTTAAAATTTCCTCGTTTTAATTGACGTTTAAAAATAGCCATCCGAGGCACGGTCTCGGAATTCGACGAAACCTGTGCCGTTGGATCCGTAATATTGAATTATTACCGGATTTCAAGTTTCGTAATTTTCGGAGCTATTGTGTGATGGTACGATAAGAAAACGCGCTATAATTTGATTGAATTCGAGAAGGTTTTTAAATATAAAGTTTAAAATATAAAATAATTAATGTAGCTTCATCAACACACTAACCCTATCGTTCATCTTCTCCCATACGCTTCCCATTTTTCTTTAAATCTCGACGCTTCTTGTTCTCCTTTCGTTCAGAAAACAAAAATTAAATTTATGGCCGAGCATATTTGGGGAGGGAATCGATCCTACCTTAAAATATGCCGCGCTCCTCTATTTGTTCTCTATCTCAGAACCCTCGTCTTCCTCCTTTTCTACTTCCCAAATTGGAATCAACTGATGCTTCCTCCTCTCTCCCTTTTCCAATCCCGATCGAAGACGATTATAAAAACAAATAAAAATTTGTCGTGCAATTGAATGGGAGGGTGCGCGCTCGAGAGGAAGAGAGAGTTATCGCTTGCTTGTGTACGCGATTCTAGGCGAAGTGGGGTGACGTACTTGAGTGAAGCGCACGGCGACGTGGTCGCGAGGGAGTGGAGGCTGTGCGCGCTTCCGCGTGGTGGAAATTAGAGATGTCGGCATCGCGTCGACGAAGCTCGCGCATGCAAGGTGAGGACTCTAGCAAGATGGATGGGGTTGTGGTATTGGTGGCTTGTTCATGCTCTGGGCGATGGCGGCTAGGGCTTGGAGGGGGGGCTGCGGCCGTTCTTGGGTTTTAGGAGGTAGGGTTTGGGATCCATTCGACTAGTGAGGTATATTTCTGTTTTTTTTCTTCTGAAATTCAATATTTAGATTTTGTTACAGTGAAGTATATATATCATTTTAGGGTTTAATTTAATTTGAATATTTAAACTGGGATTTGTATATGTGTATATATCATTACAGTGAAGTTAATTTGTTAAGCGGTTTGTTTAAATTATTAAGTTAATCTTGTTTCAATTTTAATATGTAGAAAATACAAGAATTATTTTAGTTTTTGGGAAACTTTAATATATTAAACACTGGGAGAATTATTGGAATCTACAAGTAAAATTTCATTTAAGAATTTATGTAAAATAATTTTCTTTTACGAATGTATAGGTAGTTCAAAAAAAATATACATTTCTATATTTTTAATGTTACTGGTTCACTTGAAAATAATGAATTTCGGTGATTAACTCGTTTAATTAACTTGTTTAATAATTATAGTTGCTAAAAGATTTTGAAAAGAGAATTAGTTTAAAATTTAATTTGCTTGTTTAAAATTTGCCACCAGTTAAAAAGTTAACTATCAGAGTTGAGGAATAAATTTATTTAAATGGTAATAAATTGTTCGATAAGTTCAAATATTAATAAAAATCATTTAATATTTATTCCAGGTCAAAAGTCGGTAAAATCGGGTAGAGATTGGAAGGGATTGCAACTTAAAAGCAAAGGTGAGATTTTCTCACTCATTTGGATGCCATAAATAAGCTTAAATGTTAAATTTAAATCATTGGATGTGTTTGGATGTTTTATAATAGTTCATCCACTAAATGATATTATAAACTCATATACCGTGATATCTCATTTTGAAAATGGAATTGATATTTTATTTGTGCTAACATCGATGGATGCAGGAAAACAGGTTGGAGGGATCCAACAGGATTCCTCAAATTATTCATTGATTATATATATGTTGTTATATGACAGGTTGGAATGGATTAATATGGATTTATATATGAATTGAAATTATTAACTTTACATTACATTGGAAGTTAAAATTTGGATAAAATACTAAAATTAATTTAATTAGAGGTAGTTAAATGAATTTTGAAGAGAAATATTAATTAAAAGGTTTGGATTTACTTTTACTTGAAAATTTAAGAAAAGATAAAATTTATTTATATTTTAATTGGTTGAAGTTAAGGTTAACTTAAATATTGACAACTCGAAGGAATATTGTGAATCGATAAATGGAATTGAAGTAAAATGAAGTTCTATTAAGGAAATGAAAAGAAAATTTATTAAGGAATAAAAAGAAATTTTTATTAAGAAACAAAATGAATCTTATTGAAGAATAAATTTTAAAGGTATGATTATAAATAAAATTGTTTTTATAAATAAAAGGATAACTCAGGGAAGTTATAGAATTTATAACGAAGTTTATAAATGGAAAGGAAAGAAACCGGTAAATATAGGAAGAGATAAGTCAAGAAGAACTTATATGAAGTTATTAATTTGCTTGAAACATAAATAATAGAATATTTCCGAAAGTAAGAAGTGTGAATTTGGACAAGAGGCATTTATAGATGGATATTGGATTTCCTAAATTATAAAGTTATTTTAAAAGGAATATTTTTAGATTACTATACTATATAAGTTTTTATAAATCATTTTTGAATTTAAAATATTTTTAAAGACTTAGCAATTATTTGTAATAAACTCTAATTTTTCTAAAACCAGCTTTGAAACTTATAAATAACTGGATATAAATTTTAATATTTAATATTACTTCTATATTAAATCTAAATGTTTTCAAATGCTTTTAAAATCCAATTAATAATCCTCTTGTGATGATAAGTGAGTTATTAAATGAGATAAGATTTAGGAGAAATCTTATTAAGTGAAGGAATTGAGTTTGAAAATTTATAAACAAAGTATAAATTGATTTTGAAAAAAAAGGATGAGAAAATAAGAAATATTTTCAAAGGTTAAATCAAATTGAGTGTGTATGAGAAATCAGATAAGTGATTTCTTGGAAGTGAAAGGACTGTGAAATTAGATGCAAATGGGTTAAAATTGAAATAATATTTGAATGATATTTGAGATAAATAATTTGTGGAAATTATTTGATGGTTGCTTGTGTATGATTAATTGATAGTTAAATAACCGACTATCAATATTGGACAATGCGCTGATCGTTTCGAAGAGTTCGGGATCGGATTTAATTATCTGAAAACCACTTCGATCCGGTTTGTACAGTTACTAATGAAGACCGTGAAGAGTTGAAGATGGTGATTCGGTATGTCCAGACCCAGGGCAACTTGTGTGGATTGAATGCTTTTAGAACATCGTCAGGGGAACGATGAGCATTCTAAGTGGGACACGTTCGTGAAAGGTAACGTTTAGCCTCAAGCCTCATCAACCGGGAATGGCTAAAACAGGGGAGGTGCAGCAAGGTTAGGTGGGTCATGCCCAAGCAGGACAAGATTTTCCCTTGTCTAGATGTCCCTTTTTATTCGGCTTAGTGGGTGGTTGGTCGCGCCAACCACGGGGTTATCTTGTTCGGGACTGTTCAGTAAGGAATGGTTCCGGCCTTGTGTTGCAGGGGAGCGGGCGTACTCCTCGGTACTCTAATCTAGGCCAGGTACTTTGACGGGCGGTACCCCAGTAGCCCAGCCATTGATGGAAATCCATTCTCCCTACGAGCCTTGTACGAGTTTTGTTTGTATTACCCACTCTGTGGCTAGTAGCTGGAATTTAATCATGTAACAATTTCGGCTATTTTATAAGTATTTGTATATAGACCCTATTATAATATCAGAGGATTTCTATAAAAAGTGTTTTAGCGATCGTAAGGTAAAAACCCGACATGTTTATTTGTGGCGTGGTCTTACGAGATGCTTTTGATTTCAAAAGATTTTCGAAACTTTAATAATCCAATTGAGTGTGATTTTCTCACGCTGGTTTACCAGACTGACTCGGGTGTTGTTTTATATGATGCCCGGGTCAGACCGAGTTAAACAGGATTCAGGTTATATGCTGAAGCTCAGGAGACGAGCTGGTGACAGAGCGTATTTACGTATTTGTCCATTATCTCCGTTGTGTATGGACATGTATGATTGATTGATGTACTCTGATGAGGGTATTATGTATATGTATACAGTACAAATTTCTTGTATTTAAAACTGTATTCTATACATTATATTTTATTCCGCTGCGATGTGAGATTCTGATGTTGTTTTCTTTTCTTCTTCTTCTACCTCTTTCTTCTTTTACCCGAAGACTCGTACTTTTGTACCACTTTGGATTGAACTGTGAGTGAATTTTTTTAGTTCAAAGGGGTACGGATTTGCGGGCCTTTACAGGTTTAGCCTTTCATATTTGTCATTAAAACAACAAATGTAGCTTGCAACATGAGAGAAAAAGAAAATGAAAAAGAAAGCAAGATAAAGAAAAACTATTCTACTTGCATGAAAAATAAATCTAAACTACAACATGAAAGTAAATAAGCATGAAAAAGAAAATAAAATGTATTGAAGTTGCATAAAAAAAATTACATAAAGAGAAATGGCCAAGTAGCCATGAAAAGAAAGAAAAGAGCTTGGTTTTATTTTGAGGCTAAAACTAAATAAAAAGAGACTAAGTGAGAGAGGAAGAGCGGAGTTACATGAAACATATGGGTATTTATACATGTATGAAACCCTAATTCATATTTTTAGGGAATGCCCAAAATGCCCTTGAGGTAGTGTGGAGGCCAAGTAATCATTAGCTTCTACTAATCATCATTTAAGTGTACATGAAGCCATTAATTCCATAAGCATGTGCATTAGCCTCTAACTTGTACATTAAGGTAGGTGGGTAAGTGGGGTCCTCCATATCCTTCACTTTGAATTATTTCCCTTTTCTTTCCTTTGTAATTATTTTGTGCATGCATATTTCTTCATGAACCCACTCCTATTTGAAATCAAATTTCTACACAAATATGTATAAATTTCCAATTAATTTTTCTCAAAGAAATATATGCACACAAATGACCGTTTTGCCCCTATATGAAGATGGATATGTGACAATTTGGAATTAATATGGATTTTGGTTAAAACAAGTTAAAATACCCAATATGATCATTTATTTAATTTAAATAGATTAAATACGTTGGTAAAAATATGCACATTTATGTGCACATCACTTGGTGTAACAAATTTAAAACTATGGAATATTGCAGCTATCTCAGTTTATTTTGACAAAATACTATCAATTAAAGAAGACCTTTGGACCCAGTGGGTAACAAAAAACCTTATAAAAGATAAAGACTTTTGGACAATGAATATTCCTAATGTAGTTAGCTGGAGTTGGCGTAATATGCTTAATCTTAGAACTACCTTCCTATCAATGATAAAGTGTAATCCATTAAAGAATAATGATCTATTATTTTAGTCAACACCTTGGGCAAGATCTGGTATAATTATTCAAGAACTTTTACCATGCTCTTTAAAAATGCAGACTGGAATTCCTTTAAAGGCAAAAGTATCTTCCTATATTGCTGAAGGATCAATTATCCTACCTTACTGTAGTTCTAAACATGTTAGAAAATTATGGCAATCCTAATCTTCTCTGACTTTACCATCTGCAAATCTTAAAGTGCTCTGGACAAGTAATGGAAAGAAACATACAATTTCTCTGGTTTACAAAGCCCTTTTAGACAGTTAAAATATTGAAATCTTTCCATGGGCTTCAAGAATATGGATGGAAAATTCTTCTTCAAAGGAAAATCTACTGCTGTGAAAAATAATGGCAAATGCAATAAATATAAAGAAGAAATTAGCTTGCTTGGGAGTAATAAATAATGAAGACTGTGTACTATGTAATAATCACCCTGAAACAAATACACATTTATTCTTTAAGTGCAATTATACATATGAAATCTGGTGCAAGCTTCTAGCTAATGGAAATTTTCATAAACCAGGAAAAATTTCAAGAACTGAATGGTTTAATATACATAAAGCAACAAGGTGGAAGACACCGAATACAATAATTCTTTCGATTACATTGAAGACTTTCACTTATGAGATATGGAATGAAAAAAATAGCAGAAATTTTAAATTGAAGAAGGAAACTGCAGCCGCAATATATAGCAGAATAAACAAGAAGATTTTAACAAGATTAAGAAGGCTGAAATGATTTATGAGATGAATTTAGTTTTGAAGAGTTTTGTCATAAAGTAGATATACTGTTATATTGTGCAATAGGGCATTTGTATTCAGGATGAAATGTCAAATGTATTTGCAGTTGATTTGTAACTGTTTAGTTGAAATGAAAATGAGCAGGGCTCCCTTAGCCCATTGCTTGTCAAAAAAATTGTAACATTTGCCTATATCGACAAAAGTCACAAAATGCTGATTTTAGAAAAGTAAGTTTCAATGGTTAAATAAATTATTTTAATTTATTTATAAGTGTTTATATTTTTAAATAACATTTTACATTTTTATTTTTAAATTTGGTTCACATAAATAAATAGTTTAACTAAAACGTCAAAATGTGACCGCAAAACATTTTATCAAAAATCAACGTTTTCTCGATTAAAAGTTGTTGCAACGCCGTCGCACCTTTATTTTCTTATGTATGAACATATATTCAAATTGTATAAGTATTAACTAATTCACTAATCAATTTACTTTTACTAAATATACTTAGAAAATTCTAGAATATAATTAAGAAAAAGTAAGCACAAAAAGATAAACATGTTATTTCAAAACAAAATGTAAACATCAAATCAAACCCAACATAATTATTATATTCTTTACTTACTTCTTAAATGAAAATGACATAGAGTAGTGATTTGAAATGTGATTTTAAAAGTTGAAAAAATAAGATTGCTTAAGAAGTAAGTAAAGGGCATTCTGGTTTTTTTACAAATATTATTTTAATCCAAATTTTTTTCTAAAAATAAGTATCCACTATCTCACTTTTTTACACTTCTTCTTCCTTTTTCAAGCTTTTCTTCCACTATCTAATGGCATCTTCTCTTTTGTTTCCTTGCTAACTTTTCTTAAAATCATATTAAATCAACTCCAAACGTCACCAAACTTTGCCAAAGTTTTTATATCGTTATCAAAACATGGTTTAGCCTCTAAGAAGTGAAGAAATGATGGAGGAAGAGGTGGAATAGGAGGAGGTCGAACCTATGGAGGAGGAAGAAGCAAGCCGCGAAGCTCTAGAGTAAGAAAAGAGAAGAAGGTGCTGGCGGAATCAAAAGGAAGGTCTATGAAAAAAAAGTTTGGTGGAGTGGAACTAATCGTGAATACTCAATTTAAAGTTAAATCATCCATATAACCATTTTAATATGTCCACTAAAACTCTTGCATAACTGTTTGAATGATTGATAACTTTGTTGATATTATGGTTGATTATATGATTGTGATATGGTTGATAACCGTTGATAAATGATAATGGAAATGGTTAGCAATTAACCATATTTAATGTAATAGAAATTAAATCCATAATAATATGTGTATGGAGTGATTTTCCCTGTAAATTATTATAAAAGAATTAAAATGATATTATGATAGTATAATATTATAATATGAAATGAAAAATGAGTATGAAATATAAAAATATGGTGTAAAATGAGTATAAAATGATTTAGAAACGTTTTATAAATATTTAAAAGTGTTTTCAAGAAGTTTGAAAAGAAATTGAAAAATTAGTCAAAACTAGGCACGTCGCGTAATGGTAATTCGCGATTTCATGCCATAAAAGTTAAATGAGTGTATAAGGTGGAATATTGCTTGGAATTCTTTGAGATAAGAATTTTTCAGTCTATTATATCCATTGTTTTCCAACAAAGAAACAAAATTAAGATTTCAACAAGTAGAATTTGAAATATGTCTAAAACAATTTTCTAAAAACGTCATGGTTTTGCAGTTCGAAATACAAAAAAGAATTTCTTTATAAATGATATTTTAAAATGATTTAAGATATGAAATAAATTTGATAAATATATTAAAATAGTTTAAAAGAGATTTGGAATGGAAAACATGAATTTTCAAATGTTAAAAAGTTGTTTAAATCAAATAAGCTTATATAGCACTTTCCGTAGCACTGTTATGCTGCGAATTCTATAATCTTTTGAATATGAGTTTAAACGTAACGATGTTCCCTAGAAATAATTATGAATTTTTTTAAAATGGAAAATTAAGAGTTTAAAAGATAATTTAGAATCTTATAATCAATTCCAAAATAAAGCTAATAACCGAGTATGCGAAAACAACTAGTACATTTGTCCCGCCTGTGAGATTTGAAAAGATAAAACAAGTTGTTTAACTAATGTTAGGGATGGAGCAACCAATGCCCTGAACTTACCTGGCATATGTTTTCTCCTTTTAGGCCAGGGGTGGAATAGATCGAAAGGAAAACCCAGATGCTCCAAAAAGATCATATTTAAAATTTTCCGAGATAAAAGAAAAGAAATAAATTCTTTGAATGTTATTTAACCACTTAACATCTCTTATTCGATGATTGGTACGAAGGAACAGATATTGGATTTTGATGATTCCTATGCGAAGAACCAGCATCGGATTTGGGTGATTCCTATCCGAAAATCCCTTCAAACTAATTGTCGAAATAGAATATATTGAAGACAATGATCATTGATGACAAAGATCTTCATGATGTAAGATTTTTTGCCATTAGTCCCTAGAGGTAAAATTTACCATTTTTAAAGTGGCAGTAGTGCACTGTTATGAAAATCTTCAATCTACGAGAATATGATTTGAAGTTAAGAAAGAAATCATTGATTAAGTTTTAATAAATGATTTGGGAATATTTTCCCTAAGTTAAAAGTTATAAGTGAATATAAGAAATCTTTGATTAAGATTTAATGAATGATTGGAAGGTTTTCCTAAGTAAAAGAGAAAATGATTTGGAATTATTCTAGGATTTAAGAAAGGTTTAATAAACCAAATAATTTGATAAATGAGGCTTACTAATTCCATATACTCTTGAAAAGAAAATGGAATAAATTGAAAAGAATATATCTAAGAAAGATATTTGATTTGAATAAAAGATGAAGTAATTGATAGATGATTGATATCCACATGTGAATTAAACATCTTTTAAAGCGATGATTGACTTCGAAGGAATTGGGGTCCGATTTGGGCGATTCCTATCCGAAAACCACTTCAAACCATTGTATGCATTTGAAAGTGAAGACATGTTGAAGATGATGATTATTGAAGAACATGGATCTTCATAGCGTGAGGACTGCTTGTTGACATGATCTAGGTCGCGCCCATTATAGAGTTATTTATAGCAGCAGTCTCCTCGTTATAGAGATTTTTCGGATTGCAGGGACTACTCACTACTAGCGGTAGTAGGAGAGTGCCTTCGGTTTCGTTCAGTCCCAGAATGAACTTGTATGGACGAATGTCTGACATTGCATTTCTAAGATACAACGTTTGAATTTTACAAGTGTACATCTGCTTGGTGGCGGAGAGGATACTTCTCTTATAGCTTAACACCCTTCTCTAAGACATACGAGCTCAGAGGTTATATGCTTGTGGGAGTCAAATAGTGATCATAGGAATGGCAGTGTGGCATTCAAAGTGGAACCTTTTATGATCAAAACGTGGTTTTGTATGAAAAGCGTGGCTTTGAAGAAATTGAGCGTAGCCTCGTGAGCCTCATACCTCGGTTATGATGGGATTCTATGTGTTCAGATATATGCTCGCATTTCGGATAGCAGTGAATTGTGTTATCAGATATTCTGAGCCATAGGTATCAGATACGTCTAGGCCTCATGGCGAGGATGCGCGAAGTCCGAGTCCTTAGATGTTATTCATGGATTGTATCCCTTTTAGCTACTTGTGTTGTTGTATAACGACGTCTGAGTCTTGGATGTAAGTCGTGAATACAGATTGATCTTTCCACGAGTTTCCAATCATGTTAGAAATCCAATCCCAATAATAGTAATGACTTGCAAACATTTCAACTGCCCCTTTCTGGTATCATATATTCCGTTCGGTGTATTCCGTTGACCTAGTCTGGATATATTACCTTAGACTTTGTCTAGATATTGATACCTTATTTAAATAAGTTTATTTGAAAAGTGTTTTCAAAAGAATGTCATTGAAAATAATATCAAGTGTATTTTGGTGTAAAGTGATTTAGTTATCATAAGGTAAAAACCCATCCATGTTTGTATATGGGCATGGTCTATGAGATACCCTTCTTTTCAAAAGGTTTTAATAATGTAGTCATTTTAAATTTCGAGTCTCTCAGGCTGGTTTATCAAGCCTGATCTGAATATTTTTAATACTCGAGTCAGATCCGAGTAGTTTTACACGGGTAGTTTTAGGTTGAGTTAAAGACGATTGGAGTTTCCAGAGGAGAGCTGGAGTTCTTCATCATCGTATGGACATATTCTATTATCCGTTACATCTGTTTTATTTGTTTTGTTGTTTGTCAGCATTTGTAAGGGAAGGTGTTATAACTGTCCAGGCTGAATCTAGGTTAGACTTTGATATTGTATTTTGAAATTTTCCGTTGTAAATATTGTTATTGAAATAATATATATTATTCCTTTCGTATGAGATTCTGTTTTGTCTTTATTTTCTTTCTACCCTTAATGATCCGCTTATTTGTGCAATTTGAGTTGCACATGTGTGGTTTATTATCGATTCAAAAGGTATGAAAAAACAGGCCATTACAGTTCACGGCTGACATAAATACAGAGTTGTTTATGTTTCCTTCCAAGTTTATCTCAGTATTCGTATTTTCTTCAATGATCATATCTAAAGTATCACTTGATTGATTCACTGACACCTCTTTGGGTCGCCAAACTTTAACAAATTGACAATGAGTGTTAATATGTCCAAAGCTAGTACAATTAGAACAAATCATGGGTTTCCATTCATAAACTACTTCTTACCTTGTGATAGTCTTGGTCTCCGAAGAATAGGTATTTTCTTGCAAATTCAAAATAGCTATTAATTTCAATTAAAACTCTCGCAAAAGAAATTTTGATAATACCTTCGATGAATATATCCAGTTTTATAGGGATTCCAAGGACCAAAGCGATTCGACTAATCCATTCTTATGTCCAGTAGTCAAGTAGTAGATTAGGGAAATGCACCCATATCAGGATAGAGTTAAGTAGTCCAGTAGTCAACTCACTTCTCTGGTTCTAATGCTTAATGCCCTCTTTCTCCTTTAGTAAAAATAATATTTTTGAATTCCTAAAAACTAAACCAAAATCCCAAAAAAAAAATATCTTGCTTCCCTTTCATCTTATTTGCCTATTAAAACTATTGCACGCCAAATTGACTTGATTTTAGTCCTTTTGTGATTCAGGATAGCCTGAACATGTATTTTTAGCATTACCTTTAAGCACTCATGTTTTCTTCTTCAACAAAGTTGAGTTAAAACTTTATTATGAATCGTGAATTGAATAGTTAATTTCTTATGTGTGGAAATAAATTTATATGTGGAAAATTTTGGTTTCATGCTAACATTCTCTTACAGTACAAAAACTTAATGCCAAATCCTCTTGGTTTAACGATTCATTCATTACCTACGATATGCGTTTGATTGAATATGTATGGTGCTTTTATTATCCAGAGTCAATGCCAAAATTAGATCAAAAAGGAAAGATAGAGTTAATATGGTAGTTTTAGCAAAATTGCTCAAAATGCACTGGCACGGGTTGACTGCTGCGACCTCATCAGTTTTCACCAAAGGTGACTAGTCGGCCACTCAGGTCATGACTAGTGACTATTGGGAAGAGGCTGGAGAATTTTGTTTGGGCCGAAACCAATAACAAAAAATAATCATAATTTAAAAATTCATTAAAGTAAATAAAAAGTCAGAATTTTAAATATAAATTTTATTTGAGATATATAGTAGATAGAAATCTCAAATTGGAATTCAATTTAATTAAATAACTTTCAGATTCAAAATTTTGAAACATATATTAACTTTTTTTTAAGTTGAGAAACAGGAATTTTCAAATATAAATTCAAGTTTGAATTTAAGTCTCATAAAGAATTTCCTAGATGGAATTTCATAATTTTACATTAATTTTAAAAACGATTTATATTGTTGTTTGGTTCCAATTATGGGCATGGTTGTTAAAATTCTTTATAAAATCGTTAAAATTTATTCCTACATTCGGAAGTAACTTCCATGTGTTATTGGACATTTACAAAATATGTATATCTGGTTTCAATGTTTATTTTATTTGAATTTATTCCTTTGAAAGTTAGGATTTTTTTGTTTTGGAACGCAAACAGAAGAAGCAAGAAACAAAAAAAATGTAGAAAGGGTATATCGTGAATTCCAAAATGACACGGTTGATTTTATATTCATTGAATTACCATTATTAGGAGTATACACACAACAAGAACGCATGCACACGCACAATGTTCTTGATTTATGCATTTTAGTGCATATTTAAATATACCTTATCATGTTGGCAGGCCATTCGATGGACCTTATGTACCCTTTAGGTAAAGAAACGAGGCATTTAATATATTCCTCAGGACAACGCCTCTCCCTATGTTCGTATTGCCTAGTGTTTGTAAGTTTGTTAGGCACTTCTTTGTTATTAAGGCAGGGAATAGAATATAGGCCAGCAGTTACGTTACATAGTTTCCAACTAGAGCTATCAATTTGAACTTTTGGCGACAAAGATGTTTGAACTTCTTTCTCATTTTCTATTTTAGAATCTTTTAAGGATTAGGCTCCACTTTGTGCATTAGCCTCATTAAGCAACTTTGAGCGAGCACCAAATAGTAGCAGTTCATTGCGTATTTATCTTCATCGTTCTTTTTTCTATACATTTCCTTCTTGCATAGGAGCTTGTGTTGTATCACCGTTAAATTTGTTTTCTTGTTTAGTATTGTATCCTTGGCCATTACTTTGAGCATCAATAGAATTTGTGCGTCAGCTTGATCAGTTTTGTTCTGTATCATCTGATTAGTTAGATTTTATATTATCGTTCTTTTCCCGCTTAGAGATTTTATTTCCAATTGCATCATTTTTCATTATCATTCCAATGCTATCTTCTTTACCCCTTATATTCTTATTTTCATCTTTTAACTTTAGCACTCTAGCTTCTTTAATTATCTGTTTATTACTTTTTACCGTCACACCATCTTTAGGTATCCTATTTGATCACTATATGTTCCAATGTATGAAGTGTCAGCCAATTCTTGTCTACTTGCCTCGCTTTCTTAGTGAATGTATCTATTAGAGATGTTGCTTCCACGGTGTTGTTTGAAATAGTATATGTACCACGTTTATTACCATCTATAGGTATACCTACATTGCTATCTTGGAACTGCGTAACATCTTTCTCATATATTTCTTGTTTCTATTCTATATTAGAACTATCTGTAGGGACATCGATAGGAATTATAGTTGATGATGTCATCTTCCATACTCCAAGTCTCCAACAAAGTGAAGACCACCACGAGTCTGGTCTTCCGTTTTTTTCAAAATGGTCTACTGTGGGTATGCAATAACCCTTATTCGGTGTAATATATAAATTACTAATCTACAAATGGACAATTCATATACTACTTGAATCATTGATTCCTTCTTCAAGGATCAAAGTACTCCATTAGTAAGCTAAAATAGAGAATATCCCTTAGCAGGAACAAAAGTAATACTAGCGATAATAAATATAAAACTTATAATCTAATAATACCATACAAGAATGGTAGGAAATAGAAGAGGCAGTAAGAAACAATGTTGGTGTCAATATGTAGAATGAATTACAAACTCATTTGTAATTATGGTTTTTTTCCTCCAATTGTATGATGAATTCGAGTGTATCAAATTTGTTGTTAACTATAGAAAACTATCGCATGTTTAACTATGTTCAACCTGGATTAGTTTGGACGATACCATTCTGCTAAATGTGCATATAACATTAGTTTCAACATGAGAGACTCGCTAATTGAATTTTTATTTTATTATTTTAATACCGATTACGTTATAAGGAATATTGATGTCGTTGAAAGATCATTGTGCATAAGATATAACAATGATAAATTTTCTTTCCCATGTTTGTATGTATCATGTGTAAGTACTAAATCAATAAAATTCATCGATTTACTAGTTATTTATTTCTTCTAATTACATAAGAATGGAACTTCATCCATGTAATTAAACTCATACAATTTTAATACCAAATTGAATTAAAGAAGGGACCTGAAGGCTCACTCCTTTAATGGTTGTTTGGTTTCTCAGAGCAGCCTTTTCTTCCAATCTCTTAATAACATACCAAAATATTCGCTGACTATTTTTTAGCTTTTAAATTATTTTAAGTATTTGGTATTCAAAAATTCCATTTTACCTTTAGTAAATAAATAAAAAACTGACCTTGATCAATTAAATGCAAGCGAAGCATTTGCAACAATAATGATCAACAATCCAATGATCTGTAAATAAGAGTAAAATGTTTGTAATTCGAATTAAAATATGATCCAATTCTTATGCTTTGACATTGGTTTGTTATCTATAAGGAAGTCACCATCTATTTAAGAATAAGTGACATCAATTAAGGATCCATCAGAAATCGATGGGCCTGCATTGTTGTCAAATTTGCATGGAACTATCCATTTGAAAATTTATCAACTACCGAATTAAATTTCCTATAACACAACAAATATATTTTGATAAGCCTTGTGTTGCTACCAGATAATTTCTTTGGTGAAAATATATCACTGTTATACTACATCATATGATACTTTATTGTCAATTTTTCTTTTGGTTTTGTAAAATTTTAACTAAGCTAAGAATTTTAGTGTGAGATGATACACCGTCATTGTGACGACCCGGAATTTTCAAGCATTTAAAATTGGAATATTTAATTGATTTTAAATATTCAATAGAGTAATTTTAACTTGAATTACGAATATCACAATTTAATTGATAATTAAATTATTGAATTAAATAATTTGAAGTTGAGTAAAACATTGAATCTGGATTTTTAAGCCTATTAAAAATAATTTGAAGGCTTGTAAAATTTATATTGATAGTACTGAAGATAGTAAAAGTTTTAAAATTGAATTTAACACTGATTTGTTTAATTTTTAAAAATATATCGTTTAAATTGAATTTAAAAATAGACTTCCGAGGCACAGTCTAGGAATTCGATGAAACCAGTTCCATTGGGTCCGTAATAATGAATTATTATCGGATTTCAAATTTCGTTTCGATCAGAGTTAGTATGTGATTGCACGAAATATAAACGTACTGAAAATTTAATTGATAAATAATATGATGAAATTTATTTTAAGTGGTCGAGCCTTCTTGTGTACGCCTCCTTTCTTTATTTCAAATCACGTCGCCCCTTTTCTTTTCAGCCGAAACATTTCGAAATAAAAAAATAAAAAAAAATAAATATCTACATATGAAATGGCGACAGCCTTCTCCTTTCCTACTTCTTAATTCGAAATCGAATTCGATCTCAAAATAAAAATAAAAAGTGGTGAGTTCGAGCTTAGTTTTGGTGAGGGCCGCAGTTTGGGTTTTGTGGCATCACGATTTTGGGCTGCGGCGATTTACGAGGGTCGATGATGGAATTTGAGTGTGATCGCAAGGTGAGTTCGAGCGTTGAGGGTCGCGGAGTTGACTAGGGCAAGTAATTGCGTGCTCGGGAAATCAAGTGTTGAGCATCGACAGAAGACGGAGTGGCGTGGGGCACTGTGATGAGGGTTCGCAGTTGCGATTTGTCTTGATTAGGGCTTGAGCTTGTACCGGAGGTAGGGAAGATGGGTAGCCAGGGTGTTGATCTGGAACAGTAAGGTAAAATTCTTTTTTTTCGATTTGAATAAATTTATATATGTCTAAATATATTTACAGAGAATGTTTTTTTTATATACAGCAAAGTAAAATTTATTATTGTTATTCAGAAAAGAAAAAAAATATAGCAGTGTAATATAAATACCCTCTCTGTTTCTATTTTGATATATCTGCTAAAATAAAATAAATAAACAGATACAGATTGGATGTTTACATATATAGGCAAAGGAAAGGGTTTCAAAGTCAGTTTTCGGTATGTGTGTGTGTCTGTGTGTGTGTGTGTATAGGCTGAAATGGAATTTTTATTTTCTTAGAATTTAATAAAATATGTGTATAGGTAAACAACAAATAAATATATGTTTTCAAAAGGAAGATAACTTTGTAATTTTCTTGTTTAATTAATTTAGAAATGGTTAAAGAGAAATTATTTTAAACCCAAAGTATTAGTTAATTATTTATGATAAGTGATTAATCAATTAGTTTAAATAAAACTTATTTGTTAATTAAGTTAAATTTAACAAATGGAAATTATTTGTTCGATTTATTCGAATATTAACAAAATAATTAGTTAATCAAATTTATTGAATGGTAGTTGATTATTCAAGTGGTTCATATGTTAATAAACTGCAAATATTTATACAAGATCTAAAGTCGTGGGGAGAACTATGCGAGTTTGAAATTGATGGCAAAAAAAAAATCAAAGGTGAGTTAATCTCACTCAGTTAAATTTAAAAGATTAAATTTAAATAATTGTTTGAATGATTGAATTGATTGATGTGATATAGTATGATATTACGGAATTGGTGTATTATATTGTGCTAACGTCTGTGGATGCAGGAAAACAAGCTGGAGGCATCCAACTGGACCCCTCAACATTTAATTTAAATTATTTAATATTCTCTGCTGTAATTATTTGATACCCTATGATGAATTACATTGGAATATTGGCTATTATGGTTTACCTGAATACATTCCGGTGCACTAAGTTATCAAGATATATAGAATTGAATTTTGGAAATAAAATGAAGAGAATTTGTAAGTGAAATAATTATAGTGAATTTAAATAAATTAAGAATGAATTGGAAAGGAATGGAAATGAAATTAAAATACTAATAAATAATGTCGTGTATGGGGGATAAAGGATTTGAATAAGCAGAAATTAATAAATAGTAAACTTAAGTGATATCAATTAAAAGAATAAAGAATTATTTTATATTTCAAAGTTTAAATTTATTTAAAAGGATTAAAAAGTAATTTGAGGAACCTAAAATTGGAATTTTCAGTTACAAGTATTTTAAATCATAAGTAAGGAATGAAATCTGAAATTAAAGGATTTCGGAATAAATGAAGTAAGTTGGAAATCAATTTGGAAATTGATTTAAGTGTTTGAAATTGGATATTTGGAAGAATAAATTCAAGGTGGGAATTTATTAAAGGAATGTGAAAAATTGTTTAAAAATAAATAGTGATTTATTTTTAAAGGTTGTGAAGAGAAGTATATTTCCCTGGATAGCCAAGTACGTTTTTAAGGTAAATTTTAAATATAAGATAAAAGTTTAATGTTATTTTCAAAAGCATGTTTTAGAAAATTTATTATTTCTGAACATTTAAAATTCTAAAGTAAATATTTTTCAAATCTTTTATTGTAATAATTATTTAAAAGATGAGTTAGTGTTTTGTTTTAAAAAGTGAAAACTTAGTTTTATATTTCATAAAGTAACCTTATCTTCAAATATTCATATAGTATATATTTTTAAAAAATTATTGAAATATTTTTTAACTTAAAGGTTTTAAAGTATATTTCAAAGTAAAGCGTTTTAAATTATTTTAAAAATCTAAAGTTTTATGCTTGGTGATTTCAGTGGAAATAGAAATACTTGGAATTTATTCTGAGAGGGGAAGATAGTTTTGAAAACTGTTTTCAAAGGGTTTTGAGAATAGAAATATATCTTGTGAAGATATTTGAGGATAACAAATAATTTAGGAAATTATTTATTTGATGGATGTTTATGAATATTAATTGATAGTTAAATCACCGACTATCAATATTGGCCAAATGCTTTGATCATTTCGAAGAGAACGGGATCGAGATTTATTTCTCGAAAACCACTTCGATCCGGTTTATATGTTTCGTGGAAAACGATTTTGGATTCGAAGATGGAGTAGTGAAGTGCAAGGGCTAGTCGCTACTAATCCTGAGGATATTTCCAAAATGGATGTAGTAGAAATAGTGCCTTCGGTTCCGTTCGAACACGGGACGGACTTGTATGGATGAATGCTTGAAAAACATCGTCAGGTGGACGATGGGCATTCTAAGGGATATGTTCTAAAAAGGTAACGCTTAGCCTCAAGCCTCATCAAATGGGAATGACTGAAAATCAGGGGTTAT
This sequence comes from Allium cepa, assembly GCA_030765085.1. Lineage (NCBI taxonomy): Eukaryota > Viridiplantae > Streptophyta > Magnoliopsida > Asparagales > Amaryllidaceae > Allium > Allium cepa. The sequence continues at coordinate 8,876,110 of CM060937.1, forward strand.
ACAGCACGGCTAGGTGGGTAGCACCCAAGCAGGGTGAGGTCATTCCTGTCTAGATGTCCCTTTTTATTTCGGCTTAGTATGCGGTTGCTGATCCCAACCGCGAGGTGATCTCACTCGGGATTATCCAGTAAGGGGTAGTCCCCGTATTGTGTTGCAGGGGAGCGGGCGTAGTCCTCGGTACGGTGATCTAGGCCCCAACCTGTGATAGGTGGTACCCCAGTGTCTGGTCGTTAGTTGGAAATCCTTTCTCCCTACGAGCCTTGTACGAGTTTTGTTTGTATTAGCCACTCTGTGGCTAGTAGCTGGAATTTAATAGATGTAACAATTTCGGCTATTTTATAAGTATTTGTAAATAGACCCTATTATAATATCAGAGGATTTCTATAAAAAGTGGTTTAGCTATCGTAAGGTAAAATCCGACATGTTTATTTGTGGCGTGGTCTTACGAGATGCTTTTGTTTTTCAAAGGATTTTTGAAACTTTAATAATAAATTGAGTGTTATTTTCTCACACTGGTATTCCAGACTGACTCGGGTGTTATTTAACTGTAATGCTCGGGTCAAACCGAGTATTATAGAATACTGGATTTGATGCTGTGGAGCTCAGGAGACGAGCTGGGTGACGATACGTACTACCGTACTTGTTTATATATACTTGCTGCTGTATTGAGTTGCTGTGTATCCATTTGTATGTTGTTGTTGAACTGTGATTGATGTACTCTAATGATGATGTAATATATAAACAGAGATATTTGATTTTTGAGTAAAGATTATTTATTATCTATTATATTTTATTCCGCTGCGATGGTTAGATTCTATTGTTGTTTTCTATTTTCTTCTTCTACCTCTTCTTCTTTAACCTAAATGGTTCGTATTTCTGTACAACTTGAGTTGATTGTTGTAGAATAGTGTTGACTCAAGGGGTACGGATTTGCGGGCTGTTACATTTGGTATCAGAGCATAGGTTGGAGATAACCTTGGTTCTAGTGGGAAATTACTCAATTAGAGTACGTAGTACTCTAGAATGAGTTTGAGCGTATTAATATATATGAGCGCGTATTTGTTAGTGAATATAAATTGTTTTAATATTGTGTTGATTGTTTTATTGAGTGGCATATGAACCTTCGTCGGCACAGTCTGGACAACTGTATCGAAGGGGTTTCTAAACACTTGAATAAAACAGTCGACACGGTATTGTTTTTAATGTGGGTAAATGAAATAATTTTACCCAAAATATATTTTGATATAAAGAAAAGTTTTTGTAAACTATTTTAGCTAATATATGGTTGCTTGGATGTTAGGAAGAATAATATTAACTTATTATCATTTTTGAGTAAAAATTTAACTAGAAATTGAAAATATAACCAAAATTTAAGGGAACAAATCCATTATAAAATGAAATTTATAAATATGAATTATAAATGTAAATTATAAATTGAAATATAATTAAATGGGAATTTGTATAAGCATAAACTATACAAATGCATTATAGTTAAAATTTGAATTAAAACAGAATTTGAAACTTTAAAACCCCGGGGATTTTGGAAGTATTTTGAAGACAAATAATAGCATTATTATTTTAAAAGGTAATTCTGAAAGGGAAATTGTTTCAAATAAATTTTGGGAAGGGATACAGCATTGAACTCACTTCAGTCGTTGGAAAATAATTTCGGTGATGACTGCAGCATCATCGATGTTCATTTTCGAGTTTCTAAGTGATAGGTTGCTGCCAAATTGATTTTTAACGAAAAACCTGTTTGTTTTTGAAAATCTCAAAGGAAATTTGTTGGAAATAAAACCAGGATTAGTTTGACTCTTGAGAAGTGTGATTTGAGATGTTGGTGATTTCAAATGATTTGAAGCCAAAAGTCGGGTGCTTTTAAAAATCCTGATGAGATAGGTCGTAAGTTTATAAATTGAGATGATTTTTAAATCAGGAAGGGAATATAAGCTTTGAATGTTGGAAATTTAAATTTAAGGTGAAAGGTTAAAAAAATGGAATTAACTTGGATTGGGAAATAAAAATTTAACTAGATTGAAATAAATTGAATAAGCTGAAAATAATATATAGTTGTATTCGAATTAAGTGTAAATCGAATTGAGTTAGATAAATCTGAGTTAAAATAAAATTGAATTGGAATAAAAAATTCAGTTGAGTTATTGAACAGAATTTGATTCTTACTTGGATAAATGGAGGTAAGTTGAGTAAGAATTGGAATGAAAAAAATATTAGAATAACTTGTAAAGGAATCAAAATCCATGGAAAAAAATATGCTTGGGTTATAAGTAAGCCTAAGGCTTGAGTTAAAAATAAAAGATGAATATATTCAAGTCTAGAATGAATAGAAATGTGTAAAATAATATGTTGTGACCTATAAAATTAAAAGGGTGAGATAGAAAACCCAAAATTTATATTGTTTGATGTTTTGGAAATAAAACAAAGAACCAAACTTGAACTTATAAAATAGATTGAACTTAAGAAAATAAACTGAAGAGATTTTGAGATTTAAAATCAAGTACTGAAGTATAAATAGGGAAAGAGCTATTTTGATAATGAAATATGTAATGAGAACCCAATGTAGTTAAATAAAAGCTGAATTGTGAGTTAATAATGAAGTTTGAAAATAAAACCCAAGTTATAAATCAAATTCGACCTAGATCGATTGTGAAGTAAATGTAATTGAATTGCGAGTCCATAAAATTGGGTGGAATCCAAATTTGAATTATTAACTAAAATTTGATTTGAGGTATAACAAATTAAATATAATTGGAAATGTTGCCAAATAAAAAGAAATTGGATTAAAATAGTAATGGTATAAATTTCAAATGAAATCCAAACAAGTAGAAATAAATTGGAAATGACCTTGTAATCAATTGAATGAGTTGAATCTGAAAGTTAAAATTTATAATAACTAATCAAATGAAATTGTAGATTTGAAATGAGTTTTGATCGTGATAGAGTTAAGTTGAAAAGAAAAGAGGAAAATTTACTTGTAAAGTGGGGATAAGCTTAAGTATAAAATTTGAATAAATCGAAGTAAATTGACTTAAGCTAAATGAATGGAGGAGAATTGAATTGAATTAACTTAAACAAAGTTTAATAATATTGGATTGGTTTTAAATCAAGTGAAAACAAATTTTAATCGAAATAAAATTTGGTGGGTTATAAATAATATTTAAGGAAATGAAAATTCATAATGGATTGAGTGGGTAAACCAATTATATTGAATAAATAAATGATGGAATAAATAAGAATCAAATGAAATGTGGTTTAAATAAGTTGAGAAACGGTTATGGAATGAAATAGCTTGGATTGTTTTCGAGCTAAATAAAATGGTTTGGAATAAACAAATATGGAATGAAATGTAAATGAATGGATTGTGAATGAAATTCAAACAGAATGTGTCGAGCTAGATCAAATGGTTTTGAATGGAACCAATTTGAATAATAAAACTAGTTTGGTTAATAAAATGAAATGTAAGTGAATGGATTCAAATCTGAAATGCAATGAAAATGAGAATATATGAATTGTGAGTAAATTTTAAAAATGGAATAGAATTAAGTATAAATTGAGTTGAAATCAATTTAAATTGGTTATAAAACATAAGTATTTATTTATTCACATAGATCTTGTCAAATTGCATAGAATAAATTGTCATTTGATGTAAATGAAGATGATTAAAAAATTCTATGAATCGAAAGGATTTAAATAAATTGATTTTTAGAGCAACTAAATTAATTATGAGTACTGTTTGCTTAAAAATAAATTAAATGTAAGTGATTGAGTTTTAAACCATTCAAATTGATGAAGTTGTATGCGAAGGGATTGAAAACCATTCAAATTGAATGAAAATGGTTATAAATTAATTGGAACAGTGGAATTAGTATGAAAATTGTATAAGTTGCTTACGGAAAAATGTTTGCTGTGAATTTATTTTAGAATTCATATGTTTAACCATTGCAAGTAAGTGAAATGTTGTTAAACTTCATATATTTGGCACTTACATGTTTAAATTGAGTAAGTACAGGTACCTGGGAGCCGTGTGGCAGGATTTGGTTGTGCTAATTGCTAAAATAATAAGCCGCTTGCTTATAAATGTTAAATAAGGTACGCCTACGCAATGAAAATAGGAAATATGAACTGTTTTTGGTTTTTCCGACCGTGTGGGTCGATGTATATATATTTACATCTTTTGTCAAATTGCAAAAGCTCCTCCGTACAAAGGAGTCCCTGCCAAAAATTTTAGAAATTTTGGGAGTTAGAAAATTTTTAAAAATTTTGAAAAATTTTGTTAACAACGAAACGATTTCAATGGAAATTGAAATAAATTAGTAAATGAAATTAATTAAAATAATGACATAAATTAGTTATTAATGGAGAATAAAATTTCTAATATTCAAAGTTGAAGAATAAATTGAATTCATATGGAAATGAAAGAATCAATTTGAATAGAAATAGATATAAACGAAAATGGTAAGGTGAAAATAAATATAAAAAGCATATAACATGCTCATACTAAACTTAAGTAAGGAACGGTGCATTCTTAATTGGAAATTGATATTACAAATATAATCTAAGTTAATATTTGAATGAATAAATAATTGACACTTGCAAGGAAGTCGATAAAATGTTTTTGGAATATTGTGATTGGATATTATTGTCAACCAGGATATGCAGGTATTATAAAGGGAAAAGAGAATTGATTTTGATTTCAGATGATAAAAATTGAATTGCCCTACCAAAAAGGTATGTGTTTAAATTTCGGTGAAATTTGATTGGGTTTTTGGATTGAGCCACTTGGCTTTTGTTTTCTTTTTGGATTTGGGAGGCCGTAGGGCCATTTTGCAGTTGTACCAAGCTAGCCAGGCAAAGGAGAGGCCGGCAAAAAAATTCGAAAATTTAGAGAGTTAGAAATTTTTTGAGAAATTTTGAAAATTTTAAACTTAATTTTGAATTATAATTTGAATAGTTGAATAAGTAAAGTTATTTGGGAACTATGGAAAAGCTCGGAAAGTTAATAAGAATAATAATGGGTCTTTTATAAAAAAATAATAATAATTGGTAAGATGTTGAATTGTGAGAAACTGTTTGATTTTGGAAAAGTAAACGGGTGTTGGACCATTCTTTCTAACTAGTAATTTCGAGGACGAAATTCTTTTAAGGTGGGAGGAATGTGACGACCCGGAATTTTCAAGCATTTAAAATCGGAATATTTAATTGATTTTAAATATTCAATAGAGTAATTTTAACTTGAATTACGAATATCACAATTTAATTGATAATTAAATTATTGAATTAAATAATTTGAAGTTGAGTAAAACGTTGAATCTGAAGTTTTAAGCCTATTAGAAATAATTTAAAGGCTTGTAAAATTTATATTGATAGTACTGAAGATAGTAAAAGTTTTAAAATTGAATTTAACACTGATTTGTTTAATTTTTTAAAATATATCGTTTAAATTGAATTTAAAAATAGCCTTCCGAGGCACAGTCTCGGAATTCGACGAATCCAATTCCGTTGGGTCCGTAATATTGAATTATTATCCAATTTCAAATTTCGTTTTGATCAGAGTTAGTACGTGAGTTTACGAAATATAAAGAAAATTTAATTGATAAATAATCTGATGAAATTTATTACAAAAGGTCGAGCCTTCTTGTGTACGCCTCCTTTCTTTATTTCAAATCACGTCGCCCCCTTCTTTTCTTTTCAGCCGAAACATTTCAAAATAAAAAAATAAAAAAAATAAATATCTACATGTGAAATGGCGACAGCCTTCTCCTTTCCTACTTCTTAATTCGAAATCGAATTCGAACTCTAAAAAAAATAAAAAGGGGTGAGCTCGAGCTTAGTTTCGGTGAGGGCCGCAGTTAGGGTTTTGTGGCATCACGATTTGGGGCTGCGACGATTTACGAGGGTTGATGATGGAATTTGAGTGTGATCGCGAGGCAAGTTCAAGCGTTGAGGGTCGTGGAGTTGACTAGGGCAAGTAATTGCGTGCTCGGGAAATCAAGTGTTAGCATCGACAGAAGACGGAGTGGCATGGGGCACTGTGACGAGGGTTCGCAGTTGCGATTTGTCTCGATTAGGGCTTGAGCTCGTACCGGAGGGGGGGAAGATGGGTAGCCAGGGTGTTGATCTGGAACAGTAAGGTAAAATTCTTTTTTTTCCAGATTTGAAATAAATTTATATATGTCTAAATATATTTACAGAGAATGTTTTTTTATATACAGCAAAGTAAAATTTATTATTGTTATTCTGAAGAAAAAAAATATAGCAGTGTAATATAAAAACCCTCTCTGTTTCTATTTTGATATATCTGCTAAAATAAAATAAATAAACAGATACAAATTGGAAGTTTATATATATAGGCAAAGGAAAGGGTTTCAAAGTCAGTTTTCGGTATATGTGTGTGTGTGTGTCTATATATATATAGGCTGAAATGGAATTTTTATTTTCTTAGAATTTAATAAAATATGTGCATAGGTAAACAACAAATAAATATATGTTTTCAAAAGGAAGATAACTTTGTAATTTACTTGTTTAATTAATTTAGAAATGGTTAAAGAGAAATTATTTTAAACCCAAAGTATTAGTTAATTATTTATGATAAGTGATTATTCAATTAGTTTAAATTAAACTTATTTGTTAATCAAGTTAAATTTAGCAAATGGAAATTATTTTTTCGATTTATTCGAGTATTAACAAAATAATTAGTTAATCAAATTTATTGAATGGTAGTTGATTATTCAAGTGGTTCAAATGTTAATAAACTGCAAATATTTACACAAGGTCTAAAGTCGTGGGGAAAACCAGGTGAGTTTGAAATGGATGGAAAAACAAAAATCAAAGGTGATTTGATCTCACTCAGTTAAATTTAAATTTAAATGATTAAATTTAAATAATTGTTTGAATGATTGAATTGATTGATGTGATGTAGTATGATATTTTGGGATTGGTGTATTATATTGTGCTAACATCTGTGGATGCAGGGAAAACAGGTCGGAGGGATCCAACTGGACCCCTCAACATTTAATTTAAATTATTTAATATTCTCTCTTGTATTTATTTGATATCCTATGATGAATTACATTGGAATATTGGCTGTTATGGTTTACTTGAATACATTCCGGTGCACTAAGTTTTCAAGATATATAGAATTGAATTTTGGAAATAAAATGAAGAGAATTTGTAAGTGAAATAATTGTAGTGAATTTAAATAAATTAAGAATGAATTGGAAAGGAATGGAAATGAAATTAAAATACTAATAAATAATGTCGAGTATGGAGGATAAAGGATTTGAATAAGCAGAAATTAATAAATAGTAAACTTAAGTGATATCAATTAAAAGAATAAAGAATTATTTTAAATTTCAAAGTTTAAATTTATTTAAAAGGATTAAGAAGTAATTTGAGGAACCTAAAATTGGAATTTTCAGTTAAAAGTATTTTAAATCATAAGTAAGGAATGAAATCTGAAATTAAAGGATTTTGGAATAAATGAAGTAAGTTGGAAATCAATTTGGAAATTGATTTAAGTGTTTGAAATTGGATATTTGGAAGAATAAATTCAAGGTGGAAATTTATTAAAGGAATGTGAAAAATTATTTTATAATAAATAGTGATTTATTTTTAAAGGTTGTGAAGAGAAGTATATTTCCATGGATAGCCAAGTACGTTTTTAAGGTAAATTTTAAAATATAAGATAAAAGTTTAATGTTATTTTCAAAAGCATGTTTTAGAAAATTTATTATTTCTGAACATTTAAAATTCTAAAGTAAATATTTTTCATATCTATTATTGTAATAATTATTTAAAAGATGAGTTAGTGTTTTGTTTTAAAAAGTGAAAACTTAGTTTTATATTTTATAAAGTAACCTTATCTTCAAATATTCATATAGTATATATTTTTAAAAAATTGTTGAAATAGTTTTTAACTTAAAGGTTTTAAAGTACATTTCAAAGTAAAGCGTTTTAAATTATTTTAAAAATCAAAAGTTTTATGCCTGGTGATTCCAGTGGATATTGAAATACTTGGAATTTATTCTGAGAAGGGAAGATAGTTTTGAAAACTGTTTTCAAAGGGTTTTGAGAATAGAAATATATCTTGTGAAGATATTTGAGGATAACAAATAATTTGGGAAATTATTTATTTTGATGGATGTTTATGAATATTAATTGATAGTTAAATCACCGACTATCAATATTGGCCAAATGCGTTGATCGTTTCGAAGAGACCGGATTGAGATTTATTTCTCGAAAACCACTTCGATCTGGTTTGTACGTTTCGTGGAAAACGATTTTGGACTCGAAGATGGAGCAGTGAAGTGCAAGGGCTAGTCGCTACTAATCCTGAGGATATTTCCAAAATGGATGTAGTAGGAGTAGTGCCTTCGGTTCCGTTCGAACCCGAGACGGACTTGTATAGATGAATGCTTGCGAAACATCGTCAGGTGGACGATGGGCATTCTAAGGGATATGTTCTAAAAAGGTAACGCTTAGCCTCAAGCCTCATCAAATAAGAATGACTGAAAATCAGGGGTTATGCAGCAAAGCTAGGTGGGTAGCACCCAAGCAGGGTGAGGTCATTCCTGTCTAGATGTCCCTTTTTATTTTGACTTAGTGGGCGGTTGCTGATCCCAACCGCAGGGTGATCTCACTTGGGATTATCCAGTAAGGGGTAGTCCCGGTCTTGTGTTGCAGGGGAGCGGGCTACTCCTCGGTACAGTGATCTAGGCCCCGTACTGTGACAGGTGGTACCCCAGTGCCTAGTCATTAGTTGGAAATCCTTTCTTCCTACGAGCCTTGTACGAGTTTTATTTGTATTACCCACTCTGTGGCTAGTAGCTGGAATTTAATAGATGTAACAACTTCGGCTATTTTATAAGTATTTGTATATAGACCCTATTATAATATCAGAGGATTTCTATAAAAAGTGTTTTAGCTATTGTAAGGTAATAACCTGACATGTTTATTTGTGGCGTGGTCTTACGAGATGCTTTTGTTTTTTAAAGGATTTTTGAAACTTTAATAATCAATTGAGTGTGATTTTCTCACGTTGGTATTCCAGACTGACTTGGGTGTTATTTAACTGTAATGCTCGGGTCAGACCGAGTATTATAGAATACAGGATTTGATGCTGTGGAGCCCAGGAGACGAGCTGGATGACGATACGTACTACCGTACTTGTTTATAAATACTTGCTGCTGTATTGAGTTGCTGTGTTTCCATTTGTACGTTGTTGTTGAACTATGATTGATGTACTCTGATGATGATGTAAAATATAAACAGAGATATTTGATTTTTGAGTAAAGATTATTTATTATCTATTATATTTTATTCCGCTGCGATGGTTAGATTCTGTTGTTGTTTTCTATTTTCTTCTTCTACCTCTTCTTCTTTAACCAAAATGGTTCGTATTTCTGTACAACTTGAGTTGATTGTTGTAGAATAGTGTTGACTCAAGTGGTACAGATTTGCGGGCTGTTACAGTCATGGGTTGAATAATTTATGAAATAATAAGCGTTATTTTCGAGCTAAATTATAAATTAAAAGATTCAGTACTCATTTACTTCCTATATATAACAGCTCTACTAAATGTTGGCACCGTTGGCATTTGTAATAATCTTGTAGATAACGAAAGGAAAAAGAATTTTGATACTTAAAAGTCATTTAGTTTGTAGATAAACCTTACAAGTACATTTAGTGTTGGTAAGGGAAAGTTGCTACATTACCCGATATAGCACACCCCTATATAGATTTACACATATTATGTAATTAAAAAGTCAAAATACATACAAATTATCAAAACAAGTAATTAAATTTTCTTATTTTTTTGCACACCTAACATAAATTAGCTATTAAGGAGAAAATAACCATCTCCACACTTAAAAATAACTCTAAGACACCAAAACAATAAAAAAACATAATGAAGCAAATAATTAATCTACTTAGTTAATTAGCTTGGCGTACACTTGTTCCTTTTAACTAGTCCAAAACATTATTGTATTTCTCTTAAATGTAAAAAAAACTGCTAGTCATATTACAAAAACAAAAAAAAGAAAAGTTGAATAGTGAGTTAATGGAGTAAAAAAATTACCCACCACCGGACTATTGATTTAGTGGTATATGGAATGAATCGGAGATGGGAGCGAAATATGGTAAAGATTGATGCTAGATTGAATTGAAAATCTATAGAATGATTTTCAGAATGAATTGAAATAACATGAAAATTAGGGTAAATGAAATTTGGTCGAATCTGAAGGGAGAGGTAATTTTTTATTTTTGTTGACCTTTATTTTATATTTGGTAAATATAGCGGACTATTTTTTTACACACATTCATGGCACAAAACAATTTATTGTTATTTTTTATAATTTTTATATATCACTTTACTTATAACTCCTTGACACTATACCATATATATATCACTTTAATTGGCCGTTGCATTGTTATAGAATATTTACTGATTTGGGTCTAGAAGATGAGCAGAAGCGGAGGCTGGCCTCTAGGCAGTTGTAAGGGCCAACGCTTCATTGGAGGAAAAGTGTCACTGTAGGAGTTTCGAAGGATGAATTGACTTAGGCAGATTTCAGAGGAGATTTGAGAAAAGGTTTTTGTCCGAGGTTTCTAAGTTGGCGTTGCTGAGAGACTTTAAGGATTTAGTGCAAGGAGAGATATCAATAACAGAATATGCTATTGAGTTTAACGAGTTGTCCCGAATGGGTATGCTACTACAGATACCGTCATCAAGAGAAATGAGAAGTTTATCAGGGGTTTGAGGCCCGAGATCGCTAGGGCAACCCTATCACATCTCTGTGATCCTAGTAGTGTAGTCGTGGAGTTGGCTATCCACCATGAGGAGATGCTTGCTATTTGTTCTAGAGAGAATCTAGTTGAAACCCACGGTTCATAGGGAAAGAAGAAAAATTTCTTTAAGAAGAAGGGAGCCCAGACGGGAGATACTGCCAAGAAGGCACAGGCTGATTTTGTCTGTTTCAACTGTGACAAGAAGGTTCATTATGCACATAAGTGCCAGTCAGGCAAGGGGAAGAAGTCTGCAAATAAGAAAAGTGTGAAGTGCTTCAACTATGATCAAGTTGGGCATTACAAGAACCAGTGTCCAGAACCAGTTAGGGCGGACAGGGGGAAGATCTTTGCTATTGGACCATTGTTAGCTAGGCCAAGTGCAGTTGATAAAGGGAAGAATGTGGTGGAATGTATGATTTTGATTTAGAGTATACCATTTAGGGTAATTGATACCTGTACATCACACTCATTTATATCTCAGTGTTTGGCTGATAGGTTAAGCTTCGAACCCACTTGACTAATTACTTCCTTAAGGGTTGCGAATCCAATAGGAGGGTATGCAACTCTAGGGTAGAGATGTGACCAGTCAGAACTTGATTTTTTAGGTTATAAGCTTGAATGCAGTTCGTATGTTTTTGATTTCGTAAATCTCGGGATCTTTTTGGGAATGGATTGGTTGTGTGAGTCCGAAGCTAGGATATTTTGTCAAGATAAGGAGATATCACTTAGACACCTTGTTAATCATAAGCAAATAATATTCTTAGTGGGGAATTTTGAATGGAGTGTTTGCGCTATGTTAAATTCTATGTAAGTGGGAGAAGAGTTAAGTCAAGTTCGAGTAGTAAGAGAGTTTGCAGACTTCATTGAGCCGATTAAAGGATTGCCACCAAAACGAGCTGTTGAATTTTGGATAGATATTGTGCCAAGAACTGAACCTATGAGTAGACCACCTAGCAAGATGACACCAATCGGGAAGAAGGAATTGAAGATGCAGCTAATGGATCTTAAAAAAAGGAATTTTATTAGACCAAATAGTTTGCCTTGGCGAGCGGCCACAGTGTTCGTGACTAAACCATATGGATCGTTGAGGATATGCATCGACTATCATAAGTTGAACAAGAGGACGATTAAGAATATGTATCCTTTGCCAAGAATAGACAATCTATTTGATTAGCTGTATGGTGCCTGATTGCGTTCCCAGTAGGATTTGATGATAGGTTTACCATTAGTTAAGAGTGGCAGAGGAAAGTATTCCTTTGACAACATTTTGGACTAGGTATGGTTTGTATGAGTGGTTAGTGATGCCATTCGGCTTAACGAATGCACCTGCTTTCTTCATGGATTTGATGAACCTTAGGGGACACTCGAACTAACCTTGGACAATAATCTAGAATTGTGTCGAAGCAGCCCTAGTTTGTGTGGTTTAGTGGACTAACTATCGCTCGATTGTTAGAGAAGATGGTGGATTTGGAATCGCATAGGATTGGAATCGTGTCTTTTTTGTAGTGAGAAAGAAATGAAAGTTAGGGGTTTTTTTTATTTTGGAAAGGCAAAAGGAAGATGCAAGAAACAAAGAACAAAATGTAGAAAGGGTATTTTATGAATTCTGAAACGACACGATTGATTTTATATTAACTGAATTACCATTATTAGGAGTAAGCACACAACAAGCATGCACGCATGTGCACGCTGTTCCTAATTTATGCATTTTAGTGATATTTAAATATATCTTATCTTGTTGGCAGGCCATTCAATGGACTTTATATACCCTTCAAGAAAAGAAACGAGGAATTTAATATATTCCTCATGATAACGCCTCTCCCTTTGTTTGTATTGCTTAGTATTTATATGCTTTCTAATCACTTCTTTGTTTTAATGGCAAGAAATAGAATCTGGGCCAGCAGTTACATTACATAGTTTCTAACTACTACTTTCAATTTAAACTTTTAGCGACAAAGATGTTTGAACTTCTTTCTCATTTTCTGATTTAGAAGCTTTTATAGTTTAGGCTCCACTTTGCCCATTAACCTCATTAAGCAACTTTGAGCGAGCACCAAATAGTAGTAATTCATTGCGTAAATCATTATTGCCCTTTTTGTTTTTCTATACGTTTTCTTCTTGCATAAGAGCTTGTGTTATATCACCAACAAATTTATTTTCTAGTTTACGATTGTATCCTTGGCCATTACTTTCATCTTAAATAGAATTTTGTGCATCTGGTTGATCAAATTTGTTCTATACCATTCAATTGGTTAGATTTAAAGGAAAACCATTTGCATCATTTTTCATTATCATTCCTATGTTGTCTTCTTTACTTCTTGTATTCTTATTTTCATCTTCTAACTTCGACACTCTAGCTTCTTAATTATCTGTTTATCACTTTTTATCGTTATACCACCTTCAGGTATCCTATTTGGATCACTATATGTTCCATTGTCTGAAGAACTTATTCTTGTCTACTTGCCTTTCTCTCTTAGTAAAGGTATCTATAAGAGATATTACTTCCACAGTATTGTTTGGAACATTATATATACTACATTTATTCCAATCTAGAGGTGTAACTCCATTGCTATCTTGAAATTATGTAGCATCTTTCTCAGAACTATCTATAGGGACATCAACAAGATTGACAGTTGATGATGTCATCATCCATACTCTTTCTCCAACCAAGTAAATTCCACCAAGGGTCTAGTCGTTGGTCTTTCCTTAAAAGTCTACTATAGGTATGCAATAACCCTTATTCGATGTAATATCTAAATTACTAATCTGCAAATAAATAATTCATATACTCCTTGAATCATTAATTCCTTCTTAAAGGACTAAAGTAATTCATTAGTATGCTAAAATAGAAAATATCCGTTAGCATGAAAAATAATAATGATAGTGATAATAAATAGAAAACTTATAATCTTATAATACCATATAATAATGGTCTAAAATCGAGGAGGCACTTAGAAATAATATAGGTGTCAATATATAGAATGAAGAACAAACTCATTTATAATTATGGTTGTTTTTCCTCCAATTGTATGATGAATTTGATTGTATCAAATATTGTTGCTTACTATCAAGAGCTATTGCATATTGAACTAGGATTAGTTTGGACGATACCATTCAGCTAAATATGCATATCACATTAGTTTCAACATGAGAGACTCGCTAATTGCATTTTTATTTATTATTTTAATATTGAGTTTGCTGTAAGGAATATTGATGTTTTTAATAGATCATTATGCATAAGATATAACAATGACAAATTTTCTTTCTCATTTTTGTATGTACATGTGAAAGTACAAAATTAATAAAATTCTTCGATTTATTAATTAACTATTTCTACTAATTTCGAAAAGAATGGAACTTCATCCATGTAATTAAACTAATACTTTATTTGTATCAAATTGAATTAAAGAATTGAATTAAACTAATACTCATAACAGCCTTTTCTTCCAACCTCTTAATAACATACCAAAATATTCGATGGTTATTTTTAGCTTTTAACTTATTTTAAGTCTTTGGTATGCAAAAATTCCATTTCAACTTCAGTAAATAACAACAACAAAATTAACCTTGATCAGTTAATCGCAAGCCAAGCATTTGCAACAATAATGATCAGCAATCCAATGATCTGCAAATAAAAGTAAAATGTTGGTAATTTAAACTAAAATATGATCCTATTCTTATGCTTTGACTTTGGTTTGTTATCTATAAGAAAATCTCCATCTAGTTAAGAATAGGTGATATCAATTTAGGATCCATCAGAAATAGATGGACCCACATTGTTGGTAAATTTGCGTGGAACTATTTACTTTAAAATTTATCAACTACCAAATGAATTTACCTCTAACACTAAACAAATTTCCATAAGTCTTGCGTTGCTACCAAATAACAACTTAAGTGAAAATATATGATCGTTATACTACTTCATATGATACTTTATTGTCAATTTTTCTTTTGGTTTTCTAGAATTATTAACTAAGCTAAGACTTTTAGTTGTGAGATTATACACCATCATGGGTTGAGTAATTTATGAAACAATAAGCACTATTTTTTAGCCAAATAATAAATTTAAGAGATTCGGTACTCAAACTTCCAATATGTAACAACTCCATTAACTGGTGGCGCCGTTGGAATTTGTAAGAATCATGCGATAACTAATGAAATGAAAAAGTATCGTGATACTTAAAATTCATTTAGTTTATGGATAAATCTTACAAATACATTTAGTGTTGGTAAAGGAAAAAGTTGCTATATTGCCAGCTACAGCACACCCCTGTTTGGATTTACACATACTAAGTATTTAAAAGGTTAGAATATATACAAATTGTCAAAACAAGAAACAAACTTTTTTATTTTTTCCACACTTAACATAAATCGGTTGCTAAGGAGAAAATGACCTTCTCCACCTTAAAAATAACTCCAAGAAATCAAAACCATAAAACAACATAATGAAGCAAATAATTAATCTACTTAGTTACTTAGCTTGGCTTACACTTTTTCCTTTTAAATAGTACACAACATTATTGTATTACTCTTAAATGTAAAAAAATTGCAAGTCATATTACAAAAACTAAAAAAGAAGGGTTGAATAAATTGATGGAGTAAAAAAAATTACCTACTACCGAACTTTTGATTCGGTGTATGTGGAGTGAATCAAAGATGGAGTCGGGATATGGTCAAGATTGTTGCTGGAATGAATTGAAAATCGATGGATTGATTTTCAGAATGAATTGAAATAACATGGGATTTAGGTTAAGCGAAATTTGGTCGAATCTGAAGGGAGAGGGAATTTTAATTTTTGGCAACCATTATTTTTAACTTTGTTAAATATAGCAGACTATTTTTCTACGCACGTTCATAGAACAACATGAATTATTGTTATTTTATTTACTTTAATAATTTTTATATATCACTTTATTTATACTTTCTTGACAATATACCATATATATCTTACGTTCGAGTGCATTTAAACTTTACATCACAAGTTATAAATGATCGATTTTCTCATTTTTTTCAAAAAAATAGATAGTTGCTAGAAATTTGAAAACCCTTATTTTTTTCGTACATTCATCATATTACCGAACATACATTTACCCGAATAATAAGATTCGATTTTAATTTTAATCTCCGTCAGTGAAAAAGTAAACTATCCTTTGCAAGTATGGGAATTGGAGGCTTTTTGCTTCTTTAAACATCCCTTAGCTTGTTACCTTTTTTTCTGACTAGATCTGCAACACAAATAAAATAAATATGTAATTTTTGAGAGGATTTAAACAAGATCCTTATTCAAAATACACACACCGGGACAAGCACCATTGTCCCAGTGGTTAAGTGATTTGGCTTTGGTGCGAGAGGTCACAAGTTCGAAACTTGCATAGCGTGATTTGAACGTTTATTGACATGTGATATGTTATTGCAGTGATTTGTTGATATAAAGTACCGTTTCAAAAAAAATTACACGCACACTATATCAAACATACCTCTCATTGTGATTAGGAACAAAAGATATAGTGAAATGCTGAGTAAAATAATGAACAGTATAATTCAAACATTTAGGCCAACTATTGTTTCCATTATAAGGAAAAATATGTTTAGTTCGTTACCAAGTAGGCTTATTTATATCCATCACTCTAATTCAATTAATGTAATATTAGATAGCAAATTGTATCTATATAAGTATATCGAGCATATTCGTTGCGTTAATTTAAGACCAAATTGCATATCATATCTTTGAAGACCTAAGCTTTCATCTAGGATAAGCCATATTTATAAATTTTCTTACTTTTAAAATTATTCCTATATTTAGCAAAAACTCACTTTTATAGGAGTTTGTTTGCCAATATTTGGAAAAAAACTATAAAATAATTTCATCAAATGATTTTAAAATGCAAATAAGAATGTTGGAGTTTAATTTTGAAAGAAAACATTTCTAAAGTTAAAGATTATTTTCTGGTTGATTTTAGACAATTGTATTTTAAGGGTTAAAATGGAAAATAAAAGGTATAATGTTGGAAAATACATTTTCATGAAGGCATGAATAAAAAAGAATTGGCACTATGAAAATTTCAAAAGGAAGAAATCAAGTTGGAATTTTAGTTGTTCATTTAAACACCTTTACTTTAACATAATAATCAAAATAAGCTTTTATGACACTAAATATCCATTTATATTCAGCATGGTAAATTTAAATGAATTTGACAAAATGGTTTATTACTATTTTCAAATTTATTTCCTGAAAATTAAATATAAATCAATGTTGTTTTGGGATTTTGACTAAAGGAAAAAAACGAGTTTAATGTTTTTAAATGATATAATTTTCAAAGCCAAAATCAAATCAAACCAATCAAAAGCCCTCTCATGGACTGGCTCCGTCATCACTAACTCATTTTATAGCTAACTCGCCATCGATGGTTCCAAAGCTTAATGCCTCTTTCTCTATTTGTAAAAGTAATATTTTTGAATTCCAATAAACTAAAGAAAAATCCCTAAAAATCATATATAGCTTCTCTATCATCTTCTTTGCCTAATAAAAATATCACACACCAAATTGACTCTAGTTTAGGCCTTTCATGATTCGGGATAGCCTGAACTTGTGCCTTTTGCATTACATTTAAGCTCTCTAGTTATCTTCTTCAATAATGGTGAGTTAACCCTTTACTATGAACCATGAACTGTAGAGTTAATTCTGTAAAAGGTATGTCTGCCTTTTATAGGTCGTGTGGAAATAAATTTATTTATGGGAAATTTTGGTTTTATGTTAACTATCTCTTACAGTATAAAAACTTAATGCCAAATCCTCTTGCTCTAACGATTTGTTCGTTACCTATTATATGTGTTTGACTTAATATGTATGGTGCTTAAATTATCCAAAGTCAATGCCTAAACTGGATTAGAAATGAGAGAAAGAGTCTACATGGGAATTTAGAGAAAAATTGCCCCAAATGCTCTTGCATAGGATGACTGCCCGAACTCATAAGTTTTCACCCAAGGTAACCGGTCGACCATTTAGGTCATGACTGGTTGACTATTGGGAAGTGGCTGGGGAAATTTTGTTTGGGCCGAACCCAATAACAGAAAATAAAAATAGTTTAGAAATTCATTAAAGTAAATGAAAAGGTTAGAATTTTAAATAAATTTTTTAATTCAAATATAAAGTAGATAAAAATCTCAAATTGGAATTCTTTTTTATTTAAATTACTTTTAGATTCAAATTTTGTAAACTACATTAGAATTTTTTTAAAAGGTTGAGAAATAAGAAATTTGAAATATAAATTTAAGTTTGAGTTTAAGGTTCAAAAGAATTTTCCAAATGGAATTTCATAATTTTACATTAATTTTAAAAATGATTTATATTATTTTTTAGTTCCAATTATGGGCATAATTGTTAAAATGCTTTATAAAATCGTTATAATTTATTCCTACATTCGAAAATAAATTCCAAGTGTTATAGGACATTTAAAAAATATGTATGCTGGTTTTAGTATTTATTTTGTTTAAACTTTATATTGCAAATAAGCGATCTTCATATGTAAAGTTAACATGTTATTAATTTTGAGAATGTTATAGAATCACCGGTATGACTAGTCAAGATGCATCAATTACTATAAAGAAAACTAATGAAATTACCATACCTTAAATCATATATGCGGAAACATGATCAGATTAAGGCATCATCTAAGATAATGGAATTTTTAGTTGATCCTCATCCTAAAAGATATTACATGTCATGGCCATAGGTGGAGCTGAACCATTCCTTTCGAGAGGAGTTAACGATTCCATCCTTACTTTTAGTACCAAGATGGGAACTTTTGGAGTGGATAAATGGTCATTCTTTATTAATAGGAAATGTAAATTGCCGGTTGTTCCAACATTCCCTATTGGCCATGAAAGGAAACATATCGTTAAAAGAAATAATAGGGTGGAATTCATCGTAAGTCAAAGGTGAAAGGCTACACAGAACAAGAGACAAATGAGTCTTACGATAGCTTAGATGCATGATAAACCTAGAGATAAAATAGAATTAGAGGTGTAATAGCCTTGGCCAGACCATAGATGTTGATGCATAATAGCCTTGAAGGCACAATAGCTTTAAGGGTATGATAGCTCTAAGGACAAGATAGGCTTAAAAGCATGATAGTCATGTATGTGATAGGATAGGATGAAGGGTACGAAAGCTATGAAAAGGCAATTCAATTTGGTCGAGTTTATGGTTTAATTTTTTTTCTCTAGAAGATGAATAAAGACTTCAAAGTTTAAGAAGGTAGCCAAGTAGGTAAAAAATTTACATTTATTGTTCCGCTATTGTATAACTAGGCTTTATAGATAGTTAACTATTCGTTTGGCATCATTATATGTTATGTGCGATTCTAATATTTTTGTTTTATTGTATTTAGCCCTTGTGTAGGAAAAACTTTGGACAATGAAAGATGTAATGGCAATTTTATGCAATGAAGGTTATTTATTCGCTCATTTTACAAAATGTTGTTAATCAAAAAATTGATCTTATTTAGTTGCATGAAAATATTCTGATGATGACTACAACATTATCGATCTTTAATTTAAGGTCTTATAGTGGGTGGTTTTATAGGAACAAAATGGACCGATGCACTTGGGTTAGTTGAAGACACGCATCTGTTAGCGATAACTTTTTTCACGCCGATCAAATTACATTTTGTATTTAACTTAGAATTTGCACTCTATCATGGAAAAATTTAATTGTGTAAATATGTTTTTTGAAAATGCAAGCGATCCTAAAAGTAAAAGCTTGTCAATATATATGTTTAATAAATCCAATGTATAAACAATATGTATTATCATTAGATATAATATAACAATTAATGTATGAGTGGATGTTGCTTAACAATTACATTTGTTTCTAGACAAGCTATTTTGGTTCCAATAGCTCCTCCAATATATGTCATGCTAGCTAGTGGTCTCTACCAAAATGCATTATGGTCCAAAGGGAACGTAATTCACAAAGATAATTAAGATCACTAGAGTACAACCATCGATCTGCAGTTAATTCTTTGCTAACTTTCTAATCACATAGCTTGCATTTGATATTTGATTGCTATATTCTATGCTTGGTTCGGAGAGCACTTGTTGGGTTAATGATTTGTTTTTGAAAAAAATATATATAATCTATTTTTGTATATTTAATTATAAATATATTGAATACAACCAGAATTAAATTTTCCCTAATGTCATCTTTCGCAAGGTGTACCATCATGTGTAAAACCACTCTATCAACTTGCGATGCCACTATCTTATCCTTGGCTTCTTTAACATGTGAGCTCATCTGAAGTGTAGGCCCCGTGAAAAATAATCCAATTTCTTTAGGAAGTATATCGAGATATTCATAGCATTCAATCAAAGAGGCATATTATATATAAGCTCTTTCAGTTCAGTTCAAAGAACTCTTTCTTTAGCAACTGTTTCATCCATCCTAGTCCAGTGCAATAAATTACATTTGAAGTTTGTTTTGTCATATTTATTCTATTATTTTTCAAAAGAAATTATGTCATACTATAACACCCCCAATTGTTAATAACATTATTCAAGAGATTTAATTAGATAAATTAAATATAATACTGTAAATAATTAGAGTAAAAAGGGATTGAGATTTGAAAATAAATTAAAGGTCGTGCTTAATTATCTAAATGGACTTATATGTTAATAGATTAATAGAATGGTATTTGGATAATTGCCGCCTACATTTCTGTCAACCTTATATTCATGTTTCATTCTTTATCATGTTTATTTTATAAAAAAATAAAAACATAAGTGCAAACAAAAGAGAGGAGTCGGCCATTACTAGGAGGAAAGAGGAGAAAATAAAATATAAAGCTAAGGAATTAAAGCAAGGGAATTAATCTCAATCAAATCTCGAAGTCCTTATCATAACCAAGGTGAACAATAAATTAAACCACCTATATTTTATTTTAAAAGTTATTTGATTTTCGGGTTTAAGAATAGACTCGTTATACTAATTTTAGATGATGATATGCTTGGACTTTATATGATGTTAAAATCAAATATGGTTATTAGATAAATGATTTACATGGTTTTAAGGGTAAAACCGATTATAATGAGTTTGTATGCCATGAGAAAATTTTATGTTATGTAAAACATAATAGTAGAGAAGGGTTTTAGTTGTTGAAATTTTCCATGCTATGGAAAATTTAATATGAATTTCCTAAGGAAAACATGAATAAATTGGGGTTAAAATTAATTTCTGTTATTTATAAAGAAATTTAGTCTAGAATTTTTATATGTTAGACAACATATTGAAAGAGAATTTTTGTAACTTTCGGGATTTTTTCAAAGTGATTTACTATAGAAGTTAAATTATTTTAGAAGAAGAACTTAGTTGCTTTATTGATTTTGCTTATTGGAAGTGCTTATTTGTTAAATTAATCTTTGATTTAGATTTGAAATTATGTGGTAGTTATTTAGGAAAGAATTTGAAAATTTTAAGGTAACCAATTAAAATTTTACTAATGGGTAGGTTAGCTATGAAGTTATTACTTTAAATAGCAATAAATCGGTCTTTACTCAGAAAAGTGGATTTCACCTCTTTTAGAAGCACCTTTCAATTCTATGTTTCTGCTTCGAATCGGTCAAAACTAACCATGTCAAAACACATAGCCGAAACCAATGCACAAGGTATCACAAATGTGGGATGTAGTGGATTGGAGAATGGCAGAAGGCATGGTGTCAAAACCCATGCTTCTGGTGGGATTGAAAACTTTTTTTTACTTTCAAATGATTAGGGCCTGCTCTTTTTAATAAAATCTTTTGAAGGAGTCAAACTATATGCTTTCGAAAAGGTCTTTTAAATAGATTTCGAAAGAGGGTTGCCATCTTTTAGTTTAAGTATAAACTTTCAAACGAGTTCCTTTACTTACAAAAAAATGCATTCGAAAAGGGTAGTTTCGACCTAATCGAAACCCTACTGCCAATCTTATGCCTTCCAAATGTATTGAAGTTATAAGTGCTTTTGAAAGATAGCTTTTGCTTTGAAAATTTACTAAGCCACTTCCTAAAAGCTTTCGAAAGGGTTCAAGGGTTTCGAAGGCAATGACTTTGAATGGAGGTTTTGAAGCTGCTTCAAGTATTTTAGTAAAATGTTTTAAAGCTTTCTAATGGATGGTTCCAAAGGCATCAATTTTTCCCCAAACAATTTTATATAAAGATCAATGGTTTCGAAAGGGGAACTTTTGTATGTATTCACTTTGACCCAATAGATAATTTTAAGGAAAAAGCCAATGGTTTCGAAAGAGATACTTCCAAAAAGGTTTCGAAAGGGGTATCGTTGGTTTCGAAGCTACGCTTCTAAGAGTTAATATGTAGTGCTTTAATAATTTCAAAAGGTATGTTTTGAGGGTTTCGAAAGAGATGTTTTTAAAGTGTTTCGAAAGGAATGTTAGTGTTTTTAAAAGAAAATTTAAATGCTTTCGAAGGAGTTCATCCAAAGGTTTTGAAAGTGAAGTTTTAAGGTTTCGAAAGCCTTAGTATTCAAAAATAATAATAATAACCTTATCTCATTTTAAAGGAAAACCATGACACGGTAAAAGATTTTTGAAATGATTTTAAATATGGAGTTTTTAAAGAAGTTTTCCTTGATTAATAGGTTAAACCGTACGTATTGGTATTATCATGTTTGCTTCTTCACACACACACACACATAGTCACATTATAATTGACCCATAAACATATTTTAGGGAAGGGAAGAATAACCGGCTTGCTTGACCTAATAGTGAATATAAATTAAGTTAATTCCTGCATGGGTGAATAACATTTAGGAGGTCAGATAGACAAGAATGTAGGATGCTTAAATATTGAGTAAAGAAGTTGTCAGATAGACAGGATCATAGTAAATCCAAGAAAACTATGTTTAGGAAAAGTTATTAGTAGGGATCAATAGGTTCATAGTAAGCCAATGAAAGAGTTATTAGCAGGAGCCAATAGTTTTTTAGTGAACCCGTGAAAACTATATCCAGATAAAATTATTGACAGAAGTCAATAGGTTCTAAGTCAACCTATGAAAACTAGGATAAGAGGGAAGCTATTGGAGTTACCAATAGGTTCAGGGAGAATGAATGAAATTTTAAAGTTATTGGCAAGGGCCAATAAGTTCTTAGCGATCCCATGAAAACTATGAAACCAAACAGGGAGTCAATAAGCATCAAATAGGTTATTATTCAGCCTATGAGAACTATTAGGTTAATAGTGAAACTAGAAACTATAAATGAGATAGATAGTCAAAATGAATGGAGATGGAAAATCTAGAATTGATTTACTTGTTTGCATATCATCATAATATTTTGAATTGCTATTTTTTTAACCATTGTGGATGTAGGAGCACAATATATGGTTTTATAAAGTTTTAGGATACCAATGATTTGAAAATCCATTCCTCTAAGAGACATGGTCTCACTAGATATCTAAATGGTTTGAGATGATAGATTATTATTCATACTAGGTTTTATGTCTGACTCGAAGTTTATATTTTCCCCTTAAACTCTCGGGTGTTCAATTGATTTTGAGTAGTTTGAGTGCTAAGGTTTTAAAGTTCTCTTTTTGCGAATAAGGGCATGCGGGAGGAAAGCTAGTCAATAAGAATTTTTTATGTTTTGATTCCACTGCATTTTGGTTGTAACGAGGAAGTTGTTTTATTACCTAGTCATATGCTCTGACCATCTAAGGAGCCATCTTCATATATCTCTCTTGGCATATGTATAATAATTATATTTTATCTGAACGTGATTCTCATGTTGGGATTACATAATGAACTTGAAATGTTTTAAATTAAAAGTTGTTTGATGATTTCAAATTTTTTACATATCTAAGTGTTTCTGTTATATCAATGTATCTAACATTAACATATTTGGTCGTTGAGGATTAATAACTACGGATGACTGTAGGATCCATTACCGTTAGTTTCGGTCCTCCAAGTGGGGGATGTTACAAGTTGGTATCAAAACATAGGTTTATGAAACTTAACATAAATTTAAACCTAAAAGATTTTTCAAAACATAATCCAATGAATAAAAATATAAGATCGGGGTCTGGGATAATGTTATATTAACATACTTGTATTTGATATAGTGGTATATACATATGTGCGTATGCCATACTCTCTTAGACCCACTAGGAGGAACCCAGTTCGACAGGCCAATGCTAACCAAAATGGTGATGCCAATGCGGGTGCTAGAAATCCACCAGTAGATATAGGGACGATGAATCAGTTCTTCATGAATCTGATGCAAGCAGGAGCTGCTGCTAGTGTTGCTGGGAATGTTGGAGGAGCTAATTCAAATGCAAGCTGGTTATCCTATCGTTCTCGAAGACGCCCGGTCTTCACCACTGTCTTCAAATGCTTTCCATTTCGTCGTATCACTATTCAAAATGGGTTATATGAGACAAAGGTCCTCTCCCGACTAAACCAAATAGTGAGCACTCAATTTAAAAACACATGGATATATCAATCACAAAGATTCATCATTAATATTCAATGTGGGTTTCGGATAACCAACAGAAATCCGAATCTCTGTGGCATCGTAATTTAATTGCCATTTTATGGGCTAAGGGGTTATCACATTCACACAGAAACAAATCACAAATATCACAGTTCAGCACAAAGCAATTCACATCACAAAGTATCACAATCACATAATAGTGGTGTCAATCAGCTTAAGACACTTCAATAATAATCAATCATCTAACAATGAGATGAATTAGCAGTGTGATTATAATCAATTAATCACATCATTATTTTTCATTACTTATCTTTAATTAATGATGAATTATCCTTAATTTTAAATTAATTAATCCTTAATTATTAAATAATTAAATCTTAATTACCTTCATTAATTAATTATTTCTTAATTAATTACCTTATTTTAATGTTCAAAAGAAAATAGCTAATATATAGAAAATGGCGAACTGTAAATGGCGATTGACGATTTTTTTCGCGTCTCCTCTGTAACTTCAGACCCCTCCCTTCCTTCTTTTCTGATCCCCTCCCCTTCCACCCATCTTTCTCTTCTCATACGTCCTCCCTTCATTCCATGCCGAAGTCCAAGTCTTCGCGTCCTTCGTCTTTGTCTTCAGATCTGGCTCGTATTTCTGGCGAGCTTTTGGTTTCTGCTCGTACGATTTGTGCACCGGAGTTGCCTACTGCTGAGCTTGTTTCGCCGTTGCCGCTGTCAGGTTTGCTGTCTGAAATCGCGTCTTCTGTCTCGTCCTTGCCTTCGGTGCTTGGACCGATGCCTAATTCTGGTAAGTCCTCCTTGTCAACGTTTTTAGCTGCCTCGCCTTCGAATGCTTGGTCGACATTGGCCGTGAGTCTTCCTGATGACTCTGGTTTGGAAGTTGTTAATGATTTACCTGATAGGCCTGGCTGTAATTTGGATAAGGGGGTGGTTACGGCCGCTGTTATTGAGAATGATACTTGTTATACTTCGGTATCTACGGATTCTGTTGTTAATACGGATATCAGTATTGATACTAGATTGGGAAGCAAGACAATTTCTGAAGCTATTTTGGGTGGCACATCATCTGTTCGATGTATTGACAATGCAAAAAAACCTATGACAGTTGTATCTCAAGACCCGCTTGTCCCTGCTCTGGCACGGCCTGCATCTAGTTGGTCTTCATTGTTTACCAAGCTCCCTAGTAATGCGGGTATTCACTCTCCTCGTCGTTTTGAATTAGTTGAGAACGATGGAGCTATGGTTCCACCCGTTGAGGTAATTGAGGCCGGCGTGGACTATTGGAAAGACCATTTGGTTGGTTTCTTTCTTGATTCTAATCCTCCCTATCACGTAGTTAAATCTAGGTGTAATATGGTGTGGAAGCCTAAAGGTGGTTTGTCTGTACACTATGACAATGAAATGTTCTTTTTTAAGTTTGCGCGTAATGATGAAAGGCAACGTATTCTGGAAGCTAACCCTCTCCTTATTGATGGTAAACCGTTCATTATCACTACGTGGAGTCCCACGGTGGATCGTGCGAAGGAACAAGTGTTATCTATTCCCGTCTGGGCCCATTTTTCTCATATTCCTTCTGTTCTCCAGCCTCTAATTGGGATTGACTGGCTTGCCGGTCTGGTAGGTAAGGTGATATGTTATGATTCTAATACTGTGGCCAGAAAGAAGCTTGTCTATGCCAAAGCTCTAATTGAGATCACTCCTGACAAACCCTTGCCTTTGGTTTTAAAGGTCAAACTTGATGAGAGACATATAGCTGAAGTTAGAGTACGCTATAGTTGGAAACCTGAGATTTGTGATTCTTGTCAGTCTTTTGGTCATTGTGCTGTTGCCTGTCCTGGACTGGTTGTCCCCTTCGTTCACCGGACGCCTCTTCCTCGTCCTCCTTGCCGTACTTGGGTTAGGAAGGTTGCTGATCCTGCTCCTTCTGTTCCTTTAGCTGATGTGCCTCTTGCTCCAGTTTTAGACCCCCCTATTGTGAATCCTTTTGCTGTCCCATTGGCTGAGGTTGCTCCTTCTGGGTCTGTGCCTGCTCTTTCCCCTAGCTCTGGCTCGCCTCCTTCTTCTCTTGAGGTGGAACCTTCTGCTACCGCTTCTGATATGATTTCTTGGTTTTCGGATGAGCGTGCTTGGGTCCACTCTCCTTCTGACATGAGATATTCACCTGAGAAGGACATTTTTTATGCCTTTATTTCTGAGACTGGTGGCGAGAGTCGTTATCTTATGTATCATATTGTGGGTGAAGGATTGTGCCTCATTACTGATGGTGAGTTAGGGGAGGAGAACAAAAGTAAGTTTTACGATGTCACATGGGATAGGAAATATCTATACTCGCCTGGTTCGGTTGGTTATGACCCTCGATTGGCTGCTCTCTTCGCTGGGTTTTCGCATGTTTATTGGTCCGTCAGTGATTGATGGACAACGTCATTCTTCCTCTTCTCTGGAAGAATGATTCTGTTGTATTAGTAGTTTAGGCTTTTCTGTCTAACTCCTGTACTTTAATTTTTTTTTTCTTCTTTCTTTTTTCCATCATAGCTGCTCTGCGCATGTGTAGAGCACCTGTTCTCCCCTATTTATATACAGTGGCACGGCCCACTTTAAAGCCGGCTAGCTTTGCTAAAAAAAAAAAAAAAAAAAAAAATTTGTCTTTAATTATAAATTAATTAACTTTAATTAATAATTAACTACCCCTTAATTAATTATTCTTTAATTATTAAGTAATGACAAAACATTAATTATTTAATTATTTTTCAATTATTATTAAAAACCTTTACTTAATAAACTTTATAATTAATTATCATTAACATAAGACGTTAAGGTTAATTAGGAGTTAAAAATCAATATTTCATCTTAATTTACTTTTATTTATTTATTTAAAATAATTAATAAATAATATCACAATTGAATAAATTAAATTTGAATACTTACAAGGATATCTTTCTTAAACTTTTATTAATCCAATATTTAAATTAAAACCATTATTTAAAACATGGTTTAAAAATGTTTAAAAAATTTAAATTTTGATTTAAAGTAAAAAATTGCTTTATAAGACAAACCCGAGACCCACTTTGGGTACGCCCCTGAGTCAGAACATCATTTACTTCGAGTTTCTTCTCAAAATAACCCGTATGCTTTGCAAACTTAAAAATTTTGTTTAAGTTTTTATACAACCCGACATATACTTGAAAATGCCTGGACTCAAACTCGTGCCAGTGCACAAACACCCGAAGATGTCTTCGAGTCGAACACCTTCTCCTCCATTCCAGGCTACTGACACATCCCATTGGCATGTGCACTAGCACCAACGGAAGAGTCATCTCTGGTCGAAGCTCCAGCCATCATCAAGTCAACGACCACCTGACCATACCTCCAGACTACCCAGAAACCATGAACTACGTCAAATTCACAATCAAGCTTTCCAACCAATATTGGAACCAAAACATCAACATAAAAATGCCTCACTCTTCCACCTCTGGTTATCAGAGGTCAAGTGGTCGTATCTGAAACTTCACTGATGTCCGATACTTCGATTTGCATTGGTGCGATCGACTCAGGTCAACAAATGACGACGCAGCAATACCATTTCCGACTAAAGTAAATATGGGTTTCAAACCCTAGATGAACATCGTTCGGCCATCACAAACAAATTAAAATTCTTTGAGAATTTTTTCCCAAACCCCCAACAACTCAGCCATCTCCAACCACAACCATGACCATCCTCATTACGCCGATGACTAGAATTTGACGATTCCCCCAATTTCGATCAACCTCGACTAAAACAGTGAATTCATGCTTAAAAAATATGGTTTCACCTTTAAAAATCTTTGTTTTCGAAAGCAATTCAGATTATATATTCGAAACTAGAATTCATGATGTCTGTATTTTAACACATTTTGAATTTTTCCTGTATTTTCCTTCCATAGGAAACTTTAATTTCGTTTTACTTAAATTAATTTTTAGAACTTAAAGCATATTTAAACAAATCAATCTTGTTTAGATCCTAAGGCCTAATGATGATCAGAGAAAGAGAAGATGAATTTTGTACAGGATTTTGAATTCCTGAACTTGGAACAGGGCTTATGTCCTTATATACAGACATGCACATATCATCTTCATGTATAAATATACATGCACACAAAAAATTTCAATCATACTTCAACATGATTTTTCAAACAACAAGTCAGAATCTAGATCAAAAATTTTACACCTATATTTGAAGAGCTGAGGAGATGCCTGGAAAATAATATGAACATGGAACTATTTTGATTTCTTTTTGTTGATGTTGAATGTAACAACCCGCATGTTTGAAATAATAAAATAAGTGATTTTATTTTAAATTTACCAATGTAAACTTGGCTAAAAATCTTAATTATGTTATTAAAGTAATTCATAAATTTCGTTATGAAGAAATCATAAGTTTGAGAACTAAAATCAATTTTAAACATGTTTTACATTTTTGTTCAAACCTGAAAATGCCATTTTCAATAAATTATTTGAAGGGTCTAACTAACATAAAAATGAGTGAATTTAGTTTCATTGCAAAGATTAGGTCTTGTACTTAATTTTTAAAAATAAGTTTGCATTTTTACGAGTTTTGGTTTCGAAGATATTATTTTTCAAAGATAGACTTAAAAGATGTTTTGTGTGTGTCTAAAATAGTGAAAACTTGATTTATTAATGGATTTGGGCTCAAATCTCCAACCTAGGACCATTTACAAGTGAAGATGAGATAACTCCTCTCTTCTTTGCTCTGTACGTTCATTGCATTTCTCAAAAACTTAAAACCAGAAAGCTCAAACTCCTCTTTCTACAACTCTTTTCACCAAACCCTACCTGTTTCAAAAATCATAATAAATCAAATAAATTCTCAAATTTTTAAAATTTTTGAAATATTATTGCTGATATGTACCAGCACCTTTTCTCCATATTTTGGGGCAATTGGTTTAGTTTTGATGGGTCAAAGGTCTTGTTTTCTCTAGTGGTTTTCGGGTTAGATCTGGGCTGAAAACGAAGGTCAGTAGAAAATTTATAACTAATTGTAGAAAAATCATAAAAATATAAAATTTTGATATATTGTTTTAACCTTCTGAATACACCTCTTAAAAAAAATTCGTAGGAAAATACTTAGTTTTGATATGCTAAACCCTTGCTGCACTGAGGAGGAAAACACAGATTTTTCAGTGATTTGTTTATTTGTTGATGCATGCGATTTGGAAGATGATAAGGTGAGTTTTGAACACTCACAACATCTATCACTAAAGATTAGGCTGTTAAATGATTGTTTTTTCTGTATGCTATTTATTGTGTTATGGTTGTTATGATGTAACAGTTAAATTGGTTGATTTGGTTGCTTAACATTATGTCAATTTAGATTCATCAATTTGGGTTGAAAATGATGGTTAAAGAATATGAAATCTGTATCAATTGGTTAGGTTTCTGGCTTTAAAATTCAATACATATAATCTAGACTAATATTCAAAGTACTGTAAAAAGTTTGAGTGAAAAAAATTAAATTTCGAATTTATATGATTTTTGCAAAGTAGGTATATGTAAACTGAAGTTTACAAATCTGAGCTAAAATTGGTTGTTAGAGAATATGAAATCTATACCAATTGTTTAGGATTTTGGCTTTAAAATTATGGATATATAATTTAAACTGATACTCAAAGCTACTGCAAAAAGTTTCAGTGAAAAAGATTAAATTTCGAATTTACATGATTTTTACAAAGTGGGTATATGTAAACTGAGATTTACAAATCTGAGTTTAAAATGGTTGTTAAAGAATATGAAATCTGCGCCACTTGGTTAGGAATTTAACTTTGAAATTTTCTAAAAATAAAATAAACTGACATTCAAAGCTACTATAAATTTTTTGAGTCATTTTCCTAAGTGTGTTTAACTGTGTGTCATCCTGACCTTTATTCTGTTGTTTTGCACTGTTTTCTTCTGTATTTTCAGAGATGAATTATGATGTTTTCAAAAGGATGTTTCTATACATTAGAAAGCCGACATTCTATGATGATTTTAAGTTGTAATGTTGTCAATTTATTCGACTTCTATTTGAGAAAACTCCGTTGAATTTGAATTGATTTTGATGATTTCGTGCACGGATTTTATAATCGATTTCAAGGTGATACTTGAATTATACGTTTCTGCACATTTCGAGCGAATGAGAAGGAGAATTAAACGGTTTGGTCAAACACGTGGTATGGGACACGTGCATTTATCTTATCGGTTAATTTTCGACTTGTCCATTTGATCATTTTGGCCTACGGGTCTAGTTTACCGATGATATGAGGTGAAATTTTTACTGATTTGAGTGTGAAATTTACTAGCAGTTGGTAAACCGTTTAGTGCGAATGGGTGGTATGAGACACATGTTAACACTTTTCGGTTATCTTTTTCAGAGTTTGTGACACATTTGCTTGTTGGCGTGCCAGTACTGGACCTTCGGGGCATTTGCCATTGCGGCGTCTTTGTCTTCGAACGTTTGCCATTGCGACGTATTTGTCTTCGAACGTTTGCCATTGCGGCGTATTTATCTTTTGATGTTTGCCTTTGGGCGAGGTACATATTATGTGAAACATTACTCGAAAAAAATAGCCCGTACAAAACCTTTTTGAGATGATTTTTAACCTTGTGCGTCGTCATTTTGGAATCGGTCCTTTGAACCATTCGGTGGCGATTACTTCGGAATTTTTGGATTCTTGGGGGTTCTTTTGAGATTTTCATTGCCTACACCGACGTGTTGAGATTTTCCTTTTGGCGTATATATATTGAGATTGCCTATTAGTGTTATTTATGGGATTTCACTTTGGCGTTGTGTAAGGTTTTTATCTCTTTGTTGACATTTGCCTTATGGCTTATGTCAAGGTGGCTTGTGCTTATTTTTTCCTTGGAGTTGCCGATATGGCAGTTTGGGAATTACTCATTTAGGAGTTTACGTTATACTATTCCCTAAACCATTCTTATTTGATTAATGATTGCCGATGATATGAGGCATGCTACATTTTAGCGATTCATGAGATTTTTCATCTCCTTTGTATTTTATGCTTATTGAAGCAACAGTGTTCTATCAGCTAGTGTAATTATATATGTCATACATGATGCGTATCCTCCATATGTCTATGGTTAGCTTTCTTATGGTTTCTTCTTGTTTAGGAAGAATATCACTATGCTCTATTATTCTACTATCACCTTTTACTGATACGTTTAGCTAGACTGACCCGTGTATTTTATATTCGGGATAGACCGAGGTGTTTCAGGTTAGGTACATTTGGACTTAGCCTAATTCTGCTTCTGCATGGACAATTCTGCTAGCTCTTTTTGTTATAGCATTTTGTGTAGCCCTTTTTGGTTTGCTACTCTGATATGTATATTCCTTTGAATCATGTTTGTATTGTGGTCGTCATACCACATATGTGATGAATCATTTTGTACACTCTGTGATGTATCAGTATATGTGTGTATATAAGGGATTATCTGCTGTTCTATGATGTGTTTTACATTTGAGTTGTTATATTTTGTTCTAATAGATCCTATAGCCACCTATGCCTTTGTATTAAGTATTTATTGGATATGTCGATCTACTTGAATCAGGAAAAATTGGCATTGTCGACGTATTCAATAGATATTTAAGAAAAGGTTATATATGGTCGCTCCTATCCAGCCATATTATCTGCATTAGCAGACAGTATTACTCAGTAATACTCTTTGTTAATGTGGGTCTTGGGGTGGGGCGTCACAGCTTGGTATCAGAGCTGAGTTCAGAATAAAATATGATAAACACGGAACAGAAACACATATTACGATACATCAAAGTATAATACAAGTGTTATGAATCCCTGAATCATTGTGCCTTTGTTCTTTTCGTGTCTTTTGGGGTAGATAGATTTTTGAGATTATGTCTAGGAATGCATTTTAGTTTTGTTGTATCCCATATTTGAATTAATGATGCTTTCCTTGTGAATAATCTTTATCTCCAGTTTAGAACAATATAGAATATAAGAAGCACTAATCTTGACCTAGATAGATTTAGAGTCCCAGCCCTTGGGTGTGTTGGATTGATATTGGAATTTATATCCTATACCAAATAGAAGTATAAATAATTATTAGGAATAATCATTTGAAAGTATTTGTAGAGATTTTAGATTATTTTTATAAAATGATTTTTGAAAGTTAAAAGTTATCCATTGGTGTGTTAATCCATCAGTAATCATAGTTGCGAAGCGGAAGCGGATAAACTATTTCCACTAAGCACCATATTTTTGTTGTCTATTTAATTATAATTAAATATTGAATGCTTGATAAATGTTTGCATCTTTGAATTGTTGTTGATGGATTTTAATTTTTATGAGAATTTTGAAATTTATGAATTTTGAAATTTGTTTTCTGTTAAATTGCCCGTGGAGTGTGTTATGGATTCTGGTCGAGACGTGGGACGTCACGGTATCGACAGGGATTTCTAAACGCTTTGAGGAGAGAGTCCGACACAACAGTTTGTATTCCAATATTAAAAATGATTTTTTTGTATTAAGTTTAGATGACATGCATAGCCACCGAACCTTAACGATAGCAAAAATTTATGGTGAGGCCGTGTTGATTTTGCAATCAACATCGCAACCATTCAACAAAACAATTTGCTATTAATAGATGGCAAGACAACGTCATTAAATTGATTGTTAAATTGCAAATTTTTAACTTTTAAAATTTTTATTTGTTAAGAAGAATAACGTATGAGATTTGCTATGTAAAACAATTTTGTATCATAATATTTGAAGTGTTTAAATAATTATGAATATATGGAAAATAATATTTAATGATAAGAATGACTTTTGAGCAAGTTAAATATTATTTCAAATTCAGATATAAATGACTTGAAAAGCATATTCATATATACAAATGTGTTAAGTTTTCAAAACAAGTATTTTGGAAAAAAAAACATTGCTAATGCCTTATATATAAAATGGAACGATTGATTTGTAAGTAAATATCATTGTTTATGAAAATAAAATATTCTATTAGAAGTTGAATTTGAATAAGTGCTTTCAACAACAAGTTTATTTCAACTTCCCTTATTCCAATCCTTGGCTATGAAAGCCATTTTAAGCTTTCCTTTGGTAATATTTGAATTATTACTTTTTGCAATTTTCACTATAAATGTCTTGTTTGTTTTCAACATGATTTCGTATTTTCAGTTGAATAAGAAATTGAATTAAACGTTCTAATAAAAAAGTGGTATGGAACACTTGTGTTTACTTCATCGATTAATTCTCGGACTTATTCGATTGAAACCATATTTTAGTCAAGTGGAATTTATCATCTTTTTTTGTAAATAATTAAGTAACGCAAAGTGGTTGTGGGACATTAGGCGACACTCATTTATTTACTAACTATGAGTATATACACTTATTGATCAAGAATGATCATTTTATGATTTGACTTACTATGAGCTTGTTTCTTGTATCCGCGGAGGGATTATACCTCGACTGTGTTAGGCGTTATCTTTTGACACGTCTTTAATTAGGCGTAGCGATGTGCTCGTCTTAATTATATCCTGGTTTTCAGGACAGACTTTGATTTTGATTTATGAGATATATCCATTGGTTGTTAGACCATTTTTAGATTTGGATTCATGAGAGCTTATGCTCACTTATGGAGCTTTCCGCTCATTTGTGTTTTATGGATTTTACATCCATTTATAGGTCCTTGGGACAATTTATGTAAACCATTATGTTAGATTGATTTGTATGCTCATAAGTTGGGATATTTTGGATATCTCACCATTTTTGTTTTTCTAGATTTCTTTTGCTGATTATTATATTTTACGAGATTTGAGCTTCCACTTATAGTCATCTTGAGTATTTCTTTTTTATATATAAAATAGTGCAATGTTCGACATATTAATTTTAGCTTTGTTTCAGATTTCTACTTTGATTTTTTTTTTTTGAATTCCTTGAAGTTTGAGTTCTTACATGATTTTAGAGTGTTTGCATTTTTTATACTCAATTGAATTGGTATTTGGATGATTTAGCTTTTATGAATGTTGATGTTCTTTGTGATTTTCCATTAAGGCAAAATTTCATGAATTTAAGAAATTGTAGCTCATTTTATTAGGAATTGGATTTCCTAGTTTATAAAATACTAATATGAGAATTTAAATTAAAAATGGAATTATGAACGAATCATTGTCATTTTTATTATGTTAAGAAGAATAATTAATTGTGAAAACCACTATAGTAAAATAATGATATCTTGTTTAATAATCATCTGTATTGGTTCAATCATTTTGTCATAGGAAGTTGTTTAAATAAGATAGAAATTATCTTTTGATCGTTTTTCCAAATACTGCATTTAAGAGAATTTAAATTGAGTCTGAAGCCAATGTTATGGTTCGACCATATAATTATTTTCTGAGATGATACCTGGAAGTAACATGGTCATAACTTTCTAATCTTTATTCCAATTACGTTGATTCTTCTTGCAGTAAAAAGAAAATTCTCTAAGAAAGAACTTTTGTTTTAATCACTTTTTCAGGTTTTGAAGTTTTCTGGGTTGAAAACAGGTTTTAAAGAGAGACATAATCGCTGCACTGAAAAATATTTTCTGTGCTAAAACAGTGTTTGTAATTTGGGCATTTCCTTTTCATTTCTTATCGGATTTTAAAAATCTTTGATGTTTTGGAAATCTCAAGCATTATTCTTTATAAGTATTGAATTTTTTTGAAATTAAGATGGTCGAAACTGCACAGCTTTTTCGCTGTCCTGAGAAAAAGTGACAAAGATATTGAAATTTTGAAACTGAGAATTGATTTGGACATAACTTTTTAACGGTTTATCCAAATTCAACGGTATTACCCTTTCTGGAAAGCTAGAAACTTAATGTACATTTTTCATTTGAAGTAAATTGCAAGATTTTAAAATTTTCTAGGCCTAAAACGTAGTTTTCTATCACTGTCCTACAGCGTTTATATACATTTTTGAAAGATCTAAACCAAGTAAAACGATAATAGCTCATACAACGTATTATATATATGATCCGAAAGTTGCTTGGAAAGTTAATTCAATATGTAACACATCATTTTATGAAACTCGTCGTTATACTTTCGTTGTGAATGAATTATTATGTTATGGTTAGAAACTTGTTTGATGTCAATAATAATTGAGAACTATTATATCATTATATACATATTGTGAATTTTTGAAACGTTAATCGCACAAAGGAGACTATGGTGAATTTTTTTCAAAAATATAAAGATGTTAGAATTTTTTTTAGAAATTGGCAAATTTTTTCTAATTAAAATTTGATAAGAAAACTTTATATTGTTTTCATAAGATTATCATAAGTAATGTATAAAGTGGATTTACAAAGTAGATTATAGACTTTTCTCTTAATTGGAATTGCGAGGACGCAATTTCTTTAAGGGATGAAGTCTGTAACCACCCGCATGTTGGAATAATAAAATAATTGATTTTATTTTAAATTTACCAATGTAAACTTGGTTAAAAATCTTAATTATATTATTAAAGTGATTCAAAAATTTCGTTATGAAGAAATCATAAGTTTGAGAACTAAAATCTATTTTAAACATGTTTTACATGTTTGTTCAAACCTGAAATGCCCATTTTCAATAAATTATTTAAAGGGTCTAATGTATATAAAAATGAGTGATTTTAGTTTCATTGCAAAGATTAGGTCTTGTACTAATTTTTTGAAAATAATTTTGCATTTTTATGAGTTTTGGTTTCGGAGATATTATTTTTCAAAGATATACATAAAAGATGTTTTGTGTGTGTTTAAAATAGTGAAAAATTGATTTATTAATGAATTTGGGCTCAAATCTCCAACATAAGACCATTTACAAGTGAAGATGAGATAACTCCTCTCTTCTTTGCTCGGTACGTTCATTACATTTCTCAAAAACTTAAAACCAGAAAGCTCAAACTCCTCTTTCTACAACTCTTTTCACAAAATCCTACCTGTTTCAAAAATCGTAATAAATCAAATAAATTCTCAAAAATTATTAAATTTGGATAAGTTATTGCCGATATTTTTCAGCACCTCTTCTCCAAATTTCGTTGCAATTGGTTTAGTTTTGATGGGTCAAAGGTATTGTTTCTCTAGTGGTTTTCGGGTTAGATCTGGGCTGAAAACGAAGGTCAGTAGAAAATTTATAACTAATTGTAGAAAAATCATTAAAATATGAAATTTTGATATGTTTTTCTAACCTCATGAAATTTTGATATGTTTTTCTAACCTTCCATAAAAACTTCGTACGAAAATAATCAGTTTTGATATGCTAAACCCTTGCTGCACTGAGGAGGAAAACACAGATTTTTCAGTGATTTGTTTATTTGTTGATGCATGCGATTTGGAAGATGATAAGGTGAGTGTTGAACACTCACAACATCTATCACTAACAATTAGGCTATTAAATGATTGTTTTTTTTTCTGTATGCTAATTTATTGTATGATGGTTGTTATGATGTAAGATTTAAATTGGTTGATTTGGTTGCTTAACATTATGTCAATTTAGATTCATCAATTTAGGTTGAAAATGATGGTTAAAGAATATGAAATCTGTACCAATTGTTCAAATTTTTGGCTTTGAAATTCTATACTTATAATCAGGACTAATATTCAAAGCTACTATAAAAATTTTGAGCGAAAAAAAATTAAATTTCGAATTTATATGATTTTTGCAAAGTGGGTATATGTAAACTGAAGTTTACATATCTGAGCTAAAAATGGTTGTTAAAGAATATGAAATCTGTACCAATTGGTTAGGATTTTGGCTTTGAAATTATAGACATATAATTTAGACTGACATTCGAAGCTACTATAAAAATTTTGAGTGAAAAAGATTAAATTTCGAATTTACATGATTTTTGCCAAGTGGGTATATGTAAACCGAGATTTACAAATATGAGTTTAAAATGGTTGTTAAAGAATATGAAATCTACACCGCTTGGTTAGGAATTTAACTTTGAAATTTTCTACAAATAAAATAAACTGACATTCAAAGCTACTGTAAAAATTTTGAGTCACTTGCCTAAGTGTGTTTAACTGTGTGTTATCCTGACCTTTATTCTGTTGTTTTGCACCGTTTTCTTCTGTATTTTCAGAGATGAATTTTGATGTTTTCAAAAGGATGTTTCTATGCATTAGAAATCCGACATTCTATGATGATTTTAAGTTGCAATGTTGTTGATTTATTCGAGTTCTATTTGAGAAAACTCTGTTGAATTTGAATTGATTTCAATGATTTCGTGCACGGATTTTATAATCGATTTCAAGGTGATATTTGAATTACACGTTTCTGCACATTTCGAGCGAATGAGAAGGAGAATTAAATGGTTTGGTAAAACACATGGTATGGGACACATGCGTTTATCTTATCGGTTAATTTCCGACTTGTCTGTTTGATCGTTTTGGCCTACGGGTCTAGTTTACCGATGATATGAGGTGAAACTTTTACTGCTTTGAGTGATAAATTTACTAGCGGTTAGTAAACCGTTTGGTGCGAATGGGTGGTATGGGACACATGTTAACACTTTTCGGGTTCCTTTTTGAGAGTTTGTGACACATTTGCCTGTTGGCGTGCCGGTACTGGACCTTCGGGTCATTTGCCATTGTGGCGTATTTGTCTTCGGATGTTTTCCATTGCGGCGTATTTGTCTTCGGACGTTTGCCATTACGACGTATTTGTCTTTGGACATTTGCCATTGCGGCGTATTTGTCTTTTGATATTTGCCTTTGGGTGAGGTACCTATTATGTGAAACAGTACTCGGCAAAAATAGCACGTGCAAAACCTTTTTCAGATGATTTTTACCCTTGTGCGTCGTCATTTTGGAATCGGTCCTTTGAACCAATCGGTGGCGATTACTTCGGGATTTTTGGACCCTTGGGGGTTCTTTTGAGATTTTCATTGCCTACACTGACGAGTTGAGATTTGCCTTTTGGCGTATATATATTGAGATTTCCTATTGGTGTTATTTATGGGATTTGCCTTTAGCGTTGTGTAAGGTTTTTATCTCTTTGTTGACATTTGCCTTATGACTTATGTCAAGGTGGCTTGTGCTTATTTTTTCGTTGGAGTTGCCGATATGGCAGTTTGGGAATTACTCACTTAGGAGTTTACATTATACTATTCCCTAAACCATTCTTATTTGATTCATGATTGCCGATGAAATATGTCATGCTACATTTTAGCGATTCATGAGATTTTTCATCTTCTTTTTGTTTTGTGCTTATTGAAGCAATAGTGTTCTATCAGCTAGTGTAATTATATATGACATACATGGTGCGTATCCTCTATATGTCTATGGTTAGCTTTCTTATGGTTTCTTCTTGTTTAAGAAGAATATCACTATGATCTATTATTCTGCTATCACCTTTTACTGATTCGTTTAGCTAGACCGACCCGTGTATTTTATACTCTGGACAAACCGAGGTGTTTCAGGTTAGGTACATTTGGACTTAGCCTAATTCTGCTTCTGCATGGACTATTCTGCTAGCTCTTTTTATTATAGCTTTTTGTGTAGTCCTTTTTAGTTTGCTACTCTGATATGTATATTATTTTGACTCGTGTTTGTATTGTGGTCATCATACCACATATGTGATGAATCATTTTGTACACTCTGTGATGTATCAGTATATTTGTGTATATGAGGGATTATCTGCTGTTCTGTGATGTGTTTTACATTTGAGTTGTTATATTTTGTTCTGATAGATCCTAAAGCCACCTATGCCTTTGTGTTAAGTATTTATTGGATATGTCGATCTACTAGAATCAGGAAAAAAGTGGCACTGTCGACGTATTCAATAGATATTTAAGACAAGGCTATAGATGGTCGCTCCTATCCAACCATATTCTCTGCATTAGCGAACAATATTACTCAGTAATACTCTTTGTTAATGTGGGTTTTGGGGTGGGGCGTCACAATTAAACTTTGATCTGCTGAGTTGTAGTTTGTTAAATTGTTGAGTTGAAATCTTCACTTATTTGACATTTGCAACTACTTTGATTTACTGGATGGAGATGCTTTCTTGGCTTTAGATCACTGAAGTGTTTTAATTTCCAGTTTTTTTCTCTTCTTTGTTTCTAAATTTGTTTGATGATTTTTTCTTCTTTCTTCTTTGGTTTGAGAAAGTTGTACGTGCTTTTTTCTTAAGTTTTTGAAAGTGAAGACAAACGAAAATGAGAGAGGAAAGAATTAGAAATGTATATTTACCTTGATTTTTCTTAATTTGAAAATTGAAAGAAAATATAAATTTTTGACACTTGTTCATTTGTAAGTTAAGATTTCAACACTTGTTTAACTCATGCTTTATAAATTAAACACTTATCTTTTAACATTTTATATTGATTTTTAATTACATTTCCTAATTCAATAAATACATTTTCCTAATCATTATTATATTCAATTTTAGAAGAAGACGTGTTTTAAACTAATTTTACATTACATAAATCACATATTATTGTTTAATGCAAATTATTTTTATAAGACATTTATTTAAATTTTAAATTCAAATTCAAGTTTAATTTCAAATTCAAATCTAACCATTTATACATATACTTATGTAATTTAAATTCAAATAGTTTTAAAATATTTATATTTTTGAATTCTTAAATTCAAATGCAATTTTACAATCTTATATATATATATATATATATATCAACATTCTTTTTATTTATTTTGAAAAATTCAAATTAATTCCAAAATTTATTCCAAAATTCACATTAATCACTAAATTTTAAATTGATAAAATTTTGAGAATGTTACAGATTCCCCCCTTAAGAAAATTTCGTCCTCGAAATTTGAAAGAGAGAGAAAGACAAACAAAGAATATACGAACACAGAAAAAGATAGAAAATGGCTTACCAGATTAAGTCGAGATATCTACTCTGCAATTGGGATAGGACTTCTGCATGCTATCCTCTGTTTCCCAAGTACAGTACTTTGGATCACCGCTTCATTGCACTTTGACTAGTTTCACAACTTTATTCCTCAATTGCTTTTCATCGCGATCAATGACCTTTTTCGGTTCTCTCTTTACTGCCACATTTGGTGTGATCTCCAAATCCTGCTGAGCTTCTTCTTTAATTATCTAGATCGTGCACATATCTCCGAAGATGTGAAACGTGAAATACATCGTGTATGCCAGATAACTAGCTAGGTAGCTGCACTTGGTAAGCTAAATGACCGATCCTTTCCAATATAAGAAAAGGACCAATATAACGCGGTGCCAGCTTTCTAGTTTTCCCGAATCTCAACACACCCCGCATTGGAGAAACTTTGAGGAATACATAATCTCCAACTTGGAATTCCAAATCTCTTCTTCTGCGGTCATAATAACTCTTCTGACGACTTTGTGCAGTTATCAACTTCTTTTGAATAAAATTAACTTTCTCAGTGGCTTCCTTAATCATATCTGGTCCAAGTACAACTCTATCACCAGACTCAATCCAGCATGCCATTGATCGCAATGGATGACCATATAAAGCCTCGAAAGGAGCATTTCGATGTTGGCTTGATAGCTATTGTTATATGAGAATTCAACCAGATGTAAATGATCCTCCCATAAACCACCAAAGTCGAGAATACAAACGCGCAAAAGGTTTTCTAATATTCAATTAATCCTTTCAGTCTGC
Organism: Allium cepa; assembly: GCA_030765085.1. Lineage (NCBI taxonomy): Eukaryota > Viridiplantae > Streptophyta > Magnoliopsida > Asparagales > Amaryllidaceae > Allium > Allium cepa. Next base: position 8,917,061 of record CM060937.1, read on the forward strand.
CCATCAGACTGCAGGTGATAAGCAGTGCTGAATTTCATTTTTGTTCCCAATGCGGCTTGAAATGCCTCCCAAAATCTACTAGTGAAGATCAGATCACGATCACTCACTATACTGCTAGGTATACCGTGAGACATACAATCTCTTTCATATATAATCGTGCTAAACTTGCTACTGCCTGGTAGATTTCACTGGTATAAAGTGGGCAGTCTTAGTCAAACGGTCCACAATAACCCAAATTGCTTCATTCCCCTTTCGAGTGCGGGGCAAACTATCGATGAAATCCATCGATACTTGATCCCATTTCCACTTTTGCACTTCCAATGGTTGGAGTAAACCCGCTACTTTCTTTTGATCACTTTTAATTTGCTGACAAGTAGCACGACTCACATAGATAGATATGTCCCTCTTCATTGTTTTCGACCAGAAAGTTCTTTTGATATCTCTATACATTTTATTAACTCCTGGATGGATACCGAGTTTAAACTTGTGACATTCGTCCAAAACTTCATGTTTCAGATCCGGGATATCTGGAACACACATCCTGGCTTTCAATCTTATAATTCCTCTATCATCGACTTCAAAGCTAGAATCTTTACCTTGACATATTCTTCTATAGATTTCTCGAAGAAACTTATCATATGTTTTCTTTCTTATGATCCTTTTAAGAAGAGTAGGAGTGACTACAAGATGAGCAAGAATAGCATGACTTCTACTAAAGGCATTGGCAACTACATTGGCTTTACCAGGCGTATACAGAATGTCCAGGTCATAAGATACCTGTAAAGGCCCGCAAATCCATACCACTTTGAGCTGGCCAAAACCACCACTCTTCAGCTCAAAGTGGAACAAAAATACGAGTCTTCGGGTTAAAGAAGAAAGAGGTAGAAGAAGAAGAACAAAAAAAAAAAACATCAGAATCTCACATCGCAGCGGAATAAAATATAGTATGCAGAATACAGTTTTAAATACAAGAAATATGTATTGTATACATATACATACATACCATCATCAGAGTACATCAATCAGTCATGCAGAGACAACTACTATATGGTCATACACAGCGGAAATAATAGACAAATACGGAAATACGCTCTGTCACCAGCTCATCTCCTGAGCTCCAGCATATAACCTGAATCCTGTTTAACTCGGTCTGACCCGAGCATCATATAAAACAACACCCGAGTCTGGAAAACCAGCGTGAGAAAATCACACTCAATTGGATTATTAAAGTTTCAAAAATCTTTTGAAAAACAAAAGCATCTCGTAAGACCACGCCACAAATGAACATGTCGGGTTTTTACCTTACGATAGCTAAAACACTTTTTATAGAAATCCTATGATATTATAATAGGGACTATAAACAAATACTTATAAAATAGCCGAAACTGTTACATCTATTAAATTCCAGCTACTAGCCACAGAGTGGGTAATACAAACAAAATTCGTACAAGGCTCGTAGGGTGAATGGATTTCCATCAATGGCTGGGCTACTGGGGTACCGCCCGTCACAGTACCTGGCCTAGATCAGAGTACCGAGGAGTACGCCCGCTCCCCTGCAACACAAGGCCGGAACCATTCCTTACTGAACAGTCTCGAACAAGATAACCCTGTGGTTGGCGCGACCAACCAACCCCTAAGCCGAATAAAAAGGGACATCTAGACAGGGGGAAATCTTGTCCTGCTTGGGCATGACCCACCTAACCTTGCTGCACCTTCCCTGTTTTAGCCATTCCCGGTTGATGTGGCTTAAGGCTAAGCGTTACCTTTCAAGAATGAGTCCCACTTAGAATGCTCATCATCCACCTGACGATGTTTTGAAAGCATTCAATCCATACAAGTTGCCCTGGGTCTGGACAAACTGATTCACCGTCTTCAACTCTTCACGGTCTTCATTCGTAATCGTTCAAACCGGATCGAAGTGGTTTTCAGATAATTAAATCCGATCCCGGACTCTCCGAAACGATCAACGCATTGTCCAATATTGATAGTCTGTTATCTAACTATCAATTAATCATACACAAACAACCATCAAATAATTTCCACAAGCTATTTATCTCAAATACCATTCAGATATTATTCCCATTTTAACCCATTTGAATCTAATTTCACAGTCCTTTTATTTCCATGAAATCACTCATCGGATTTCTCATACACACTCAATTTGATTTAACCTTTTGAAAATATTTCTTATTTTCTCATTCCCTTCTCAACAATCAATTTATACTTTACTTGTAAATTTTCAAACTCAATTTCTTCACTTAATAAGATTTCTCCTAAATCTTATCTCATTTAATAACTCACTTATCATCATAAGGGAATTATTAATTGGAATTTAAAAGCATTTGAAAACATTTAGATTTATAAAATAAGAAGTATAGTTTTATACAATTTACGGTTTTAAAAGAAATATTTAACATAAAAATTAGAGTTCATATCCAGTTAATGATAAATTGTAAAACTGGTTTTAGAAAACTAAAGTTTATTATAAATATTTGCATCCTTTAAAAATAACTAATTCGAAACATTTTAAATTCAAGTAATAGTTTACAAGAAATTTATATAGTGTAGTAATTTAAATACTCCTTATAAAATAAGTTTATAATGTTAGAAAACCCAATATCCATCTATAAATGCCTCTTGTCCAAATCCACACTTCTTACTTTCGGAAATATTCTACTATTTCCGTTTCAAACAAATTTATAACTCAATATAAGTTCATGACTTATTCCTTTTCGTATCCACTGATATCTTCCTTTCCCATTTATAAACTCCCTGAGTTTTCTTTTTCATTTATTTATGAAAACAATTTATTCAAAAATCCTATTTTATAATTTTATTCTTCAATTCAATTCCATATTGTTCCTTAATAAAATTCCATTTCATTTCTTAATAAAGTTCTTTTATTTTATTTCTTAATATAGTTCTCTTATTTTATTTTCTTAATATAGTTTTGCTTTACTTCAAATCCATTCATCGATTACAACATTTTCTTTAAGTCTTTGTGCATAATTTAATTTTTTCCAAACTCAACTTTAACTAATTGTAAGTTTAACCAAAGTAATAAATATTCTTTTAATTTCACTTTAGTCCCAATAGAAGTAAATTCAAATCCTAAAGAAGTATTCTTTTAATTAAAAATTTCATTTAACTTCCTTCAATTAAATTATTTATAGCATTTTAAAAGAATTTTAGTTAATTCCAATTTCCATATAAATTTAATTCGCATGCAAATCCATATCAATATCATTCATCCTGTCATATGGCAACAATATATATAATAAATAAATATCTTTGAGGAATCCTATTGGATCCCTCCAACCTGTTTCCCTGCATCCACAAATGTTAGCATAGAATAAAATATCAATTCCACTTTCAAATGGATATTGCAGTATATGGGTTATGATATTAACCAGTGAATAAATTATCATCAATCAACCAAACACATCCAATAATTTAAATTTAACATTTGATATTATTTATGGCATCCAAAAGACTGAGAAAATCTCACCTTTGCTTTTAAGTTGCAATACACCTCCATCTTGACTCGATTTCTCGACTCTTGACCTTATATAAACAATTATGCGATTAATTAATATTAGAACTAATCGAGCGATTACTTTTCATTTAATGATTTAGTTAATTCACAATTTGTTTTAAACTATTTATTTCCCGTTTAACAATCTTTTAGTAGCTAAGATTAATTAAATAAATTAATGGAACGAATTCATTACTTTAATACTTTGTTTAAAACAATCGAATAAGTTTTAAAAAAAAATGTATATCTATTCTCTTACGAGCTATATAAAAATATTTTTATATAGATTTTCATAAAAATCTATTTTATATAAATCCTTATATTCTCAACATCTATAATCATTTCTGTTTTTACATATTAAAATAGGTATGGGTTTTATATAGATATATATATAAATTGAAAGTAACCTACAACCCTATATCTCACTGTTAAAAACTTTTTCCCTCTTTTTTTTTAACTCATAGAAATTTAAAACTAAAAGTAAACTATCCCATACCTTACAGAAAAGGTGAGAACTCAGGCATCAACGAACCCCAGCATCGAGCCTCTGAACCTTCATGAGCGCGAATTCCTCCTCAGGTCGCAGTTCCTTCCACGCTAACCACAAGCTACCGTGTACCCCCACTTCGCTGCGAGCACCACCCTTAACGTGAGCCGCCGCCACACTACCCAGCTCGAGCTTCCTCGACGACCCCCATTGAACACAATTTGTGCCACCGAAATCGCGAAGCCTATCCCCATCTCCAAAGCTCTAATTGACCGAGCCCTAGGTCGCTCCTTCTATCGCGATCGCCGCCCCACTACGCGGCCGTCCCCTCCCTTTTATCTCGAACAATCTCGGTTTCGTGGAATTGAAAGTGCGAGGAGGAAGTAGGGTTTCGATTTAGAAGAGGAGGAGATGCGGCTTCAACTTGATTTCGTTCGAACTGATGGAAAAATGAAAAAGGAAACGAGATTCGATTTCGAATTGAAGGGATGAGTAATCTCGGGTTTAAAACTACAGAGGAATGCTCGATTAGAATCGAGGGAAATTTTGTTTTCGTTCGATTGAAATTTTTTGAAGAGACTGCCCTTTATTTTTTTCGATATGATTTCGTTTTGCAATTTGAACTGAGGAAATATGAAAGGAGATTGCGTGATTTAAACGAGAAAAAGGGGACAGTATGGTGGCTTATTTCAGAGGAGGTCGGCCTGCGAGCTTCAAGAGTGCGGCAAAAGATTAGATAAATTTCGGCTGAGAAGAAAGTAATTTGACTAGTGAAATGACGAGAGATATTTTATATTAAAACAATTAATTATTGTCTAGACGTTTCTATCTCGTACGGTCACACGGTAGCTCCGAAAATTACGAAATTTGAAATCCGGTAATAATTCAATATTATGGATCCAACGGAACTGGTTTCGTCGAATTCCAAGACTGTGCCTCGGAAGGCTATTTTTAAATGTCAATTTAAACGATGTAAATTTAAAATTGAACAAACGACAGTTAAATTCAATTTTAATCCATCTATTATCTTCAGTATTATCAATATAAATTTTATAAGCTGTTAAAATATTTCCAACACGCTTACAATTCCAGATTTAAATATTTTACCCAACTGACAATTACTATTTTAATAATTATTTAATTTATTCAATAGATTGCTATATTTAAATCCTGAATCCTTTTTATTAAATAAAACAGCTTTCCATATTCAAAATCAAATTATAATTCAAGTTAAATATTTAAATTCATTTTAAATATCGCAAATTAACTGTTGAAAAAGCCGGGTCGTTACATTCCTCCCCCCTTAAAAGAATTTCGTCACCGAAATTACAAGTTAGGAAGAATGATCCATACTCCATTATCTATTTCCTCAACCCAAAAGTTACCAAACAAATCTTTTATCATAGCCCCACTAACCCTTTTCCTAACCTTTCAAACTTATCCATAAGTCCCAAAGAATACTTACTAATCAACTCAAATTTTAAATTAGACACCGAATTTTGAATTATCAAAATTTTCTCAAAATTTTTCTAACTCCCTAAATTTTCGAAAAATTTCGCCAGCATCTCCTTTGCGTGGCTAGCTCGGTACAACTACAAAATGGCTCTACGGCCCCCAAATCTCAAAAAGAAAACAAAAGGCCAAGTGGCTATATCCAAAAACCTAATCAAATTTCATACAGAAATTTAAATACATACCTTTTAAGTTGGACAATTAAATTTTTATCTTCTGAAATCAAAAATCCCAATTCATCCATTGGTTTTATACACTTGTATATCCCATTTAGCAATAATATTCAATTACAACATTCAAAAACATTTATTGGCTTCTTACAAAATTTCAATATTCATTACATTTAAGCCCGTACGATGTACATATACCATTCGTACGCAATATCAAATTCGATCACTTGCTCAATCACACAATTTCACTTCCGAACTAGTATCGTCCACCTGACTTCCTAGTGCGGACTCAGATCTGGTTTCTTGATCAGAAATCGTCATTCTCCTTGCATAGTCATAACTATGATAGAGAATTTCCAGAATCAATCAAACTTCCATATCCAGGGTTCGCCATCGAAAATCGAGTGAAAAATACTAACTCGAATTGATAAAATTACCTCGAAATTCTGTGCTCGAATCTAAATCAAATAACCATGCGAATAAAATAACATACGTACATTCTACGTATTTGCCCCAATTGATTATCAACTATATCAATTTCCTTTTTATTCTCATCTTTTATCCAAATTTCATTTTCAATTTTACTTGAGTTTAATTCATCTTCTAATTCAAACACTGAGTTCAATTTATCTTATTTCAAATGCTATTCGACTAATCATTCCTTAAATTAATTTCACTTACTAATTTGTTTTTATATCTCAAATAAAAGTTTTTTTGCAAACCTTTTCTATCTTTAATTTCTTTGAACAATATCTTCCGTTCATCTTACTTTACATATACGATTTAAATTAGATTTCAACATTCAGTTACAATCCTATTTGCTTAACAAATTTAAATCATTTGTCGTTAGTGAAAATTTTCAAAAGATTCAATAAAAATTCTGACTCCCAATATTTTTGAAAATTTTTGGCAGAGTCCCCTTTGTACGGAGGAGCTTTTGCAATTTGACAAAAGATATATATATATATATATATACACACACACACACATCGACCCACACGGTTGGAAAAACCAAAAACAGTTCATATTTCCTAGTTTGTATTGCGTAGGCGTACCTTATTTAGCATTTTAAGCGAGCGGTTTATTTATTTTAGCATATGCGCGGCCAAAATCTCGCTAAACGATCTTCTGGTACCTGTACTTACTCAATTTAAACATATAAGCAACATATTTTTGAAATTTATAACATTTCATTCATTTAAGCAACTACAACACATCAATAACATAAGCAATGCAATATAAATAACTTCATAACAAATTTATATAGTTTCCAAACTAGTTCCACTTGTTTATAACTGACACAAATACCATTTGCATTCAACTTTAAGTGGATTATAACACATCTACTTAACTCCAATCCATAATTATGCCCAAACAAATCATTTTCAATTTAATTGATTTCAAAATCAATTTCTGCTTCTTATCGATTCTAAACCATATTTTATAAACAATGTATACAAGCAGTTTGTATAAACAATTGATAAGGTTCCAATTAAATCCAATTTCTTTTACTCAATTTATAACATCATATTCGATTCAGAATGATTTTCAATATCATTCTTTTATTCAATTCATTCTTAATCCGAAATATTTTGTATTCATGGCAATTTATTCAAAAATCAAGTTTATTTACTTCTATTATTCCATAGAACTTTATTTAATCTTGTTTACGACAACAACAATTATTTCTATGCAAATCCGTCAATATTTATTCAACAAACAATTACTTTAGTTTTATATCTGTTTTAAAATTGATTCCAACTCAAGTTATATGAAATTTCGTTCCATTCTAATTTATTTTTATACCTTATCTTTGCATTGATTTTATTCAACACCATTTTTATTAAGCTCGACAACTTCAATGCTTAAAATTTAACAATCATGTCCCAAATTTATATAAGTCATGCTTCATTGAATTTTAGACTTAAGTTAATTTACTTCAAATTATTTAATTTTCATAACTTAAGTTTATTTCATTTGCCCATAAATTCTTTTCCAATTTAATTTGATTTTATTTAAATCAAATATCTTTCATTTACTTCTTAGCTCAATTAATTATTTCATTTAAAAATTTGAATTCCCGTGTTCGATTCAAATTATTATTCCAAGTTGAACTTTATATTTATAATTCAAGGTCTCTTCCTCCCATTTACTTTAATTCACTTTCCACTTTTATTAATTTACCATTCAACCTTTATTTAACCAATTCAAAGTTTATACACATATTCAAGTTACTAATTTATCCCAAATTAGTCTTCAAAAATCTCTTCATTTAAATTTCTTTGGTTCAATTCTATTTTGTAGTTCAGGTTCGGATTTCCATTCATTTTCCAGATTCAAACAATTCTATTTGACTTATTTATTCCACCTTAATTTTATAAGTCCCTCTTCTTATTTATCTTCACACTTCCATTTATTTACAGTTAACCCCATTCCCATTTTATTTTAATACGGGTTTATACATTTTTATTTCAACGCTTCTCAATTCTTTTATAAGCTATCGAAGTCTTATTTATTCAAATTCAAATTTCACTTAACTCAGCTTACATTAAATTCAACCTCATTTCATTATTATGAATTTACCCAAGTGGGAGTTTTATCACAATATCATCTACATCTCAATTTAATTCATTCTCATTCAAATTCAATCATTAACTTAGCTTAAGTTAATTGCAGTTCAATCAAAGTTCTCAATCCAATTAAATTTGCTATTCACTATCCAATCACATCCCAAGTTTAAAGTACTTTACCAATCCATTTTATTCAATGAACTTTCACTTTCATCGAAATCACCCTTCCATAAATTTTAAATCTTAAGTTAATTTAATTATTGCAACTTCTTACTTAAATTCATTTCCAATTTATTTGATACTCATCTAGATCAAATCCTTTGTGATTTAATTTGCTATTCTAAATTTGTTAAGATGATATCCAAGGCCAATTTATTCCAGCCATACTTGATTTTGATTTTGATTTGTAAATTCAAACTATCTTTACTTCAATCCAATTCATAATAATTGTGATTCATATTTAAATTTTTACTTACCATTTCAATGGAAAATCTATTTATAACTCGGGTTTCATCACCTAATCCCATTTTTAATTTAATTCAAATACAACTGAATTTTATTTTCAATTTAATTCAATTTACTTCCATTCACATAACTTGAATTAATTTCAATCTACTTTAAATTTTATTTCTCATTTCAACTTCATTTAAAATCTACTAATTTATCCCTTCAAAATCATTAATTAAATTTCAAGTTTTAAATTTTAATCCAAGTTAAATTTCCATCTTTAACCTTTCACTTTAAATTCTAATTCCAACATTCAACATTTAATGTTTTCCTTGATTAGATAACTATTTTAAATTTAATTATCTCATTTGTAAAAATATTATCATCCAAACATCCATGTTATAATAATTTTAGAAAATATTTCTTTTATATCAAAATATATTTTGGATGAAATTATTTCATTCACCCACTTTTGAAAATCAATATTGTGTCGAATTGCTCTATTTAAGTGTTTAGAAACCCCTTCGGTACAGGTGTGCAGACTGCACTGACGAAGGTTCATATACCACTCAATAAATCAATCAACACAATATAAATCCATTTTATATTCACTATCAAATACGCACTCATATCTATTAGTACGCTCAAACTCATTCTAGAGTGCTACTGACTCTATCTCTAATGAGTAATCCCCACCAGAGCCAAGGTTCTCACTTAACCTTTCAGCTCTGATACCAAGTGTAAAGGCCCGCAAATTCGTACCCCTTTGAGCTGGCCAAAACCACCACTCTTCAGCTCAAAGTGGAACAAAAATACGAGTCTTCGGGTTAAAGAAGAAAGAGGTAGAAGAAGAAGAACAAAAAAAACAACATCAGAATCTCACATCGCAGCGGAATAAAATATAATATACAGAATACAATTTTAAATAGAAGAAATCTGTACTGTATGCATATACAGACATACCATCATCAGAGTACATCAATCAATCATATAGAGATAACTACTATATGGTCATACACAGCGGAAATAATAGACAAATACGGAAATATGCTCTGTCACCAGCTCGTCTCCTGAGCTCCAGCATATAACCTGAATCCTGTTTAACTCGGTCTGAGCCGAGCATCATATAAAACAACACCCGAGTCAGTCTGGAAAACCAGCGTGAGAAAATCACACTTAATTGGATTATTAAAGTTTCAAAAATCTTTTGAAAAACAAAAGCAACTCGTAAGACCACGCCACAAATAAACATGTCGGGTTTTTACCTTACGATAGCTAAAACACTTTTTATAGAAATCCTCTGATATTATAATAGGGTCTATATACAAATACTTATAAAATAGCCGAAATTGTTACATCTATTAAATTCCATCTACTAGCCACAGAGTGGGTAATACAAACAAAACTCGTACAAGGCTCGTAGGGTGAATGGATTTCCATCAATGGCTGGGCTACTGGGGTACCGCCCGTCACAGTACCTGGCCAAGATCAGAGTACCGAGGAGTACGCCCTCTCCCCTACAACACAAGGCTGGAACCATTCCTTACTGAAAAGTCCCGAACAAGATAACCTCGTGGTTGGCGCGACCAACCACCCACTAAGCCGAATAAAAAGGGACATCTAGACAGGGGAAAATCTTCTCCTTCTTGGGCATGACCCACCTAACCTTGCCGCACCTCCCCTGTTTTAGCCATTCCCGATCGATGAGGCTTAGGGTAAGCGTTACCTTTCAAGAATGAGTCCCACTTAGAATGCTCATCGTCCACCTGACGATGTTTTGAAAGCATTCAATCCATACAAGTTGCCCTGCGTCTGGACAAACCGATTCATCGTCTTCAACTCTTTACGGTCTTCATTCGTAATCGTTCAAACCGGATCGAAGTGGTTTTCGGATAATTAAATTCGATCCCGGACTCTTCGAAACGATCAGCGCATTGTCCAATATTGATAGTCGATTATTTAACTATCAATTAATCATACACAAACAACCATCAAATAATTTTCACATGTTATTTATCTCAAATATCATTCAGATATTATTCCCATTTTAACCCATTTGAATCTAATTTCACAGTCCTTTTATTTCCATGAAATCACTTATTGGATTTTTCATACACACTCAATTTGATTTAACCTTTTGAAAATATTTCTTAATTTCTCATTCCCTTCTCAACAATCAATTTATACTTTACTTATAAATTTTCAAACTCAATTTCTTCACTTAATAAGATTTCTCCTAAATCTTATCTCATTTAATAACTCACTTATCATCACAAGAGGATTATTAATTGGAATTTAAAAGCATTTGAAAACATTTAGATTTATAAAATAAGAAGTATAGTTTTATTCAATTTACGGTTTTAAAAGAAATATTTAACATAAAAATTAGAGTTCATATCCAGTTAATGATAAATTGTAAAACTGGTTTTAGAAAATTAAAGTTTATTATAAATATTTGCCTATCCTTTAAAAATAACTAATTTGAAACATTTTAAATTCAAGTAATGGTTTACAAGAAATTTATATAGTGTAGTAATTTAAATACTCCTTATAAAATAAGTTTATAATTTTAGAAAACCCAATATCCATCTATAAATGCCTCTTGTCCAAATCCACACTTCTTACTTTCGGAAATATTCTACTATTTCCATTTCAAACAAATTTATAACTCAATATAAGTTCATGACTTATTCCTTTTCGTATCCACTGATATCTTCCTTTCCCATTTATAAACTCCCTGAGTTTTCTTTTTCATTTATTTATGAAAACAATTTATTCAAAAATCCTATTTTATAATTTTATTCTTTAATTCAATTCCATATTGTTCCTTAATAAAATTCCATTTCATTTCTTAATAAAGTTCCCTTATTTTATTTCTTAATATAGTTCTCTTATTTTATTTTCTTACTATAGTTTTGCTTTACTTCAAATCCATTCATCGATTACAACATTTTCTTTAAGTCTTTGTGCATAATTTAATTTTTTCCGAACTCAACTTTAACTAATTGTAAGTTTAACCAAAGTAATAAATATTCTTTTAATTTTACTTTAGTCCCAATAGAAGTAAATTCAAATCCTAAAGAAATATTCTTTTAATTAAAAATTTCATTTAACTTCCTTCAATAAATTATTTATAGCATTTTAAAAAAAATTTAGTAAATTCCAATTTCCATATAAATTTAATTCGCATGAAAATCCATATCAATATCATTCATCCTGTCATATGGCAACAATATATATAATAAATAAATATCTTTGAGGAATCCTGTTGGATCCCTCCAACCTGTTTCCCTGCATCCACAAATGTTAGCACAGAATAAAATATCAATTCCACTTTCAAATGGATATTGCAGTATTTGGGTTATGATATTAACCAGTGAATAAATTATCATCAATCAACCAAACACATCCAATAATTTAAATTTAACATTTAATATTATTTATGGCATCCAAAAGAGTGAGAAAATCTCACCTTTGCTTTTAAGATGCAATACACCTCCATCTTGACTCGATTTCTCGATTCTTGACCTTATATAAACAATTATGCGATTAATTAATATTAGAACTAATCGAGCAATTACTTTTCATTTAATGATTTAGTTAATTCACAATTTGTTTTAAACTATTTATTTCCCGTTTAACAATCTTTTAGTAGCTAAGATTAATTAAATAAATTAATGGAATGAATTCATCATTTTAATACTTTGTTTAAAACAATCCAATAAGTTTAAAACAAATGTATATCTATTCTCTTACGAGCTATATATATATATATATATATATATATATGTACTTAAAATATTTTTATATATATTTTCATAAAAATCTATTTTATATAAATCCTTATATTCTCAACATCTATAATGATTTCTGTTTTTACGTATTAAAATAGGTATGGGTTTTATATAGATATATATATAAATTGAAAATAACCTACAACCCTATATCTCACTGTTAAAAACTTTTTCCCTCTTTTTTTTTAACTCATATAAATTTAAAACTAAAAGTAAACTATCCTATACCTTACAGAAAAGGTGAGAACTCAGGCATCAATGAACCCCAGCATCGAGCCTCTGAACCTTCATGAGCGCGAACTCCTCCTCAGGTCGCAGTTCCTTCCACGCTAACCACAAGCCACCGTGTACCCCACTTCGCTGCCAGCACCACCCTCAACGTGAGCTGCCGCCACACTACCCAGCTCGAGCTTCCTCGACGACCCCCATTGATCACAATTTACGCCACCGAAATCGCGAAGCCTATTCCCATCTCCAAAGCTTTAACTGACCGAGCCCTAGGTCGCTCCTTCTATCGCGATCGCCGCCCCACTGCGCGGCCGTCCCCTCCCTTTGAGCTCGAACGATGTGACGATCCCGATTTTCAATTAAATTTAAATTGATAATTAAAATGTATTTTTTTGAATAAAATTGTAGATTAATTTGAATTTTTCAAATTTAAATAGGATATTTGATTATTTGAACATTGTTTTTTAAAATTTAACTGTGGATTTGAATTTGTATATTTAATATCTTATAAAATAAATAACATTCTAAAATTTATCAATTAAAATTTATAATATATTTTATACTTTTGGAAATTCACTTTGAGAATATAATTGCATAAGTTTGTGTATGAATATAATAAATGAACATAAATGTTTATATTTCAAAGCTTAAATTTGAGATTTGGATTTCAAATTTAAAATGAATGTTTTTAAAAATAAATGGCATTTAAAATTCATTCAAGAAGTAATGTATATAATAGAAAGATTGGTTTTAAAAGTGATATTGTAAAATTGATATAAACAAAAATTTACAAAAGCTAAATCATCTTGTATACTTAATAATTAGATTTGATAAAATAAGGACTTAAAACACATTGTACCAACATATATATACAAACAAATTTAAACATACATCAAAAGAGATGGAGTATAAAAATAAACATACATATGTAAGTTTGAATTTGTAGAAGTGTTAGATCTCATGATTATTTTGTTACAAATGGCATTCAATTTAATTGTTTAAATAAAATAATAGAATTAAAAATTACAAGAACTCTTCATTTTCCCATATGCAATCATATTATATCTCAGCCAAATCTAAACAAACAGTAAACAAAAAGATTTGGCTTCACTAGTTTCAAAAACCAGGCTATACTCATGTTTACATTTCTCAAACCCAGAAAATTGATGCCTGAGTTCATTTCAAAACTCTGGTACAAACAACAATCAAAGTAAAGTTTCAAAGAAAAAAATAAAATCAAAGAAAGCCTGGAAATCAACTTCAACAAGAATATCAAACAATGCAGATTTGAAAGAAATAGAAGATCGGGCTTCAAATCTTAAACAACTGCAGAGATAAAAAGGCTTCTCTGTGTATAGCAGAGATTCATACTGTAAGTAAAATAAATAAATAAACTACTGCTATTAATGACTTAAGTATATGAACATGACTGAGTTTAAGCAAAGATTTCCATTTGTAATTTGCAGAGCCAAACTCAAAAATTAAAGTAGGAAAGGGGAAAAAGTTACAGGCCTTCATCCATCTTTGAAAACTGTCAGGAAAGCATTTCTGTTTTCTGGAAAAAAAAGGTGAGCAAATCTATCTATAACTTGAATCTGGATTATCCTTTGTTCTGTGATGATATTGATGTGTGATTGCTTGAATCGTTGATGAATATTCCTGCATGCCTGCAATTAGATGTAGGTACATGAATGTATGCCTGTATACATACTTGTTCTGGTCCCAGTTAGTCTTTAAACTTCAGATCATCATCAAAAAAAAAAAAAATCTTCTGTTCCTTGTCTGTGCCTCAAACCTCTCCTGTGAGTAAACTAAATTTAAAAAAAAACAGTTTAAAACCCTTTGATCCTAACTCATTTCTGGTTGAAGTATGAATGTTATGTGAATGTGTTTGTATGAATATTGACTGTGATTACAAGTTGAAAAAAATTAAATGCTTGAGGATATATGAGTCTCTGTATATACATATCCTCTCTGTAAACATATATATATATATATATATATATATATATATATATATATATATATATATATGACAGGACCCAAAATTATAAATGAATTTCTATCTTTTAAACAAATCAATCTTAGGCCTTGATCCTTAAAGAAGAAATGATGATAACAAGGTGTCATTACTGGTAAAAATGATTTCCAGTAAAAAAAAAAAAAAATTGTCATTATAAAACAAAAAAAAAATGAAACACAACAGAAAAATTCAAAAAGTATGACCAAATTCGATTTGAATAAATTGTTGATTCAATTATATAGCCTGTTTTGTAATCAAAAACTATGATTTTTAAAAATAGTATCAATATTTTTAGTCTTGATTTAAGGGGGAATTTGCGAGTTGAATAGAAAACCCATTTTTGTTAAATTCTGGTTATCGGATTGATGATTCATCTCGTGATTGTAACTGAAGCTTGCTGGACGGTCGTAGATTATCAGAAAAATGCTAGATGAATTTGTTATTCATCATGGATAAAGATTTTAGTCAATCTAGATTTTTAACCTAGTTTTGCCGAGGTTCAAATTTTTGCTCGATTCGTTTTCTACGCTTGATCGAGTGCGATGGGAATTGGGGTGATGGTAGAGAGGATGTCGACGAGTGTATGGCCGGAATTTTAGATATTCCGGTGGTCCAAGGCGATGGTGAGGGGGTTTTCCTGAT
Organism: Allium cepa; assembly: GCA_030765085.1. Lineage (NCBI taxonomy): Eukaryota > Viridiplantae > Streptophyta > Magnoliopsida > Asparagales > Amaryllidaceae > Allium > Allium cepa. The sequence goes on from CM060937.1 coordinate 8,932,469, forward strand.
TGGAGTGCTTCCATTTTTTTTTGGTCGTGATGGCTCGATTTGATTTCATGAAGAGTTCATCGGAACTGGGCGTTTGGGGAAGATGGCGTGATGATTATTGACTTGTAGATGGCTTCGGCATAGGTCGGAGATGACCAGAATGTTGTGCATCGTGCACACGTAGGTTTGCATATCTGGATATTTGGTTGATGGGGGAAGACGAAGGAGAAGACTCGGAGTCGAACTCGAAGTTGTACGTGGGTTTTCCTCGAAGCGTTCGCATGATTGTCTCGAAGTCCTGGGGGTTTGACTCGGTGTAGTTGAAGATGGGCTCGGGTCTTTTGCCTCTTACAGGTTTTAAAACCTGTCAGGTTTTAATTTTAAAATGAATTAATTGTAACGTAAAGCTCTAAACAAGTTTTAAATAAAAGTTAAATCGGGAATTCAAGTTTAGGTTGAATCTCAGTATAGAAATAAAATAGAGTTTTTTTTTTTAAAATTTTTAAATTTGTTTTAACTACTTCTAAAATGTTTTAAAATAGTGTAAATTTTTAAAAGGTGGAGTTTAAAGTGTAAATTCTTTAAGGTGGACTTTAAAAAAAAAATTTTTTTTTCTGAATCTTAGTTGAAATAAAAGAAAGTTTTTATTTAAAAAAAAAATTGTATTCATTTTTAAATCTTAAGGGTAAAAATGGAAATTTGAAAATAAATTTGAAAGAAAATGGTTTAAGATACTTTGTTAATGATAAATTTAATCATTAATGAGGATAATGTTATTTTTAAAATTTAATGAGGATTTAATGATTTGAAATTCATTAAATTATTAAGTTAATTGAAATGGATAATTTATGTATCTAATTAATTATTGATTTGGATTAATTAAACGAGTAATCAAAGGCTTAAATTTATTTAATTAAGATTTGAGATTAATTAATTAAAGGATAATCCATTAAAGTGATTAAGGAAAAAAATATTATTAATTAAAGGTTAATAAATTATAAATAAGGATTAATTAAATTACCATAAATGGTTAATTAATAAATGATTAATGAATAATTAATCAAAATAATTTGTAATTTATTAATGATAAATTAACCAGGATTAGTAATTATTCACAAGCAATTAAAATTGATTTGAATCAAGCAATTAACTGATCTTACTTATGGATGTTTGATTGTTATTAGATGACATGTGATGGATTGATGTATCTGTTATGTGATGTGATGCCATGTAATGTTTGTGCTAAACTGTTATATTTGTGATGTATATATTGTTATATGTATATGCAACCCCTTGACCCGTAGAACGACATTTGAATTTCGATGCGACAGGGAGTCGGATTCCAGTTGGTTATCCGAAACCCACATCGAATCATATTAATGAATCTTTGTGATTGATAAATTTACCTTATCTATGGATCTATGAATAGAGATAAGCGTTATGAGTTATACCGCTTATCGATATGATTGAATCTGTAATGATGATGTTGTGCACTATTGTGTTGAACCCCTAGACCACACTTATACACACACAAATATGGATTGCACGCGGAAATGGGTTAAGTCACAGATTTTGAAATAGTTTTAAATATTGAATTTTTGAATCCAAAATAGTTTTACAATTGAAAGCTTTTGAAAAATGAATGTCAAAAATAAAAGTTATTTTGAATAACTAGATTGAGTTTTGAAATTTAAATAATTTGATTTAAATTTGAATACAATATTTGAAATTTAATTCTATGATTTGAAAACTATGTTTAAAGGGGGACTCAACTTATGAATGGGTTTATATGGGTTTTTAAACCTTTTCAAAAGTGTTGTTTTGGGGACTTCAAATTCAACCCAAGATTTCAACTTGTATAGATAAAATTGGATTTTTCTGGAACGAAAACTATTTGTTTTCAAATAATAAAAGCTTTTAAGGAATGAACTTCCAATTGGTGTTAAAAGGATTCAAGTCTAAAATGAAAATGGTTTTCCAAGTTATAGATATATCTTTGGAAACGTGTTTTGAAAGTTATAAGTTAAATCTTTAATTTAAAGATTTAACGAGTTAATCCATTTGAAATGGAAGTTTGTTTTGAAAATCTATAAATGGACCTTTGTGAAACTGGGTGGAACTTTGTGAAATAAATCTTTTTGTTTAAAGATTTAAAATGGTAATTTATTTAACCATTTGAAAGAAAAGCTTTGGATTTTTAAGTTGTGACTTAACCTAATCCCATATCCATATGTTTTAAAATATGACGCTCATTATTCGGTTTAGCCGGGAGAGGACCTTGTGTCATATAGCCCATTCCGAATAGTGATACGACGTTATGGATTGCATTTGAAGACCGGTGTTGAAGACCGGGTGTCTTCAAGAATGATAGGATAACCTGTCGATTGACTCTGCACTGAGTTGCTCCGGTATAGAGTTCTCCCTAAGTAATGGGAAGTCCGATCGGGATTGTGGATACTCGGATTTGCAAGGGCTTCTTCGGAAGTGCCTTCGGTTCTGTTCGAACCCGGAACAGACTTGTATGGTTGTATGTCCGACATTACACTTTGAGATATTAAACTGATCTCTATCAAATACATTTCTGCTTGGTGGCGGAGAATTTATTCTCTTAGCCTAACACCCTTCTCTGAGACATACGAGCTCAGAGGTTATGTAGTTGATATTTATCAGTGATACATTCCCAATTTGGTAATGTGGCATGCTGAGTGCTGCTGTGTGATGATCATTGGTTGATCATTTGTGATATGATCATTTATCTTTGTGATCATTTCTTTGGTCATCTATTGACCCAAAGCATGGCTTTGTGCCAAAGCGTAGCTTTGTGGACGAGACTGCATCAGGACCTCACACCCCGGAAATGGTCGAAACAGGAAAGATGCGGCAAGGTTATGAGGGTCGCTCCCTTTAGGGTGTGTCATTCCCTTCTGGTAAAGGGTGGTATCATGGTATGGAGCCCAGATACTTACTCATGTGGATACTGCAGATCTATTACTTTGCGATTGCTTTGTGGTTTTGAGGCGCCTCGGATAAAGGTCCCAAAGGACCGGGGGATGGCATATTCGTGTAGTAGTTACCTAGTTACAGAGGTAACCCGGCCTTGTGTTGGCAGAGATCTAACCGTAACGTTAGTTCTCGGGACGTCCCTCCAGAGGCGATCCCATAGACAGTAGGAAGTTCCTTAGCCTGACCATTTGTTGGAAATCCATTCATCCAATACGTGCCTTGTACGGTTTTAGTTGTAGAACCTGCCATTTACTTATGGTGGTCACCACTGTTTAGATGGTAGCTATAGTAGGCATAGTTCGGAATGTCTATGCTGGCTAGGATTTATATTATACTTTCGAAATGGTTTTCCCACACTTTGCACTTATAGCAATAATATCAAAGATTTTCTCGTATTAAGCATATTTGACTATCATAAGGAGAAATCTCCTCCAATTCTGCGTTTGCATTGTGTGTGTGGCGGGAGGCCTTATGGTAGTTTCATTTTCCAAAAAGCATTGCGGATTTCAAATTTAAATTCTCTTGTTGCTTGTTGTGAAAGACCAAATGTTTTTGTTTGCTCATACCAGTCCCATGACTGACCTGGAGTTTATTGTTCCTTTCCTAAACTCTGGGTGCCCACTATTTTCCCACACGGGCAGTCTAGAGTTGGGTTTTTCAGATAGTCAGGTTTAGTAGATTATCTGGAGCTAGTTCAGTCTTTGGATCTGAACCGCACTTGCTTATCCTTGTGCATTGTGATTCGGGAGTTCAAGCCATTGCTGGATTGGTGTCTTGGAGATGGAGATTACCGATACTGGAGTTCTTCCTTGAAGACTATATTGGAGATTTTGTTCCGCTGTGGTGTTATCTTTTCTTTCCGCTGCTATTATCTTGTATCATTACTCTGATATATATGTTGATGTTCATTGTACCATTCATGTTGTATCAGTTATTGTATCAAATGTTGTATATCATATGTATTATTCTTTTTCTTCCGCTGTGTTATTTACTTAATGTGTTATAAGCTCCGGCGAACCAGGTTCGACGTTTGGATCTGCGGCATTTGAATACGAGTGTCGTATTCGGATGTCGATTTCCGAACGCTGAAATTTGGATCGTCACAAACGATCTCGGTTTCGTGGAATTGAAAGTGAGAGGAGGAAGTAGGGTTTCGAATTAGAAGAGGAGGAGATGCGGCTTTAACTTGATTTCTTTCGAACTGATGGGAAAATGAAAAAGGAAACGAGATTTGATTTCGAATTGAAGGGATGAGTAATCTCGGATTTAAAACTACAGAGGAATGCTCGGTTAGAATCGAGGAAATTTTGTTTTCGTTCGATCGAATTTTTTTGAAGAGACTGCCATTTATTTTCATCGATATGATTTCGTTCTGCGATTTGAACTGAAGAAATATGAAAGGAGATTGTGTGATTTAAACGAGAAAAAGGGGACAGTATGGTGGTTTATTTCAAAGGAGGTCGGCCTGCGAGCTTCAAGAGTATGGCAAAAGATTAGATAAATTTCGGCTGAGAAGAAAGTAATTTGACTAGTGAAATGACGAGAGATATTTTATATTAAAACGATTAATTGTTGTCTAGACGTTTCTATCTCGTACGGTCACACGGTAGCTCCGAAAATTACGAAATTTGAAATCCGGCAATAATTCAATATTACGGATCCAACGGAACTGGTTTCGTCGAATTCTAAGACTGTGCCTCGGAAGGCTATTTTTAAATGTCAATTTAAACGATGTAAATTTAAAATTGAACAAACGACAGTTAAATTCAATTTTAATCCATCTATTATCTTCAGTATTATCAATATAAATTTTATAAGCTGTTAAAATATTTCCAACACGCTTACAATTCCAGATTTAAATATTTTACCCAACTGACAATTACAATTTTAATAATTATTTAATTTATTCAATAGATTGCTATATTTAAATCCTGAATCCTTTTTATTAAATAAAACAGCTTTCCATATTCAAAATCAAGTTATAATTCAAATTAAATATTTAAATTCGTTTTAAATATCATAAATTAACTGTTGAAAAAGCCGGGTCGTTACAATGCCAGAAATTCCAATCAGCGTTGTTGCCATAGATTTAAATCCTTCGGGGTGAAGAGATATGTCAAAGATGGTCGGTGAATAATTCGAATTTTTCACCTAAAATAAGGAGAGTTTATTAAGTATATTTATCAAGTTAAGTTAAACTTTTAAATCTATTAGGAAAGCTAAAAGAAATTTTACCCAGAAGATAGTGTTGCCAGATTTTCAAAGCGAAAATAACTGCTAAGAGTTCCAGATCGTGAGTTGGGTAGTTTTTCTCATGTGGACGTAACTTTCTATTCACGTAGGCAATTACCTTCCCATTCTACATTAGTACAGCACCCAAACCATCACCATAAGTGTCCGTATAGACAGATAAACCTTGGTTCCCATTGATAATAGCGAGACCAGGAGTAGTAGTCAATCTACTTTTTAACTCCTTGAAAGCTTCATTACATTTCGAAGTCCAATCAAATTTTGCATTCTTCATTGTTAGCTTAGTCAACGGACTAGCTATCTTAGAGAAATCCTGAACAAACTTATGGTAATATCCTGCCAAACCCAGAAAAATTCGAACTTCTTTTGGAGTTATGGGTCGCTTCCAGTTTAGAATAGATGAAATCTTGCCCAGATCAACAGAGATTCCCTCTTCATTAACAATGTGCCTGAGAAATTTGATTTCCTTAACCCAAAAATGGCATTTGGAAAATTTGGCGATTAAAATATTCTTCCTCAATTATCTCCAAAACAATTCAAAGATGCTAAGCATGCTCCTCTTCGGTTTTGGAGTAGACTAGAATATCGTCAATAAACACAAGCATAAATTATTTAACCCTTCTCGGAAAACATGGGTCATTAAATCTACGAAGTAGGCTAGAGCACTTGTTAGTCCGAAAGGCATGACTAACCATTCATAGAAAATGTCTGGACCCCAAAAAGCAGTCAAGAACAAAGTCTTCGGCAATTTGTAACTGATGGAATCCCTGAGTGTCACGGTCTAGAATTTAGCGTTCGAAAACTGACACCCGTACTTCACTTTACTCGAATGCCGCAGATTCAATCGTTGAAATCCGACTTGTGCCGGAGCATATAACATATTAAATAAAACAACACAGCAGAAGAAAAAGAATAATATTATTGATATACAATAGTTGATTACAACAATGATACAAATGATATCAACAACAGAGATACAAGATAATAGCGGAAAATAACACAACTTGATGGTCTAGACTTTTCAACCATCAACAGTAGAAAGATAACTCCAATAAATTCTAAGTGAGAAAAATAGAATCCAAGATCTAGCAAATTCATTTCCAAAGCTCTAAAGCTAGAAAGGCTCCCAACCAGAAAGAGAGAACTACCATCAATGTTGAAGTGAAGCAACTTGATCCAAATGTAATTGCCAATATCCAGAGATTAAATTCTATCAAATCTACACCTACTATTCAACTATCTGAAAAACCCAACTCTAGACTGCCAGTGTGGAAAATTTGTGGGCACCCAGTGTTTAGATAGGGAACAATAAACTCCAGGTCAGTCATGGGGCTGGTATGAGCAAACAAAAACAATTTATCTTCAAAACAAGCAACAAAAGAAGTAAAAGATATCTGCAATGCTTTTTGGAAAATGAAACTACCATAAGGCCTCCTACTGCACACACAATGCAAACACAGAATTGGAGGAGATTTCTCATTATGATAGTCGAATATGCTTGATACCCAAATTCTTTTTGATATTATTATTAGTGCATAGTGCAGAAAACCTTTCGAAAGTATAATATTAATCTTAGCCAACATACAACCATTATTATAGGCCTACTATAGCTACCATCTAAATAGTGGTGAGCACCATAAGTAAATGGCAGGTTATAGAAATAAAACCATACAAGGAGCGTATTAGATGATTGGATTTCCAACAAATGGTCAGGCAAAGGAACTTCCCACATCAAATGGAAAGCCTCTAGAGGGACGTCCTCGAGAACTTAACCGGATCTCTGCTACACAAGGCTGGGTTACCTCTGTAACTAGGTAACTACTGACACGAGTATGCCACCCCCCGGTCGTTACCAACCTTTATCCGAGACGCCTATCAACCAACAACCACAAAGCAATAAGTTTGCAGAAACCACAAAGTTAAGTATCTGGGCTCCATACCATGATACCACTTATAATCCAGATGGAAATGGACATACCCTCAGGGGGCGCTACCCCCAAAAAACCTTGCTGCGACGATTCCTGTTTCGACCATTACCGGGCTGTGAGGCTCGACGAAGTCACGTCCACAAAGCTGCGCTTTTCACAAAGCCATGCTTCGATTAACAAATGATCAGCAACACTTCATATGCCACATTACCAAATTGGGAATGTATCACTAGTAACCATCATCTACATAACCTCTGAGCTCGTACGTCTTAGAGAAGGTGTTAAGCTAAGAGAACAAATCTCCGCCACCAAACAGAAATGTATTTGATAGAAACCAGCTTAACATTTCAAAGCGTAACGTCAGACACACATCCATACAAGTCTGTCTCGGGTTTGAACAGAAACGAAGGCACTTCCAAAGAAGCTCTTGCAAATCCGGATATTCACAAATCACGTCCGGACTGCCCATCAAAAAGGATGATCAAATCTCTATACCGGGGATCATCCAGTGCAGAGACATTCGACGAGTCATCCTTTCACTTTCGAAAATATCCGATCTTCACCACCGGTCTTCAAATGCTATCCATAACGTCATACCAATATTCAGAATGGGTTATATGACACAAAGTCCTCTCCCGGCTAAACCGAATAATGAGCGCGGTATTTTAAAAACATATGGATATTGGAATCTCAGTTAAGTTCACAACTTATTACCCAAAACTTTTCTTTCAAATGTTTTAAACAAATTACCATTTTGATCTTTTAAACAAAACGATTCACTCCATAAAGTTCACCAATCTTCTACAAAGATTCATTTACGGCTTTTCAAAACAATTCCCTTTTCAAATTGGATTAACTCATCCAATTATTAAATCAAAAATCAATTTATGGCTTTCAAAACCATTTCCAAAGATTCATCCATCACTTTCAAAATAATTCCCATTTCAAATCTTTTATATAAAAGATACACCATTTAAAATCCTCTTCAATTTCAAAACAAGGTTCAACCATCTTTCACAAAGATTCATTCATAGCTTTCAAAACTATTTTAATTCCATTTCAAACTTGAAATCTTTCAACACAAATTGGAAATCCTTTATTTATATGAAAGCTATTATTATTTGAAAACAAATAGTTTTTTTTCGAAAAAACCCGATTACATTTGCACCAGTTAAAATCCTTCAAGTCTAACTCTTGGGTTAAGTTCAAATTCCCAAAATAATACCTTTAAAATAGTTTAAAAACCCATATAAACACATTTATAACTTGTATAACCTTTTTTAAACCATAATTTCCAAACATAAAATTAAATTTCAAGTCTTGAATTTAAATTTGAATCAAATTATTTAAATTTCAAAAACATTATCAAGTTTTCAAAATAACTTTATCTTTAAAACTCCTTTTCAAAAGCTTCTCATGTTTAACCCAAAACCTTCTCTATAACTATTTGAATTCAAAAATTCAACTTTAAAACCATTTCAAAAATCTATGACTTAACCAATTTCCTAGTGTAATCCATATTTGTGTGTGTATGGTGTAGTCCAGGCGTTTTACACAATAGTGCAACAACATCAATCATCACAGATTCAGGTATAGAAAAAATCAATAAGTGGTATAATCTATAACGCTTATCATTCATTCATGGATTCGCAGATAGTATACAAATGTATCACAGATAAATGAATATATTATACACAGCTCAATTCATAGAACAAAATATCACAGATCAGATAAGACAATCAATTCAAGGCATCTCATACAATACAAACATTCATAAGCAATCCAAGCATTCAACAATCATTTATAAGCAGGATTAATTAATTATTACAAATCCTAATTGATTCAATTTAATTTCCAATTAAATTAATTACTTATGAATTAATTATCAAATCTTGATTAATTCGTTTACAAATCATTTGATATTAATTAATGAAATTAATCAACCTTAACTTTTTTACCTTAATTAATTACCTTTACTTAATTAATTATTCCTTAATTAATCATATTAAATTAATTATCCCCTTATTAATCACTTTAATTAATAACCATTAATCATTAAGTAATTAACGTTTAATTACCTTCATTAAGTAATTATCTTAATTAATAAATTAAGCTTAATTTATCACACCAATTAATTAACTCTTTAATTAATTATCTATCAATTATTTATCCTAATAAATTACAATAAGTGATTATCCTAATCACTTATATTAATAAATCACAAATTAAATATGACTTGTTAAATCAACTTTAATTATAAATTAATTACTTTTAACCAAGTAATTAATTTTTTAGTAATTAATTACCCTTTTATTACTTATTATTAATTAATAAATCTTTAATTTAATTAATAAGTCAACCTTTAATTTATAATTAACCTTCAATCAACCTTTAATCAATCGTTAATTAACCTTTAAATCAATCATTAATTAATCTTTAATAATAATCAATCAACCTTTAATTAGTCTTAACTACTTGAGACTTTAATTAAATTAAAAGATAATCCCTTTTATCTTAATTAATTACCTAATTATCATTAAAAATCTTTTTTTAATTAACCATGTATTTAATTTTCATTGACAAAATAAATAACTTAGATTTTTAAAAGTTAATTAACAAATTAACATCTTTCACAATTAACTTCTTAATGTTACTGAGTTTATTAAAAATAAACTTGAAAAACTTTTTTTAACTTGGTTTAAAAAAATAATTTTAGTTAAAAACCTTTAAACCAATTCAAAGTCAGATAAAACTTTATTATTTACCAAAAGAACTTGCTTTTACAAAATTTTGTTTTAAATTAACTGTTTTGTTTTAAACTTTTAAAACTGCCATTTCAATACTCTGGATCATCCTGAAACAACCCCGACCCAGACCCGAGGAAACTACCCTCATTCATTTTTTTTTCTTGAAAACTTGTTTCTATTTAAAATTTGAAAACCATTACCCATAGTAACACATGCGTAAATTACTTGAGACAATACTTGAGCAAACGACCCAAATCTCCTGAGTTCACCTTCGAGCTCCTATCTTCTTCTCCTTCCACCATTTCAAATCACAACACAGTCACCACCATGTGCATCATGCACATGTACGCTCAATTGCCAGAGCTTCGATCGTTGCTGCAACTTCAGGCAGGTCGTCGATGATCCCCTCATCCCTAACAACCACCCAGAATTTCCCAATTGACCATGAAATCGAAAAGAGCTATCAAGCTCCACCTGGAAATTCGACTTCGATCACGAATTCACCTCGTGCCCCCACGACACTTCACCAGACTTCTCGCCACTTCACCAGGACCTTCACCTGAGTCCCTAACTCCTGCTCCCCCTTGAAAGATCGACCAAAAAGCCTTACAACGATGCAAATCCCACCGAGAACCAGTTGGACAAAAACTCCATTTAAACCCTAAAACGTCAAATCACTGCCGCGTCGATCACTTAAAAAATCCCTAGCTATTTTTCCCTCAATCCACAAACCCAAGCCACCTTTGACAAGAACGCTGACCACCCTCCTTTTGTCGATCGACGGCAATCGGTAAAAAGGCCAAAATCGATCAACTTGCAATTTCACGCTATTTTCAAACTTAAAATTTTTGATTCTATTATTAAAATTCATGATATTTGAAATCTAAAAAATTAATGTAATTGAATTAAGAAATTATGAAACTCAAATTCAACATATTTTCTAAGATTCATTGTAATAATTTCTTTTAGAAATAAGTTCTTAACAAATGTACTTGGAATCCTTTTTAAAATTAGTACTGCATTGCTATGATAAATTTTCATGTGAGGATCATCACCTAAATATGCTTATAGTTTGAGATATGAGTTTTTCTTTGGTTATTCTTATGTCTTGAAGCATAGCAGAGTATATACATACATGCATGCATAGTTCCAGCCACACACAAACATGCATATACATACAGAAATATCTACATTCATCCATACTATCATCACAGGCATAAGATTCAAAAGAAACTGGTTTAAAAATTTAAAGTTTACTCACCTGGTTTTTGTCAATAGCAAAGAACAGAGACTTCAATTTGAAACTAGAATTTTGAATTTGGTCTTTGGTTTATTGAACCTGCAGTTTTGATCTGGACCTGATATCTTTTGATCCTTTGAATGCTTGCTTGTTGTTTGAATCCGATCTTGATTTGTTACTTGATTTGTATTTGCTAACTTCAGATTTTGATTTACATTTTCTTTTGTTCTTCTGGTTTTCAGGTTGAAAATTTTGAGTTGAATCTGGTCTGTTGAACTCTGAAATCCTATCTTGATTTGCTCCGACTACTTGTTCTTTACAGTTGAATTTTGTTTAAGCTTTGAATTGCTTTGTTTTCCAGGTTTTATATTTTAAAATGAAGATGAAGAGAATTGTAGATTAATGGCACTTGAGATTTTTTTACTGAATTGAGTAACCTTGTTTTACTCTTCAATAGGTTTATAAAATTTTAATTCAAATTGAAAAAGATTAATGCCACTTGTAAAATTGTTTTAACACTTGTTAATTTTCCAAGTTCTTTTACTTACACTTGTCAAAAAAATTAATATTATGTTTAAGCCCTTGTTAAATAAACTATGTTTAAAACCCTTATCATTTTATATTTACATATATTTATACTTTTATATACTTAAGAATTATGTTTTTAAACACTTTTCATTATTTTATTTATAAATTATTTTTAACTCTTTCACTTGGTATTCTATTTACCTCCTTATTTTACAAATGTCAAATGTTAATTAAATTGTGTTTTAAACCTTGCATTGTTTTAATTTATGAGTTATGTATTTTAAATCTTATACTTATATTTCAAAAGATATATATTATTTATATATATATATATACACTAACTATATATATTTTCAAATATATAAAAGAAAAATAAGTTAAATCTTTATCAAATTTAATTCTCCAAAAGAATATATACATTTATTTAAAGCTTTCATTAATTCTTTTTTACATTTAATATTACTTACATTTATACAACTTTTTAAAGAAAAATGATTTGAAAACAAACTGTATACTTAATAGATAATCATACAAACCTATTTATTAGTTCTTTAAATAGAAAGATTTCTAACTTCAATTTACTTACAAAATATTTATTATTGAATTCCAAATTCAAAATTTCTATTTAAAAATACATATCATTATTCATTCTGGATTTTTTTTCCAATTACTTCATCATTAAATCAAAAATTCAAAATTAATTACCAATAATTTCATAATTTAAATCCAAAAGTTGAATTTATTATCAAATTAATTATGGCTAAAATCCGGGAATGTTACATATTCCCACCTTAAGAAAATTTCGTCCTCGAAATTTGCTAGATAGGGAGATAACAAAGAACAGATGAACACATCTGAGATAGAGAATTGATTTACCAGATCAAACTGAATATCTATTCTGCATTTGGCTTACCAAATCAGAATATCATCAATAAATATGAGAATAAAATTATTTAACACTTTATGAAATAATCGAGTCATCCAGTCTACGAAATATACAGGGGTATTGGTTAGTCCAAAGGATAACTAACCACTCGTAGAATATATCTGGACCCAACAGAATAAATTATGGATATTTCAACTATAGTTTACACCAGCTTGTCCCACTTCGGACTTGGATTCCCGCAAGAAATCACAACAAAACTTTCCAAAGTTTGGTTTTAACAAAAATCATTTTATTGATACAAATCTTCATATTTAATTTATCAATATATTCCAATAAAATTTCAGTTTCATTAAAGTTAAAAACGAAAAGCTGATAGAAATTAGATGAAGAGAATACGAGATAGAAACTTATCTATAATGATTTGCAGTGTCATCATCACACCAAAGCTTCTACCTCGAGTTGCCACGAAGCCATCAGAGAATTTGAAACTGGATCAAAGGAGATTGATAGAGAAAAGTTATTTCCGCTGTCGTCATAGGATATTGACCATTTGTAGTGGTACTCTCCTGTCCCATATCTCGTCCTCTTCTTGCGCTCATGCTCACTATCAATGGATAGTAAGAGAATTTACTGAGGCATACAGACGGATATCTTATGGATACACTCATTCTAGGGTATACATCACCCTATATCTAATAAGTTACTTAATGTGCTATAATCCAAAAGCTAAAGTTCAACCTTTAGCTCTGATACCAAAATGTCACGGTCTAGGCTTTTCAACCATCGACAGCGGCCACTCTCGACTGGTAGGCTTTTCAACCATCCCAGCCCCGCCGTGGCATACAATGTTACCCTGCCCTTGCTTTTATGCATAGCCTTTCGAAACTCAACCTAACCGATTAGTCAACCCCAACTCGGGGACATGTAGAGGTAAGAGTCTCCCGTTCGCCACCAAACGTGAAGCGAGAAACCCCTATCACATTGTACTAAACAAGGTTAGTCATGGGACTGGTATGAGCAAACAAAAACAGTTTATCTTTAAAACAAGCAACAAAAGAAGTAAAAGAAGTCCGCAATGCTTTTTGGAAAATGAAACTACCATAAGGCCTCCCGCCGCACACACAATGCAAACGTAGAATTGGAGGAGATTTCTCCTTATGATAGTCAAACATGCATGATATGCAAATTCCTTTTGATATTATTATTAGTGCATAGTGCAGAAAACCTTTCGAAAGTATAATATTAATCTTAGCCAGCATACAACCATTATTGTATGCCTACTATAACAACTATCTAAGCAGTGGTGACCACCATAAGTAAATGGCAGTTTATACAACTAAAACCATACAAGGAGCGTATTGAATGATTGGATTTCCAACAAATGGTCAAGCAACGGAACTTCCCACATCAAATGGAACGCCTCTAGAGAGATGTCCGCGAAAATCTAACCGGATCTCTGCTACACAAGGCCGGGTTACCTCTATAACTAGGTAACTACTGAAACAAGTATGCCACCCCCCGTTCGTTACCAACCTTTATCTGAGGCGCCAATCAACCAACAACCACAAAGCAATAAGTTTGCACCAACCACAAAGTTAAGTATCTGGGCTCCATACCATGGTACCACTTATAATCCAGAAGAAAATGGACAAACCCTCAAGGGGCGCTAACCCCAAATAACCTTGCTGCAAGGATTCCTATTTCGACCATTACCGAGCAGTGAGGCTCGACAAAGTCTCGTCCACAAAGCTACGCTTTTGTAACGACTCACTATTTTGGACCATTCAAATCGACAATAATCGGACTTGTTGCTCAAAATATCAGATTGTTAATTTATATTTGGCAAAACTCAACATATGCAGCAAAATAAATCAATCACAGAATCATAGATATAGAGTAGTACAATAATACGCAGCGGAATAAATAAATAGTTAGTTCATGAAGCTACTATATAAACATCAGAGTTAGAAATAAAATACAATAGAATATCTCAGATGCACTGAAGTCTCCAGTACGAGCAGATAACTTCTCTGAACCAATCAACTGGAAAAGCTGAAAGCTGAATCGATAGTTGGATCTCCAAACGAAGCTCCAAACTCCAAAAGATGAGTCTCAAATGCTGTATCACTCAGTCTGACCCAAGCGTAAAGAAAAACACAAACACTCGAGTCATGATTAACATTCTTATATCTATAAATCCAACTCAAGTGAAATATCGATTGAAATACAAGTAACTCAAAGGATGTTTGGGATAACCATCCTCTAAGGATCCATGGGAGTATCTACAATGCAGAGATATACACTATAACACCATGGTCATCTCAAATTAATTTATGCCAAAATATCATTTCATTTCAAATATATATATATATATATATATATATATATATATATATATATTTCCAAACTTTATCACTTTAAAAGTTGTGATTCGAATCTACTCAAATTCCAAATTCAAATTTAATCCAATCTCAATTTATAAATTCAACTCAATTCCTAAATAACCATTTCAAATTTTATCGCTCTAAATATGGGTTTGAATCACAAAATACCCATTTATATTTCAGTATATTTCAGAACTTTAAATACTCAACATTTTAAACTAAATTTAACGATTTCATATAGATTTAGTTGATCTTCATTATTATTTAGTCTTGAAGTATTCCCTCATTAGATTCAATATCATTTAAGTAACCTTAAATTAAATTTTTCTAAATATTTTCTTTATTTTATTGAAATGTGAAACATTCATTAAATCACATGAATCAAAAATCCAGTTATAAAATCATATCTTTAAATTTCACATTCAATAACTTCAAATCGATTTAATTAAATAAAATTCTTAATTAAATACCATTTCAAATACACCCATATTTATCTTCCCAACCTTACTTATTCAATTTATCACAAAATCTATTTGAAAAATAGATTTACATAAATACTTAACCATATTATATGTATTAAATCAATCAAATTTAAATTAAATATTATTATTATATCTATATATAAAATTACCATCTATATATAATATTTTAAGGACCAATATTAAATAAAAACCATATTCTTTTCCAAAACCATAGAAATTATTTCAAAATATTTATATATGGACCAACGGTGTCTTCATATAGGATTCTATCATATGGTCAAATGATACGGATATTTATCATTTCAATTCGTAATTTTAATATATACTGGTAGATATCACTTCGACCCGCAATCCCAAATTAAATTGAATTGAAAATCGCTTTGGTCTATCATTTCAACCCATAACGATTTTCTCCTATTCTAAAGTCCATTCGGGCATGTATCATTTCAACCCATAGTGATTTCTATACTAACAGGGAATTTACAGAGTAATAACTGATAATATAAAATAGAACAATATGCATATATCATCAATAATAATATAATATAAAAAAAGGATATGGTGTCGTATCCCACAGGTGAACAGTTGTAGATAATAGCATAAATAACAATTTAAATAACTACAGCAGCATATTTCAATCGTTATTTCGATTGAAAGAAAATTTAATAAATATAAGAACGTTAATCGTGAGTGATTGCTCACCATTCGAGGCTAGAGAGATTCACACAGAAATGAGCTACAAAATCCAAAGCAATGCTAGATGGATATGAGTTGATGTAGAAAACAGGCACGACGGACAAGACAGATAATGGGAAATCGATGAGAACGATTGAATTAGTTTTGATATAACGAAACTATTTCATTTTATATATTATTATTTGTTTCTAAAATAATTTCAAACATATATTTTCAAATCCATATCATGTCCCAAAATTTTTAATTTAAACAAGCTCAATATATAATGTTTATACAATTTATACATTTCCTTAAAATTTCCTTAAATCCATCTTAGACGCTAACACTAATATAAGTTTGAAAACCGACCCAACATATATGCAGACAAATACAAATCCATATGAAACGATATATATAATTTATTCCCATGAAATCAATATTAAATTTTTAAGACAAATGTTAAAAATCACTGTTTACATTTAAAATGCCTAAACAGTTTAGATGTTGAAAATAGTACATATAATAAAATACTTTAAATAGTTTATATATTAAAATAATTTGTATATAAATTTTAAAATTTTAAACACAAATTAAATTAAACATATATCTAAAATCATCGCTTTTTATAAAAAAATAACATATCTACATAATATACTTTATATAATACTTACAGATATGCTTCCTAACACAAACAGATACTTTAAACAAATATATTTCTAAATAAGCTAGGATATACACAACAGATTGAACCCATGTTAACAACTTTACTTAACACTTAACTTATATTATTATACAAATAATAGGTTATATGATTTTCATACTTGATTCTATATGCATAACAAAATATAGTGTAAGCTTTTCATATTATGCTGTAAGCCTATATATGCATGCACTATATAACTATATGCTGCTAATACAATTTTTATAGCTTAAGTAAACTTATAAAAATAATTTAACTAATAGATTTGTAGGCTCATATAAACCTTATCCTACCTAAATTTTATTTCATTTTAATTTTATTTATTTTTATTTTTTATTTTTTATTTTTAAAACACACGTACACATAAAAAATCAACTTATATATAACAATACTGTTCGTACTATAACTTATAGATATAAAAACTTATAGATATAAAATAGCAAACCTATTTAAGAAAGATCAGATAACAGATTTATATACACTTATGGATATATATACCTTTAAATAAAAGAGAGGACCAAGGCCGAAAGGCTGGATGCAGTGGTGGTGGCGGCCAATCTTGTGTGTGAAGGCAAGGAAGAAAGAAGGTCAGGATGGGTGGTTGGAGCATCCGAGCACTAAGGTGGAACAGTACAAATGGAAACAAAAGAAAAACAAGAAGAAGAAAAAGAAAAGAAATAGGAAAGAAAAAAAAATAAGTGCAGCCATTTACCTACAGGAGAAGCTTCACACGCAAGAGAGGAGATGAAGGCCAAATAATATGCGGTGGGTATTTGTGTACGTGGGGTTTGAATTTTTATCAGGGAAGCTTGCGTTGATTAAGTGGAAGAAAGGCAAGAAATTTTGTTTAATGTGGCAAAAGAAAATTTAGGCATTCATTTCTATTAAATATACAGAAGAAAATGGAAAGAAACAAAAGATTTGGAAACCGCTAGTGTAAATCAAAGGTTATATTCCTATTAAATACAGAGACGCAAATGAAAGTGGAAAGTTTTACACATGATTTGTAAGGCAGGAAATCAAATTTGAATGGCTGTTGATTGATTTTTAACTTCTATGATATGAAGTCAAAGAGTGCGTATAATAGATGCCATAATAAAAACGAAACGTATGCCCAAAAGTAACGTATTTAAATTTATTTATTTCATTCGTGAAGTCCATTAATTACAATTAATGTATTACTTTTTTTGCCTTTTTAATATTGGAAGATTCCAAATCGACATAATTGTAATTAAATTCAAAATTACACTTTAAAGAGGATCCTAATAAACGTACATTCTTTCATTAAACATCATTAATTTCAGTTAAATTCTCTTTTCCTTTTATTCAAAGATTCCAAGTTAAATTAACGGCAATAAATTTCAACATTTGAATTTAAAATGGAACATAATTAATGGATAGATAATTAAAACAATTGAAATCTTTATACAGTAACTTAAATACATTTATAGAATTATTTTTTACGCATAAGATAATTAAAACAATTGGATTCTTTTTTTACAGTAACTTAAATACATTTACAGAATTGTTGTTTACATAAGATAATTAAAACAATTGAAATCTTTTTTTTTACAGTTACTTAAATACATTTGTAGAATTGTTGTTTACATATAAGAGTTATAAACTAACTTGCTTAAATAGTATCAATGACATACAAACAACAAAATTTATATTTATATTTTATTATTATTGATAATTTCACCAAACTTCAATAGTTTAAATTCGATTAAATTTAGTAGAGTTCTTAATTAAATACAATTTCAATTAATTCAACTTTATCTTCTCAATTCCTGAATCGTTTAGCTAATTAAGTCTTATTAAATTAAAATTTATACTTCTTTCCTTTTATGTAAAATCCAATTATACTAAATTTTATTAACAAACTAGTTTCAATAGGTTGATATGTAGGATGAGCGAAAATCAAGACTAAAATTTAAATAAGTTTGAGTACATAATTATATATATGGTTTACAAATAGATTAGAAGTTAATTTACAATTAAAACCCAATTCTAGTTAATTATAAATTGATTTCATGCTTTACATAATATTAAATCTATCCAATTAAACATTTATTAAACCATACGTTTGAAATCACATAAAATAGTTGTCACTTTATTAAATCAAAATCAGATGTTATAAATCAAAGTAAATTTTATATAAAATCATAATTTTTTAATTTCTTAGTGTGTTAAATTCTAAAATTTGAATTTTCTTTATTTCGAAAAATACGGGTCGTTACACTCTTCCCCACTCAAAACTTTTCGTCCCCGAAAAGGAAGGAGGTAGAAGAATAGAACAACCAGAAATAAAAGTAGATTGAAAGTTAAAATTAACAATTAATTTGAAACTATATAAATTTTACTTGAAATATTCCTACTTTTCAAAACCCATTTGTAAAATTTCTTGCTTCCTCTACAAATATCATTTATATGTTTAAATAACACCTTTATAAATATATGAAAACTATTTGAAAACAATTATTTACATCATTACTTATATTTACCAAGAAGCTATTGAAAACATTAATCCATAATTCATAAGTTTAGAAATTTTACCTTAAGATACTTTTCAAATATTATTAATAAATCAATAATCATTTACTTTAAATATGTTTTATTTGATTAATAACTTCTAAAATATTTATAACACTAAAATTTTTCTATTAAACCGTGAAGTATATAAATAAACAATATTTTAAAAGGACATATTCAAAAAGGAAAGGAGGTAGATTCGGAAAATAGAATATAGGTGAATAAATAAAGCTTAGCCAATAAGGTAGATTCAAAAGAATAGTATCGGCCACGAATAGTTAATTCAAACAATAAAATTTTCAATCCCAAATATTAATACAAAATTTATTTGTTGGAAATACTTTTATAATACAATACCTTTATAATAAAATACTTTTATATCATAACCAATTTCCTTTCGAAAATACTTCTATAACTCGATGTTTCAATAAGCTTATCCTCGTTCTTGCATACTCTGGCCATGCGTTGATCAGGCGCAAAGTTAGAATTCTCCAAGTGCTTAGTATCCCTGTTTCAACACCCAGTGAAAATATTTGAAAAAATTTTAAAAACAGATATAGAAAGTACAATCCAAACAAATCAACAAAACCATTTGTCCAACCATGGATAGCAGATACACAAAGGTTACGCCTGAATCCCCCAAGAAACATTCGTATCCGTAAGCTTTCTCAGCCCTGCGAATTTCGCTACGATGACTAGGAGACCGCAGATACACAAAGGTTACGCCTGAATCCCCTAGGAACATCCGTATCCGTAAGCTTTCTCAGCCCTGCGAATTTCGCTATGATGACTAGGAGACCGCAGATACACAAAGGTTACGCCTGAATCCCCTAGGAACATCCGTATCCGTAAGCTTTCTCAGCCCTGCGGATTTCGCTACTACAAATGACCTATGTAGATCACAGCATACACAGTGGTTACGCCTAAATCCCCCCGAAAATATCCGTACCCCTGGGCCATCTCAGCCAGGCGAATTACGCTTCGCAGTCGCACCAAGAAAAGAAAAACCATGGCTTACGCCACGGTAGGACACTCGAGTATCACATCTGAAAAACCAAAATCAGAGAGAATAATATCGATAGAATTAATCTAAGATGTGGCCACAAATCGGATATCAAGCAGAAGGCACTTTCCATATCTTTACTTTGAAAATATGTATTATATAGTACCTTTTCAAGTCACTTTCAAATATCATACTTATACAGACTTCGATAATATAAGATTTCACTTTTCAAATTGAGTACCTTTCCAAATCAATAGTTTTTGAATCAATTTCATACTTATACAAATCAGTTTTATATAAGTTCGATAACTCCCAAATCAAGTATTTAGTAAAATAAGGTTCTCAATTTCAATTTGTTTCAATATCTGATCAGTTTCAAAGTTTCCAAAATAATAGGCTTAGAAAATAATCCTAGCTCCCAAATCACATAATTAACGTCGAACAAATTCATTTCCAAAATCATCATATAAATACTGGGTTTTAAATTCCAAATCTATTTTCAAAACCAAATATTTTCAAAAATCAATTATACCAAATGATTACCAAGTTTATAGCCATCCCTTTAAAACCTTCGAATTATTTATTTCTATTTGAAATATCCAATTTACCTTTCTGAAAACTATTGTTTAAAACTAAACTTTTATTCAAAACATTTCAAATTAGTATAATTCAAAATAGTCTTATTCATTTACTTAACCAAATGATTTCAAACTCATCAAAATCATATTACTTCATACGTTAACATACAAGCTAAACTTATATACTTTTGGAAATTACTTATCTTTGAAACTTTATACCTCGATTTGGAAGTGTTCGAACATTCAAAATAGTCGGAGAAACCAAATTTCAAATCCAAGAGTTGGAAATCAACAACCAATCAGTAAATCAATTTCAATAAATAAGGTTATACCAAATCAAATCCGAAACTCGAGGACTGAACGCCGGGCTCACTTTAAATTGTTTCAAATATATACATATATCTTTTGAAAATATCAAATTATACTCCGGAATTTGAAATCAAAATTGGTTTCACAAAATCACTCGCATAGCGAAGCTATTAAAGTGGCCTCTCCCCCACTTTGAAACTCGAAAATCAATGTCGATGATGCGTGCACTCATCACCGAAATTA
The DNA here is from genome assembly GCA_030765085.1 of Allium cepa. NCBI lineage: Eukaryota > Viridiplantae > Streptophyta > Magnoliopsida > Asparagales > Amaryllidaceae > Allium > Allium cepa. Next base: position 8,953,936 of record CM060937.1, read on the forward strand.
TTTTCCAATGACATAAGTGAGTTCGGGACTTCTATTTTCTTGAATACTTCTTTGAAATTTTATCGAAATCATTGGAACCCATTTAAAGTAATTTGAAAATTTCTTATCGGAAAATACTTTAAATTCTATTATTATGTATTTTCAAAAGCTTAAAACCAATTTTCAAAATACCAGAGTTCAATTTCTCAAATTTCAAATTCGAAACCCTTTAGTTATAAATCATTTTGATATAAATCAAATTTCTTATAAAATCCTCAAATTTTCAAATCCATTTGAAACTTCTATATATAGAATAAAATCATAGTTATCAAAACAACAATTTTAGTATATAAAACAATTTCTAAAATGCAAACAAACTCGATTTTCAAAGGACCATTCCAGAATGGATTTCAAACAAAGATAGAGATTCAAATTAGAGGGACTCTAGACAAATAGAATTCTGATTCGAAGCTAGGCTCAAACGAAGATGAGATAATTAAATTTCAAAATAGAAGATGGATATAAATTGCGGGCGACCTTAACCGTCAACCGTGACTTCAGTAATATGATCGATGCGGAATTCCAAGGCAAATCGACATTCGATCGCCCCATATAGAATTCAGCATAAACAGAGATAGAAACATCTAAACTGAGGATATATAAATCTTCATTGAATTGATTCTATTGTAAAGGAGTTTCACCCCTTTACAATTCATTCAGTGGAGCTATAGGATACTCTAGAATTTAGAAAACACGAATAGGGAAAGACAAGAATGGATTTGGAACGGAGGGGAATGTTCCAATATTCAAAAGCAATTCGAATCAAAGAGAAATAAATTCGAGCTCGAACGAAAGTAATTCTGTAACTGAATTTACCATATACTCTAAGTTTGCCTAGAGCCAAAGCTCTGATACCAACTGTAATGACCCCTATTTTGGACCATTGAAATCGACAATAATCGGACTTGAATTGCTCAAAATATCAGATTGTTAATTTATATTTGGCAAAACTCAGCATATGTAGTAAAATAAATCAATCACAGAATCACAGATATAGAGTTATATAATAATATGCAGTAGAATAAATTAATAGTAGTTCATGAAGCTGCTATATAAACATCAGAGTTAGAAATAAAATACAACAGAATATCTCAGATGCAGTGAAGTCTCCAGTACGAGCAGATGACTTCTCTGAACCAATCAACTGGAAAAGCTGAAAGCTGAATCGATAGTTGGATCTCCAAATGAAGCTCCAAACTCCAAAAGGCGAGTCTCAAATGCTGTATCACTCAATCTGACCCGAGCGTAAAACAAAACACAAACACTCGAGTCAGGATTAACATTCTTATATCAATAAATCCAACTCAAGTGAAATATCAACTGAAATAAAAGTAACTCAAAGGATGTTTGGGGTAACCATCCTCTAAGGATCCGTGGGTCTATCTACAATGCAGAGATATACACTATAACACCGTAGTCATTTCAAATTAATTTATACCAAAATATCATTTCATTTCAAATATATATATATATATATATATATATATATATATATATATATATATCCAAATTTTATCACTTTAAAAGTTGCGATTCAAATCTACTCAAATTCCAAATTCAAATTTAATCTTATCTAAATCTATAAATTCAACTCAATTCCTAAATAACCATTTCAAATTTTATCGATCTCAAATCCGGGTTTGAATCACAAAATACCCATTTATATTTCAATATATTTCAAAACTTTGAATATTCAACATTTTAAACTAAATTTAACGATTTCATACAGATTTAGTTTATCTTCATTATTATTTAGTCTTGAAGTTTTCCCTCATTAGATTCAATATCATTTAAATAACCTTAAATTACATTTTTCTAAATATTTTCTTTACTTTATTGAAACGGGAAACATTCATTAAATCACATGAATCAAAAATCCAGTTATAAAATCCTATCTTTAAATTTCACATTCAATAACTTCAAATCGATCTAATTAAATATCTTAATTAAATACCATTTCAAATAAACCCAAATTTATCTTCCCAGCCTTACTTATTCAATTTATCACAAAATCTATTTGAAAAATAGATTTACATAAATACTTAACCTGTAACAACCCGGTATTTTGTGATTATTTTAATTGCTTATTTTGATTATTTTATTTGAAACTCTTGATTTAAAAACTTTATTATATTTATTAAATTGGATAAAAAAATTTATTTTAATTATAAATTTTTATTTTTGTGTGAATTATAATTTCAAACCTAAATAAATAGGACATTTCTAGAAAATGTGGATTTTGAACAATCGGATCAAAATTTGACTTTAAATTTAAAATTTAAATACTTGGATTTTTGAATTTTATTTTTTATTATGAAAATAAATTTAATTTCAATACCACTACTTTTCGTTTCGTTGAAACCCGATTTATATTGTGAAAGTTATGCTTTTTACAATATTGCTTGTAAATCGATTTATTTAACAATATGGTTATTTTAATTTATATAGATAATATTTTTATTTGTCAAATCATGTTGTAATATGTGTTATATGACATGTTAGGTATATATTTTATTTTAAAACATTTTTCAAGTGATTTTTAAATTTTTCCAAAGTTTATTGAATTTATTTTCAATTTTTAAAGCCTAGTTTCCATTTTTTAGCTATTTTCTTAATTTAATTATATTTAATTATTTTTATTTAATTATTTTTATTCATTCATTATTTTTTTTGTTTTTTACTTTACTTATATGCCTTTTTATATGTATTTAAAATTGCAAAATGAATTAAGAAATTAGAAAGGTTTTGACCTTTTATATGCATGCCTTTTCATATTCAAAGTTGTCTTTTCATCACCAATCACCACATGCATTCAATTGCTGCCATATTTCTTTGCTTCAGCCGACTTCCCTTCATTTTTCATGCACCAAAGCTTTCTCAAACACAAAAATTTCGGCCTCCATCTCCTGAAGAAAAATTTGGTAAAAATTCATTCTCTTTTTCACTTTTTTTTCCCATTGTTTGTTTGATTTTGCACTTGCATCTCTTCTTGTAGTTAGGCCCTTCCATCTCCAGCGCCATGGCCACCTCCACCACAACCTCAACCGGCCACCATCTTTTTCTTCCCATTGCCTTTCCATAGTCGAGGCCATATATGTTGATGATCCACCAAAATATGAAGAAAACTCCACCTTTATGTCATAGTCGAGCTCTCCACTTGTTCCACCACTCCAACCACCACCTAGGCCTACCCATACACCACCACCACCACCACCAGCCACTTGGTATGCTAAGACCTCTGCCACACCTGTAGTTGTCTCACCAGATCTGATCTTTCTCAATCATGCCTTGGCCGAACCATTTATGGCATGGAAATCCATTGTGTTGCCTTGAATTTGTGTGTACATGCACACATATCCTTATACTCCTTTACATTTATGCATGGCCGACCCATATGAGCCAAAACCTGATCCAAATCCTCATTTTGGCCAAGCATTTCCAACCTATGGCTGAAGCATAAGTTGTTGAATGTAAGTGCAAAAGCTTTGGTGTAACATCCCAGAATTTGTTAAATTTAATTTAGTGACTTATTTGAACTTTTGAATTTAATTTGAAAAGTTTCAAGAGAAATAAAAGTAATATTAAATAAAAGAAAGATATATGAATATAAATAAATAATTTATATCTTAAGTTTTTAAATAAGTAATAAAAGAAAATATAACATGTTATCCCAACTTTTGGCAAAGCTGAGATACCCAAAAATCGGCTGAAAATAAATGATTACTATTCTTGAATATCAACCATGCATTGCAGGATAACCATGGATATCGATGAATTTTATCCGAGTCCAGATCAGGCCACAATTTATAAGACATGATGAGCAAAGCTGTGAAGCCAGCGTTTCAAATTTCAAGTCAATCCGGGTCCGTACGCTTAAGATATGATCGATGCAAGTTAAAGAGAACACACTGTTCGTATCCATCAGCGTTCGTATCGATCCATGTTCGAATCGATGGCATTCGTGTCCATCAGTATAGCGCAACCACGCCACATTCGAATCCATCAGGTTCGAATCCATAGGCGAAAGTACTGTTCGAAACCATCGGTGCAACCTCTGTTCGAACCCAGTTGTTCGACTCCATCAGATTGCTTCGCCTCCATTTACGTCCGCATCGATCAGAAGCGAGTTGGTCTCACGCCTGCCCTGTTCGAATCCAACATGATGAAATCCTTCGAATCCATGATTTCACCCAGCTTCGTATCCACCCAGTATCCTTGCTTCGAATCCATGGAAGAGGTTGTGTTCGAATCCATCCATTAATGCACGCCACGATCGATTCGAACATGCCTCTGTTCGAATCCCTTTGTAAACAAAGCCTTCGAATCCACTTGGTCAAGGCGGCAAAAAACACGAAGTCGACCCATTCAACTCGGAGTAAGAAGCGGATCGATACGAGGAGCGCGTGCCACGTCGACATCCTCACGCGCAAGCCATCGATTCGACCCTATCGATTCGAAGGGGGTCGATTCGAACTCAGCACATCAACCAGAAATGCAACCTTGAATCGATCATAACTCGAGATCTACAAGTCCAAATGACATGAAATTTTCACAGGAGCTTACGTACATACTGAAGAATGTCCACACCAAATTTCACCTCGATTGGATGCATTCTTGATCGATTCGAACCCGACTTCGAATCGATCCCAAAATGGGCCCGGATTTCCAGAATCCGGGCCTGTGGGCCCCCTCACGTGCCAGGAGCGGTCTCCCCGGATTTTAGGCGAAATATCAGCCTTATACACCTATAAATAGAGCCCCGGGTCATTCATAAAAGGGATCGATCTCTCTCTCTTGCTGGATCTTGATTCTGAAGCTCCCAGACTCTACCAGACTCTACTGTGCACTTCACTACTACCGTCATACTCGAATTTCAGAGCTATAATCCATTGTAATCCATTGTAATCAACTGTAATCAGCGAAGAACATCAATAAAAGTTAAAACCTTTGAAGTGGACGTAGGCCGGAGATAGCCGAACCACTATAAACCGTGTGTTCTTGTTCATAATTTATGTTTTGTTGCGTATTACTTGCTTAGATCTGTGGTTTGTGTTTGAATATTGCTTATTTGTATTCATACACTAGTGCTTTCACAATACTTGGGGTTTGTGACCAATTTTGGCGCAAAACACTTTCGTGCTTTCACTGAGAAGAACTAGCACCCGCTACACCAAATTCAGAATTCAGATTTGAAAGTTTAAAGGATTCAGATTGATTCAACAATGACTCGACAGAACAGTAGAAGGTAGAGGGCCGAGGGAAGCCAACAAGGAGGAAGTCAGGAGGCATCCTTTGGAGCTGGAGAAGGACAAGCCTCGATTTACATCACTAGGGACGAGATGGAGGCTATGGCAAATTCGATACGAGAAAGCATGATGAAGACCTAACAGGAGATACTGCAGAATTTCCTCGAACAAATGAGGGCAGCGAATGTGCAAAACCTTGGACCAACTACAACAACTGCAAGTGCGGGACAAGAAATCAGGATTGCAGAAGCTAATGAAGGTCAGGTTCAAGACCAGAATATAGGAGCTGAAGATAATCAACAAGGACTTGGGGGCAGGCCTCAGGGTCCGATACTGGAAGACCAGTAGACGGAGCTCAACAGGTTGGAACCAATGCTTATGCTAACGAGCCTCACGAAGAATATGTACCAGAGTTCCCTTCAAGACTCGGGGGGCAGGACGGGAATGTAGCCAGGGGTCAACCCATGGATGGAGACGAGAGAATGATTGGACTCATGCGACGAATCATGAGAGGAGGATTGTCTAGTGGAGGGCTGGAAGAAGTCAGTCGGAGTCCGTTCACTCCGAACATTCGAAACGCAAGGAACCCTCCAAAATTCAAACTACCAACGCTAGATCCTTATGACGGGAGGTCAGACCCTACCATGCACATTACTAGATATATTAGATACATGGAAGTGCTGGGGGCATCCGAGGAAGTGATGGCACGATGCTTCCCTCTATATTTGTCAGATTTGGCTGCACTTTGGTTCAGGAAATTAGAGACTGGATCAATTAGAACATGGAGCGAGCTTGTAGATTGCTTCATTAGACAGTTTAGGGTCCATGTGACACGACCCAAGAGTGTGATGACTTTAGCCTCAATAAAGCACCGGACCGGGGAGTCCATAAAAGATTTTATATTGAGATTTAATGCAACGGTGACTTCTGTAGATCGCCCAGATCCATCAATGATTTTAATGGCGGCAGTGGCAGGAGTTGGGGAAGGCACCAAATTCAAAGATTCTCTGACTAAAGATCCACCGCAAGATCTTGGAGAGTTCTTTCATAAAGCTGAAAAGTTCGTCCGATTAGAAGAATCACGAGCCAAGAGGCAGGAAACAAATGCTGCACAGGGCGAAGGAACCGCCAGGGAACCGTCTGAAGCGGACAAAGGAAAGAGGAAACATGATGACAGATATGATGGTTTTGATAAATGGAAGAAATTCCGAGAACCAAGGTTCAGGCAATACACAAATCTGACTGTAGGCCTGGAACGAATTTACATTGAAACTCGGGGGCAACTCCCCTATCGAAAGCCACCCAGGAGGGATCCCACTGAGCGGGAGCGCAGAACTGGAAAATACTGCATATTCCATGAGCTGGACGGGCACACTATAGAGGAATGCCACCACCTAAAGGATAAGGTGGAAGAACATGCCAGGAGTGGCAGATTGCCATAATATGTCAGAGAACGGACAGCGGCGGTAAGGCATGAACAACTACCGCCTCCACCTAGCAGGAACGATCCTGGATCGGGATCACGACTCGTCATCAACTGGTTAAAAATAGCAAAGGCCAAGCCCGGGATTTGGACTTCGGTCGAATAATTTCATTTAGATTTGTTTTCAGAATAAACGGTTACTCTACTTACTCATGTACGGGAACCAGAGAGATCCCTAGGCATGCTCTGAGATGGAGATAAACCGATATGCCCGGAGAGGCAATGTTTAGCTTTTTCCTGATGTTTGGGATTGAACATCTAGGACTCAAATTTAAATAAATAAATTAGAATTTCTTAAAAATAAACCTTTGACCGGATAGTCAAAGGATGGACATTAAATACCAATATAAAAATGATCGCTTTATGACCCTACCCGGAGAAGCGGGGTCCGAAGTGCAAGAAGTGAGTTGCTTCGCCGGAGAGCGACAGGATCAACTCACTTAAGCGCTGTTTCCCCTTCACCAGAGAATGACAGGATGGGATCCAGCAAGAGCCCGGAGAGGCAATGATTGGTCTAGAACGACCAAGACATCGCTTAATGTTCAGATACACTGAACCGGAGTGCAAGAAGTGAGTTGCTTCGCCGGAGAGCGACAGGATCAACTCACTTAAGCGCTATTTCCCCTTCACCAGAGAGTGACAGAATGGGATCCAGCAAGAGCCCAGAGAGGCTATCATCGGTTTAGAACAACCAAGACATCGCTATATGCACTAGCTGGGGCCGGAGTGCAAGGGATAGAAGGCAATTCCAGAGTGCAATAAGATCTTTCTATTCAATCGCTAAGTCGGGAACGGACTTGGCAAGGGTCCGGAGTGACCATCAATAGTCCAGAGAGACTGAAGAATTTCGTTCTTAACTTCCACTGAAAGAAATTGATAACAACTTCGCTTCGAACAGGCATGAACTTGATTGATAATACTGCAGCTACGAATGAAACGTGAATTTACTACACTCAATTTAAGACTGTTCAAAACATACCTTTTACAAAAAGGCATGTTTTGGGGGGCAAAGTGTTATCCCAACTTTTGGAAAAGCTGAGATACACAAAAATCGGACGAAAATAAATGATTACTATTCTTGAATATCAACCGTGCATTGCAGGATAACCATGGATATCGATGAATTTTGTCCGAGTCCGGATCGGGCCACAATTTACAAGACATGATGAGCAAAGCTGTAGAATCCAGCCTTTCAAATTTCAAGTAAATCTGAGTACGTACGCTCAAGATATGATCGATGCAAGTTAGAGAGAACACGCCGTTCGTATCCATCAGCGTTCGTATCGATCCATGTTCGAATCGATGGCATTCGTGTCCATCAGTATAGCGCAGCCACGCCACATTCGAATCCATCAGGTTCGAATCCATAGGCGAAAGTACTGTTCGAAAGCATCGGTGCAACCTCTGTTCGAACCCAGTTGTTCGACTCCATCAGATTGCTTCGCCTCTATTTACGTCCGCATCGATCAGAAGCGAGTTTGTCTCGCGCCTGCCCTGTTCTAATCCAACATGATGAAATCCTTCGAATCCATGATTTCACCCAGCTTCGTATCCACCCAGTATCCTTGCTTCGAATCCATGGAAGAGGTTGTGTTCGTATCCATCCATTAATGCACGCCACGATCGATTTGAACATGCCTCCGTTCGAATCCCTTTGTAAACAATGCCTTCGAATCCACTTGGTCAAGGCGGCAAAAACACGGAGTCGACCCATTCAACTCGGAGTAAGAAGCGGATCGATACGAGGAGCGCGTGCCACGTCAACATCCTCACGCGCAAGCCATCGATTCGACCCTATCGATTCGAAGAGGGTCGATTCGAACTCAGCACATCAACCGGAAATGCAAACTTGAATCAATCATAACTCGAGATCTACAAGCCCAAATGACATGAAATTTTCACAGGAGCTTACGTACATACTGAATAATGTCCACACCAAATTTCACCTCGATTGGATGCATTCTTGATCGATTCGAACCCGAGTTCAAATCGATCCCAAAGTGGGCCGGGATTTCCAGAATCCGGGCGTGTGGGCCCCCTCACGTGCCAGGAGCGGTCTCCCTGGTTTTTAGGCAAAATATCAGCCTCCTACACTTATAAATAGAGCCCCGGGTCATTCAGAAAAGGGATCGATCTCTCTCTTGCTGGATCTTGATTCTGAAGCGCCCAGACTCTACCAGACTCTACTGTGCACTTCGCTACTATCGTCGTACTCGAATTTCAGAGCCATAATCCATTGTAATCCGTTGTAATCAACTGTAATCAGCGAAGAACATCAACAAAAGTTAAAACCTTTGAAGTGGATGTAGGCCGGAGATAGCCGGACCACTATAAATCGTGTGTTCTTGTTCATAATTTCTGTTTTGCTGCGTATTGCTTGCTTAGATCTGTGGTTTGTGTTTGAATATTGCTGATTTATATTCATACACTGGTGCTTTCACAATACTTGGGGTTTGTGACCAATTTTGGCGCAAACATAACAAAAACAAGAATTTGTATTAAATAATAAAATAAAATATATGTGATAGATTACATGTTAATAGTTAAACTTTAAATTGAAATAAAAATTAAAAAAAATGTATGTTTGTAATAAAATTTATATAGGTATAAAAGACATAGGAATACATATAAGTCTGCATGAGAATTTTATAAACAAGGAAACAAGACTTATACAGGAAGATGAAAATCTACAGAGTAAAGCAAATTAGTACTTACAAAAATAACGTAAGATTGCCTGTTTAATATACAAGGAAGCATGGACATTAATGCTTTCATTAAATGCTTTCAAACTCAGCCCATACACAAGTCATTCGAAATAGTAGAAAGAAGAAAAAAATTCTCTGATTAAAAGTATGCAAATAGTTACAAAGTAAAAATGAAAAGAAGAAAAAGTCTTGCTTCAGTAAACCTTCCCCTGTACAAACCCTCTCCTTTATATATACTCATGCATAGTTTCTTTATTTCATTTAAACAAATCTTAGCAAAGCCTGAAAGAAAATAAAAGGAAACATCATACTTTACAAATTCAAGATTATTCAAGTGAGTGAAACAAAGAAAAAGAAACTAAATAGCAGATCAAACTGTTTCTTTTTCAAAACAGAAGCTATCTGTTCATCAATATATTCAAGTGAGTAACTTAAATTTAAAATTTTCTTAAGAATATTTTCTTATGTTTCTTATGTCTAGAATAATTTTGTTTATTTGTATATATATATATATATATTTATGCAATTCTATGAAAATATGATGTCTGCCTGTTTAATGATCTGGAAAACATCTCCGTCATAAAATTTCAAGCTCAGATTTAAACAAAAATCATCTCTGCGTAAATCTATTGATTGATAGGACTTATTATCCAAACAAGATAGATTTATTTGATCATAAAGCAAATTTCAAAATTTGAATTTGAGTTTATAAGGTAGAGCTGCTCTTTGGAAACTTAAAGAACAGGCAATGTTTAGTATAAGTGAAATTTCAAACATTTTAAAATATCAATTCAAGTTTATAACTTGAATTCTTATCTGTAAGTAGGGTTTTTAAGATGTAAATGATGATTTTTAAGTGAGTATTTAATGTGCAGTTCACAGTTGAATGAAAAATGCATTTAAACTATTTTCCGATGATCGAACAAATTTTAAATGCTAAAATTTGGTTTGAAGCAAGCTTTAACAACAGTGACTTCGTGAAAATTATCAAAGAATTTTTCTATTGCATAGATTTGAGGTACGAGTTCAAATTAGGGTTTTAGTTGAGCTTTTGCACGTCTGTTGACGTGACGAGTTCGTAATCTAGGTACGATCGAGTGTCATGAGAATTTGGGGGATGATGGCTTGGTGTGTTGACGTGATATGGCCGGAAGCGTGGGTTTTCTGGTTTACTGAGCGAGGAGAACGAGGCGAGTTGGTTAGGTATGTTCAAGTTTCAGTTTCGACGAGAGGGTGAAAATTCGATTTCGAGTTCTCTGTGTTGAATCGAGTTTTGGGTTCGAGCGTAGGAATGAAATGTGATTTGCCGATGGTTGCGACGCCCACCAGAACGGCGGCACGACGTCGTGCACGTGCACGATGTCGACTTCGTATCAGCGGGTTTGGGCCTGGGGAGACTCGGGGAAGCATTCGGGAAAAAGGGGTTTTGGGCTCGAAGTCATCTCGCGTTCGAATGGGGTTATTTCCAACAGTAATAACATAAAAGAAAAAAAGAAAAGAAGAACAAGAAGAAGAAGGATACGTGAACGATCAGGGGATGTCTCGGGGAAGAGACGGGAAGAACCCGAGTTGGACTTGAGTAAAAACTTGGAAGTCTCGAGTTTGCTTTTGCATTAGGTTAGGACGAAACAAAATTTCAAGTTAATAATGATTAAGTAAATTTTTGGCATTTACAAGGTAACCAATGTTGATTATGTTAAGTTAAAAACTTATTATAAGTTATAAATTAGTTAACAATGTTTTAAAAATTTTAATTAATCTTTTAATTAATCGATTAAATTTAAAATAAGAATTGAAATCAATTTACATTAAAACTTTCAATGAAATAATAAATTGATTTCCAAAGAGCAAAGAAGGTTTTCAAATGATAATTACGGTAAATAATTTTTATTAATTAATAGTTTTGAAAAGAAATTAAGAATGATTTATAATTTGTAATTAAAATTGATTAATAAACAATTAAGTATTTAAATTAATTTGTAATTGAGAATTTGTCAATTGGATAAATTAAGTTAATAAATTAAAATTGGCAATTAATTAAAATAACTAATTAAGAAAACAATTAATCAAGTTAATCAAGATTTAATCAAGTTATCCAAATTTAATCATTGATTTTAAACATCACTACAAATAATTGTGTGGTGAATTTATTTAAACCACATTGGAAAATATTTAACTAACTGTCGTGCACTAGATTGATATTTTTGTTCTGATTGCGATACTATATGATGTAGATTGCTATGTACTACACTATGTTTGTGTTTGTTCTGTATTGATGTGAAAACCCTATTAGCCGTAAAATGGCATTTAAACTTCGATGCGACAGGGAATCGGATTTTAGTTAGTTATCCGAAACCCACATCGAACCTGTGGATTTTTGTGAACGACATATCTACATGTTTTTAAAATTTACGTTCACTATTCGGTTTAGCCGGGAAAGGACCTTTGTCTCATATAACCCATTCCGAATAGGTGATACGATGAAATGGATGAGCATTTGAAGACGGTGGTGAAGACCAGACATCTTCAAGAACGATAAGATAACCTGTCGAATGACTCTGCACTGAGTTGCTCCGGTATAGAGTTCTCCATATGTGATGTGGAATCCGATCTGAATTATGAACACCCGGATTGCGAAGACTTCTTCGGAAGTGCCTTCGGTTCTGTTCGAACCCTGAACAGACTTTTATGGATTGTATGTCTAACATTACATTTGATACATAAAGAAGATTTCTTTCAAAAACATTTCCGTTGGTGGTGGATAATTTATTCTCTTCGCTTAACGCCCTTCTCTGAGACGTATGAGCTCAGAGGTTATGTAGTTAAAGGTTATCATTAATATATTTCCAACTTGGTAATGTGGCATGCTGAGTGCTTCTGATCATTTGTTGATCAAAGTGTGACTTTTGTGAAAAGCGTAGCTTTGTGGACGAGACTTCGTCGAACCTCACAACCCGGTAATGGTCGAAATAGGAAAGATACAGCATGGTTATTGGGGGTAGCGCCCCTTAGCGTATGTGCATTTCCTTCTGGATAGAAGTGGTATCATGGTATGGAGCCGAGATACTTAACTTATGTGGATATCGCAAACATGTATATTTTTTACTTTGTGATTGTTGTTGGGGCCCCGGATAAAGGTTGGTTACAACCGGGGGATGGCATACTCGTGTTAGTGTTACCTAGTTTAGAGGTAACTCGGCCTTGTGTTGGCAGAGATCCGGTTAGGTTCTCGAGTTGTCCCTCCAGAGGCATACCAATGTGGCCCAGGAAGTTCCTTAGCCTGACCATTTGTTGGAAATCCAATTACCAATACGAGCCCAGTACGGTTTTAGATGTATTACTTGCCATTTACTTATGGTAGTCACCACTGTTTAGATGGTAGCTATAGTAGGCATAGTATGAAATGTCAATGCTCGCAAAGATTTATATTATACTTTCGATAAGTTTTATACACTATGCACTAGTAATAATATCAAAGAAATTTCCCCGTACCAAGAATATTGGACTATCATAAGAAGAAATCTCCCCCAATTCTGCGATTGCATTGTGTGTGTGGCGGTAGGTCTTATGGTAGTTTCATTTTTAAAAAGCATACCGAAATTATTTTTTAAATCTACTTTCTTTAAAAGAAATTGTTTTTGTTTACTCATACCAGTCCCATGACTGACCTGGAGTTTATTATTCTTTCCTAAACTCCGAGTGCCCTTAATTTCCACACGGGCAGCCTAGTAGCAGGTTTCCGTTTTCTGGAGTTAGCTGTATTTTGGAGCTCTTATCTTGGAGATATTCTAGAAGGTTTTGGGGATCTCTGGTGTTTATTCTTTGGGAGTTCGCTATCGCTTCCTTCCTTTTGAAGACGTTTTGGATATATGATCACTGTTGTATTATTTTGATGCTTGTTTGGAGTTGAGATGTATGTATTAAATACTCTGATATAGTTATGGATATTATGATATAGTATCTCTGATGTATGCATGATACTCATTCTGTTCCGTTGTTTTATATTCATCTGGTGTTGTTATAAGCTCCATCCGAACCGAAATTTGACATTTGAATCTCCGGCAGTCGAATACAAGTGAGGTATTTGATGTCGACTTTTGAACACTGAATTTTGGGTCGTAACATATTAGTATCGGAGCCGAAGGTTGAGTAAGAACTTTAGCTACGGAGTATAACGCATTAGATGGCTCATTAGAGACGGGGTGAAGTATACCCTAGAACGAGAATAACCGAGACTGAAACTCTGAATTTTCTTAGTCTATTTCTTTTTACTGCTGATATTCCTTATGATATTTCGTCCGTATATCTAAATCAATTTTCTTAATAATTACAGATAGTAAGAATGAGCGGACGAAGAGGAAGAGTTAGGGGTGAAGGGAATGCAGCAGCTAATCAAATTCCTCCAGCAGCAGAAGCCGCAATACCTACTCAGAATCAGCCGAATCTGGCTGATTTATATAAGAATTTCTCAAAGCTTGGTGGCAAACCGTTCATCGGCAAGGAGTCAATTGTTGAGGCTCAAGCATGGGTAAGATCATGTGAGAAAATCTTTAAAGGGCTAAAGCTGCAAGACGAGAGAAGAGACTCATAGCTGCTTGGCAACTCCAAGAAGAAGCTTCAGCCTGGTGGGAAACAGTCATTATAGATGAACCAGAAGAAGAGTTTACTTGGAATCATTTTAAGCAGGTGTTTGAAAAGCGTTATATGTTGTCGGCAGGAATTTCCAGAATGTATCAAGAATTTTTGGATTTAAAGCAAGAAAGCTTGTCATTTGAGGAGTACTTAAATAAGTTCAACGAACTATCCCGTTTCGGTCCAGAGTTGTTAAACATGCCTCTTAAGAAAAATGAAAGGTTCATCCGTGGAATGAACCGGAAGTATCACGAAAGCATGACAGCACACGTCAAAGAATCTTTTTCTGATCTTATTGATATGGGATATAGGTATGTCACACTGGATATGTAGGAGATTCCAAGGGAAGGAGGAAATTCAAGTAATCCGAATTGGAAAAAAAGGAAGTTTGGGGGCAAGAGGCCACAACAAGACAAGGATAAGAAGAGCAGTCAAGGAAATTCGGCAAGAAATATGACTTGTTACAATTGCCAAGAGAATGGCCATCATTCAAACAGCTGCAAAAATCCGAAGAAGCAAGTTAAGAAGGAAAAACCTGTGAGGAATGATCAAGGGGCTAAAGAATGCTATAATTGTCACAAGCCTGGACATGTTATTAAAAATTGCCCTGTAATGAGGCAAGCACAAGTGGCAAATGTTTATGCGATAAAGAAAGACCCTTCAACTTCGAAAGCAGATAAAGGAAAAGGTGTTCAGGAAGGTAACCTTACTATTTATGATAGAGCTGTTAGAGTTTTATTTGACACAGGAGCTTCACATAGCTTTATCTCCCAACAAACCGTAAGCGAATTAGAACTTAAAACCGAATATGTTGACGACCATATTTGCGTGAAAAATCCAGTTGGAGGTCCCGCAAATCTTTGTTTGTATTGTAAGAAAGTTCCTATTTCATATGCTTGCTATCAATTTCCTATCAACCTTTATATCCTCGAATTTAATGAATTTGAAGTCTTACTCGGAATGAACTGGTTATCGAAATACGAAGCTAAATTGGATTGTAATAATCGGAAAGTTTTAATCAAAACAATCCTTGGAAATTTTATTGAAATCTCTTATGAGCATCCGAGTCCAAAGAGAGATAGATTGATGTATACTTTGGGATATCCTGAACCCAGTTTGCAGTCTATACCTGTTGTTCGAGAATTTTCTGATGTATTTGAAGAAGTAAAATCCTTACCTCCACACAGAGAAATAAATTTCCGAATTGACTTAGTACCTAATACTCGTCCCGTCGTTCACACAAGTCGCAGGATGGCACCTAGGGAAAGAATTGAATTAGTCAATCAAACTCGAGATTTACTAAAGAAAGGATTGATTCGCCCTAGTGTTTACGAATGGGGTTCAGTTGTCGTATTAGTGGCTAAATCGGACGGATCTTTAAGATTGTGTGTAGATTACCGCGATCTCAATAAACAAAATCTCAAGAACAAATTCCCTTTACCTAGAATTGACAATCTATTCAATCAACTTCATGGCGCTCGATTCTTTTCTAGGATGGATCTTGCTCATGGATTCCATCAGCTGCGAATAGCTGAGGACTGTGTCCTTTTAACTGCCTTTAGGGGTCCTGACATGTTCTACGAGTGGTTAGTTATGCCCTTCAGACTAACCAACGCTCCCGTGTACTTCGTAGATTTAATGACCCGAGTATTTCGAGAAGTATTGAACAAATTTGTCCTTGTATTTATTGATGATATCTTGATTTACTCCAAAACTGAAGAGGAGCATGCTGAACTTCTCAGAATTGTTTTGGAGATATTGAGGAGGAACATCTTATTTGCTAAGTTTTCTAAATGTCACTGTTGGGTCAAAGAAGTCAGATTTCTCGGTCATATTGTTAATGAAGAAGGAATTTCTGTTGACCCAAGCAAGATTTCTGCAATTCTGGACTGGAAGCGACCCACTACTCCTAGAGAAGTTTGAAGTTTTCTGGGTTTAGAGGGATATTATAGAAAGTTTGTACATGATTTTTCTAAGTTGGCTAGCCCATTGACTAAGCTAACAATAAAGAATGCTAAATTCGATTGGACTCCAAAATGTGATGAAGCTTTCCAGGAATTGAAAAAGAGATTGACTACTGCTCCTATTCTGGCTATTATTAACGGTAATCAGGGCTTATCTGTCTATACTGACGCATGTGGTGATGGGGGTAGGTGCAGTATTAATGCAGAATGGGAAGGTAGTTGCCTACGCGAGTAGACAATTGCGTCCGCCGAGAGAAACTACCCAACACATGTTTTGGAGCTTTTGCCTATTGTTTTCGCTTTAAAAATCTGGTGACACTATCTTCTAGGTGAGAATCTTTTCACTTTCTTAACAATTTGCGAAATTAACTAAACAATATATTTAATAAACTCTCTTTGTTTTAGGTGAAAATTTTGAATTATTCACCGACCATAAATCCTTGAAATCTCTCTTCACCCAGAAAGATCTGAATCTGCGACAACAACGTTGGTTGGAATTTCTGGCATCTTATGACCTAGATATTCTATATACGCCGGGAAAGGCCAATGTAGTTGCGGACGCCTTGAGTAGAAAGCATGCTATTCTTGCTCATCTGGTTATCTCTCCTACTCTTCTCAAAAGGATTGCGAGACAGCAGAAAGAAGATGAGTTTCTTCGAGGAATCTATAAAAGAATATGCCAAGGTGAAGATACTAGTTTTGAGATGGATAATAGAGGAGTTATAAGGATGAAAAGCATAATTTGTGTCCCTGACATTCCAGAGCTGAAACGTGAAGTTCTAGATTAATGTCACAAATCAAAACTCGGTATCCATCCAGGAGTTAATAAAATGTATCGAGATATTAAAATAATGTTTTGGTGGAAGACAATGAAGAGGGACATATCTATTTATGTGAGTCGTTGTGCTACTTGTCAACAAATCAAAAGTGATCAAAAGAAAGTGGCCGTTTTACTTCAGCCTTTGGAAGTACCGAAGTGGAAATGGGATCAAGTTTCGATGGATTTCATCGACGGATTGTCATGAACCAAGAAGGGAAATGAAGAGATTTGGGTTATAGTGGACCGTCTAACCAAAACTGCTCACTTTATTCCTGTGCAATCCACTCGGACTGCAGCAAGCTTAGCAGGGCTATATATAAAGGAAATTGTTTATCTCCATGGTACTCCCAGCAGTATAGTGAGTGATCGTGACCCGATCTTCGCTAGTAGATTTTGGGAGGCATTCCAAGCCGCTTTGGGAAGGAAATTGAATTTCAGCAATGCTTATCACCTACAATCTGATGGGCAAACTGAAAGGGTTAACCGAATTCTAGAAGACCTATTGCGTGCTTGCATTCTCGATTTTGGTGGTTCTTGGGAGGACCATTTACATCTGGTCGAATTCTCTTATAACAACAGCTATCAGGCCAGTATAGAAATGACTCCTTTCGAAGCTCTATATGGTCGTCCATGTCGATCAACTGCATGTTGGATCGAATCAAGTGATAGACTCGTCCTTGGACCAGATATGATTAAAGAAGCCATAGAGAAGGTAGATTTTATTCGAAAGAAATTAATAACCGCTCAAGGTCATCAGAAGAGCTATTATTCAAGTGAGTGAAACAAAGAAAAAGAAACTAAATAGCAGATCAAACTGTTTCTTTTTCAAAACAGAAGCTATCTGTTCATCAATATATTCAAGTGAGTAACTTAAATTTAAAATTTTCTTAAGATATTTTCTTATGTTTCTTATGTCTAGAATAATTTTGTTTATTTGTATATATATATATATATTTATGCAATTCTATGAAAATATGATGTCTGCCTGTTTAATGATCTGGAAAACATCTCCGTTATAAAATTTCAAGCTCAGATTTAAAGAAAAATCATCTCTGCTTAAATCTATTGATTGATGGACTTATCCAGACAAGATAGGTTTGTTTGATCATAAAGCAAATTTTAATATTTGAATTTGAGTTTATAAGATAGAACTGATTTGTAGAAACTTAAAGAACAGGCACTGTTTAGTATAAGTGAAATTTCAAACATCTTAAAATATCAATTCAAGTTTATAACTTGAATTCTTATCTATAATTAGGATTTTTAAGATGTAAATAATGATTTTTAAGTGAGTATTTAATGTGTAGTTCACAGTTGAACGAAAAATGCATTTAAACTATTTTTCGATGATCGAACAAATTTTAAATGCTAAAATTTGGTTTAAAGCAAGCTTGAACACCAGTGACTTCTTGAAAATTATCAAAGAGTTTTTCTATTGCATAAATTTAAGGTACGAGTTCAAATTAGGGTTTTAGTCGAGCTTTTGCACACGTTTGTTGACCTGACGAGTTCGTCATCTAGGTATGATCGTGTGTCACGAGAATTTGTGTAACAACCCTGTATTTTGTAATTATTTTATTGTATATTTTAATTTTTTTTAATGTAAGATTTTGATTTATAAACTTATTTTACTTATTTGAAATAATTAAATTTATTATTTAAATATAATCTTGATTTTTACATGAGTTATAATTCCAAACTTGTGTAAGTTGAATATTTGCCTGAAATGCTGATTTTGGTCAAAATAGTCAAACTGTGACTTTCAACTTAAAATTTTAAAAGTTTAAAATTTTAATTTTTTTCTTTTATTATGAAAGTACATAAAATTCTAAGAATACCACTTTTCTTTTCGTTGAAATCGGATGTAAACTGTGGAAGTTATACCCTTTACAATATTGTGCGTATATAGGGTTATTTACAATGACTATTTTAAATTGTATAAATTACTTCTTATTTGTTATATTTTATTTTAATATGTGATAATATGTTATATTATGTATATTTTGACTTTTAAGTATTTTTAAAATGATAATATAATTTTTCTAAAGTTTATTCGAATTTATTTGAATTTATAAAGCCTAGTTGGTATTTACTGCATTTTTCTTTATTTAACTTTCTATTTAATAAAAATTCAATTATTATTTTACCTTGAAAATGTTTTAAAACCATTTTTAATTAAAAAAAAATTTTAAAATTTTTTTTTGTGAAGTAATAAATTTACCAAAGTCATTGGAGATTTTCTTGTAATTTTTATGTCTGGGTTGCTATTTTTAAGCAATTTCTAATTTCCTTTTTCTATTTTACTTAAAATAAATTATTTATTTTATTTTATTCTTACTTAGTTTCGGTTTTAAATAACATTTCTGAGTTTATTTTGTTTTTATAAAATTAAAAA
Source organism: Allium cepa (assembly GCA_030765085.1). NCBI lineage: Eukaryota > Viridiplantae > Streptophyta > Magnoliopsida > Asparagales > Amaryllidaceae > Allium > Allium cepa. Next base: position 8,973,220 of record CM060937.1, read on the forward strand.
GAAAAGGAAATGCAAAAGGTTTAGAAAGTTAAGAGATCTTAAAAGCCTGAAACGTAAAGACGTTTTATCCGTTTCTTTTTGCAATCAATACATCAATTTATCTTAGCCATTCCGTTCCTCATCCTTTGCATCCGACTCCCTCATATTATTCACGAATTTTCAAGCTCCAAAACCCTAAAAATAATGGCCTCCATCTTGAGAAAAAAATCCGGTAATGGCTACATCTTTTTCAACCTTTTTCTTCTCATTTTCTATGTATTTTGCCTAGTTTTCTATGCTTTCTGGATTGGCCTCTACCACCCACCATCACCACCATACTCTCCACCATCCCCTACCACTCTTCCTTGGCATCATCTCCAGCCATCATTTCAGATCCATCCATGGCCACACCTCCCTTGGTGACAAAACTCCACAAAATTGCAAATAATATCCAAAACAATGCACTAGCCACCACTATTACTTCACCACCTTCATACTTCACCATGGCCACCACCTCTAGCCACGACCACCACCATGCTACCACCACTACACTTCATCTTAGTCTCTGTCCAGATATGAAATTGACATGGCCAAGACTCCACGAACCAAAACTCCACAAAAACAATGCATAAAGCCTTGAAACATTCATGATAGCCACCCTATCACTTCATATCTTCATCCACCACCTTGGCCACCACCATAGGCCGCCACCACCACCTTTTCCAGACCTCCCCACACCCCTCCATCTACTGTCCAAACCTGTACAAGTATGGCCAAGCCCCACTTGACCCAAAGCCGAGCCTTGTTGTGCTCAAAAACGTCATATATGTTGCCTTGACCAATTGTATGCTTCATGTTATAACCCTACCACTCCATACTCCTTCTAGCCGTGATTTATGGTGCCAAACCTAAGCTATATCATCATCATGGCTGAACCCAAGAACCTCCTAGGCCAAGCATTTGAATGGTTAAAGCAAGGTCAAGTAATCTATTGCTTTGTTGCTTCGTATTTTCATTGTTTCAACATTGTTTTGCGTTGAATATTTATGTGTGTATTGTCTTGTTTTGGTTATTGTTTACAAGACAAATATCAAGGCTCTCCATTCATTCAAATCAAAAGTCGTGCTGTATCGTGCTTGTCATACTTTTGGAACCGCTCTTGTGTTTGTTGTTTTGGTCTTCAGCTTGAAACAGTGAGTCTTTCTCACTCTGACATTTATACTTATGAAAAGTGAATTGATGACAAGTCTTTATTAATAAAAAATGTTTATGCAAGTTAATGATGATCATATGATATGCTATGCCATGTTATTACCATATTATTACCATGTTAAAACTGTTAATTTTCACCTGACATCTGATATATGACTGTATATTGTGATATTGACCTTGTTTATATTATTTCTGCATATGATCACACTGCAAGTTCCCTGTTAGAAAAAAAATGTTATGGGCTGAAATGATAGGTCTGAATGGTTTTAAATTTTTCATTTTGACTTGATATTGCGGGTTTGAAATGATAAAACCTGGATTTTCTTTGTAAATTATGGGTTGAAATGATATATTACCCATATCACTTTACCTAGCGTAGAAAATTATATACAGGCCCGTAGTTAAAACATGTTTTTCTAAAATTTTAAATATTTTAGAAATTTAATTATTATAATATTTTGATTTTTAATTTAATAAAAAAAAGGATTTTTGTAAATTATTATTGATTTTCTGAATAATTGTAAGTGAAATGAATTAATGAAAAAGTTAGAAATTTTGAACGTAAGTTATTTTGGAAATTTTGATTTAATTATAATTGGAAATTTAAGTGAACATGAAATTATGATAAATTTATGATAATTTGAATTTAAATAAATTTAAAGTGATTTTATATTATATTAATGATTTTAATAAAGTTGAAATGTGAAATGAATGAATATTGTAAGTTGAAATTTTGAAATATAACTAAAATTGGAAATTTATGAAATTGACGTAAAAGTGAACTTTTAGTTAAGTAAATAAAAATAAAACAAAGTTATATTTGAGAATTTGAACTTAAGTGTTAAGTTGAAATTTAATGTAATGGATTTTAAAAATTCAACATTGCATTTTAATAAGTGAATTATTATTAAATCTTGATTTTTGAATGGAAATTTAACTTTATAAAATCATGAACTTGAGGAAAATTAAATGATGTTTATAAATGTGAAAATGTATGATTTTATAAGTTAAAAATGTTTTTAATAAAAATATAATTTGTTGAGAAATTTTATTGACTATTTGAAGTTAATTGAATGCATTTTTGAAATGCTATTAATTACAATGTAAATGATATTACAGCATTTGTAAACGCTGTAGTTGATGATAATGAACTAAAAAGCTTAATTGAATTAAAAGCTATTATAGAAATCTTTGTAAGTGCTATAATTTTTGAATTTAACTAAGTTATTCGAAATTTAAGTAAACCTAGTATAACATTTTAAAATGCTGTCTTTTGTTAAATTGAACTGTTTTGAATGTAACTTTCCGTATAAGTTTTCTAAATAATGCGAAAAGTGAATTTTCACGGTTTTAAATAAACTTTGGAAGTTGAAATATTTGGAAATTTAATAATTTAATTATTAAACATAATAACTTCATTGAAATGATAAAAAAGAATTTTTGGAATATAAACTGTTTTGAAATATGAATTGAAATGGTATTTTAGATTGAATAAAATGAATAATGATTTGAAATGAATGAAGTTTGAAAAGATACGATATTTTGATATATTAAAATGATTTGAAACGAAGTTTTGAAAGGATATGATATTTTGATATATTAAAATGATTTGAAACGAAGTTTTGAAAGATATGATATTTTTGATATTAAATGATTTGAAAACGGAGTTTGAAAGATAGGACATTTTGATATTAACATGACTTAAAAAGAAGTTCTGAAAGATATGATATTTTGGAACTGAAAGGTAGTGTTGAAAGGGTATGAAAATTTAATATATTGAAATGGTTAGAAATGACTTGATATTTATTTTGATAAATATTTGAATTGAAAGATATTTTACGATGATATATTGAAATGGTTTTGGAAATGATTTAATCTTTATTTTGATAAAGATTTGGATTGAAAAGGATATTTTATTTTGAAGTATAAATATTGTTTTAAAGTTATAACTGCGGGTTATAATCACGATTGGTTGTTAAAGAGATCGGGATCGGATATTGTCTTATAGCCGGCCAATACCGAAAACCACTTTAACAACTGTGTACGCGGTGGAGATTCCAGAATGAAGTAGGATGGTGGCGACGTTCTCGAGGTATATTACGTGGACCCAAATCCCATGAGTTGGCATATATGACTAAAATAGGAGCTATACCGGGCTACACAAAGGGTCGCACCCTTTCATCGAGCATGCTCCATCAGAAACCATTCTATTACTGTTGTGATTCGATTCGGTGGCGCCACTTTGATTCGGGGGTATTGTTTGAGGTGGGCGGAAGCTGATGGCTTGCCGTCACCACCGGTCCGGGAGTGCAAACGGTGTATCCGCCCTGGCATTGCCTCGCGTGCCGTGTCATATCCTTGTATCTAGCCCACTACGATTTTGGTTTTAAAGATCCGACCGTGTTAAGGTTCACCATCCCCTTAACGCTATTTTCTATATGATTATACTTTACTGATTAGACACTACCGTATATAGCGTATATTACTACATAGTAAATAGTTTAATGGATCCTTAGAGGATGGGCGGTCCCAAGCATCCTTTAAGTTACTGATGCATTTTGTTATTGTTCACTTGAGTTGATTTACAGTTTATAAATATTTATGTCCTGACTCGAGGGTTTTGTGTTTTGCTTTACGCTCGGGTCAGATTGATTGAGTTAGCATTCAAGATTCACCTTCGGCGTTGGAGCTTTCCTTGAAGATCCAGCCATCTATTTTGTTTCAGTATCTAGTGGTTCAGTGATGTATCTGATTTGTACCTGATGTATCCTGTTACTCTTCTGTTGTATCTTATTTAACTCTAATGTATCTCATATTTATATAGTAGCTTCATGAACTACTATCTATTTTTCTTCCGCTGCATTTTTATATACTCTGTGTCTGTGATCTGTGATTTTTATTTACTGTATATTATGTGATTTGCCAAATTTTTATTTACAACGCGGTATTTTGAGCAATCCAATTCCGGCATGAGTATCTACCTATACACTTATAATGGATGTGAATGGTTGAAAATACCTGGTTGTTACTGTTGGTATCAGAGCCAGGTTGCTCTAGGCAAAACTAAGCATATGGAGTGAATGTATTTACAGAATCGCTTTCATTCGAGTTTGAATCTCTCCTTTTTGACTCGATTCCTTTGAATTTTGGAACATTCCCTACGGTTCCGAAATCCATTCGTATCCCTCACTATTCATCTTCTTTTGATTCTGGAGTAACCCATAACTCCGCTTCGAATGATCTTACTAGTGAGTCAGCGGTCACGCCAATTTCAAATTTAATTGAAAAGGGGGAAAACTCCTTTGTAGTTAGCATCGATTCACCAGAGATTCTTATCTATCATTGGTTTAGATGCTAATATCTTTTGTTATTTCAAACTCTAACTCTTGAGATCGAATGTAGATTTACCCTAGAAAAATCAACATTGATCTTATTCGTTAAGTCACGGTTGACCCGGTTAAGGTTGCCCGTGATTTATATAAGCTTATCCATCTTCCTATTCTGTTATTTAATCATGTCATCCTTGTTTCCAACTTATTTTTAAATCATAATCTCCTTTGATTTGTGTTAATCAAAAATTTGAATCTCTACCCTTCTTTGAAAATCTATTCATGTATAGTGTATTTGTAAACTAGTATTTAAAATTAAAATGTTTTATATATTGTGTTGTTTGAGTTATTGATGTTGAGTTGGGTTTCTGATCAATACGACTGATCAGCGCTATCGATAAGATTTCCCAAACACTTTGACAGAACAAACGGACACAATATATTTTTAAAAAAAATTAAATTTTTTTTGTTTAATGAAATAAATTTTGATATATAAGTAAATTTATGGAACTTAATGAAATGATTTAAATTGATAATATGAAATGATAATACTTGATTTATCATTTATTGTTCTACAAATAGATCTATAAATATTTGTTTATAAATTTATTTGGGAACTGAAATGAATTTAAAACAAGAATTTGAGGATTTAAATTCCGATTATTTCGAACTTTGGTTTAATGTTTTAAAGGGTTATATTATTTAAAGTATTTTGAATAGAATTTGTTTTCAAAGAATTTTAAAGGTTTAAAATTTGTGCTCTTCTCTTTGTCGCTGGAAAATAACTTCGGTGATGATCGCGACATCAACGACGTTCATTTTCGAGTTTCGAAGTTAAGAGACTATTTTGTAGTCTTGCTACAGCTTTGTTTTGGGAAATTAAATTGATTTGAATTTCTAAAATATGGCTTGATTTATAATATATATATATATATAGATATATGATTGAAATTTGATTTGACATATTATATATGTATATATATTATTTCTTATCTCTAAATGGTCTGAAGAAATCGGAAATTTAATTCTTAAATTCTATTTTTAAAGAATAATTTCAATTGTAAGAAGAAAATAAAAAAAATTTGAATAAATGATTTAAGCTTGAAATGATTGAATTGGAAATTTTATTTGTATAATAAAATTGCATTCAAATATAACTTACCAAAATTTCAGAAGTTAAAAATGTAATTGGATAATATACGATATAAAAAGATTTTATAAATAAAATTTGAGTAGTTATAATAAATGTTATACACTTAAATTTTAATTATAAAATGATTAACAGAGGTAAATATAATAAAGGGTAATTGAATGACTTACAATAAAATGATGTTAAAAGAACTAAGAATAAAAGAAAGAAGTTATAAAAAAAAGTGTAAATATATTTAACATGAGTGATAAATATATTGAGAGGAATAAATTTAAGTTTAATTAGGAATAAAGAAGAATTAAATTTATTAAGTACAATGTGAGTGTAATAAATGATTATTTTTCAAACCCATGGTTCTAAAAATTGTTAATTTAAGATGATTGGATAATAAGATAATGAAATTTGAGATAGTTAAGATATGTTAACTTGTGTAAAGATTTATTCTCTGTTTAAGTTGAAATCTCCATGCTTTCGAATTCATTTCCTTATTTTGTTTTTCAAACTATCTTTTGGTTGTCCTTATCATCCTTTCCTTGCTATAGACCGGTATATGCATCTTTCTATAATATTTCTTTTTAGAAATCTTTCTATAATCTTTGATAGACCTTTCGTAATCATTTTGAATCCACCTTTTTCGTGCTTGTGTTCTTGATTCTGGAGGATCTTGGAAAGATCACCTCCACCTTGTTAAACTTACCTATAACAACAGTTATCAGGTATAACTTCAATCTTCTTGTCATCTTATCTTAATCCTATTTCACACTATCTTTTCTGTGCCATTCCATACCTCATTCCTTTTCGGGGACGAAAAGTTTTGAGTGGGGGAGAGTGTAACAACCCTGTATTTTGTAATTATTTTATTGTATATTTTAATTTTTTTTAATGTAAGATTTTGATTTAAAAACTTATTTTACTTATTTGAAATGATTAAATTTATTATTTAAATATAATCTTGATTTTTATATGAGTTATAATTCCAAACTTGTGTAAGTTGAATATTTGCCTGAAATGCTGATTTTGGTCAAAATAGTCAAACTGTGACTTTCAACTTAAAATTTTAAAAGTTTAAAATTTTAATTTTTTTTCTTTTATTATGAAAGTACATAAAATTCTAAGAACATCACTTTTCATTTCGTTGAAATCGGATGTAAACTGTGGAAGTTATACCTTTTACAATATTGTGCGTATATAGGATTATTTACAATGACTATTTTAAATTGTATAAATTACTTCTTCTTTGTTATATTTTATTTTAATATGTGATAATATGTTATATTATGTATATTTTGACTTTTAAGTATTTTTAAAATGATAATATAATTTTTCTAAAGTTTATTTGAATTTATTTCAATTTATAAAGCCTAGTTGGTATTTACTGCATTTTTCTTTATTTAACTTTCTATTTAATAAAAATTAAATTATTATTTTAACTTGAAAATGTTTTAAAACCATTTTTAATTCAAATTTTGTGTTAAAATAATTTTTTTGTGAAGTAATAAATTTTCCAAAGTCATTGGAGATTTTCTTGTAATTTTTATGTCAGGGTTGCTATTTTTAAGCAATTTCTTATTTCCTTTTTCTATTTTACTTAAAATAAATTATTTATTTTATTTTATTCTTACTAAGTTTCTATTTTAAATAACATTTCTGATTTTATTTTGTTTTTATAAAATTAAAAAGAAAAGGAAATGCAAAAGGTTTAGAAAGTTAAGAGATCTTTAAAGCCTGAAACGTAAAGACGTTTTATCCGTTTTCTTTTTGCAATTAATACATCAATTTATCTTAGCCATTCCTTTCCTCATCCTTTGCAGACGACACCCTCATATTATTCACGAATTTTCAAGCTCCAAAACGCTAAAAATCATGGCCTCCATCTTGAGAAAAAATCTGGTAATGGCTACATCTTTTTCTACATTTTTCTTCTCATTTTCTATGTATTTTGCCTAGTTTTCTATGCTTTCTGGATTGGCCTCTACCACCCACCATCACCACCATACTCTCCACCATCCCCTACCACTCTTCCTTGGCATCATCTCCAGCCATCATTTCTGATCCATCCATGGCCACACCTCCCTTGGTGACAAAACTCCACAAAATTGCAAATAATGTCCAAAACAATGCACTAGCCACCACTATTACTTCACCACCTTCATACTTCACCATGGCCACCACCTCTAGCCACGAACACCACCTTGCTACTACCACTACACTTCATCTTAGCCTCTGTCCAGATCTGAAATTGACATGGCCAAGACTCCATGAACCAAAACTCCACAAAAACAATGCATAAAGCCTTGAAACATTCATGATAGCCACCCTATCACTTCATATCTTCATCCACCACCTTGGCCACCACCATAGGCCCCCACGACCACCTTTTCCAGACCTCCCCACACCCCTCCATCTATTGTCCAAACCTGTACAAGTATGGACAAGCCCCACTTGACCCAAGGCCGAGCCTTGTTGTGCTCAAAAACTTCATATATGTTGCCTTGACCAATTGTATGCTTCATGTTATAACCCTACCACTCCATACTCCTTCTAGCCGTGAGTTATGGTGCCAAACCTGAGCTATATCATCATCATGGCTGAACCCAAGAACCTCCTAGGCCAAGCATTTGAATGGTTAAAGCAAGGTCAAGTAATCTATTCCTTTGTTGCTTCGTATTTTCATTGTTTCAACATTGTTTTACGTTGAATATTTATGTGTGTATTGTCTTGTTTTGGTTATTGTTTACAAGACAAATATCAAGGCTCTCCATTCATTCAAATCGAAAGTCGTGCTGTATCGTGCTTGTCATACTTTTGGAACCGCTCTTGTGTTTGTTGTTTTGGTCTTCAGCTTGAAACAGTGAGTCTTTCTCACTCTGACATTTATACTTATGAAAAGTGAATTGATGACAAGTGTTTAGTAATAAAAAATGTTTATGCAAGTTAATGATGATCATATGATATGCTATGCCATGTTATTACCATATTATTACCATGTTAAAACTGTTAATTTTCACCTGACATCTGATATATGACTGTATATTGTGATATTGACCTTGTTTATATTATTTCTGCATATGATCACACTGCAAGTTCCCTGTTAGAAAAAAAATGTTATGGGCTGAAATGATAGGCTTGAATGGTTTAAAATTTTTCATTTTGACTTGGGATTGCGGGTTTGAAATGATAAAACCCGGATTTTCTTTGTAAATTATGGGTTGAAATGATATATTACCCATATCACTTTACCTAGCGTAGAAAATTATATACAGGCACGTAGTTAAAATATGGTTTTCTAAAATTTCAAATATTTTAGAAATTTAATTATTATAATATTTTGATTTTAAATTTAATAAAAAAAAGGATTTTTGTAAATTATTATTGATTTTCTGAATAATTGTAAGTGAAATGAATTAATGAAAAAGTTAGAAATTTTGAACGTAAGTTATTTTGGAAATTTTGATTTAATTATAACTGGAAATTTAAGTGAATATGAAATTATGATAAATTTATGATAATTTGAATTTAAATAAATTTAAAGTGATTTTATATCATATTAATGATTCTAATAAACTTGAAATGTGAAATGAATGAATATTGTAAGTTGAAATTTTGAAATATAAGTAAAATTGGAAATTTATGAAATTGACGTAAAAGTGAACTTTTAGTTAAGTAAACAAAAATAAAACAAAGTTATATTTGAGAATTTGAACTTAAGTGTTAAGTTGAAATTTAATGTAATGGATTTTAAAAATTCAACATTGCATTTTAATAAGTGAATTATTATTAAATCTTGATTTTTGAATGGAAATTTAACTTTATAAAATCATGAACTTGAGGAAAATTAAATGACGTTTATAAATATGAAAATGTATGAGTTTATAAGTTAAATTTTTTTTAATAAAAATATAATTGGTTGAGAAATTTTATTGAATATTTGAAGTTAATTGAATGCATTTTTGAAATGCTATTAATTACAATGTAAATGATATTACAGGATTTGTAAACGCTGTAGTTGATGATAATGAACTAAAATGCTAAATTGAATTAAAAGCTATTATAGCAATCTTTGTAAGTGCTATAATTTTTGAATTTAACTAAGTTATTCGAAATTTAAGTAAACCTAGTATAACATTTTAAAATGCTGTCTTTTGTTAAATTGAACTGTTTTGAATGTAACTTTCCGTATAAGTTTTCTAAATAATGCGAAAAGTGAATTTTCACGGTTTTAAATAAACTTTGGAAGTTGAAATTTTTGGAAATTTAATAATTTAATTATTAAACATAATAACTTCATTGAAATGATAAAAAAGAATTTTTTGAATATAAACTGTTTTGAAATATGAATTGAAATGGTATTTTAGATTGAATAAAATGAATAATGATTTGAAATGAATGAAGTTTGAAAAGATACGATATTTTGATATATTAAAATGATTTGAAACGAAGTTTTGAAAGGGTATGATATTTTGATATATTAAAATGATTTGAAACGAAGTTTTGAAAGATATGATATTTTTGATATTAAATGATTTGAAAACGGAGTTTGAAAGATAGGACATTTTGATATTAACATGATTTAAAAAGAAGTTCTGAAAGATATGATATTTTGGAACTGAAAGGTAGTGTTGAAAGGGTATGAAAATTTAATATATTAAAATGGTTAGAAATGACTTGATATTTATTTTGATAAATATTTGAACTGAAAGATATTTTACGATGATATATTGAAATGGTTTTGGAAATGATTTAATCTTTATTTTGATAAAGATTTGGATCGAAAAGGATATTTTATTTTGAAGTATAAAATATTGTTTTAAAGTTATAACTACGGGTTATAATAACGATTGGTTGTTAAAGAGACCGGGATCGGATATTGTCTTATAGCCGGCCAATACCGAAAACCACTTTAACAACTGTGTACGCTGTGGAGATTCCAGAATGAAGTAGGATGGTGGCGACGTTCTCGAGGTATATTACGTGGACCCAACACCCGTGAGTTGGCATATATGACTAAAACAGGAGCTATACCGGGCTGCACAAAGGGTCGCACCCTGTCATCGAGCATGCTCCATCGGAAACCATTCTATTACTGTTGTGATTCGATTCGGTGGTGCCACTTTGATTCGGGGGTATTGGTTGAGGTGGGCGGAAGCTGCTGGCTTGCCGTCACCACCGATCCGGGAGTGCAAACGGTGTATCCACCCTGGCATTGCCTCGCGTGCCGTGTCATATCCTTATATCGAGCCCACTACGATTTTGGTTTTAAAGATCCGACCGCGTTAAGGTTCACCATCCCCTTAACGCTATTTTCTATATGATTATACTTTACTGATTAGACACTACCGTATATAGCGTATATTACTACATAGTAAATAGTTTAACGGATCCTTAGAGGATGGGCGGTCCCAAGCATCCTTTAAGTTACTGATGCATTTTGTTACTGTTCACTTGAGTTGATTTACAGTTTATAAGTATTTATGTCCTGACTCGAGAGTTTTGTGTTTTGCTTTACGCTCGGGTCAGATTGATTGAGTTAGCATTCAAGATTCACCTTCGACGTTGGAGCTTTCCTTGAAGATCCAGCCGTCTATTTTGTTTCAGTATCCAGTGGTTCAATGATGTATCTGATTTGTACCTGATGTATCCTGTTACTCTTCTGTTGTATCTTATTTAACTCTGATGTATCTCATATTTATATAGTAGCTTCATGAACTACTATCTCTTTTTCTTCCGCTGCATTTTTATATACTCTGTGTCTGTGATCTGTGATTTTTATTTACTGTATATTCTGAGATTTGCCAAATTTTTATTTACAACGCGGTATTTTGAGCAATCCAATTCCGGCATGAGTGTCTACCTGTACACTTATAATGGATGCGAATGGTTGAAAATACCTGGTTGTTACAATTTGGGGAATGATGGCTTGGTGTGTTGACGTGATATGGCCGAAAGCGTGGGTTTTCTGGTGTACTATGCGAGGAGAACGAGGCGAGTTGGTTGGGTATGATCAAGTTTCAGTTTCAACGAGAGGGTGAAAATTCGATTTCGAGTTCTCTGTGTTGAATCGAGTTTTGGGTTCGAGCGTAGGAATGAAGTGTGATTTGTCGATGGTTGCGACGGCCACCCGAACGGCGGCACGACGTCATGCATGTGCACGACGTCGACTTCGTATCAGCGGGTTTGGGCTTGGGGAGACTCGGGGAAGCATTCGAGAAAAATGGGTTTTGGGCTCGAAGTCCTCTCGCTTCGAATGGGGTTATTTCCAGCAGTAATAACTTAAGAAAAAAAGAAAAGAAAAATTGGAAGAAGAAGGATACATGAACGATCAGGGGATATCTCGAGGAAGAGACGGGAAGAACTCGAGTTGGACTCGAGTAAAAGCCCGGAAGTTACGGGTTTGCTTTTATATTGGGTTAGGCCCAAACAAAATTTCAACTTAATAATGATTAAGTAAATTTTTGGCGTTTACATGGTAACCAATGTTGATTATGTTAAGTTAAAAACTTACTATAAGTTATAGATTAGTTAACAATGTTTTAAAAATTTAATTAATCTTTTAATTAAACGATTAAATTTAAAATAAGAATTGAAATCAATTTACATTAAAAATTTCAATGAAATAATAAATTTATTTCCAAAGAGTAAAGAAGGTTTTCAAATGATAATTAAGGTAAATAATTTTTATTAATTAATAGTTTTGAAAAGAAATTAAGAATGATTTATAATTTGTAATTAAAATTGATTAATAAACAATTAAGTATTTAAATTAATTTGTAATTGAGAATTTGTTAATTAGATAATTAAGTTAATAAATTATAATTGGCAGTAATTAAAATAACTAATTTAGAAAACAATTAATCAAGTTAATCAAGATTTAATTAATTTATCCAAATTTAATCATTGATTTTAAACATCACTACAAATAATTGTGTGCTGAATTTATTTAAACCACATTGGAAAATAATTAAGTAACTGCCATGCACTAGATTGATATTTTTGTTCTGATTGCGATACTATGTGATGTTGATTGCTATGTACTACACTGTGTTTGTGTTTGTTCTGTATTGATGTGAAAACCCTTGTAGCCGTAAAACAGCTTTTAAACTTCGATGCGACAGGGAATCGGATTTCAGTAAGTTATCTGAAACCCACATCGAACCTGTGGATTTTTGTGAACGACATATCCATGTGTTATTCAAATTTATGCTCACTATTCGGTTTAGCCGGGAAAGGACCTTTATGTCATATAACCCATTCCAAATAGGTGCTACGACGAAATGGGTGAGAATTTGAAGACGGTGGTGAAGACCGGACGTCTTCGAGAACGATAAGATAACTTGTCGAATGACTCTGCACTGAGTTGCTCCGGTATAGAGTTCTCCATATGTGATGGGAATACTATCGAGATCGTGGAAGCCCGGATTGCAAGGACTTCTTCGAAAGTGCCTTCGGTCCTATTCGAACCCAGAACACACTTGTATGGATTGTATGTCTAACATTACATTTGAGATATAAAGCAGATTTCTTTCAAATACATTTCCGTTGGTGGCGGAGAATTTATTCTCTTAGCTTAACACCATTCTCTGAGACGTACGAGCTCAGAGGTTATGTAGTTGAAGGTTATCAGTAATATATTCCCAACTTGGTAATGTGGCATGCTGAGTGTTGCTGATCATTTGTTGATCAAAGCGTGGCTTTTGTGAAAAGCGTAGCTTTGTGGACGTGACTTCGTCGAACCTCACAACCCGGTAATGGTCGAAACAGGAAAGATGCAGCAAGGTTATTGGGGGTAGCGCCCCTTAGGGTATGTGCATTTCCTTCTGGATAGAAGTGGTATCATGGTATGGAGCCAAGATACTTAACTTACGTCGATATCGCAAACATATATATATTTTGCTTTGTGATTGTTGTTGGGGCCCCTGATAAATGTTGGTTACAACCGGGGGATGGCATACTCGTTTCACTAGTTACCTAGTTTAGAGGTAACCCGGCCTTGTGTTGGCAGAGATCCGGTTAGGTTCTCCGGTCGTCCCTCCAGAGGCGTACTCATGTGGCCCAGGAAGTTCCTTAGCCTGAACATTTGTTGGAAATCCAATTACCAATACGAACACAGTATGGTTTTAGTTTTATTACTTGCCATTTACTTATGGTGGTCACCACTGTTTAGATGGTAGCTATAGTTGGCATGGTACGAAATGTCTATGCTGGCTAAGATTTATATTATACTTTCGAAAAGTTTTCTACACTATGCACTAATAATAATATCAAATAAATTTCCCCATACCAAGCATATTTGACTATCATAAGAAGAAATCTCCTCCAATTCTGCGATTGCATTATGTGTGTGGCGGGAGGTCTTACGGTAGTTTCATTTTTAAAGAGCATACCGATATTCTTTTGTAAATCTAGTTTCTTTAAAAGAAATTGTTTTTGTTTACTCATACCAGTTCCATGACTGACCTGGAGTTTATTATTTCTTTCCTAAACTCTAGATGCCCTTAATTTCCACACGGGTAGCCTAGTAGCAGGTTTCCGCGTTCTGGAGTTAGCTGTATTTTGGAGCTCTTATCTTGGAGATATTCTAGAAGGTTTTGGGGATCTCAGGTGTTTATTCTTTGGGAGTTCACTATCGCTTCCTTCCTTTGAAGACTTTTTGGATATATGATCACTGTTGTATTATTTTGATGCTTATTTGGAGTTGAGATGTATGCATTAAATACTCTGATATAGTTATGGATATTATGATATTGTATCTTTGATGTATGCATGATATTCATTCTGTTCCGCTGTTTTATATTCATCTGGTGTTGTTATATGATCCATCCGAACCAAAATTTGACGTTTGAATCTCCGACAGTCGAATACAAGTGAGGTATTTGATGTCGACTTTTGAACGCTGAATTTTGGGTCATGACATTTGGCTTGTGTTGTTCATTTATTTCTAGTGTTGTTTAATAAAAAGTTTGGTTTGAAATTTATATGGTACCTTGTTTTGTTTGCTATGTGACACGGCAATTAGCCTTGGCTCTCCCACACTCAAATCATAGTCGTGCTTTCATGCCTTTGAAGATCTTTGTTTTGTGTATTTGGTTGCCATCTCCAGCTTATACAAGTGAGTAATTCTCACCAGACAAATTTATGCTTATATCACTAATAAACTGATCACAATTGAATCTGTAAAACATATCACCATGCTATATTTGTTATCTTATGATCATATGATGTTCACCCATGCTTATTTACCAGTTATACCATCTATTACTGTTATATAATGTTATTCTGTTTATTTATATCAGTTTATCACACTGCAATTTCCCTTTAGATTAGAATCACTATAGGTTGAAATGATACATACCCGAACGGAATTTAGAATAGGGAAAAATCGTTATGGGCTAAAATGATAGGCCTGAATGATTTTTAATTATTTCATTTACTTGGGACTGCGGGTTTTAAATTATAAAACCTGGGTTTTCTTTGTAAATTACGGATTGAAATTATATATAATCCGTATCACTTTACCTAGGCTAGAAAATGGTATACAGACCTGTGATTAGTAAATATTTTTCTAAATTTTTTAAAGTATTTTACAAATGTAAATATTACAATATTTTGATTTGAAACTTAATTAAAGATGATTTTTGTAAAGTACTATTGATTTTCGAAAAATTTATAAGTGAAATAAATTAATGGTAAAGTTAGAAATTTGAAATATAAGCTATTTTGGAAATTTTTATTTGGTGATAAATGGAATTTAAATTAAGTAGGAAAATATAATAAATAGATTTAAATTAAAGTTAAAACGAATTTAAATGATTTTTATAAAGTGTTAATGATTTTTGAATAAATTAAGATGTGAAGTAAATGAATGTTTAAGTTGAATTTTGAAATATAGCTTAGTTTGGAAATTTGTGAAATTTATTTAAAATTGAATTTTAAGTTAAGTAAATAAAATGAAAATAAGTTATATATGGAAATTTAAACTTAAGCGTTAAGTTAAAAATTAAAATTAAAAAAAACTAAAATTGAATGTTTGAATTTAATATGTGAATTATTATTAAATTTTGATTTTTGGATGAATATTTAACTTTATAAAATCATGAACATAAGGTTATTTAAATGATTGTTCAAAAAGTGAAAATTTATGATTTTAAAAGTTTAAAATGGTTTAAATAAAAATTTAATTGTTTAAGAAATTATATTGAATATCTGGAATTTAAATAACAACATTTTTGAAATGCTATTATTTCTAATGTAAAGGATATTACAACATTTGTAAATGCTATAGTTGATAGAAATGAACTAAATGGCTAAATTGAATTAAGGGCTATTATAGCACTTTGTTAGTGCTGTAGACGCTGAAATTAACTGAAGTTTTATTTGAACTAAAGTAACCCTATTACAGCATTTTTAAATGCTGTCTTTTGTTAAATTGAATTGTTTTAAAAGTAACTTTCCGTAGCATTTTCTAAATGCTGCGAAATTTGAATTTCCATTGTTTTATAAAATTTAAGTGAATAAATGAACTTTGAAAGATTAAAAAATTCTAAAATTTGAAAATTTAATTATTAAATATAATAACTTCATTTTAATGATTTAAAATGAAGTAATTCTTTTTGAAATATAAACTACTTTGAAATGTGTGTTGAAATGGTATTTTAAACAAAAATGATTGTGGTTTTGAAAAGATATGTTATTATGATATTTTGAAATGGATTTTTGAATGATATTGAATTTTGAAATGATAATTGATTTCGAAGTATAAATTACTATTTTGAAATTTTAACCACGAGACGTATTTAATTTATGGTTTAACTGATCCTTAGAGGATGGGCAATCCCAAGCATCCTTTAAGTTATAGTGCATTACTACAATAGTTCACTTGAGTTGGTTTACATTATATAAGTATATATGTCCTGACTCAAGTGTTTTGTGTTTTACTTTACGCCCGGGTCAGCCTAAGTATTTACAGATTAGCTTTGGATTTCTTTTTCTGGAGCTAGGAATCGCTGGAGATTTTTCTTGTCAAGTTATCTATTCCCTTTCAGTTTCATTTGTTCTATTTCAGTTCTTATAATTATAACCTTCTATGTATTTGGATTTCTATTGTATATGTTTCAGACTGATATTATGTATTATTTTTTTGAGAGTTTGTTATAGTAGCTTCATGAACTACTATGGTATTTTAATTTCCGTTGCGAGTTATTCTGATATTTCTGTGTCTGTGATTCTGTGATTGTATTTCATTTGCTCCAAATATATTTACAATGTGGTATTTTGAGCAATTCAAGTCCGGCATGTGTGGATGCGAATGGCTGAAAATATTGAGTTGTTACAGTTGGTATTAGAGCTTTGGTTTTAGGCAAACCTTTGTCTGCGGAGCAAAAACTCATTAGAGATTGGGTAGAAATACCCTAGATGTGAAATCAATCTCAGAATCCTTTCTTTGTGAGAGAACGTATTTTCGAAGTATAAAATGATTTCCAAATGATTTTTTTAACTATTTTCAAAGATTATATTAGTATAAAAAAATTCTTATTTTAAAACCAAGATTTTCTAAACCTCGTTCCTTTTGTATCCACCTTGTTAGAAATCTTTTGGTTTGGATTCTTATCGATAAGATTCCTTGAACTTTGGAACGCTCCCATTGGTTCTGAAATCCAGTCCTGTCTTCCCTATTTTTCCCTTTTGATTTTGGGCATTCCATAACTCCACTTTGGAATGACCTCTATAAAGATAAGTGATTCCGCCAATCTTTGAATGATTTGTAAAGGGGTGAACCTCCTTTACAATTGGCATTGATTCACCAAAGATTTCTATAGCCTCGGTTTATGATGTTGTCTATCTCCTGCGCTGCCCGGATTCTATCTCTAGTGATTGAATGTCGATTTTCCTTTGATTTCCGCCTTGGTTATATTCCTGAAGTAATGGTTGACCAGTCAAGGTCGTCGGCGATGTATATGGGCTTATCCATCTTCTATTTGGTAATAAAATTTAATTATCTTCATTCGAGCTTAACTTTGAACCAGGATTCTATTTGATTAGAGTTCCTCTAAATTCGAATCTCCATATTGTGTAAGATCTAACCTTGAATCATTCTTTGGAAATTTATGCTTGACTGTATATTGAATTTGTGCATACATCGAAATTATTATTTTGATAAGGATGGCCCTATTTTGTATATAAAAGTGAAATATTTTCAATAAGTATTTTATATCTTTTGAAAATGAGAATTTGAAGCTTTGAAATGATTTGAAATTTTGAAAATTTATAAGAATTTGACTTATATAAAATGATTTATAATTGAAGGGTTTTGAATTTGAATTTCGAGGAATCGAACTCCGGTGTTTTGAAAATGGTTTTAAGATTTTGAAAAATATATGATAATAATATGATTTAAAGCTATTTTTCCGAATAGAAATGTTTCGAATGTATTCGAATGAATTCCAATGATTTCGAAGTGATTTCAAAGAAAATAATTTCGGTGATGAATGTATGCATCATCGACACTGATTTTCGAGTTTCAGAGTAGGAGAGATGCCACTATAGTAGCTTCGCTAGTGATTTTGTGGAACCAAATTTTGATTTCAGATTGTAAAATACGGTTTGATATTCGAAAGATAAATGTATATATACATATTTGAAATAATTAAAAGTAAGCCGATGTTTAGTCCTCGTGATTCAGATTTGTTTTAGTATAACCCTATCTTTTGGAATTGGTTTACTGATTTGTTGGTGATTTCCAACTCTTAGATTGAAAATATGATTTCTTCGACTATTTTGAAGGTTCGAGCACTTCCGATCAAGGTTAACTCTTCAATGCTAAGAAATTTTGAATGGTATAGGGTATTTGATAAAGAATATGAGTTTTGTTTTGTATGATTAATGTATAAAGTAATATGATTTATATAAGTTTGAAACTGTTTGTTGAGTGTAATAAATAAGACTATTTTGATTTATTCTGGTATGAAATATAGATTTGAAATGTTTTGAAAAAAGTATATATATAGAATAATAATCTTTCCAATGGTAAATTGGATTTTTCATATAGAAATAAATAGTTTAAAGGTTTTAAAAAAAGAGATGGTTTCAAACATAGTAACCATATTAGATATCTGATGATTGAAATGGTTTGGAAATGATTTAATCTTATTTTGATAAAGAATGTGAATTTGAAATGATAATTGATTTTGATAAATGAATATTTGAAGTTTATATTAGTATGAAAGGATATTTGGTTTACTTGTAATTTGAGTTTATTTAAAAATGATGGATTTATGAAATGAATATTTCAGAACTTAGTAATAATGAAGTAAAATTTGAGATATATGAAATTATAAAATTTAGTTTTGGAATATGGTATATTTAAGCTTCGAAATATATTAAAGATTTAATATTTTATTTTATGGATCAAATCGTTCTTTGAAATTTGATAATATTTGAAATGGTTTTGTTGAAAAACTAAATTGATTGAAACTGATGGTTTGAATTGAATTAAAATTAAAAAATTAGATTTGGGTTTAATTGAATAAATTTGTGAAATGTAAAGAATTAAAGGAATTTTTTATGATTTCAAATGTATGATTTCGAAAGGTTATGATTTTCAAAGTGTAATGATTTCAAATATTTTGGTTTCGGAAGATTTATAATTTTGAAAGTACTATGGTTTTTTGGAAGTGAATATATGTTTGAAATGGGAATGAATTTGTTTGACATAAATTTTGTTGATTTGGAAATTTGAATTATTTTTTAAATATATTGTTTTAAGAAACTTTGAAATTGAATATATGTAATTAGGAAGTAATGATTTGGCAAAATCATATATGATTTTGAAACTGAATTGTTATTGAAATGGTTTGAAATTTAAAACCTTGTTTATTTAAATACTTTGATTTGGGAGTTATCGAACTTATGTAAAATTGGTTTGTATAAGTATGAAGTGATTTGAAACTATTGATTTGTAAAGGTACTCAATTTTTAAATTGAAATCTTACATGATCAAAGTCTATATAAGTATGATTTGATATACTATTGATTTTGGAAAGAATTTGATTTGAAAATGGAATCTTATATATGGTGGACTTTATACAAGTATGATATTTGAAAGTGATTTTGAAAGGTACTACAAGATACATATTTTTGAAGTAAAGATATGGAAAGTGCCTTCTGTTTGATATCCTCTTTGTGGCCACATTGTGGATTCATTCAATCGATATTATTCTCTCTCTGATTTGGGTTTTTCGGATGTGATACTCGAGTGTCCATCGATTTCCATGGCGATCTCCATGGTTTTTCTTTTGAGCGCGACTGCATAGCGTAATTCACTGGGGTTGCGAGAGCCTAAGGGTATGGATGTTTCCTGGGGGATCCAGGCGTAACCATTGTGTATCTGTGATCTATTGGGTCGCTTGGTAACGTAATCCGTAGGGGCTGCGAGAGCCTAAGGGTACGGATGTTTCCTGGGGGATCCGGGCGTAACCGTTGTGTATTTGTGGTACTACCAGTCTTCATGGCGTAATCGCAGGGCTGCGGTAGTTAGCCTACGGGTACGGATGTTTCCTGGGGATCCAGGCGTAACCATTATGTATCCGCGATCCATGATCGACATGTTTGGTTTGGTTGCTTTGTTTGGATTGTACTTTCCATATCTATTATTTTTTTAAGTTTTCCAGTATTTTTATTGGGTGTTGAAACAAGTCAACTAAGTATCTGGAGAATTCTAGCTTTGCGCCTGATCAACGCATGGCCAGAGTCTACAGGAATGAAAGTTATCACGACCCAAAATCCATCGTTCAAAAGTCGACATCAAATACCTCACTTGTATTCAACTGCCGGAGATTCGAACGTCAAATTTCAGTTCGGATGGAGCTTATAAAAACAATAGATGAATATAAAACAGCAGAAACAAAATGAATGTCCTATAACAACACAGGTTCAACATGATACAATATCCAATACAACATCGATCTCAAATATCAGAGTGATACATATGATACAACAATAATACGATAAAAGAAACTTCAACAAGTTCCCAACATGCTTCAAAAGATTTCCTAATCCAAAGCTACCAGAAGACTTTAAATCCAAGCTAGCTCCAAAATACGAAAAACCTGCTACTAGGCTGCTCGAGTAAAAATTATGGTAACCCAGAGTTTAGGTAAGAAACAATGAACTCCAGGCCAGTCATGGGACTGGTATGAGTGAAAAAAAACAGTTATTTTCAAAGAAACTAGATTTATAAAAGAATTTTCAGTATGCTTGTAAAAATGGAACTACCATAAGACCTCCCGCCACACACATAATGTAAACGCAGAATTGGAGGAGATTTCTTCTTATGATAGTCAAATATGCTTGGTACGAGGAAATTTCTTTGATATTATTACTAGTGCATAGTGTAGAAAGCATTTCGAAAATAGAATATTAATCTTAGCCAACATACGACCATTATCGTATGCCTACTATAGCTGCCATCTAAACAGTGGGGCGCCACCATAAGTAAATGGCTGGCTATACAACTAAAACCGTACAGGGTTTCGTATTGGGAATTGGATTTCTAACAAATGGTCAGGCTAAGGAACTTCCTGGGCCACATGGGTACGCCTCTGGAGGGACGACCCGAGAACCTAACCGGGTCTCTGCCAACACAAGGCCGGGTTACCCCTAACTGGGTAACTACTGACACGAGTATGCCATCCCCCCATTGTAACAAACCTTTATCCGGGGCCCCAACAACAAATCACAAAGTAATATATATATATATATATATATATATATATATATCTCTGCGATATCAACATAAGTTAAGTATCTGGGCTTAACCATAATACCACTTCTATCCAGAAGGAAATGCACATACCCTAAGGGGCGCTACCCCCAATAACCTTACCGCATCTTTCCTGTTTTGACCATTTCGAGGTATGAGGTTCGACGAAGTCTCGTTCACAAAGCTATTCTTTTCACAAAGCCATGCTTTGATTAACAAATGATCAACAACACTCAGTATGCCACTTTACCAAGTTGGGAATATATTACTGATAACCTTCAACTACATAACCTCTGAGCTCATACATTTCAGAGAAGGGTGTTAAGCTAAGAGAATAAATTCTTCGCCACCAACAGAAATGTATTTAAAAGAAATCTGCTTTATATCTCAAATGTAATGTCAGACGTACAATCCATACAAGTTTGTTCTGGGTTCGAACAGAACCAAAGGCACTTCCAAAGAAGTCCTTGAAATCCGGGAGTCCACAATCCCGATCGGAATCCCCATCACATATGGAGAACTCTATACCGGAGCAACTCAGTGCAGAGTCATTTGATAGGTCGTCCTATCATTTTCGTAAATACCCGGTCTTCGCCTCCGGTCTTCAAATGCTCATCCATTTCCTTATATCACTTATTGGGAATGGGTTACATGACACAAAGGTCCTTTCCCGGCTAAATCGAACAGTGGGAGTAAATTTTAAAAACATTAGGATATGTCGTTCACAAAAAGTTCACAGGTTCGATATGGGTTTCGGATAACTAACCAAAATCCGATTCCCTGTCTTATCGAAGTTTAAATGTCGTTTTACGGGCAAACAGGGTTTTCACATCAATACAGAACAAACCACAATCACAGTACAGTACATGGCAATTTATATCACGCAGTATCACAAACAGAACAGAAATATCAATTCAATAAACAATATCCGATGATAGTCAATCATTTTAAATTTAAGGTAAAGGTGATTTAAAAGAATTTACCACATAAATATTTTTATTGATTTATCAAAATCAATGATTAACTATTCTTAACAATAAATTTATTAAATCTTTAATTAATTATTCCTTAATTAATTATCTAAATTAACTACAATTATTAACTTTAATTATTTAATTAACAACCTGTAATTACGAATTAGTCAAACACTTAAATATTAACTAACCAATCTTTAGTTTCAAATTAATCAATCTCTGATAATTTAGTTAATTACATTTTTATAATTAATTGACTATTCTTAATTACTTCCTTCTTTTTAAACAATTAATAACAATTATTTGTCTTAATTTGCATTTAGAAATCTTCTTTAATTATTTCGAAATCAATTTATTATTATAACAAAAAGCTTTAATGTTAATTAACTTTAACACTGATTTTAAATTAATTATTTAATTAAAGTATTAATTAGATTTCAAAACGTTGTTACTATTTGCTTGATTAACTTAAAAACTTGAAATAAGTTCTTAACGTAAAACAGTTTAAGCATTGATTGCTTTGTTGACACAAAAATTTGTGTAACATTATAACTTGAAATAAATTTGGGCCCTGAAATCAATTTGGGCCTAACCCATTTTAAAAATAAAACAACCCGAGTAAAACAGGTATTTCACCCGAGCCAATTCGAGTTCTCCTCGTCTTCTCCCCAGAATCTCTTCCGTTCTCCCCTCGTCCCAGTTTCTTCTTCTCCCTGTTCTTCTTTTTTTTCTTTTTCTTTTTTACAGTTTTCATTCCTAACCTAAGATAGCCCGTATACACTCACGTACGCGAGTTTCATCCTGAAGCAAAACATGCCTTTTCTCGAGTTTCAACTCGAGTTCCCAAATCAGTAACTTACTGATACCCAAACACGACGTGCACGTGCACATCACCGCGACGCCCCTCCGGTGGCCATCGCAACCATCAACAAGTCGCGATTCATCCCTACATTAGAAATCAAAACCCAGTACTTCGGAAAAAAAATGAAATCAAAAAATTGCCTGACGCTCAAAAAACTAAAACAAACACCCTCGGCAAAACGCCTCGCCACCCTCGCTCCAGCCACCTGCAGCACCCAAACTTTTGCCCACATAACGACAACACATTCAACCATCAACCCCCAAAATCTCATGCCACTCGATCGCGTGATGAAGACGAACTCGACACATTACAGACATCTGTAAAAACTTGAAGTAAAACCCTAACTTGAATTCAACCCTAAAATTTACGCATTAGAAAAATTCTTTAGCATTTTTCTAGATTCGTGGATGATTAAACTCGCTATATAACAAATTTTAGCATTTATAATCGATTCAATCATCAGAAATTTCGAAAAGTGCAAACTTATTAAATTATCAAACTGCTCTTGAAACACTTCATTTAAAATCTTCATTTTTGTTTTAAAAATCATGGATTTCAGTATAGATTCAATATATAATCTTGAATTACTATTTTTCAACAATTAATTTTTTTTCATCGAATTTTAGTTGAATACCTGCAAACAAGCTTACAGTGGTGACAATTCACTGTATATTTAAATAAGCTTTTGAAAAAATTTTGTTTGAGGATTAAACATCTTGATTATTGAAAAAAACAAAGCTTGACAATGATTAACAGCAAATGAATTTTAAGTTTTGAAACAAGTATACACCCTGTATAACTTTTTTTCAGAGAAAACACAGAGCATACAACACCCTATGCAAACTGAAGCATTTTCAAAGTAGTTTATAAATGAAGTTTGAACTGTTTTATATAAGTTTAAAACTTTTTAAAGATTAAGTTCACTCACCCTGAATATATTGATGAGCAGCGACTATATTAGTTTTAAAACTGCAGGTTGATCCTCCTCTGTTCTTCTTTCTTCAATAAATTGCTTTCCTAATTTGAATATAAAGTGATGTTTGCCTTTCTTTTTAATTTCTGTAGTTTGTTATTTTTTTCCTTTGAACGAACTTGAGGTTTTTGGATGTATACATATATGTGAAAGGTTGTGTACAGGTTTTTAGCAGAGTACTGAAGCAGGACTTCTTTTTATTTATTTATTTTATTTGTACTTTGTTCACTAAACCTTGCTTTAATTTTACTGATGGGATCTTATACATGCTAAAGAGTAAGTGGCATTTAATGAAAGCATTAAATGAAGGCATGTAATGCAATGCTTCTTTGATACTTACAACTACAATATTATTTTATAGTATATATATTTTTTCTTTAGCTTGTACACTTTTGTTTTTATTTGTAATATAGTTGAAGTTCTAAAATTAACATATTATGTGAATCCATGTATTTTTTTTTTAGTTTGTACACTTTTGTTTTTATTTGTAATATAGTTGAACTTCTAAAATTAACATATTATTTGAATCTATGTATTTTTTTTTATTTTTTTATGTCATATATCATTTTATAACTATACAAATTTTATTACAAACTTACATTTTCTTAATTTTAATTTTAATTTTAGTTTAAGGTTTAGCTATCAACATGTAATTTATTACAATTTATTTTATTATTTTAAAACAATTTTCTTGCTTGTTATATGTTCTTTTCTTTATTATTATTATTAATAATTATTTAAACTTAACTCCCAATATTTATTTAATTCCATATAACTTTATAGTATTCATATTAACAATATTTTATTTTTTCTTGAAATTGCAAAATTTAAATTCAAAAATTCAAACAAGTTACTAAATTTAAATTTAACAAATTCTGGGATGTTGCAATATCCCCTCCTTAAGAAAATTTCGTCCTCAAAATTGAAAGAGAGAGTAAAGTGAACAAAGAACATATGAATTTAGAAAAATAAAGAAATGACTTAAAGTTTAAGCCGAGATGTCTACTCTGCAGTTGGGATATGATTTCTTCATATTATCTTCAGTCTCCCAAGTACAGTCCTTTGGATCGCCACTCCACTGAACTTTGACCAGTTTCACAGCTTTGTTCCTCAATCGCTTCTCATCATGATCTACAATTTTTTTGGTTCCCTCTTTACTGCCAAGTTAGGAGTGATTTCGAGATCCTGCTGAGCAGCTTCTTCAATAATATCATCTGGGTCGTGCACATACTTCCGAAGATTAGAAATGCGGAATACATCATGCACGCCAGACAACCAGCTGGGTAGCTGCACTCGATATGCCAGAGGACCTATCCTTTCCAGAATAGGAAAAGGAACAATATAACGCGGTGCTAGCTTTCTAGTTTTCCCGAATCTCAATACACCTCGCATCGGAGACACTTTTAGAAATACAGAATCTCCAACTTGAAATTCCAAATATCTTCTTCGGAGGTCATAATAGTTCTACTAACGACTTTGAGCAGTTATTAATTTTTTCGAATAAAATCAACCTTCTCCGTGGCTTCTTTAATCATGTCTGGTCCAAGGACGAGTCTATCACCTGATTCGATCCAGCAAGTAGGTGATCGACACGAACGACCATATAAAGCTTCGAAAGGAGTCGTTTCTATACTGGCCTGATAGCTGTTATTATATGAGAATTCAACCAGATGTAAATGGTCCTCCCAAGAACCACCAAAATCGAGAACGCAAGTACGCAAAAGGTCTTCTAGAATTCGGTTAACCCTCTCAGTTTGCCCATCAGATTGTGGGTGATAAGCAGTACTGAAATTTAATTTTGTTCCCAAAGCGTCTTGGAGTGCCTCCCAAAATCTACTAGTGAAGACCGGGTCACGATCACTCATTATGCTGTTGGGAATAACATGGAGACGAACAATTTCCTTTATATATATACCTGCTAAGTTTGCTGTAGTCCGAGTGGATTTCACTGGAATAAAGTGAGCAGTTTTGGTTAAACGGTCCACTATAACCCAAATCGCTTCATTTCCCTTCTTGGTTCGTGGCAATCCGTCGATGAAATCCATCGATACCTGATCCCATTTCCATTTTGGTACTTTTATTGGTTGAAGTAAACCGGCCACTTTCTTTTGATCACTTTTGATTTGCTGACAAGTAGCACAGCGACTCACATAAATAGATATGTCTCTTTTCATTATCTTCCACCAGGAAGTTCTTTTAATATCTCGATACATTTTGTTGACTCCTGGATGGATGAAAAGTTTGGACTTGTGGCATTCATCCAAAACTTTACGTTTCAACTCTGGAATGTCAGGGACACAAATTCTTCCTTTCATCCTTATAACTCCGTTATCATCAATTTCAAAACTAGAACCTTCTCCTCGACATATTCTTCTACGAATTTCCCGAAGAAACTTGTCTTCAGTCTGCTGTCTTGCAATCTTTTTAAGAAGAGGAGGAGCAATAACAAGATATGCGAGAATAGCATGTCTTCTGCTCAAGGCATCGGCAACTACATTGGCTTTTCCGGGTATATACAGTATATCTAAGTCATAAGATGCCATAAATTCCAACCAACGTTGTTGTCGCAGATTTAGATCTTTTAGATCTTTCTAGGCAAAGAGATATTTCAAGCATTTATGGTCGGTGAATAATTCGAATTTTTCACCTAAACAAAGAGAGTTTATTAAGTATATTTCTTTAGTTAATTTCGTAAATTGCTAAGAAAGATGAAAAGATTTTTACCCAGAAGATAGTGTCGCCATATTTTTAAAGCGAAAACAACAGCCAAAAGCTCTAAATCATGTGTTGGGTAATTTCTCTCGTGCGGACGTAATTGTCTTCTCGCGTAGGCAGCTACCTTCCCATTCTGCATTAATACTGCACCTACCCCATCACCACATGCGTCAATATAGACAGATAAGCCTTGGTTCCCGTTAATGATAGCGAGAATAGGAGCAGTAGTCAATCTCTATTTCAGTTCTAGGAAAGCTTCATCACATCTTGGAGTCCAATTGAATTTAGCATTCTTCATTGTTAGCTTAGTCAATGGGCTAGCCAACTTAGAAAAATCCTGTACAAACTTTCTATAATATCCTGCTAAACCCAGAAAACTTCGAACTTCTCAAGGAGTAGTGGGTTGCTTCCAGTCCATAATTGCAGAAATCTTGCTTAGATCAACAGAAATTCCTTCTTCATTAACAATGTGACCGAGAAATCCGACTTCTTTGACCCAAAAGTGACACTTAGAGAATTTAGCGAATAAGATATTCCTCATCAATATGTCCAAAACAATTCTGAGATGTTCAGCATGCCCCTTTTAAGTTTTGGAGTAAATCAAGATATCATCAATAAATACATGGACAAATTTGTTCAATACTTCTCGATACACTCGGGTCGGTAAGTCTACGAAGTACGCGGGAGCGTTGGTCAGTCCGAAAGGCATAACTAACTACTCGTAAAACAAGTCAGGACCCCTAAAGGCCGTTAAATGAACACAATCTTCGGCTATTCGCAGCTGATGGAATCCCTGAGCTAAATCCATATTAGAAAACAATCTTGCGCCATGAAGTTAATCGAATAGATTGTCAATTCTAGGTAAAGGGAATTTGTTTTTGAGAGTTTGTTTATTTAGATCGCGGTAATCAACGCACAATCTCAAAGATCCGTTCGATTTAGCCACAAACACAACGGTTGAAGCCCATTCGGAAATACTAGAGCGAATCAATCCTTTCTTTAGCAAATCTCGAGTTTGATCGACTAATTCAATTTTTTCCCTAGGTGCCATCCTGCGACTTGCGTGAACGACAGGATGGGCATTCGGAATTAAGTCAATTCTGAAATTTATTTCTCTATGTGGAGGTAAGGATTTTACTTCTTCAAATACATCAGAAAATCCCTGATATACAGGTATGGATACAAAATGGATTCAGGATATCCCAAAGTATACATCAATCTATCTCTCTTTGGACTCGGATCCTCACAAGATATTTCAATAAAATTTCCAAAACTTGTTTTGACTATAACTGTCCGATTATTACAATCCAATTTAGCTTCGTATTTCGATAACCAGTTCATTCTGAGTAAGATTTCAAATTCATTAAATTCGAGGATATAAAGGTTGATAGGAAATTGATAGCAAGCATATGAAATAGGAACTCTCTTACAATACAAATAAAGATTTGCGGGACCTCCAACCGGATTTTTCACGCAAATAGGGTCATCAACAAATTCAGTTTTAAGTTCTAATTCATTTACGGTTTGTTGGGAGATAAAGCTATGTGAAGCTCCCGTGTCAAATAAAACTCTAACAGTTCTATCATAAATAGTAAGGTTACCTTCCAAAACACCTTTTCCTTTATCTGCTTTTGAAGTTGAAGGGTCTTTCTTTA
The DNA here is from genome assembly GCA_030765085.1 of Allium cepa. Lineage (NCBI taxonomy): Eukaryota > Viridiplantae > Streptophyta > Magnoliopsida > Asparagales > Amaryllidaceae > Allium > Allium cepa. Next base: position 9,001,823 of record CM060937.1, read on the forward strand.
TCGCATAAACATTTGCCACCTGTTCTTGCTTCATTACCGGGCAATCTTTAACAAAATGTCCAGGCTGGTGACAATTATAGCATTCTTTAGCCCCTTGATCATTCCTCACAGGTTGTTTCTTCTTATCTTGCTTCTTCGGTTTTGTGCAGCTGTTTGAATAATGGCCCTTCTCTTTGCAATTATAACAAGTTATGTTCCTAGCCGAATTTACTTGGCTGCTCTTCTTATCCTTGTCTTGTTGTGGACTCTTGCCCCCAAACTTCCTTTTCTTCCAATTCTGATTATTTGAATTTCCTCCTTCCCTCGGAATCTCCTGCATATCCAGTGTGGCATACCTATATCCCATATCAATAAGATCAGAAAAAGATTCTCTGACGTGTGTTGTCATCCTTTCATGATACTTTTGATTCATTCCATGGATAAACCTTTCATTTTTCTTAAGAGACGTGTTTAACAACTCCGGACCAAAATGGGATAGTTCGTTGAACTTATTTAAATACTCCTCAAATGACAAGCTTTCTTGTTTCAAATCTAGAAATTCTTGATACATTCTGGAAATTCTTGCCGAAGGCATATAACGCTTTTCAAACACCTCCTTAAAACGTTCCCATGTAAACTCTTCCCTTGGTTCATCTATAATGACCGTTTCCCACTAGGCTGAGGCTTCTTCTTGGAGTTGCCAAGAAGCTATAAGTCACTTCTGCTCGTCCTGTAGTTTTAGCCCTTTAAAAATTTTCTCACACGATCTTACCCGTGCTTGAGCCTCAACAATTGACTCCTTGCCGGTGAACGGTTTGCAACCAAGCTTTGAGAAATTTTTATACAAATCAGCCAGATTCGGCTGCTGCTGGATATCGATTGCTGCTTCTGCTGCTAGGGGAATTTGATTAGGTTTTGCGGCATTCCCTTAACCCCTAGTTCTTCCTCTGCTTCTGCTCATTCTTACTATTTGAAATTAGTAAGAAAATTGATTTAAACATACAGACGAAATATCTTAAGAAATATCAACAGTTAAAAGAAATAGACTAATTTTTTTTTAGAGTTTTCAGTCTTGGTTACACTCATTCTAGGTTATACTTCACCCTATCTCTAATGAGCCATCTAATGTGTTATACTCCGTAGCTAAAGTTCTTACTCAACCAGAAGCTCTGATACCAATTTATCACGACCCAAAATCCATCGTTCAAAAGTCGACATCAAATACCTCACTTGTATTCAACTGCCGGAGATTCGAACGTCAAATTTCAGTTCAGATGGAGCTTATAACAAAAATAGATGAATATAAAACAGCGGAAGCAATATGAATGTCATATAACAACACAGGTTCAACATGATACAATATCCAATACAACATCGATCTCAAATATCAGAGTGATACATATGATACAACAATAATACGATAACAGAAACTTCAACAAGTTACCAATATGCTTCAAAAGATTTCCTAATCCAAAGCTCCCAGATGACTTTAAATCCAAGCTAGCTCCAAAATACGAAAAACCTGCTACTAGGCTGCCCGAGTAAAAATTATGGGCACCCAGAGTTTAGGAAAGAAACAATAAACTCCAGGTCAGTCATGGGACTAATATGAGTAAACAAAAATAGTTGCTTTAAAAGAAACTTGATTTATAAAAGAATTTTCGGTATGCTTTTAAAAATGGAACTACAATAAGACCTCCCGCCACACACACAATGTAAACGCAGAATTGGAGGAGATTTCTTCTTATGATAGTCAAATATGCTTGATACAAGGAAATTTCTTTGATATTACTACTAGTGCATAGTGTAGAAAGCATTTCGAAAATAGAATATTAATCTTAGCCAACATACGACCATTATCGTATGCCTACTATAGCTGCCGTCTAAACAGTGGGGAGCCACCATAAGTAAATGGCAGGTTATACGACTAAAACCGTACAGGGTTTTGTATTTGGAATTGGATTTCCAACAAATGGTCAGGCTAAGGAACTTCCTAGGCCACATGGGTACGCCTCTGGAGGGACGACCCGAGAACCTAACTGGATCCCTGCCAACACAAGGCCGGGTTACCCCTAACTGGGTAACTACTGACACGAGTATGCCATCCCTCGGTTGTAACCAACCTTTATCCGGGGCCCCAGCAACAAATCACAAAGTAATATATATATATATATATATATATATATATATATATATATATATATATATATATATATATATCTGCTATATCAACATAAGTTAAGTATCTGGGCTCAATACCATGATACCACTTCTATCCAGAAGGAAATGCACATACCCTAAGGGGCGCTACCCCCAATAACCTTGCCGCATCTTTCCTGTTTTGACCATTTCGGGGTGTGAGGTTCGACGAAGTCTCGTTCACAAAGCTACGCTTTTCACAAAGCCATGCTTTGATCAACAAATGATCAACAACACTCAGTATGACACATTACCAAGTTGGGAATATATTACTGATAACCTTCAACTACATAACCTCTGAGCTCATACGTCTCATAGAAGGGTGTTAAGCTAAGAGAATAAATTCTCCGCCACCAACAGAAATGTATTTGAAAGAAATCTGCTTTATATCTCAATTGTAATGTCAGACGTACAATCCATACAAGTCTGTTCTGGGTTCGAACAGAACCGAAGGCACTTCCAAAGAAGTCCTTGAAATCCGGGCGTCCACAATCCCGATCGGATTCCCCATCACATATGGAGAACTCTATACTGGAGCAACTCAGTGCAGAGTCATTCGATAGGTCATCCTATCGTTCTCGTAAATACCTGGTCTTCACCATCGGTTTTCAAATGCTCATCCATTTCGTTATATCATTTATTCGGAATAGGTTACATGACACAAAGGTCCTTTCCCGGCTAACCGAATAGTGAGAGTCAATTTTAAAAACATGTGGATATGTCGTTCACAAAAAATTCCCAGGTTCGATATGGGTTTCGGTTAACTAACCGAAATCCGATTCCCTGTCGAATCGAAGTTTAAATGTCGTTTTACGGGCAAACAGGGTTTTCATATCAATCCACAACAAGTCACAATCACAGTACAGTACATGGCAATTTATATCACGCAGTACCACAAACAGAACATAAATATCAATTCAATAGACAATATCTGATGATAGTCAATCATTTTAATTTAAGGTAAAGGTGATTTAAAAGAATTTACTACATAACTATTTTTATTGATTTATCAAAATCAATGATTAAGTATTCTTTACAATAAATTTATTAAATCTTTAATTAATTATTCCTTAATTAATTATCTAAATTAACTATAATTATTAACTTTAATTATTTAATTAACAATCTGTAATTACGAATTAGTCAAACACTTAAATATCAACTAACCAATCTTTAGTTTCAAATTAATCAATCTCAGATCATTTAGTTAATTACAATTTTACAATTAATTGACTATTCTTAATTACTTCTTTCTTTTTAAACAATTAATAACAATTATTTGTCTTAATTTGCATTTAGAAATCTTCTTTAATTATTTCGAAATCAATTTATTATTATTACAAAGAGCTTTAATGTAAATTAACTTTAACACTGATTTTAAATTAATTATTTAATTAAAGTATTAATTAGATTTCAAAACGTTGTTACTATTTGCTTGGTTAACTTAAAAACGTGAAATATGTTCTTAACGTAAAACAGTTTAATCATTGATTGCTTTGTTGACACAAAAATTTGTGTAACATTATAACTTAAAATAAATTTGGGCCCTGAAATCTATTTGGGCCTAACCCATTTTAAAAATAAAACAACCCGAGTAAAACAGGTATTTCACCCGAGCCAATTCGAGTTCTCCTCGTCTTCTCCCCCGAATCTCTTCCCTTCTCCCCTCGTCCTTTCTTCTGCTCCCTGTTCTTCTTTTTTCTCTTTTTTTTTTAGTTTCGTTCCTAACCCAAGATAGCCCACTTACACTCGCGTACGCGAGGGTCATCCTGAAGCAAAACATATCGTTTCTCAAGTTTCAACTCGGGTTCCCAAATCAGTATCTTACTGATACCTAAACACGACGCGCACGTGCACATTACTGCGCCGCCCCTCCGGTGGCCATCGCGACCATCAACAAGTCACGATTCATCCCTACATTAGAAATCAAAACCCAGTATTTCAAAAAAAAAACGAAATCAAAAAATTGCCTGACGCTCGAAAAACTGAAACGAACACCCTCGGCAAAACGCCTCGCCACCACCACTCCAGCCACCTACAGCACCCAAACTTTCGCCTACATAACGACAACACGTTCAACCATCGACCCCCAAAATCTCGTGCCACTCGATCGCGTGATGATGAAAAACTCGACACATTACAGACAAGTGTAAAAACTAGAAATAAAGCCCTAACTAGAATTCAACCCCAAAATTTACGCATTAGAAAGATTCTTTAGCATTTTTCCTGGATTCGTGGATCATTAAACTCGCTATATAACAAATTTCAGCATTTATAATTGATTCAATCATCAGAAATTTCGAAAAGTGCAAACTTATTAAATTATCAAACTGCTCTTGAAACACTTCATTTAAAATCTTCATTTTTGTTTTAAAAATTATGGATTTCACTATAGATTCAATATATAATCTTGAATTAATATTTTTCAACAATTAATTTTCTTTTTCATCAAATTTTAGTTGAATACCTGTAAACAAGGTTACAGTGGTGATAATTCAATGTATATTTAAATAAGCTTTTGCAAAAATTTTGTTTGAGGATTAAACATCTTGATTATTTGAAAAAAAACAAAGCTTGACAACAATTAATATCAAATGAATTTTTAGTTTTGAAAGAAGTATACACCCTGTATAATTTTTTTTTCAGAGAAAACACAGAGCAGACAACACCCTATGCAAACTGAAGCATTTTCAAAGTAGTTTATAAATGAAGTTTGAACTGTTTTACATAAATTTAAAACTTTTTAAGATTAAGTTTACTCATCCTGAATATATTGATGAGCAGAGACTATATTGTTTTTAAAACTGCAGGTTGATCCTCCTCTAATCTTCTTTCTTCAATAAATTGCTTTCCTAATTTGAATATAAAGTGATGTTTGCCTTTCTTGTTAATTTCTGTTGTTTGTTATTTTTTCTCCTTTGAACGAACTTAACGTTTGTGGATGTATACATATATGTGAAAGGTTGTGTACAGGTTTTTAGCAGAGTACTGAAGCAGGACTTCTTTTTTTTCTTTTTTTTACTTGTACTTTTTTCACTAAACCATGCTTTAATTTTACTGATGGGATCTTATACATGCTGAAGAGTGAGTGGCATTTAATTAAAGCATTAAATGAAGGCATGTAATGCAATGCTTCTTTGATACTTACAACATACAATATTATTTTACAGTATATATATTTTTCTTTAGTTTGTACACTTTTGTTTTTATTTGTAATATAGTTGAAGTTCCAAAATTAACTTATTACTTGAATCCATGTATTTTTTTTAGTTTGTACACTTTTGTTTTTATTTGTAATATAGTTGAAGTTCTAAAATTAACACATTATTTGAATCTATGTATTTATTTTTTATTTTTATTTTTTTAATGTCATATATCATTTTATTACTATACAAATTTTATTACAAACATACATTTTCTTACTTTTTATTTTAATTTAAGGTTTAGCTCTTAACATGTAATTTATCACATATATTTATTTTATTGTTTTAAAACAATTTTCTTGCTTGTTATATGTTCTTTTCTTTATTATTATTATTAATAATTATTTAAACTTAACTCCCAATATTTATTTAATTCCATATAACTTTATAGTATTCATATTAACAATATTTTATTTTTTCTTGAAATTTCACAATTTAAATTCAAAAATTCAAAGAAGTTACTAAATTTAAATTTAACAAATTCTGGGATGTTACAAAAGTAAACTTGTTAAGACATCGAGTTATAAAATTATTTTGATAAAGTATTAAATAAAGGATTTTTGATCATTTATTTAACTTGTCTAAATAATTTTAAATGTTTTAAATATTGTTTACTTTGAACTATCAAATTTGAATCAAATGACTATTCATCATAATATAAAATGTATATTATTAAATGCTTAAAATGTTATAAATATAAAATTTTAAATTGAAATGTATATGGTTTTAAAATAATGGTCCATCATTGTCTTTCAACCTACTTTGCCTTCTAACTATATCTACCTTCTTCCCCTTCGAGGGTCCTTTCCGCATTTGTGGATAGAGTTGGTTCTTTGGCTTATCGTCTGGATTTGCCGAGAAGCTGTCTAGAGTGCATGATGTATTCCATGTCTCACATCTTCTCTAGTATCTTCATAACTCATCTCTTATTTTTCAGCCTTCTGCTTTTGATAGTTTAGATATTTAGCCTAATCTGACTGTCGAGAGTAAGCCACTTTGTACTGTCAACAGAGGTACGAAGCAGCTAAGAAGGGAATCTATTAGTCTGATCAAGGTACGATGGGGTACTGATGATCGAGGTCGTACCTGGGAGACGGAGGAGAGCATTCATGCTTCGAATCAGAAATTGTTTTTCTAGTTACTATTTTTTGTCTATCTTGCTTTTCTTTATTTTTCCTTGCTCATTCCTTTTCGAGGACGAAAAGATTTGAGTGGGGGACAATGTAACAACCCAGTATTTTGTTATTATTTTAGTTGCTTATTTTGATTATTTTATTTAAAACTCTTGATTTAAAAATTTTATTATATTTATTAAAATGAATAAATTTTGTTATTTTAATTATAAATTTTGATTTTTGTGTGAATTATAATTTCAAACCTGAATAAATAGGATATTTCCAGAAAATGTGGATTTTGGTCAATCTGGTCAACTTTGACGTTTAAATTTAAAATTTAAATACTTGGATTTTTGAATTTTATCTTTTATTATGAAAATAAATTTAATTTCACGAATACTGCTTTTCGTTTCGTTCAAATCCGATTTATATTGTGAAAGTTATGCTTTTTACAATATTGTATGTAAATTGATTTATTTAACAATATGGTTATTTTAATTTATATAAATAATACTTTTATTTGTCAAATCATATGGTAATATGTGTTACATTGCATGTTAGTTATATATTTTATTTTAAAACATTTTTAAAGTGATGTTTGAATTTTTCCAAAGTTTACTGAATTTATTTTCAATTTTTAAAGCCTAGTTTCCATTTTTTAGCTATTTTATAAATTTAATTATATTTATTTAAAATTTATTTATTTATTTTTATTCATTCATTTTTTTTTGTTTTTACCTTTATTTATATGCATTTTTATATGTATTTAAAATTGCAAAATGAATTAAGAAATTCGAAAGGTTTTGACCTTTTATATGCATGCCTTTTCATATTCAAAGTTGTCTTTTCATCACCAATCACCATATGCATTCAATTGAGGTCATATCTCTTTGCTTTAGCCAACTTCCCTTTTTCATGCACCAAAACATTCTCAAACACAAAAATTTGGCCTCCATCTCCAGAAGAAAAATTTGGTAAAAATTCATTCTCCTTTTCACTTTTTTTTCTATTGTTTGTTTGATTTTGCACTTGCATCTTTTCTTGTAGTTCGGCCCTTCCATCTCAAGCACCATGGCCCCTCCACCACCACCACAACTAGCCACCATCTCCTCCTTCCCACTGCCCTTCCATAGCCGAGGCCATATATGTTGATGATCCACCAAAATATGAAGCAGACTCCACCTTTATGTCATAGCCGAGCTCTCCACTTGTTCCACCACTCCAACCACCACCTTTGCCGACCCGTACACCACCACCAGCAGCCACTTGCTGACCTGAGACCTCTACCACACCTGTAGTTGTCTCACCAGATCTGACCTAGCTCAATCATGCCTTGGCCGAACCATTTATGGCATGGAAATCCATTGTGTTGCCTTGAATTTGTGTGTGCATGTGCACATATCCTTATACTACTTTACATTTATGTATGGCCGACCCATATGAGCCAAAACCTGATCCAAATCTTCACTTTGGCCGAGCATTTCCAACCTATGGCTGAAGCATAAGTTGTTGAATGCAAGTGCAAAAGCTATGGCTTTGTGTTATGCATTTATTTCTAGCATTGTTTAATAAAAAGTTTGGTTTGAAATTTATATGGTACCTTGTTTTGTTTGCTATGTGACAAGGCAATTAGCTTTAGCTCTCCCACACTCAAATAGTAGTCGTGCTTTCGTGCCTTTGAAGATCTTTGTTTTGTGTAACTGGTTGCCATCTTCAGCTTATACAAGTGAGTAATTCTCACCAGACAAATTTATACTTATATGACTAGTAGACTGATCACAATTGAATCTGTAAAACATATCACCCATGCTATATTTTTTTTTGTTATGATCATATGATGTTCACCAATGCATACTTACCTGTTATACCATCTGTTACTGTTATATAATGTTATTCTGTTTATTTATCTCAGTTTATCACACTGCAAGTTCGCTTTAGATTAGAATCACCGTGGGTTGAAATAACACATACCCGAACAAACTTTAGATTAGGGAAAAATCGTTATGGGCTGAAATGATAGACCTGAACAATTTTTAATTATTTCATTTACTTGGGAGTGCGGGTTTTAAATGATAAAACTCAGGTTTTATTTGTAAATTACGGGTTGAAATGATATATTATCCATATCACTTTACCTAGGCTAGAAAATGATATACAGGCCCGTGGTTAGTAAATATTTTTCTAAAATTTTTGAAGTATTTTAAAAATGTAAACATTATAATATTTTTATTTAAAACTTATTTAAAAATGATTTTTGTAATGTATTATTGGTTTTCTAAAAATTTATAAGTGAAATAAATTAATGGTGAAGTTAGAAATTTGAAATATGAGTTATTTTTTAAATTTTGATTGGAGATAAATGGAATTCAAATTAAGTAGGAAATTATGATAAATAGATTTAAATTAAAATTAAAATTAATTTAAATGATTTTTATAAAGTATTAATGATTTCTGAATAAATTAAGATGTGAAATAAATGAATGTTTAAGTTGAATTTTGAAATATAGCTTAATTTGGAAATTTGTGAAATTTGTTTAAAAATGAAAAGTAAATAAAATGAAAATAAGTTATATTTGAAAATTTAAACTTAAGTGTTAAGTTAAAAAATTAAATAAAAAAAAATTGAAATTGAATGTACGAATTTAATATGTGAATTATTATTAAATTTTTATTTTTAAATGAATATTTAACTTTATAAAATCATGAATATAAGGGTTTTTAAATGATTGTTTAAAAAGTGAAATTGTATGATTTTATAAGTTTAAAATGGTTTAAATAAGAATTTAATTGTTTGAGAAATTATATTGAATATTTGGAATTTAATTAACAACATTTTTGAAATGCTATTATTTCTAATGTAAAGGATATTACAACATTTGTAAATGCTATAGTTGATAGAAATGAACTAAATGACTAAATTGAATTAAGGGCTATATAGCAATTTGTTAGTGCTGTAGTTGCTGAAATTAACTAAAGTTTTATTTGTGCTAAAGTAACCCTATTACAGCATGTTTAAATGCTGTCTTTTGTTAAATTGAATTATTTTAAAAGTAACTTTCCGTAGCATTTTCTAAATGCCGCGAAAGTTGAATTTTCATTGTTTCATAAAATTTAAGTGAATAAATGAACTTTGAAAGATTAAAAATTTTGAAAATTTAATAATTTAGTTATTAAATATAATAACTTCATTTTAATGATTTAAAACGAAGTAATTTGCTTCGAAATATAAACTATTTTGAAATGTGTGTTGAAATGGTATTTTAAACAAAAATGAATGTGGTTTTGCAAAGATATGTTATTTTGATATTTTGAAATGGATTTTTGAATGATATTGAATTTTGAAATGATATTTGATTTCGAAGTATAAATTACTATTTTGAAATTTTAACCACAGGACGTATTTAATTTATGGTTTAACTGATCCTTAGAGGATGGGCGATCCTAAGCATCCTTTAAGTTATAGTGCATTACTACTACAGTTCACTTGAGTTGGTTTACATTATATAAGTATATATGTCCTGACTCGAGTGTTTTGTGTTTAATTTTATGCTCGGGTCAGCCTAAGTATTTACAACTTAGATTTGGATTTCTTTTTCTGGAGCTAGGAATCGCTGGAGATTCTGCTTGTCTAGTTATCTATTCCCTTTCAGTTGTTCTATTTCAGTTCTGGTATTTATAAACTTCTATGTATTTGGATTTCTATTGTATATGTTTCAGACTGATATTATGTATTATGTTTTTGAGAGTTTGTTATAGTAGCTTCATGAACTACTATGGTATTTTGATTTCCGCTACGAGTTATTCTGATATTTCTGTGTCTGTGATTCTGTGATTGTATTTCATTTGCTCTAAATTTATTTACAATGCGGTATTTTGAGCAATTCAAGTCCGGCATGTATGGATGCGAATGGCTGAAAATATCGGGTTGTTACATAACCATATTATGTGTATTAAATCAATCAAATCCAAATTAAATATTATTATTAAATATATATATATAATTACCATTTATATATATTATTTTAAGGACCAATATTAAATAAAAACCATATTATTTTCCAAAACCATAGAAATTATTTCCAAAACCAATGAAATCAAATTTAATAAATATAAGAACGTTAATCGTGGGTGATTGCTCACCTTTCGACGCTAGAGAGATTCGACAAAGAAATGAGCAACTAAATCCAAAGCAACGCTTGATGGATATGATTTGATGTAGAAAACAGGCACGACTGACGAAGCTGATAATGGGAAATTGATGAGAACGATTGAATTAGTTTTGATATAACGGAACTATTTCATTTTATATATTATTAATTGTTTCTAAAATAATTTCAAGAATATATTTTCAAATCCATATCATGTCCCAAAATTTTTAGTTTAAACAAAACTCAATATACAATGTTTATACAATTCATACATTTCCTTAAGATTTCCTTAAATCCATCTTAGACGCTAACACTAATATAAGTTTGAAAACCGACCCAACATATACGCAGACAAATACAAATCCATTTGCAACGATATATATATTGTCTTCCCATGAAATCAATATTAAATTTTTAAGACGAATGTTAAAAATATTGTTTACATTTAAAACGCCTAAACAGTCTAGATGTTGAAAATAGTACATATAATAAAATACTTTAAATAGTTTATATATTAAAATAATTTGTATATAAACTTTAAAATTTTAAACACATATTAAATTAAATATATATTTAAAATCATCGTTTTCTTTATAAAAAAAATAACATATCTACTAATATACTTTATATAATACTAACAGATATACTGCCTAACACAAACAGATACTTTAAACAAATAAATTTCTAAATAAGCTAGGATATACACAACAGATTGAACCCATGTGAACAACTTTACTTAACACTTAACTTATATTATTATACAAATAATGGGTTATATTATTTTCATACTTGATTCTATATGCATAACAAAATATACTGTAAGCTTTTCATATTATGCTGTAAGCCTATATATGCATGCACTATATAACTATATGCTGCTAATACAATTTTTATAGCTTAAGTAAACTTATAAAAACAATGTAACTAATAGATTTGCAGGCTCATATAAAACTTATACCTACCTATAATTTATTTCATCTTTATTTTATTTTATTTTTAAAACACGTACACATAAAAAATCAACTTATATATAACAATACTGTTCGTATATAACTTATAGATATAAAAACTTATAGTATAAAACAGCAAATCTATTTAAGCAAGATCGGATAATAGATTTATATACACTTATGGACATATATACCTTTAAATAAAAGAGAGGAGCAAGGACGAAAGGCTGGATGCAGTGGTGGTGGCCAATCTTGTGTGTGAAGGCTGGGAAGAAAGAAGGTCAGGATGGGTGGTTGGAGCAGCCGAGCACTAATGTGGAACAGAACAAATGGGAACCAAAGAAAAACATGAAGAAGAAAAAGAAAAGAAATAAGAAAAAAAATAAGTGCGGCCATTTACCTATAGGAGAAGCTTCACACGCAAGAGAGGAGATGAAGGTCAAATAACATGTGGTGGGTATTATTGTACGTGGGGTTTGAATGTTTATCAGGGAAGCTTGTGTTTATTAAGTGGGGGAAAGGCAAGAAATTTTGTTTAAAGTGGCAAGAGAAAATTTAGCCATTCATTTCTATTAAATATACAGAAGCAAATGGAAAGAAACAAAAGATTTTAAAATGGCCAGTGTAAATTAAAGATTATATTCCTATTAAATACGGAGACATAAATGAAAGTGGATGGTTTTACACGTGATTTGTAAGGCGGGAAATCATATTTGAACGGCTGTTGATTGATTTTTAACAACTAAGATATAAAGTCAAAGAGTGCGTATAATAGATGCCATAATTAAGCAAAACGCATGCCCAAAAGTAAGGTATTCAAATTTATTTATTTCTTTCGTTAAATCCATTAATTACAATTAATGTATTTCTTTTTTTTTTGCCTTTTTAATTTGAAAGATTCCAAATCGACGTAATTGTAATTAAATTCAAAATTACACTATAAAGCGGATCTACAAACGTACATTCTTTCATTAAACATCATTAATTTCAGTTAAATTCTCTTTCCCTTTTATTCAAAGATTCCAATTTAAATTAACGACAATAAATTTCAACAATAGAATTTAAAACGGAACGTAATTAATGGAAAGATAATTAAAAAAATTTAAATCTTTTTACAGTAACTTAAATATATTTATAGAATTGTTGTTTACATATAAGATAATTAGAACAATTGGATTCTTTTTTACAGTAACTTAAATACTTTGATATCCCGAAAACTTTGACAATATCAATTTAATAATCTTTATATAAAATTAAATTGATTTGATGATAATTGATTAATAAAATATGATTTGGTTTAATACTCAGATTAAATAAATATTTAATTTGTGATTTTATCTTTTAAAAGCTAAATAAATGTTTTTAATTATAATGTGTGTGTATATATATTTTTATATATATTATAGATAATCTTGGTTTTGGAATTTAATAAATAAATGAAGTTTTGTTTTTAAATTCCAATAATATTTTGAGTTATTGGGAAATTATGTTTTAAAATTAATTTTAATTTTCTCAATGTTATTTAAATTAATAATTATATGGTTTGTAAATATTTAAAATAAAGGTTAAATTGTTTAAAATTTATCTTAGCTTAATTTTCGTTTTAAATCTAAATAAAAAGTTTGTTTTATTTCTTATTAATATTATTTGATTAATATGATTCGAAAATATTTTATATAAGTTTAAAATACAAATAGCATATGTTTTAAATTTATTTATTTATAAAAGTGATTTATAATCTCTTTATAAATCATTTAAAATTTGTTAAATTGATTATTTTCGAGCCATATTAATAAATGTATTATTTCCCATAAATATAAAAAGAATTAAAATAAGAAAATAGGATTTTCATTTTTAATTGAATAAATTGATTTTAATTTGAAATTCAAGATATCAATATAAATTTGGAATTTTATTTGGAATTCAAATTTATAGATTCTTTAAAATATTTGAATAATTTTTAATTGGTTATATTTACATTTTCTTTAAAATAAGGAATTTACATGAGTATAAATAAATTAAAGAAAATTATTTATTAACATTTAAATATATAACTAAATTATATAAAAGACAAGTGTAGCCTATTTAGTAATCTAAGCCACATGTGTTTATTTAAAAATAAGGAAACATGACAAGTGTCATTTATCTTTCTTTTATTTTAATTAAAGTATTTTCAGCCCTTAAACCATTTTTTATTTTCCCTTCATTCTTTTTCTCTAAACCAAAGATAAATGAATCTAAAAAAAAAAGAGATCTGAAACTCAGAATTTCCTCAAAAGAAAAACTGTAAATCATCTCCTCAAATTTCAAATGCAAACCAATCCTGTAACAAGAATTCCAATCATGCAACTTCAAATTTCTGCGAAAATCAAGTCTGCATTTCTTTTTTACAACCTGAAGATCAACTGCATTGCACCTCTGGAATTGATCATCAGCATTTTCAAAATCTGGAATCAACTTTGACAATCAGGCCTACATGCAAACTACAATCCTGAAAACCAAGTCTGCATCTTTTTCAAAATTTAAAGAATAAAGCCTGCATGCATGTGTGGTTACAGAGTTCAAAAGCTTTTCTTAGATCATGAAGCTCTGTTTTTCTGAAGAGAAAGGTGAGTAACATTTTTTTTTTTAAATTAAAGTAAATCTGGTTGTTGAATCTTGTTTTAAATAAGTTATATTTGTATATTTGTTGAAGACTCCTGTGCATTTGTGATGTGAGTTATATGAAGATTTTGAAATGCCTGAAGAACTTTTCTGTTCTAAGATTTTCAAGACTGATTTCAACTTAAATCATTCCTCTTTGTCCATTAATGCTTAAAACTTAGGATTTAAGTAAATATTGTTTGTTTAGGCTATGAACTAAATTTTAAAAATTTATTTAACTTAATTAGAAACTGTAATTTACTCTGGAATTCAAGTTTAAAGGGGAAAACTCATGTCACTGTTAAAATTCAAACTAGTTAATTTAACAATTCAGGTATACAAATTAAAACCTTAGACAAATTCATGATTTTTATGAATAAAATTATAAATTCTAAGCTAGGTTTGACTGTGCAATGGGGGTTGATCAGAATTGGGTTTTGAGGATGTCTTTGGTGATTCAAGTGGATATGGTGGTCGTGCTTCTGTATGAAGGATGATGGGTGGTCAGAGAATCATGGAAAATTACTTGAATGGTGATCAAGTTGATATGGAGACAGCGGTGTTCAAAATTGTTTTGTAACCCTAGTTTTAAATAAATTGGGAAATTCGATCATCATTGCCTCTAGGGTTGTTCGAGTGTGAAGCAGATTTGGGGAAGTGTTGCTGAGACCATGACGAGGTTGTGGACAAGGTTTCAACTCAAACGAGGGTCGGAGGGGGAAGAACTAGTCGTTGATAGGTTTGGACCTTGATGAGACATGGTGTTTCCAGGTTTCAGAAGTTAGGAAGGTTTTGATTTTCAGGTGTTTGGGATTGTTTGATGACTGTTTTGTGGAGTGAGGTTGTATTCAGGTGAGTTGACGCTGCCGGAGTTGACTGGAGGAGGTCAGAGCCACCGTGCATGTGCAGGTGCTCTTTTTTTTCTGGTGATCTGAATTTGGGTGTTTTATTAGTTGGGAAAAATGCAGTTTGTACTCGAGTAAGACTTGAGTCAATTGAGGGTTTACCCGAAGATAGGTGATTCATGACTCAACGTAAAATAAGTAAAGCTCGAGTTATTTTTATTATTTCGGGTTTTGTCTCTGAAACCAGACCGTTTCAGGTTTTTAAATTTTAAAACCAAATTTTAAATAAAAAGGAAGAAAAGCAGGTTTAAACCTAAATTTGAAGCTAGTTTAATTTATGAATTCAAATGAATTTGAATTCCGGATTTTAAATAAATTTACAGAAATAAAATAAAGTATTTAAAAAAAACCTGTACAGTATTTTATAAAGTGATTTATAAATCTGAAAATGAGATTTTAAAACTAGATTTTTAAATTTAAGCTAAAATCTGGATTTGAAATCCTGAATTCAAATTGGAATTTGAATCTGAAGTTTTCAAAGAAAATAAGTTATAAATTCTGACGTTATAATTAAGTTAGAATATTATAATTTTATAATATATGTTTTTATAAATCTGAAATGAAATTTAAACAGGATTTTATATTTAAATTTTTGAATCTGAATCTGAAAACATGATTTGAATTCTAGTTTGTAATATAAATAAGATTTTGAATTTAAATGTTTCAAAATCACTTGAAATATTTAAGGTGTATTTTAAATCTTTTTAAATTGAATATGGGTTAAAAGTATTCTTCTAAAATTACTTAAGAAGATAAGTGATTCTTTAAAATGAAAACTAAAGAGTTTTTAAATACTTAAACCTTGTTCAAGTTAAAAATAGGATTCGTTTTAAATTTTAATTTAAAATGGAATTTAGATAGAATTTTAAAAAAATTGGTTATAAATTATTTTGATAATGATAATTAAATCATGAATAAGATTAGTAATTATCATTAAAGATTGATTAGAATTTAATGGTTTATAATTCATTAATTGATTAAGGTAATTAAGTTTTGTAATTTATTAATTTAATTAATTAATAATTTGGGTTAATTAATTAAATAATTAAGGGTTTCATTTAATTAATTAAAGGATTAAGTAAGGTAATTAAACTTGATTAAATTGTAATTAAGAAATCAATTAATTAAATAAGATTTGATTTAATTTAATTAATGATTTGAATTTATTAATCAAGTAATTAATAATTAATTAAGTTTTTGATTATTACTTTATTAATTTAATAATTAAAGATTAATTAATCGGTTTTATAAATAAATTAAGGATTGATATTGATTAATTCAGTTAATTAATTTAGAAAGTAATTAAAGTTTTGTTATTAGTTAATGAAGGCCATTAACTTAATATTATTTTATAATTATTTAGTGTGATTAATTTTAATGATTAATTGTATTAATTAATTTAAAGATAATCATTTGAGAATTTTTTAAGTGTAATTACTTAATGAAAGTAATTAAGAAATTAATTACTAATTGTAATTAATTGAGTTTATTTTGATTAATTAAGTTAATTAATTTAAATTAATCACTGGTTGATTTGAGAAGTAATTACAAATGTAATTAACAGTGAATAATTACTTAGAAAAGTAATTAAGAAAGATAAATTACTCGATGTAATTTAATTGAACGATACTTGGATAATGGAGGAGTCTTGGAAAATTAATTACTTTGTGTAATTAATATGTAATTTGTATGTTGAATAATTACTTAAAGTAAGTAATTAGTAATTAATTACTTAGTGTAATTAATTTAGGTTTTGATAATTGAGTTATTTAAAGATAATTAAAGATGAAATTGATTAAGTTAATTACTTAATGTGATTAATCATGAGTGATTAATAAATAGGGATAATTTGATAATTTATTTAAATACGGTAATTATTAATGAATAATTAGGGATCATTAATTTAAATAATTAATGATGTAATTAAGTGTTGATTAATAATAACAATTAATCAATGAAGGAATTAATTAATGTAATTAATTAATTAATGAAGTAATTACAGGTTAATTACTGAATTTGGTTTGGGTTAATTAATTTGTGAAATTAATTGGAGATTAATTACTTCAATGTAATTAAAGAATAATTAATCAAGATAATTAATTAGATAATTTATTTGAGGCTAATTAATTAATTGATTTATAATTAATTAAGGGACATGTAAGCAAGGTTTATATGGATGAGTAATTAATTTTATTCATTTTAAATTAATTAAGGAAGAAGTAATTAATTTAATTCATTTTAAATTAATTATAGAATGATTAATAAGTCATTGCTTATGAATGTTGATTGATACTGATTACCCTGAACGGTTGAGATCTCAGTTATGAGATAAGAGATGTTGTGTGATTTGGATGCTATGGTTGCATTGGATTGGTGATATGAATTATCTGTTTGGAATGATAATATGGATTATCTGCTGTGATGATAATATTGATTATCTATTATGATGTTGTGACTTATCTATCTGTGTGTATATAGATATTGAATTGAATTGTTTTAAACATTTAAAACAACTTGGACCTAAAAGACACGTTTTGGATTTCGATGAGACCGGGATCGGGTTTCCATATTTGGATATCCGAAAACCACATCGATCCAAATTAATGATAGGTCGTGAATCTCAAGTGAAGGTGAAGATACAAAGTGCAAGGGTTATCGTCGTTAACTCTGATGGTGATTCCAAAATGAGTGTAACGAGATAATGTCTTCGGTTTCGTTCGAACCTGGAACGAACTTGTATGGATTGAATGCTTTCAGAACATCATCAGGTGGACGATGAGCATTCTAAGAGATGTGTTCTCTAAAGGTAATCGTAGCCTCAAGCCTCATCAACCGGGAATGGCAAAAACAGGGGAGGTGCAGAAAGGCTTCGTGGGTAGCCCCACTTGAGAGTGAGATTTACCCCTGTCTAGAGGTCCCTTTATATTCGGCTGTGTGGGCGGTTGATTGCAACAACTACCGGGGTTGTCTTGTTCGGAACTGTTCAGCAAGGAATGGTTCCAGCCTTGTGTTGTAGGGGTGTCAGGGTGGCTCCTCGGTATGGTGATCTAGGTCATGTACTGTGACGGGAGGTACCCTAGTAGCCCTGCCATTGTATGGAATCCAAAATCCAATAAGTGCCAACGGTTTTGATTGTATTACCCACTTTTGTGGCTAGTAGCTAGAATTTAATAGATGTAACAATTTCGGCTATTTCTTATTTATTTGAAAACCCTAGACACTATTATAATATCACCGGATTTCCTATCAAATGTTTTGGTTAGCGTAAGGTAAAAACTTTTCCATGTTTATGAGTGGGAAGTCTTATGTGATACCTTTCTTTTCAAAAAGTTTTTAAAAGTTAAGCAACCTTAACCTGTTACTCACACCAGACCCATGTCTGACCCGGAGTTTATCTCTGTTTTCTTAAACTCTTGGGCGCTCAAATTTTTACGAGTAGCCAAGGGATTCAGGTTGGCTTTGACGAATAATGGAGGAGCAATGGAGCAGGAGGCTTCTGCGTTAGAGATATAGTTTTTCGCTTTGTGTTCTCTGTGTTGTGTTTGTATTAAGTTGTAAATACTAGACAGGTGTTTATAACTGTCTACTATATGTGATGTGTATGCTATGTATCTCTGATTGATAATGTATATTATGTAAATACTTATGTTATTAATATAATCTATTCATTCCGCTGTTGAGATTCTAGTGTTGTTTCTTCTTTCTCTTCTTTCTTTTCTTCTTCTATCTCTTTCTTTCTTAATTGATGACGCGATTTTCTGTGGTGAGAAACTCGGGTCGTCACATTTGATATCAGAGCGTTAGGTTCAGTGAATACTTAGGCTCTGTAGTGGTGTCTATCTTGAGAGTGTATTTGTAATTTTTAATATATTTAGATATGTTTTATTTCTAGCTATCTATTGGGTTACATGTTCGGGTTTTCCAATATGAGTTATAAAGGTAGATAAGGCAGTGGTGTGTGTAACGCGACTACCATTGGTTGGAGTTTGTATGTTTGGTTGGAAGTGTATATGTCGAGACTGTAAATCTAATATGTCTCGAGTGAGCTTTGCACTGGTGTAAGGACTTCATTGATCTCTAAAGGTAACCTGTTAAGGTTCGGAGTTCATCTTTGAAGTTGGATGAGTAGAGTTTGGATCTGTTGGCTGAGTAGAAGCGAGTGATGGTATCTTGATACCTCAAAAAATAGTAGCTGCGTGATGAGATGCAGTTACTATGGATGTTTCCGAAGAGGTTTCTTTGGAACAAGTTCAAGGAGTAGGTCTGCTTTGGTGTAGTGGCTAAGTTCAGCAGGGTGGTTCTGTTTGGTTTGGAATCCGAGTTTCTCGAAGAGCTTTGATTGGGAATTCTTTGGCATTGGTGTCAGCAGTGCAGCTCGGAGTGTTTTGTGTGTCGGCAGAGTTTTCTGACTTAGCAGTTTCTGGAAGTGGAGTTCAGAAGCAGCTGGGTGAACCCATTTCTTCGATGGATTAGCAAGACTAGCATAAGCTGTTCTGATTGGTATAGAGAGAACAGTTCTCTTTGGATTTTAGTTTGGATTGATTGCAAAAGTGACTTGCGATAGTTGAGTATTCTCTTGGATTGTTGGATATTTTTATGGATGTTTTTCGAGAAGTCAAAGGTTTCCGCATCTAGAGATTCAGTTTTCTTATCGACCAGGATTCCAAGTTTAGTACCGATGGTTCAACCAGTTGAAGGTTGGTTCCTTGATATGGAGTTTGTTGAAGCAACTCAGGATTGGAGGAACTTCTGAGTTTTCTCTTGGTTATCAGAAATCTTCTTGGTTATGTTGTCCAGTTGTGCTTGTGTTCTTCATCAGCATTCTTTTCTACCCCAGATCAGAGTTGTGCAGCGGAAGCAGTTTGGGAGTGCATCTTCTTTTCTTTTCCGGATTGGAGAAGTTTGTTTTCTTCTGATGATTGTGAATGAGGTTTTTTCTTAATCTTGGTTGATCGTGGAGGATCATTCTGGTGGATTGGGTTTGGTCCAGTTTGTTTCTTGAGACATCAGCAAGGATTGAGCTGATCAGGTAGGGTGTAGGCAGCTCGAGATTGTCCGAAGGAATTTGTGGATCTGAAGTCAGAGATCTGATTTTGGATAAGTTTCTTAGTTTTTAGGAGCTATAACTTTTGGTAAGGTTGGGTAAGCTAGCTTCGATATGTTTTGGATTTATTTTATATTCTGTTTTGGATAAGTGTTTGATTTTCTGGATTGAATTGCCAGTTTGGACAACTGGAATTCGATGTGTTTCACGTATCTTTGAGGGAGTACGTGTATGATCTATTTATGGTTTTGGAATTAGCTATTCTGGGAGATTTGGTTGTTGAGTCAGACTCGTCTGTAGTCTGATGTCTTGTTCAGTTGTAGATCTAGATGAGTAGGAGTTCTGTAACTCAGTAGTGTTGATTGTTTGGGTTTTTTTAGAGCGAGTATCCCGGTGTTTACTTGGGAAACTCGAGGAAACTCTATCCATAATTTTGTCTGCATAGTTAGTTTTGTTTGATTGGATGAATTGATTGCTATGGTTATTAGCATATGTTTGATATGTGCTTGGTTTTAAAATTTAAAATCTTGAATAGGTTATTAAATTGCCTTTGTTTTAAATTTCGGGGACGAAATTCTTTTAAGGGGGAAGGAATGTGATATCCCGTAAATTTTGACTATATCAATTTAATAATCTTTATATAAAATTAAATTGATTTGATGATTAATAAAATATGATTTGGTTTAATAATTAGATTAAATAAATATTTAATTTGTGATTTTATCTTTTAAAAGCTAAATAAGTGTTTTTAATTATAATGTATATATATATTTGTATATATATTATAGATAATCTTTGTTTTGGAATTTAATAAATAAATGAAGTTTTGTTTTTAAATTCCAATAATATTTTGAGTAATTGGGAAATTATGTTTTAAAATTAAATTTAAGTTTCTCAATGTTATTTAAATTAATAATTATATGGTTTGTAAATATTTAAAATAAAGGTTAAATTGTTTAAAATTTATCTTAGCTTAATTTTTGTTTTAAATTTAAATAAAAAGTTTTTTTTATTTATTATTAATATTATTTGATTAATATGATTTGGAAATATTTTATATAAGTTTAAAATACAAATAGCATATGGTTTAAATTTATTTATTTATAAAAGTGATTTATAATCGCTTTACAAATCATTTAAAATTTGTTAAATTGATTATTTTCAACCCATATTAATAAATGTATTATTTCCCATAAATATAAAAAGAAATAGAATAAGAAAATAGGATTTTCATTTTTCATTGAATAAATTGATTTAAATTTGAAATTCAAGGGATCGATATGAATTTGGAATTTTATTTGGAATACAACTTTATAGATTCTTTAAAATATTTGAATAATTTTTAATTTGTTATATTTACATTTTCTTTAAAATAAGGAATTTACATGAGTATAAATAAATTAAAGAAAATCATTTATTAACATTTAAATATATAACTAAATTATATAAAAGACAAGTGTAGCCTAATTAGTAATCTAAGCTACATGTGTTTATTTAAAATAAGGAAACATGACAAGTGTCATTTATCTTTCTTTTATTTTAATTAAAGTATTTTCAGCCCTTAAACCATTTTCTTTATTTTCCCTTCATTTTTTTCTCTAAACCAAAGACAAATGAATCTAAAAAAATAAAATAAAAAGAGATCTGAAACTAAGAATTTCCTCAAAAGAAAAAATGTAAATCATCTCCTCAAATTTCAAATGCAAACCAATCCAGTAGCAAGAATTGCAATCATGCAACTTCAAATTTCTGCAAAAATCAAGTTTGCATTTCTTTTTTACAACCTGAAGATCAACTGCATTGCACCTCTGGAATTGATCATCAGCATTCTCAAAATCTGGAATCAACTTTGACAATCAGGCCTGCATGCAAACTACAATCCTGAAAACCAAGTCTGCATATTTTACAAAATTTAAAGAATAAAGCCTGCATGCATGTGTGGTAACAGAGTTCAAAAGCTTTTCTAAAATCATGAAGCTCTGTTTTTCTGAAGAGAAATGTGAGTAACATTTTTTTTAAAAAAATTTAAAGTAAATCTGGTTGTTGAATCTTGTTTTAAATAAGTTATATTTGTATATTTGTTGAAGACTCCTGTGCATTTGTGATGTGAGTTATATGAAGATTTTGAAATGCCTGAAGAACATTTCTGTTCTAAGATTTTCAAGACTGGTTTCAACTTAAATCATTCCTCTTTGTCCGTTAATGTTTAAAACTTAGGATTTAAGTAAATATTGTGTGTTTAGGCTATGAACTAAATTTTAAAAATTTATTTAACTTAAATAGAAACTGTAATTTACTCTGGAAATCAAGTTTGAAGAGGAAAACTCATGTCACTGTTAAAATTCAAACTGGTTAATTTTGCAATTCAGGTACACAAATTAAAACCTTAGACAAATTCATGATTGTTATGAATAAAATTATAAATTCTAAGCTGGGTTTGACTGTGCAAATGGGGGTTGATCAGAATTGGGTTTTGAGGGTGTCTCTAGTGATTCAAGTGGATATGGTGGTCGTGTTTCTGTATGAAGGAAGACGGGTGGTCAGAGAATCATGGAAAATTACTTGAATGGTGATCAAGTTGATATGGAGACAGCGGTGCTCAAAATTTTTCTGTAACCCTAGTTTTAAATAAATTGGGAAATTCGATCATCATTGCCTCTAGGGTTGTTCGACTGTGAAGCAGATTTGGGGATGCTGAGACCATGACGAGGTTGTGACCAAGGTTTCAACTCAAACGAGGGTCGGAGGGGGAAGAACTGGCCGTTGACAGGTTTGGACCTTGATGAGACATGGTGTTTCCAGGTTTCAGAAGTTAGGAAGGTTTTAATTTTCTGGTGTTTGGGATTGTTTGATGATTGTGTTGTGGAGTGAGGTTGTATTCTGGTGTGTTGACGCTGTCGGAGTTGACTGGAGGAGGTCAGAGCAACCGTGCATGTGCACGGTGCTCTTATTTTTCTGGTGATCTGAATTTGGGTGTTTTGTTAGTTGGGAAAAATGCAATTTGTACTCGAGTAAGTACTCGAAACAATTGAGGGTTTGCTCGAAGATAGTGGTTCATGACTCGAAGTAAAATAAGTTCAGCTCGAGTTATTTTTATTATTTCAGGTTTTGTCTCTGAAACCTGACTGTTCCAGGTTTTTAGATTTTAAAACCAAATTTTAAATAAAAAGGAAGAAAAGCAGGTTTAAACCTAAATTTGAAGCAAGTTAATTTATGAATTCAAATGAATTTAAATTCCAGATTTTAAATAAATTTGCAGAAATAAAATAAAGTATTTAAAAAAAAATAAAACCTGTACAATATTTTATAAAGTGATTTATAAATCTGAAAATGAGATTTTAAAACTAGATTTTTAAATTTAAATTCAAATCTGGATTTGAAATCCTGAATTCAAATTGGAATTTGAATCTGAAATTTTCAAAGAAAATAAGTTATTAATTCTGATGTTATAATTAAGTTAGAATATTATAATTTTATAACATATGTTTTTATAAATCTGAAATGAAATTTAAACAGGATTTTAAATTTAAATTTTTGAATCTGAATCTCAAAACATGATTTGAATTCTAGTTTGTAATATAAATAAGATTTTGAATTTAAATGTTTCAAAATCACTTGAAATATTTAAGGTGTATTTTAAATCTTTTTAAATTGAATATGGGTTAAAACTATTCTTCTAAAATTACTTTAGAAGATAAGTGATTCTTTAAAATGAAAACTAAAGAGTTATTAAATACTTAAACCTTGTTTAAGTTAAAAATAGGATTCATTTTAAATTTTAATTTAAAATGGAATTTAGATGGAAATTAAAAACAAATTGGTTATAAATTATTTTGATAATGATAATTAAATCATGAATAAGATTAGTAATTATCATTAAAGATTGATTAGAATTTAATGATTTATAATTCATTAATTGATTAAGGTAATTAAGTTTTGTAATTTATTAATTTAATTAATTAATAATTTGGTTAATTAATTAAATAATTAAGGGTTTCATTTAATTAATTAAAGGATTAAGTAAGTTAATTAAACTTGATTAAATTTTAATTAAGAAATCAATTAATTAAAAAAGATTTGATTTAATTTAATTAATGATTTGAATTTATTAATCAAGTAATTAATAATTAATTAATTTTTTGATTATCACTTGATTAATTTAATAATTAAAGATTAATTAATGAGTTTTATAAATAAATTAAGGATTAATACTGATTAATTCAGTTAATTACTCTAGAAAGTAATTAAAGTTTTGTTATTGGTTAATGAAGGTCATTAACTTAATATTATTTTATAATTAATTAATGTGATTAATTTTAATGATTAATTGTATTAATTAATTTAAAGATAATCATTTGAGAATTGTTTAAGTGTAATTATTTAATGAAAGTAATTAGGAAATTAATTACTAATTGTAATTAATTGAGTTTATTTTGATTAATTAAGTTAATTAATTAAGTTTAGTTAATTTTGATTAATCACTGGTTAATTTGAGAAGTAATTACAAATGTAATTAAAAGTGAATAATTACTTAGAAAAGTATTTAAGAAAGATAAATTACTTGATGTAATTTAATTGAAGGATACTTGGATAATGGAGGAGTCTTGGAAAATTAATTACTTTGTGTAATTAATATGTAATTTGTATGTTGAATAATTACTTAAAGTAAGTAGTTAATGTGACGCCCCACCTCTATGCCCACGCTAGCCAAGAACATTACGGTGAATGCTGTCAACTAGCATGGAGAATAAGGCTATTGAGGAGCGACCATCCGTGTAATTGCTTTGTGCGAGCATCGATATGTCAGATAGTATAACATGCAAATCTTTTCAAGTGGAAATCCGACATGCCGACACAAACTCAAAGCTACTACACAGTGGCTATGATGTATTCGGAAACAAATATAGAAATAAACACAACATAAATCAGTCACAGATAATTCATATCACAAAGGCGGAAGAAGATATGAATATATAATTAACACATGGAAGTGTATATCAGAGTAGTGGTCAAAAAGATCCACAATAATACAAAAGAATAACAACACGTGCTATACAAAAGAATACAACAATGAGTCTATATCTCAAGTGTATATAACAAAATAAACTACTAATCTAAGTAGTTTGCCAAAAGTCAGAGTAATGAATCCCTGGGTAGAAGTCAAGCAGAAGCACCTGTAACATCTCGGTCTGACCCGAGTATTATTTAATAAGAAAATAATAAACGGATCAGTCTAACTATAAATATCAGATGAAACGATATAGAATAACAGATATGACTAAACACATAATAATCACAATGCCAAGCTGTGATATATATACTTAGTTGAAAATCATCAAGAGATTAATCAATGTCACCCAATCTACACAAGAATAAAAGAAACGTCATACTCCTTATTTCGTTCACCAAACCATAAATATTGACGATAATATCAATGTCAATCACAAAAGTCAATGACACACAAGTTCCAGAGTTCAATACACGAAATCCAGAAATCACAAAAGTCAATGACGCACAAATTCACCAATGCACAAATATCGATAAGGTTTATCAATAGAAATCACGAAAATTGGTGAAGCATAAATTCTAGAAATCATCTCAAGAAATCCAAAAATCACAAAGGGGGGAGGCCTATCACAAACGGGAGCATAAAGCTCACCAACACTTGTATCACAAACGGAATGCTAATTCCATGGTTGCTAACCATCACAAATTGAGCCAAAGCTCCACAAACCGCCCGAAGACCATGGGTTGCTACCCCACCAATTTGAGTCGAAACTCCACAAAACGGGGTTTAGTCTCCCTCGCAGACAAAGAGACATCGCACATTGCTAGTCTAAATCACAAAGATGATCGTCATGATCAACGAGAAGTGTCGATTACACTAAGCTAGTAAATATATGAGTTTAGCTTCATGTCCCATAACCACTTGCTTAACTTAAATATTTACGAACAGATTATAAATCTCCACTATAAAATTGTCACAAGAGATTCAATCGAACAAGTCCAAGAATTAACCGACGAAGTAAACGCAAGCGTTTCATACCACTCGTTTTACTAAGTCATTTAATTAGATTTCTTATACGAGTGCGGTAAAGGTTTGCATATACTAATAGATTAGAAATCGGTTTGAGAAAACGATCTTTGTAATAAAATAGTGTTGAAATCATTTGAAGAAAGAGCTTTGATATTTACTACTAGTATAGAAAACCTTTATATTTTTAAAGTGACAAATCACAAAGAAGATTGTAGGAACAATCAATCACTAAAATTCACATACGAAGATGTGAATAAAAATCCAATGAAGCCGATAAAGAATCCATCAAAATGGATATTCAAAAATCCCTAAAAAGGAGTCATCAAAGTCATAACAAATGATAACAACACATAGGAAACAACACGAATCGATTAAAGTTGAAAATTCAAACAACTAGGTAAAATAGGCAAAAATGCACCAGGTCGGTCGTCCTCCACAGAGCTCGGTCGACCGATCCAAGGGTTGGAAGTGCTCGGGGCACCAGGTCGGTGGACCGGCCCAGGGGCTCGGTCGGCCGAGGCCTGTAACCGGCAGTTCGAAACAGAGGCAGGAAGTGCCTGGGTAGCAGGTCGGTCGACCGGCCCAGGGGCTCGGTCGGCCGAACCTGTTGCCAGCACTCCCCTGCCCTAATACAAAAGAGGTGCAAACTCGATCAAATTGCATTCGCTCGAGCAACGACGCTAAGGGTTTATGCCTATCGACTACCCGACCCTATATGCTCCTCGATGCATCACCAAAAACATGTTCAAACATCAAAGTTAGGATTTTTAACGAATTGAACTCAAAACACCAAAAATTGGAATATTCACCAAATCAATCCAAACCAAAAGCAAATGCACACGAATAAGTGTTAGGAATTCATACCTAACATTCGAAGATAAATATAAGCATAGATGTGAGATAAAAATCACACCTTTTTACAAAATCAAACAAGAAGAAGCTTGAAAGCAAATGGAGAATCAACCTCTCTTCAACACAACCCAAATGAGCTTGAATCTATGCTCAAAACAAAAACATTCCTAAAATATGTTTAGGAATTTCTGAAATTGGTAAGAGAATAAGTTGGAGAAGAAGAAGAGAATGCTTACCAATGGGTTCTCTTGAATTTGGAGCTAGGAATTTGAGGTTGCAAGAGGAACTAGGGTTTTGGAGTTTTAATTTCCTATCTCTCCCACCATTATTGCCTTAGAAATGAAAAGAGAAGAGAATGAGAGTGAGTGGGGAAGAGTGGCTCAGATTTGAGCATAAGTTAAACATAGGGCTGAGCCCAAAACCAAACCCAAAGTGAAAAGTAGCAAAAATCAACTTTCTCCAAACATGATGCAGCACGATCTACAGAAGTTCAGAGGTTAGGTCGTTCACAAGATAAGGAAGCTTCGGTTCTAACTCTTAAGTTGTGCACGAGTCAGCCTAAAGAAGTTTCGGTTTTAACTCGTAAGTCGTGCACGAGTCAGCCTAAGGAGTCACATGGGAAAGAGCTACGACCTAACCAAGAAAAGGAAAAGGAGTTACGACTTAAGGGTTTAAGTCGCTCGAGTTTGATGAGTCGTACACGACTCAACGACTTATCTATAAGTCGTCCACGACTTATCATGAAGCAAGGGAAAGTTCTAGCTATTAAAAGCTTTGAGTCGGGAGCAGGTCACAACTCAGTTAAGTTGTTTGAGGAGATATGCCGCAGGGAGCGTGAGAACTTGAGTCGCAAAAGCTATGAGTTTTGGAGCTTGAGTCGTTGAGAGGATGTAAGTCGTAAGTCGTCCTGTATGGAGTTGTTTTGTGTTGATTAAGTCGTGAGTCGTATGGTCTGTGAGTAATGAGTCGTTCACGACCTAGGTTAAACCGCTGTGTTGTCTGCATGTGAGTGAGTCGTAAGTCGGTATGATGATGAGTCGGCTGTAGGTTGTTGTGATGTAATAAATTGAGTCATGAGTACGTGTGTTGTAATTTGTTTTTCGTTGATTCGTCATATGTTTGTATTTTTACTTTGAGTCTTGAGCCGTTGATTATTAAGTCGGTATGATGTTAGGTCAGCAACGACCTAAGTTGAGTCGTGAGTAGGTCATGTGTGTGGTGATGTAACTCGTAAGTCGGAGTGTGTTAAGCCGTGTACGACTTAAGGGTTTGGGTCGCTGTGAAACTTCTATAAATAGGGAGTGAGTTGTAAATTTTTGGTGGTTGATTTTTGAATAAAATTCTCTTTTGTTAGCTGTGTGCTTACATCTTAAATTGGTAGTTGAGTGTAATCTCCTATCTCCACTTTCGGTTATTCGAGTGCGCTCGAATCAACGATTGTTGAAGCCGATTCGCGGAATCAAGTGCGCCTGATCAACGCTTGAAGAATTGAAGATCTTCTCTCACGGTGTCGTGCGCGATCAACGTGTCGAAGATAGCTAGAATTCGACATCCTTGTGATCAACGAATTTGGGCATTTCAGTATCTTTAATACACCGATTGCTACGTTCATCGATCCATATCGTTTTGTTAGTTATCCGCCGCGTCAGTTTTTGGTATCAGAACTAGACTTAGCCAATCACAGCTAAGCCGAGTCTTGGAGCCAATTTTTGAAGTTGAAGTTTGAAGTTGTTGTTCATCGTGTTCATCTTGAAGTTGCAACGAGTTTGAAGATTTCGATCCATTTCCTTTTGGACCAAACTTGGAAGAGTGTTAGAGTTTGGTCGTGAGATCTTTGCGCGCCAAAGTGAAGGAGAAGTGCTCGGAGCCGTGTGTGCTTTGTTCAGCCGAGCCGACCTAACCATAGGTCGTTACCTATTGCCGAGCTAAGGTGATAAGTCTCAAGGCCTTATTCGAGCTAAATGAGGCCGAGCCTAGTTGCAAGTGAGCCGAGCTTGTTTGTTTTGTGTTGAAGTTTTGTGTTCGATTTGTTGAAGAATTTGAGAAGTTTGAAGTGTTTGTGAAAAGTTTCCAATCATGGCGCCAAGGAGAGCTAATCGTCATCAAAATGTTGAAGCTTTGTATAGAAGAGAAGAAGCCGAGCAAATGGAGCAACGCATTAATGATAAATTTGATGAAGGCATTGGAAAGTTCGAAAAATTGATGAATGATTTGAATCAAACTCAAAGGAGGAGATCACCAATCTCGAACCATGGAGGAAACAGAGTTTCGCCATCGGTTACGGAAGCGAGGAGGGTATCACCGCAATCTTTTAGAGAGAGAAGAGAAACATCAATTTCATCGAGGAGAGATCACCATGACTATGGACATGAAGAGAGAAGAACTCCACGAGAATTTGTAGATGAGCTATATAGAGATGAAGAGAGACATAGTAGAAGAGACATGCGTGATCGAAGGGATGTTGATGGTCGAGATCGATATAGACATACATTTGATTTTGATGAAGAGGGTGATAGAGCTAGCATGCATTATCGAGATCGAGACCTAGTTCGAAATTCATATCGGGATGTGGATGATGATCGTCGATGGGAATCGGGTATGAAGATGGAAATTCCAGAATTTAAAGGTGGAATGGTAGCAGAAGAATTCTTGGATTGGTTGTCTAATGTTGATGAGATCTTTGATTTCAAGGAGGTTTCGGAGAATCGTCGAGTGAAGTTGGTTGCTACTAGGTTGAGGGGGAGAGCTTTGGCATGGTGGAAGCAAACTAAACTTACAAGGGAGAGAATGGGAAAGTCGAAGATTGAGTCTTGGGATAAGATGAAGAAGTTGATTAGAGCTACTTTCTTACCATACAACTATCAATCACTTATGTACCAGAGGTTGCAGAATCTGAGGCAAGGGACGAAGTCTGTTAGTGATTATGCTGATGAATTTTACCAACTCATTGCCAGGAATGATATTATGGAAACGGAAGAACAACTAACTGCTAGATTCATTGGGGGATTGAGAATGCAGATCCAGGATATGGTTAATATGTTTGATCCTAGGTCAGTGGCAGAGGCACATCAGAAAGCGTTGGCTTGGGAGAAGCAAGGAAGGCGTGGAGGTGGTGTGTTTACTAATTCCAATAATCAAGTGAAGGGTGTTAGTGGGAGTTCTAATGTTCCTAAACCTGTCAGTATGCCAGTAGTAAAGGAGGTTGAGAAGGCAAAGGTTAGCAGTGGTTTCAAATGTTACAATTGTCAGGAGTTGGGTCATAAAAGCAATGAGTGTCCAAAGCCTAAGAAGCGAGTGATGGTTGCGGAAGCTGAAGATGAGGATGAAGATGCAGAATATTCTAATCCATTACCAGTTGAGGAGAAAGACTTCTTGTCCGGAGATGAGGGTTGTAATCTTATGATGAGGAGGTCTTGCCTTACACCGAAGCAAGAGGATGATACTAGTTGGTCGAGGAGCAATATTTTTCAGTCGACATGCACTATTCTGGGAAAAGTTTGCAAGTTCGTTATTGATGCTAGAAGCTGTGATAATATTATCTCTACAGAAGCAGTAAGGAAGTTGAACTTGAAGACTGAGAAGCATCCTAAACCGTACAAGCTAGCATGGTTAAGGAAGGGTGGTGAAGTGAAGGTGTGTCGAAGGGCTTGTGTGAATTTTTCTATTAGGAAGAAGTACAAAGATGAAATTTGGTGTGACATTGTAGACATGGATGTGTGTCATCTATTGTTGGGCAGACCATGGTAGTTTGATAGAGCAGTACAGCATGATGGTCGTGCTAATAGCTATAGTTTCATGTTCGAGGGTACTAAAATCACTTTGGTTCCCAAGAAGCAACAACAGAAGGAGTGTAAGTTGGAGGAGATCGAAGAACTGAAAACTTTACTATCTTTGAAGGAGTTTGTCAAGGAGGTTGAAGAGGAGCCTGAAGTATTCCTGTTAATTGGACGAGATTGCAGTGAAGAGGTTGAAATCCCAGAAGAGGCGAAGCCAGTTTTGAAAGAATTTGAAGATGTATTTCCAGAAGAGTTTCCTAAGGAGTTACCACCACTGAGGGACATTCAACATCAAATTGATCTTGTTCCGGGAGCAGTATTACCACATAGACCACATTACCGAATGAGTCCGAAGGAACATGAGGAGTTACGAAGGCAGGTGAAAGAGTTGTTAGAGCAGGGACGTGTTCAGGAAAGCTTGAGTCCTTGTGCAGTACCAGCTTTGTTAGTACCGAAGAAGGATGGAACATGGAGAATGTGTACCGATAGTAGAGCTTTGAACAAGATTACTATTCGCTACAGGTTTCCTATGCCAAGGTTGGATGACTTGCTAGATCAGTTGAGTGGGGCTACTATCTTTTCAAAGATTGATTTGAAGAGTGGTTATCATCAGATTCGAATTAGACCGGGAGACGAATGGAAGACCGCATTCAAGACGAGGGAAGGTTTATATGAATGGTTGGTTATGCCGTTTGGTCTATCAAATGCACCAAGTACATTTATGAGGGTGATGAATCAAATTTTCAGACCGTACATTGGGAAGTTTGTTGTTGTCTACTTTGATGATATTCTGATTTATAGTGCGAGCACAGAGGAGCATGTAGAGCATTTGAGAAAGGTGTTAATTATTCTTCGAGAGGAACAATTTTATGCAGCTACGAAGAAATGTGTGTTCATGACTCGAAGTGTTTTATTTTTGGGATATGTTGTATCTGAGAAGGGAATCCAGGTGGACCAGAGTAATGTTGAAGCAGTTAGAAATTGGCCACGGCCGAGAACAATCACTGAAGTTAGAAGTTTTCATCGATTGGCATCATTCTACCGAAGGTTTATTCCACACTTCAGTAGCGTGATGGCACCGGTTACTGATTGTATGAAAGGGAAGCAGTTTTCTTGGTCGGAGGAAGCGGGGGTTGCTTTCGAACGAATCAAAGAACTTTTGACGATAGCACCAATTCTTGTATTACCAGATTTTCAGTTGTTGTTTGAGCTACACACTGATGCATCAAAGGTTGGAATTGGAGGAGTGTTGAGTCAGTGTGGAAGACCTATTTCATATTTCAGTGAGAAGTTATCAGGGGCAAAGCTGAGATATAGTACATACGATGTTGAGTTTTACGCTGTTGTGCAAGCTGTTAAACATTGGAGGCATTATCTATTTCAGAAAGAATTTGTTCTTTACACTGATCATGAAGCTTTGAAGCATTTGCAGGGGCATGATAAAATTTCAGCGAGACATGCATCATGGATTGCTTATTTGCAGCAGTTTACTTTTGTTGTCAAACATAAGTCTGGGGTAACAAATCGTGTAGCTGACGCTTTGAGTAGGAGAAGTCATTTGTTGACAACATTGAAGGATGAAGTGATGGGATTCGAATTATTGCCAGAATTGTTTGAAGAGGTCCTTACTTTGCAAAGTTTGTTGAGAAAGTTAAGGATGGGGACACTGATGAATTTATGATGGTTGATGGATTCTTGTTTAAAGGAAATCGATTATGTATTCCAGAGAGCAGCTTGAGATTGAAGATTATCAAAGAGTTGCACGAGGAAGGACATGTGGGCCGTGATCGTACATTGCATTTGATTTCTCAATCTTACTTTTGGCCGTCAATGAGGAGAGAGGTTGAAAGGTTTGTGGAGAGATGCCATATATGTCAGGTTTCGAGGGGAACAGCGACAAATGCAGGATTGTATATGCCGTTACCTGTACCAATTAAACCGTGGGTTGATATCAGCATGGATTTCATTTTGGGTTTGCCTAGAACTCAAAGGGGAAATGATTCTATATTTGTTGTGGTGGAAAGATTTTCAAAAATGGCGCATTTTATTGCTTGTAAGAAGACGGCGGATGCTGTTCGTGTTGCTCAGTTGTTCTTTAAGGAAATCTATCGTTTACATGGGTTGCCAGAGTCTATTGTTTCAAATAGGGATACCAGATTTTTGAGTCATTTTTGGCTTAGTTTGTGGAAGATGGTGGGAACGAAGTTGAACTTTAGCAGCGCTTATCATCCGCAAACAGATGGACAGACCGAAGTTGTTAACAGATCGTTAGGAAATTTGTTGCTATGTCTTGTGAAGGACAATCTGAAAAGTTGGGATATGAAGTTATGCCAGGCAGAGTTTGCTCATAATCATGCAGCAAATCGTAGTACGGGATTCAGTCCATTTCAGATTGTATATTCAAATTTACCAAGGGGACCGTTGGACCTAACGGTAGTGCCACAACCGAAGGGGACGATTAAACGGGCTGTTGATTTTGTTGATGGATTAACGAAATGTCATAAGATCGTTCAAGAACGATTGGAGAAGTCAAATGAGAAGTATAAGCGAACTGCAAATTTGAAGCGACGAAATGTTGAATTTAACGAAGGTGATTTGGTGTATGCTGTGTTAACGAAGGATCGTTTTCCAGTGGGCGCTTATAACAAGTTGAAAGCCAAAAAATTTGGTCCTGTCGAAGTTGTGAAACGAATTAATGAAAATGCTTATAAGTTGAAGCTGCCGGAGGATGTGTACACTTCTGACGTGTTCAATGTTAAGCATCTTGTACCATATTATGGAGATAAACAATCTGATGGGGAAGTATTTATAAATTCGAGGGCGAATTTTTCTCAACCAGGGGAGGATGATGCAGCACGATCTACAGAAGTTCAGAGGTTAGGTCGTTCATAAGATAAGGAAGCTTCGGTTCCAACTCTTAAGTTGTGCACGAGTCAGCCTAAAGAAGTTTCAGTTTTAACTCGTAAGTCGTGCACGAGTCAGCCTAAGGAGTCACATGGGAAAGAGCTACGACCTAACCAAGAAAAGGAAAAGGAGGTACGACTTAAGGGTTTAAGTCGCTCGAGTTTGATGAGTCGTACACGACTCAACGACTTATCTATAAGTCGTCCACGACTTATCATGAAGCAAGGGAAAGTTCCAGCTATTAAAAGCTTTGAGTCGGAAGCAGATCACGACTCAGTTAAGTTGTTTGAGGAGATATGCCGCAGGGAGCGTGAGAACTTGAGTCGCAAAAGCTATGAGTTTGGGAGCTTGAGTCGTTGAGAGGATGTAAGTCGTAAGTCTTCCTGTATGGAGTTGTTTTGTGTTGATTAAGTCGTGAGTCGTATGGTCTGTAAGTAATGAGTCGTTCACGATCTAGGTTAAACCACTGTGTTGTCTGCATGTGAGTGAGTCGTAAGTCGGTATGATGATGAGTCGGCCGAAGGTTGTTGTGATGTAATAAATTGAGTCGTGAGTACGTGTGTTGTAATTTGTTTTTCGTTGAGTCGTTATCTGTTTGTATTTTTACTTTGAGTCTTGAGCCGTTGATTATTAAGTCGGTATGATGTTAGGTCAGCAACGACCTAAGTTGAGTCGTGAGTAGGTCATGTGTGTGGTGATGTAACTCGTGAGTCGGAGTGTGTTAAGCGGTGTACGACTTAAGGGTCTGGGTCGGTGTGAAACTTCTATAAATAGGGAGTGAGTTGTAACTTTTTGGTGGTTGATTTTTGAATAAAATTCTCTTTTGTTAGCTGTGTGCTTTCATCTTAAATTGGTAGTTGAGTGTAATCTCCTATCTCCACTTTCGGTTATTCGAGTGCGCTCGAATCAACGATTGTTGAAGCCGATTCGCGAAATCAAGTGCGCTTGATCAACGCTTGAAGAATTGAAGATCTTCTCTCACGGTATCGTGCGCGATCAACGTGTCGAAGATAGCTAGAATTCGGCATCCTTGTGATCAACGAATTTGGGCATTTCAGTATCTTTAATCCACCGATTGCTACGTTCATCGATCCATATCGTTTTGTTAGTTATCCGTTGCGTCAAAACATATCGAAGCTTATACTCAAAAAGGTCGCAAACGGCATTTTAAACTCAATGGGAGTGGTCTCGAGTCCTAATTCGACCGTATGCAAAAAGTAGTTTTTTGGACTAAAATCCGACTAACGATAAAATATCTAAATAAAATATTTAAATATAAAATCGATAAATATGCGGGTTGTTACAGACTCCCCTCCATAAAGAAATTGCGTCCTCGCAATATTTAAGAAGAAGATATATATAGTTACAACCATAAAAGCATATTCAACACAAAAGAAATTTGAAATAAAAGGTTCACCTCAAAGAGCACGAGAAAGCAAGTCCGGATGTGTTCGCTCGATGAACTCTTTAGATTCCCAAGAACAATCCTGAGGATTTGAAGACCATTGAACTTTAACAAGCGGAACATCTTTATTTCGAAGTCCTTTGACCTCCAAAGCAATGATACGAATAGGATATTGCTAATAAGTTAAATCAGGCGAAACTTCAATCTCTTCCACAAGACCGGGCTCAAGAATAGAATCGGAATCTCGAAGACATTTCCGAAGTTGAGAAACGTGAAACACGTCATGCATAGCAGAAAACTGAGCCGGTAATGATAGGCGATAAGCCATGGAACCAATACGTTCAGTGATAGGAAATGGCCCAATATATCGAGGTGCCAATTTTCCCGATCGACTGAAACGTACAACACCTTTCATAGGTGATACACGAATGAACACAAGATCTCCCATAGAAAATTCTAACTTCCTTCTTCGGTTATCGGCATAGGATTTTTGTCTACTCTGGGCTTCTTTCATCCTATGTCGAATAAGTACAATCTTTTCTGTGGAATCACGAATAAAATCTGGACCTAAAACAAGCTTCTCACCGGCCTCAAGCCAACAAGAAGGAGATCGGCATGGCCTTCCATAGAGTGCCTCGAAAGGTGCCATACCAATACTAGATTGGAAGCTATTATTATAGGAAAATTCAACAAGTGAAATATAATCTTGCCAACTTCCACCAAAATCAAGAACACAAGCACGAAGAAGATCTTCAAGAGTTTGATTCACACGCTCGGTTTGTCCATCGGACTGAGGATGATAAGCGGTGCTAAAATTAAGCTTCGTTCCCAAAACTTTTTGAAGACTCTTCCAGAATCCACTAGTAAACAATGGATCACGATCACTAACAATAGAAGTAGGGACTCCATGCAATTTAACAATCTCTTTGATAAAGAGCTTGACCAAAAGAGGAACGGTTCGGTTAGACCGAACGGGAATAAAATGGACGGATTTACTAAGTCTATCAACGATCACCCATAAGCTATCATGACCCGAACGAGAACGGGGAAGGCCATCTATAAAATCCATGGAAATTTGGTCCCACTTCCAAATTGGAATTTCTAAAGGTTGCAATAACCCACCGGGCCTTTGATGTTCGGCCTTAACGAGTTGGCAAGTCATGCAACACTTAACAAAGTTAGCAATATCGAATTTCATTCCCTCCCAATAATATAGTCGCTTCATATCCGCTTACATTTTACTACTACCGGGATGAATGGTAAATTTAGAACGATGTGAATCTTCTAAAATATCTTTACGAAGATCACTAATATTTGGCACGATAAGTCTACCAAATCTTCGAATGCCGCCACGAGAATCGATATCAAATTCTTTCAATCCTTCAATATCAATTTTATCCCTAATATTTTGGCCAAGAAGAGCCATTTCGGGATCTAGCCTTTGAGCTTCAAGAATGCGGTCTAAAAGAGAAGGATGAGCCTCAAGGCTACATAACACAAGTGATGAACATAAATCCGAGACACGGTCTCGAATCTCACAAGAGGATAATATCCCGAGATCATTCCATTCGGATATCATCATAGAAACAACAGCTTGTTGTTTACGGCTAAGAGCATCGGCGACATGATCACCCTTTCCGGGAGTATAAAGAATATCAAGATCATATGGTGCAAGAAATTCGAGCCAACACTGTTGACGCAAATTAAGTTCCTTTTGAGAGAATAAATACTTCAAGGACTTATGATCGGTATAAAGAACAAATTTCTCTCCTAATAGATAATGACGCCAAATACGAAGGGCGAAAACAATAGCCGCGAGCTCTAAATCATGAGTGGCATATCTAGTCTCGGCAGGCTTTAATTGCCTTGAACCATAAGCAATAACACGTTCTTTTTGCATAAGAACGACACCCAAACCAACGCGACTGGCATCGGTATAAACAACGAAATCCTGATTCTCCTCGGGAATAACAAGAATAGGAGCATCAGAAAGAAGTTCCTTTAGTTTCTGAAAAGAAGCTTCACATTTGTCCGACCAAATGTATTTAACACCTTTCTTCGTCAAGCTAGTGAGAGGCACGACAATCTTAGAAAAGTCTTTGATAAAACGACGGTAATAGCCCGCCAATCCGAGAAAACTACGAATCTCTGTCACACTCTTCGGTCTCTTCCAATCTTGAATCGCTTCAATCTTTGAAGGATCCACGGAAATTCCGGATTCGGAAATAATATGACCGAGAAACTTCACACGAGATTGCCAAAAGTGGCATTTAGAAAATTTTGCCTTTAATTGATTACTCCTAAGAGTTTCCAACACAATCCGAAGATGTTTTTCATGCTCCTCCTCGGTTTTAGAATACACAAGAATATCATCAATAAAGATGAGAACAAATCGATCGAGGAAATCTTTAAAAACTCTATTCATAAGGTCAACGAAATAAGCCGGAGCATTCGTTAGACCAAATGGCATAATAAGCCATTCATAAGATCCATAACGAGTACGGAACGATGTCAAAGGAATACTATCCTCTGCAATACGAAGCTGATGAAATCCAGTAGTTAAGTCTAATTGTGAAAAGACTCTAGCACCACTAAGTTGATCGAATAGATCATCAATCCGAGGTAAAGGATATTTATTTTTGATAGTAAGATCATTAAGCTTGCGGTAGTCAATGCAAAGCCTAAGTGTACCATCGGATTTCTTCACAAAAATAGCTGAAGCTCCCCAAGGCGAGGAACTAAAGCGAATAAATTGCTTTGTCTCCAATTCGGATAATTGTTTACGCATCTCCTCATTTTCTTTATTGGACAAACGATAAGGAGGACGAGTGATAGGTTGAGCTCCAGGAATAAGATTAATTCTGAACTCAATTGCTCGCTTAGGTAGTAATCCTAAAACGGGCTCAAATATGTCGGAAAATTCACGAACGACGTGAATAAGAGAAATA
The DNA here is from genome assembly GCA_030765085.1 of Allium cepa. Taxonomy (NCBI): domain Eukaryota; kingdom Viridiplantae; phylum Streptophyta; class Magnoliopsida; order Asparagales; family Amaryllidaceae; genus Allium; species Allium cepa. The sequence continues at coordinate 9,039,931 of CM060937.1, forward strand.
ATATCACCCTCATCATCATCATCGTCATCACGAGGGTTTAAGGAATATAAAGATGCAACCAAAGCAGAATCCGAATCTTTAAGAATAACAGAAACCTGATTAACAGATTGAGGATGTCGAAGATGAATAGTCCGCTCAGGACATAGGATATGAGCTTCATAACAGTTAAGCCAATCCGTTCCCAAAATCATTCCAAAGCCTAAATAACGCATGACATGCAAATCGGCTAGGAAAGAAAAACCACACAAAATAATCTCGACATCTTTACACAATAAACTGATTGTTGCGGATCCACCAACCGGATTCGCAATTCTCAAAGAAGTCATTAAACACATAACATCCAAAGAAAAGGTATCAACAAGTTCTTTTGATATAAAAGAATGGGATGCTCCCATATCAAAAAGAACTCGAACGGGTTGATCACGAAATAAAATAATGTCATCAAGGATAGAATGAGAAATACCTTGGCCACGAGATGTGTTGCCAGGGGCTTGAGCAACATTAAGCTTTCCCTTTTTCCTGCCCTGAAGCTTGGGGCATGAAGATATAACATGACCAGAAACTTTGCAGTAGCGACAAGAGAGAGACTTTGGGCACTTGTTCGCATAATGGTCCTTCGAACCACATATATAGCATTCCCCACGACCAAAGGAAGAAGTCTTTTCCACAGAGGTTGCTTGCTTCCCTTTCTTATTGGGATAAGGGCCTTTGAATTTGTTTTGCCTTTTCTTGTTGTTGAAGTTTGGTTTGGAACCCACCACTTCAACATCATTCTCCTTATCCGCCTCTTCAAGACGAAGAGCGATATCAATGAGTTGGTCGAAAGAAAATTCTAATTTTAGAAGTAATGGCTTCTTGAGATTTTTGTTTAAGCCATAGATGAACCTATGATTTTTCTTCAATGGGGTGTTGATGTATTCAACCCCATATTTGGAGAGAGATTCAAAAGACGCGACATAATCTGCCACGGAAGATTCACCTTGAACAAGGTCTATAAAACGGCGAGCCAAAGTCACCTTCTCAGCTTCTGGTACGAATTTCAACTCGAAGCGTTCCCGGAATTGCTCCCAGGTGAGATCCGCTTCATTAATCTCAGAAATAAGAAGCTCGTACTAGTCCAATGCTCTTTCTCGGAGCATACTAGAGGCCACCTGAACTCGGTGAAGGTCAATAAGATTCATGCGAGAAAAGATTCGATCGCATGACCTTAGCCAAGCCTGTACTTCAATAATAGTTTCGGAACCTTTGAATGGCTCCCCACCCAAATTAGTGTAATCGCTGCACAAGCGTGCAAATCCCGACTTTGGGTGAGTAGGTTTCGGGTTAGCTCCAGCTGCTTGAGCATTTGTCACTAAATCAAGAAGCTGTTGAGCAGTCATAAAAACTCCATCTTGGGGTGGAGTGCTAGACGGTACGACTCTGGGGCGGCCTGGTCTAGACATTTCTCTCCCTTTAGAAAGAAAGAAGAAGAAGAAAAAGGCTACTCACCAAATTGAATATCAAGCAATCTTGATAGACAAAACAAGGAATCATGAAAGAAAATAGGATAAGACGGCACGTAGACCCGAATAAGATCCTAAAGCACGACTCCTAAGGTAGACTTAGGACGATGATCCTTGTTAAGTTATTCTACATTGTTCCGAAGTTTGGCTCTAATACCAAGCTGTGACGCCCCACCTCTATACCCATGCTAGCCAAGATTACGGTGAATGCTGTCAACTAGCACGGAGAATAAGGCTGTTGAGGAGCGACCATCCGTGTAATTGCTTTGTGCGAGCATCGATATGTCAGATAGTATAACATGCAAATCTTTTCAAGTGGAAATCCGACATGCCAACACAAACTCAAAGCTACTACACGGTGGCTATGATGTCTTCGGAAACAAATATAGAAATAAACATAACATAAATCAGTCACAGATAATTCATATCACAAAGGCGGAAGAAGATATGAATATATAATTAACACATGGAAGTGTATATCAGAGTAGTGGTCAAAAAGATCCACAATAATACAAAAGAATAGCAACACGTGCTATACAAAAGAATACAACAATGAGTCTATATCTCAAGTGTATATAACAAAATAAACTACTAATCTAAGTAGTTTGCCAAAAGTCAGAGTAATGAATCCCTGGGGAGAAGTCAAGCAGAAGCACCTGTAACATCTCGGTCTGACCCGAGTATTATTTAATAAGAAAATAATAAACGGACCAGTCTAACAATAAATATCAGATGAAACGATATAGAATAAGAGATATGACTAAACACATAATAATCACAATGCCAAGCTGTGATATATATACTTAGTTGAAAATCATCAAGAGATTAATCAATGTCACCAAATCTACACAAGAATCAAAGAAACGTCATACTCCTTATTTCGTTCACCAAACCATAAATATTGACGATAATATCAATGTCAATAACAAAAGTCAATGACTCACAAATTCCAGAGTTCAATACACGAAATCCAGAAATCACAAAAGTCAATGACGCACAAATTCACCAATGCACAAATATCGATAAGGCTTATCAATAGAAATCACGAAAATTGGTGAAGCACAAATTCTAGAAATCATCTCAAGAAATCCAGAAATCACAAAGGGGGGAGGCCTATCACAAACGGGAGCATAAAGCTCACCAACACGTGTATCACAATCGGAATGCTAATTCCATGGTTGCTAACCATCACAAATTGAGCCGAAGCTCCACAAACGGCCCGAAGACCATGGGTTGCTACCCCACCAATTTGAGTCGAAACTCCACAAAACGGGGTTTAGTCTCCCTCGCAGACAAAGAGACATCACACATTGCTAGTCTAAATCACAAAGATGATCGTCATGATCAACGAGAAGTGTCGATTACTCTAAGCTAGTAAATATATGAGTTTAGCTTCATGTCCCATAACCACTTGCTTAACTTAAATATTTACGAACAGACTGTAAATCTCCACTATAAAATTGTCACAAGAGATTCAATCGAACAAGTCCAAGAATTAACCGACGAAGTAAACGCAAGCGTTTCATACCACTCGTTTTACTAAGTCGTTTAATTAGATTTCTCATACGAGTGAGGTAAAGGTTTGTATATACTAATAGATTAGAAATCGGTTTGAGAAAACGATCTTTGTAATAAAATAGTGTTGAAATCATTTGAAGAAAGAGCTTTGATATTTACTACTAGTATAGAAAACCTTTATATCTTTAAAGTGACAAATCACAAAGAAGATTGTAGGAACAATCAATCACTAAAATTCACATACGAAGATGTGAATAAAAATCCAACGAAACCGATAAAGAATCCATCAAAATGGATATTCAAAAATCCCTAAAAAGGAGTCATCAAAGTCATAACAAATGATAACAACACTTAGGAAACAACACGAATCGATTAAAGTTGGAAATTCAAACAACTAGGTAAAATAGGAAAAAATGCACCAGGTCGGTCGGCCGGCCACAGAGCTCGGTCAACCGATCCAGGGGTTGGAAGTGCTCGGGGCACCAGGTCGGTCGACCGGCCCAGGGGCTCGGTCGGCCGAGGCCTGTAACCGGCACTTCCAAACAGAGGCAGGAAGTGCCTGAGTAGCAGGTCGGTCGAACGGCCCAGGGGCTCGGTCGGCCGAACCTATTGCCAGCACTCCCCTGCCCTAATACAAAAGAGGTGCAAACTCGATCAAATTGCATTCGCTCGAGCAACGGCGCTAAGAGTTAATGACTATCGACTACCCGGCCCTATATGCTCCTCGATGCATCACCAAAAACATGTTCAAACATCAAAGTTAGGATTTATAACGAATTGAACTCAAAACACCAAAAATTGGAATATTCACCAAATCAATCCAAACCAAAAGCAAATGCACACGAATAAGTGTGAGGAATTCATACCTAACATTCGAAGATAAATATAAGCATAGATGTGAGATAAAAATCTCACCTTTTTACAAAATCAAACAAGAAGAAGCTTGAAAGCAAATGGAGAATCAGCCTCTCTTCAACACAACCCAAATGAGCTTGAATCTATGCTCAAAACAAGAACATTCCCAAAATTAGGTTTAGGAATTTCTTAAATTGGTTAGAGAATAAGTTGGAGAAGAAGAAGAGAATGCTTACCAATGGGTTCTCTTGAATTTGGAGCTAGGAATTTGAGGTTGCAAGAGGAACTAGCGTTTTGGAGTTTTAATTTCCTATCTCTCCCACCATCATTGCCTTAGAACTGAAAAGAGAAGAGAATAAGAGTGAGTGGGGAAGAGTGGCTCAGATTTGAGCATAAGTTAAACGTAGTGCTGAGCCCAAAACCAAACCCAAAGTGAAAAGTAGCAAAAATCAACTTTCTCCAAACATATCGAAGCTTATACTCAAAAAGGTCGCAAACGGCATTTTAAATTCAATGGGAGTGGTCCCGAGTCCTAATTCGACCGTATGCAAAAAGTAGCTTTTCGGACTAAAATCTGACTAACGATAGAATATTTAAATAAAATATTTAAATATAAAATCAATAAATATGCGGGTTGTTACAGTTAATAATTAATTACTTAGTGTAATTAATTTAGGTTTTGATAATTGAGTTATTTAAAGATAATTAAAGATGAAACTGATTAAGTTAATTACTTAATGTGATTAATTAAGAGTGATTAATAAATAAGGATAATTTGATAATTAATTTAAATAGGGTAATTATTAATGAATAATTAGGGATCATTAATTTAAATAATTAATGATGTAATTAAGTATTGATTAATAAGAACAATTAATCAATGAAGGAATTAATTAATGTAATTAATTAAGGATTAATGTAAGTAATTATAATTAATTAATTAATGAAGTAATTACAGGTTAATTACTGAATTTGGTTTGGGATAATTAATTTGTGAAATTAATTGGAGATTAATTACTTGAATGTAATTAAAGAATAATTAATCAAGATAATTAATTAGGGTAATTTATTTGAAGGTAATTAATTAATTGATTTGTAATTAATTAAGGGATATGTATGCAAGGTTTATATGGATGAGTAATTAATTTAATTCATTTTAAATTAATTAAGGAAGAAGTAATTAATTTAATTAATTTTAAATTAACTATAAAATGATTAATAAGTCATTGCTTATGAATGTTGATTGATACTGATTACCCTGAACGGTTGAGATCTCAGTTATGAGATAAGAGATGTTGTGTGATTTGGATGCTATGTCTGCATTGGATTGATGATATGAATTATCTGTTTCGAATGATAATATGAATTATCTTTTGTGATGATAATATTGATTATCTATTATGATGTTGTGAGTTATCTTTCTGTGTGTATATAGATACTGAATTGAATTGTTTTAAACATTTAAAACAACTTGGACCTAAAAGACACGTTTTGGATTTCGATGAGATCGGGATCGGGTTTCCATATTCGGATATCCGAAAATGACATCGATCCAAATTAACGATGGGTCGTGAATCTCAAGTGAAGATGAAGATTCAGAGTGCAAGGATTATCGTCGTTAACTCTGAGGTGATTCCAAAATGAGTGTAACGAGATAATGCCTTCGGTTTCGTTCGAACCCGGAACGAACTTATATGGATTGAATGCTTTCAGAATATCGTCAGGTGGACGATGAGCATTCTAAGAGATGTGTTCTCTAAAGGTAATCGTAGCCTCAAGCCTCATCAACCGGGAATGGTTAAAACAGGGGAGGTGCAACAAGGCTTCATGGGTAGCCCCCACTTGAGAGTGAGATTTATCCATGTCTAGAGGTCCCTTTATATTCGGCTATATGGGCGGTTGATTGCAACAACTGCCGGAGTTGTCTTGTTCGGAACTGTTCAGTAAGGAATGGTTTCGGCCTTATGTTGCAGGGGAGTTAGGGTGGCTCCTCGGTACGGTGATCTAGGCCACGTACTGTGACGGGCGGTACCCCAGTAGCCCTGCCATTGTATGGAATCCAAAATCCAATAAGTGCCAACGGTTTTGATTGTATTACCCACTTTTGTGGCTAGTAGCTGGAATTTAATAGATGTAACAATTTCGGCTATTTCTTATTTATTTGAAAACCATAGACACTGTTATAATATCACCGAATTTCCTATCAAATGTTTTGGTTAGCGTAAGGTAAAAACTTTTCCATGTTTATGTGTGGTAAGTCTTACATGATACCTTTCTTTTCAAAAAAAATTTAAAAGTTAAGCAACCTTAACCTGTTACTCACACCAGACCCATGTCTAACCTGGAGTTTATCTTTGTTTTCTTAAACTCTTGGGTACCCAAATTTTTACGAGTAGCCAAGGGATTCAGGTTGGCTGTGACGAATAATGGAGGAGCAATGAAGCAGGAGGCTTCTACGTTAGAGATATAGTTTTCCGCTTTGTGTTCTCTGTGTTGTGTTTGTATTAAGTTGTAAATACTAGACAGGTGTTTATAACTGCCTAGTATATGTGATGCGTATGTTGTGTATCTCTGATTGATAATGTATATTATGTAAATACTTATGTTATTAATATAATTTATTCATTCCGCTGTTGAGATTCTAGTGTTGTTTCTTCTTTCTCTTCTTTCTTTTCATCTTCTATCTCTTTCTTTCTTCATTGATGATGCGATTTTCTGTGGTGAGAAAGTCGGGTCGTCACAAATACATTTATAGAATTGTTGTTTACATAAGATAATTAAAACAATTGAAATATTTTTTTTACAGTAACTTAAATACATTTGTAAAATTGTTGTTTACATATAAGAGTTATAAATTAACTTGCTTAAATTGTATCAATGACACACAAACAAGCAAATTTATATTTATATTTTATTATTATTGATAATTTCATCAAACTTCAATAGTTTAAATTCGATTAAATTTAGTAGAGTTCTTAATTAAATAAAATTTCAATTAATTCAACTTTATCTTCTCAATTCCTGAATCATTTAGTTAATTAAGTCTTATTAATTTAAAATTTATACTTCTTTCCTTTTATGTAAAATCCAATTATACTAAATTTTATTAAAAAATTAATTTCAATAGGTTGATATGTAAGATGAGCGAAAATCAAGACTAAAATTTAAATAAGTTCGAATACATAATTATACATTTATTGTTTACAAATAGATTAGAAGTTAATTTACAATTAAAATCCAATTATAGTTAATTATAAATTGATTTCATGCTTTACATAATATTAAATCTATCTAATAAAACTTTTATTAAACCATACGTTTGAAATCACATAAATAGTTGTCACTTTATTAAATCAAAATCAGATGTTATAATTCAAAGTAAATTTTATTTAAAATCATAAAATTTTAATTTCTTACTGTATTAAATTCAAAATTTTGAATTTTCTTCTGTTCGAAAAATACGGGTCGTTACAGCTTTTCACAAAGTCATGCTTTGATCAACAAATGATCCGCAGCACTTCGTATGCCACATTACCAAATTGGAAATGTATCACTAGTAACCATCAACTACATAACCTCTGAGCTTGTACGTCTCAGAGAAGGGTGTTAAGCTAAGAGAATAAATCTCCGCCACCAAACAAAAATGTATTTGATAGAAGCCAGCTTTACATTTTAAAGTATAACGTCAGACACACATCCATACAAGTCTGTTCCGGGTTCGAACAGAACCGAATGCATTTCCAAAGAAGCCCTTGCAAATCCGGATATTCACTAATCACATCCGGACTCCCCATCATTAAGGATGATCAAATCTCTATGCCGGGACAAGCCGGTGCAGAGACATTCGACGAGTCATCCTTTCGCTTTCGAAAATATACGGTCTTCCCCACCGATCTTCAAATGCTATCCATAACGTCGTACCACTATTCGGAATGGGTTATATGACACAAAGTCCTCTCCCGGAAAAACTGAATAGTGAGCGCAATATTTTAAAAACATATGGATATTGGGTTCTCAGTTAGGTCACAACTTATTACCCAAAACTTTTCTTTCAAAGTTTTAAACAAATTACCATTTTAATCTTTTAAACAAAAAGATTCACTTCACAAAGTTCACCAATCTTCCATAAAGATTCATTCATGGCTTTTCAAAACAATTCTTTTCAAATTGGATTAACTCATCCAATTATTAAATCAAAGACTCAATTTATAGCCTTCAAAACCATTTCCAAAGATTCATCCATCACTTTCAAAACAATTCCCATTTCAAATCATTTATGTAAAAGATACACCATTTAAAATCCTCTTCAATTTCAAAACAATGTTCAACAATCTTTCACCAAGATTCATTCATAGCTTTCAAAACTATTTTAATTCCATTTCAAACTTGAAATCTTTCAACACAAATTGGAAATCCTTTCTTTCTATGAAAGCTTTTATTATTTGAAAACAAGTAATTTTCGTTTCGGAAAAATCCGATTACATTTGCACCAGTTAAAATCCTTCAAGTCTCAATCTTGGGTAAAATTCAAATTCCCAAAAGCAATACAATTAAATTGTTTAAAAACCATATAAACACATTTATAACTTGTATAACGTTTTTTAAACCATAATTTCCAAAATTCAATTTGAAATCTTGAATTTAAATTTAAATCAAATTATTTAAATTTCAAAAACTTTATCAAGTTTTCAAAATAACTTTATCTTTAAAACTCCTTTTGAAAAACTTTTCATGCTTAACCCAAAACCTTCTCCAAAATTATTTGAATTCAAAAATTCAACTTTAAAACCATATCAAAAATCTATGACTTATCCAATTTCCTAGTGCAATCCATATTTGCGTGTGTATGGTGTAGTCCAGAGGTTTTACACAATAGTGCAACAACATCTATCATCACAGAATCAAGTATAGCAAAAATCAATAAGCGGTATAATCTATAACGCTTATCGTTCATTCACAGATTCACAGATAATATACAAATTTATCACGGATAAATGAATATATTATACACAGCTCAATTCACAGAACATAATATCACAGATCAGATAGGACAATCAATTCAAGGCATCTCATACAATACAAACATTCATAAGCAATCCAAGCTTTCAATAATCATTTATATGCAGGATTAATTAATTATTCAAATCCTAATTGATTCAATTTAATTCTAATTAAATTAATTACTTATGAATTAATTATCAAATCTTGATTAATTTATTTACAAATCATTTGATATTAATTAATGAAATTAATCAACCTTATTTTTTTTTTACCTTAATTAATTACCTTTACTTAATTAATTATTCCTTAATTAACCATATTAAATTAATTATCCTCTTATTAATTACATTAATTAATAACCTTTAATTATTAAGTAATTAACCTTTAATTACTTTCATTAAGTAATTATCTTTAATTAATAAATTAATCTTAAGTTATCACACCAATTAATTAACTCTTTAACTAATTATCTGTTAATGAATTATCCTAATTAATTACAATAAGTGATTATCCTAATCACCTTTATTAATAAATCACTAATTAATTATCACTTCATAAATCAACTTTAATTATAAATAAATTACTTTTAACTAAGTAATTATTATTTTTAGTAATTAATTACCCTTTTATTACTTATTACTAATTAATAAATCTTTAATTTAATTAGTAAGTCGACCTTTAATCAATCATTAATTAACCTTTAAATCAATCATTAATTAATCTCTAATAATAATCAACCTTTAATTAGTCTTAAACCACTTAAGACTTTAATTAAATTAAAAGATAATCCATTTTATCTTAATTAATTACCTAGTTATCATTGAAAATATTTATTTAATAAACCTTGATTTAATTTTCATTGACAAAATAAATAACATAGATTTTTAAAAGTTAATTAATAAATTAACATCTTTCATAATTAGCTTCTTAATATTACTGAGTTTATTAAAAATAAACTTTAAAAACATTTTTTTAACTTGGTTAAATAAAAAATTTATTTAAAACCTTTAAACCAATTCAAACATAGATAAAACTTTATTATTTACCAAAATAACTTGCTTTTACAAAAATTTGTTTTGAATTAACTGTTTGTTTTAAACTTTTAAAACTACCATTTCACTACTCGGGATCATCCAGAAACAATCCCGACCCAGACCCGAGGAAACTACCCTCATTCATTTTTTCTTTTGAAAACTAGTTTCTGTTAAAAATTTGAAAACCATTACCTATAGTAACACATGCGTGAATTACCCGAGACAATACTCGACCATACGACCCAAATCTCCTGAGTTCACCTTGGAGCTCCTATCTTCTTCTCCTTCCACCATTTCAAATCACAACACAGGCACCACCATGTGCCCCATGCACATGTATGCTCAATTGCCAAAGCTCTGATTGTTGCTGTAGCTACAAGCAGGTCGTCGATGATCCCCTCATCCCTAACAACCACCCAGAATCTCCCAATTGACCATGAAATCGAAAAGAGCTATTGAGCTACACCTGGAAATTCGACTTCGATCACGAATTCACCTCGCGCCTTCACAACACTTCGCCAGACTTCTCTCCACTTCACCAGGACCTTCAATGGAGTCCCTAGCTCCTGCTCCCCCTTGACCGATCGACAAAAAAGCCCTGTCGATGATGCAATTCCCACCGAGAACCGGTTCGACAAAAACTCCGTTCAAACCCTCAAATGTTGAACCACCACCGCGCCAATCACCTAAAAAATACCTGGCGATTTTTCTCTCAATCCACAACACCTAAGCCACCTTCGACGAGAACCCTGACCACCCTCCTTTCGCCGATCGACGACAATCGGTCAACTTGCAATTTCATGCTATTTTCAAACATAAAATTTTTGATTCTATTATTAAAATTCATGATATTAGTAACGACCCGGAAACTTCGAACCCAAAAATTCTAGATAGTTAGGAAAGAAGTAAGAGAACGAAGAAGAAGATACATAAAACAAAACTCAGAACCTCACATTCGCAGCGGGTAAAATATAATATCAAATAATATTATTTACTCAAAGAAAGCTGTATAAGTGAATTTACATTTTCAATACATCAGAGTTACAATAATTCACAATCACTGGACAGTTTAAAATAACTTGTCCCATATATACAACAACATAACACAGCGGATACGCTCCATACGTTCCTGCCATCCAGCTCGTCTTCTGAGCTCCAAAACGTCCTTACCTGAAAATCTGTAATACTCGGTCTGACCCGAGCATTACATCAAAGTAACACCCGGGTCAGGCTGGAAACCAGCGTGAGTAAACCCATCTAACATGGACTACAAAAGCATACATCTTATATAAAACCTGGGGTAACTTGTATCAATTTACAAATTCACAAATTGTTATAGACATCACTTATTTCACACACCAATTTCTAAGTACCAAAACTTAGAATAAATGGTCCAATTCACTTAAACCATTCCATTCCAGCTTATTTATTTCACATATCAGTCTACAAAGAATCAAAGTGGTTTCGGGTGTTAACTAATACCTGACCATGTCTCTTCGAATCCAATGTCATCTTACTCCAAGTTATTCAAGAGATTAAATTTGGAATACTGGATGTCACTTTTACACAGCAATTCATCATAGATAACCACATTATCTCTGTTCAACCCAACATATCATATTACCAAAACATTTCATTTCACAAAGCATCACAATCACATATCAGGGATAACAAATAATCCAAGACATTCAAATATCATTCAATCATTCATAAGCAAGATAAATTAGTCATACCATTTCTGATTAATTTAATTAACTACCAATGAATTAAATTAATTACTTTATTACTTATAAATCTTGCTTATTTAACATTAATTAAATATATTCAATTAATTAATCATCCCTTAATTATTCCTCTTGATTAATCAACCTTCATTAATCATTCTCTAATTACATTATGTAATTATCCTTAGTTAATTACACAAATTAATTAAGCCCAAAACTACTACCATTCCTCAAATAATTGCATCCGGTAATTACCCACTAATTAATTCACTAAGTAATTATACTTTATAAATTACACTAAGTAATTTTACTTAACCCATCATCTAATGATTATTTAAATTAATTAAACTAATTAATTAACTTAAACTAATCACATTAATTTAATTAATTACCTAGAGTAATTAATTCCTGTAATTACTTTCATTATTAGAAATTGATAAATTCTGGAAAGAAGTGTGCTTTTCAATGCTTAACACTTTCAAGTCAAAGTTAGTACAACATCTTATTCAGATTGCGGGGTAAAGTAATTATACTTAATCAATTTCCATAAATGATTATCTTTAATCAATTAATATAATCAATTATTAAAATTAATCACATTAATTAATTATCTAATAATCCTTAGTTAATGATCTCCATTAACTATTGACAATTCTTTAATTACTTCTCCTATGTAATTAAACTTAGATTCATCATTATTAATTACAAATTAATTAATCTTTAATAACCAATTAATTAATCTCCAATTATTTAACTAATTAAGTGCTTAACTGTAACTTAATTAACCTTTAATTACTTGATTAATTAATCCTAAATCATTAATTAATTAACTTATTTAATTATTAATCATTAAAATCTAAATTATCTTTAAGATAAATTGTTTCTTTTATTAATGACTTATATATCATTAACTTATGCATTTTAAACCATTTCACCTTTAAATTTACTTTTAAATTTTATTTCAAATTTAAGATTTCAAATCATTAACAAATCCGAACTTTAACCAAATTTAAATCAATTTTATAAACCTTTTAAATCAAAAGTTAAAGAAACTTCTATAAAGAATTTTATATAAATAAAGTTTAAATATTTTATTGGAAAACCATTTCATTTTAAAAATTACTTAAACATTCAAACTTGTTTAAACAATGGAATATTTTAAAACTAGGATACAAAAGTTAATTTGAATCCATTTTTAAACTTGATTTAAAACTTGGTATAAAACTTGCTTTCAAATTTTAAAATCCATTTTAAAATTTGAAAATCAGACAGTTTTTTGTAAAAAAAACTTGTAACCCTAAATAACTGACCCGAGCTTCGACAATCAAGGGCTTCGAGTCAATCATGTATCATCATGAGGACACTCCCGAGCATCCTCCTTTCTTTCCCACCTAAACTTCATCAGATAATCAAAGGTGCACCGTGCACATGCACGGTGACTTTTCGTCGTTCCGACCATCAGCAACCACCTCAAACTATCGCCAAGACCTCCACTACCCTTCAGACCACCCATATCCGAAGATCTCACCCCACAATCCAAACGAGCAAATTGATCGACCACGAAACCAACCCCCTTCGACCAAAATGATTCGCCACGTCAATCTAAGTGACCGGAACCCATATCCCATCGACCACAACATTATCATCGATCCATACAACTGCCCCGACACTCGCGATCATCTCCGATGATCCCACGACGTCACACGAGCCCCATTCACCTCATCGACCAAACAAGTCTTCGAACCCTAAATCACATTCCCCTGCCCTCCTCAACATACTACAGCATCACCTATCAATTTTCCAGTGATCGACAACCTATAAGCCACCCTTGATATCAATCCCGTTCCTCAATTCATTCATGATCACCAACGATTTACAAAACACCTAAAATCAAACAACTCAGCACATCTCAATTTATACCAGTCTAAATTTTTTGATTTGATTACTAAAATTCATTAATCTCAAATGTGATTTTGATTATGAAACCCAGACTCGAAATTATAACATCTATTTTTGAATTATTTTTGGATTATTACTGCATTCTTTCTTTTTAGAAATAAATACATAATATAAACTCTTGGATTTAATTTTAAAAATAACATTTCATTCATACAATCAGATATCATTTAGAGATCAGGACCTAAAACTGAATGGGCGAAGAGCAATTACAATTTCTTAGAAAAGTCTGAGTCTGTTATTCAAACAGAGCTTGTACATATGTATTCACAGGCATTCACCAGCATATCACATCCATGTATAAACATTCACATACATATTCTCACATATACATCATCACCTACACATATCAAACGCATGCATTATGAAATAAATGAATTTTTTTTACCTTTTGAAAAAGTTTGTTTACTCACAAAGTTTAAACAGAGAGGTGATCATCCATTTCCAGGCATGCATCAGATATATACAGCACTCATACACATACGTTCATGCATTCATACACATAACATAAGCAACTATATTTACACACAATTCATCATAAGCATAAGGTTAAAATCATAGGTTTTAAACTATTTTTAAAATGAAGTTTACTCACCTTGTTTTGAAGGACAGAATAAGTATGTAACTGATTTTAAAAGATTGGATTCTGGAATCTGAAGTTTGCTTAACAACTTGCTGAAGTTTGAGTTGAATTCATTTTTGAATCTGCTTGATCCTTACTTTCTTGCTGATGATTTTGCTACATGCTGCAGCTTTGAAAATGATTGATTTCTTCATTTGATTTCCAGTTTGAAAATAACTGATTTCTGGTTTATTTTGAATTTTATTTTTCCTCTGGTTTGATTTCTTTACAGGCTTTGTTTAAGAAATGAGAAAAATGAAATAGAGGATAGGAGAGATATATTTGTAGCTTATTTTTATGATTTCTAAAATAAAAGAAAAATAAATAGAAAGAATTGACACTTGTTTTTAGTTTGCTAACACTTGTCTTTTACCTTTCGTAATTCATTTATACCTGTTATTAGAGAAAATCATAACCTAACACTTGTAATAATGCATGAATATATAAAAAAATTAACGGTTTTAAAATCCTTTAATAATAAATTTCCTAATTAAGTAATACCTATCTTAATTTATAAATAAAATCCTTTAAAAGAAATAATATAAAACAAAGTATATTCATAAATAAAATCATATATGATGTATCTTAAATGCAATATATATATATATATATATATATATATATCTTAGATATATATCTTCTTTTGAAATTTCAAATTCAAAACTTAATTTAAAACCCAATTTAAAATCATATTAAATATATATATATACATATACATATATATTTAAACAAACACAAATTCATTCTATAAATAATTTTTTACTTAAAATCTATTTATATCTACATATATAAGCAACACATTATTATTATTGTGTGAAAATATCTATTTTGCCAATTTAAATAAATATACTAAGAGGATTATCAAACCAATACTTATTCAGGTATATATATATATACATATACATACATATATATATATATATATTATTACCAGAATTTCTTACTTAACTTATAAATTAGTATTTATACTAATTAAATTAAGTTAATTTATCAATTATAGATATTCTAAAATCCGGGTTATCACATTCTTCCCCCCTTTAAATCTTTTCGTCCTCGAAAAGGAACGAAGCCAGAATTTATTAAAATGATTGTTATCAGAAAGATTACTCTTTGATAAATTTTACTATAAACTTTTTTTATTGAGAAATTTTAAAACACTTTTTAAATCTATACGTATATATTACCAAAATAGTTTTATAAAATTACTTTTTATAACTCGATGTTTACACAAGTCCATCTTCGTTCTCACAGAAATTCGGTCATACGTTGGTCAGGCATAAGACTGAAAATCTATAAGTGGTTGGCAGACTGTTTTCAACATCCAGTGAAAATACTTTGAAAAATAATTTTATCGAAAACCTTGTGTAAATATAGAAAACATTTTGAAAATAGAGGAAATATCTTTGGTGAGAATGCTCTGGAAATCCTCACCCTCATCCATGGTCGCAGTTAACCCGATGATTACGTTGCCGTCCCGGCAAAATTCATAGATAACTGTAGGCCTCCGAGCCCCTCGATTACGCCATGGAACCCGCTACAGATCGCAGCTACAACCGGGGTTACGTTGCTGTCACATCAAAAACCCATATAACTGTAGGCCTCAGCGCCTTCGAATTTCGCTGCCAAAAGAATGAAACTTCTCCACTTCCACATAGGTTGCAGTCTACCGATGTAAAATCAAACGTAGACTGTTGGCTCTCAGCGGCACACACGACTTTCGCTATGTCACCATAGGTCACAGTCTACTGATATAAAATCTAATGTATACTGTTGGCTCTCAGCGGCACACACGACTTTCTCTATGGTCTGTAGTGGATCGCAGTGACATCGAGTTAAACTATCATCACAGCATAATTCAAATGCCTCTGTAGGCATCAGTGCCCCCGACTTTCGCTACACACTACTCATAGTCCTCAGGAACTAGTTTTGTCCAGACTCCTCATAGGATCAACTTTAGAACCCCCCTTAGGGTTCGATGCAGTACCGCCCTGTGGCACTCCTAAGAAGTTCATTTCAAAGGAGCGCCATTTTCTCCAGAGCGATTTTCAAAACACTTTATACTATACACATATAGTATCTTCCAAATCATACACCTAGTATGAATCTCATATAAATATCCTTTTCACAAAATCAACTATCCCAAAATCGATAATTCTCAAATTAGGCTTTCCAAATTCCAATATTGATTTCACCCAAAAATCAAAAAGCCTTTCCAAATCCAAAGTTCGAAAAACCTTTCCTCAAAATCATTCTCATAAGATCCTTTACACACACACACACACACACACATATATATATATATGTAGATATATATAACTTTAAAAATCTTTAGATCACTTCAAACTTGTATAAATTCCCTTTATACTTCAAACACTTTCAAAATTCTTTCCTTCCGGCAATAGATTCAACAAGTGGAGATTTATTTTATATAACAAAGATATATAACTTTGTTTATTTCAAATCAAATATTCAAATTTGATTACTCTATAAAGTCACTTACCAGTTTACTTACTTCCATAAAGTAAATTTTACCACAGAAATATCCAATTTCCACTTACTTCATCTTATATTTCACAAAATATTTCAAAATCCATTTCACATTTCTTATCCACAAATTCCCAATATCAATTTCATTCAAATCCGTACGACGTACACATATCATCCATACGGTATACCAATCTGATCGCTCACTCGATCACACAATTCCACTTCCGAACTAGTATCGTCCACTCGACTTCCTAGTGCGGACTCAGATCTGATTTCTTGATCAGAAACCGTCATTCTCCCTACTATGATAGAGAATATCCAGAATCAACCAACAATCCATATCCAAGTCCGCCGTCAAAAATCGAGTGAAATATCCCAACTCGGATCGACATACTATCTCGAAATTTTGTGCTCGAATCTGGATCAAATCACTATGCGAATAGAATAGCATACGTACACCCTACGTATTTATCTTTATTGCTTATTAGCCAAGTCAATCTCCTTTTCTATTCACATTTCCTATTCGCTTATTCACATTTTCTCCCAATATTCCTTTTTGATTAACACTTCAATTCTTATCTCAAATGGATATTTACACATAAACAGTTTGCACAGCTTAAATTCAGAAAATAGCTTGAAAATTTAAAAATAGATAAGTAGTTGAAACATAATTATTAGTTTGTAATATAGCTTGTAAAATAGTTAAGTAATTGTAAAATTGTTGGAAAATAGTCAAATAGTTATAGAAATTTTAAATAATTGCAAAATAGTTGTAAAATAGTAATTAGTTATAAAGTAGTTGAAAAATAATAATTAGTTTATACAAAAATTGTAAAGTAGTTAAATAGTTCCAAAAATAATTGTAAATCAAGTATAAGATAGTTTTAAGTTTAAAAAGAAAAGCTATATAATAAATAGTTTGGAAAAAATAGATTTATATTAGAACAATTTATTTTGAAAATAGTCCAGAGCCAAACTGTTTAATTTCCAATCTTCATTCCCTACAATTCAATTTAAATTTCCATTCTCATTTAAATTGATTCAATTCCAATTTAAATAACTTTAATTTTCATTGATATTGATTTATTCCCAATTCAAGTTGAATTAACCTCAATTTCTTTCCAAATTCAAATCAAATTCCATTTGAATTTTAAACCTATTCAACTTTAATCACAATTCCAATTAATTCGAATCAAATTCCATTTGAAATAATTCAATTCAAATATCAAATTTAAACCATCTATAATTATATAAATTCGAGTTAAATCTTTAAATGTTGATTTAATTCTTTAAATCAAATCAACTTATATCTTTAAACCATTTAATTCTGGATCCAAATTCCACTTTTAAACTATTTCAAAGTTCAAATAATTATTCAAATCCTTTTTAAACAACTAAATCTTTGAAATTCAATTTATCACCAAATTTCAATTTTGAAACCAAACCTTTGAAGTTTTATCTTGAACATTCAAATCTTAAGTCCAAAATGATTCCATTTTATCTTAATAATGGATATATTACCACACCCCATTTCTTTAAACAAATGCGATTCATAATTTAAAGATTATTAATAACAATAGGGTAATATTATCCAATTATTTTAAAACATCCATCCATTTCCAATTTTCGGATCTCAAACCCATTTTGAGATCACTCAAACTCCCAATTTAAATAAACCATTTAACTTCCCAAGTTAAATCTTAATTTCATCTTGAAATTTTCAAATCAGGTTGATCATTCAAACTTATTTAACTTCTTCCAAGTTAAATTCAATTTACTTAATCCACTCAAATTTAAACAATTTGAAATCCCATTCAAATTTTAACTTCAGATTAATAACCTTCCCATTTAACTTTAAAACTTACTTCACTTTGGGTTTCACATCCTATTCCAAATTTAAAACTCGACATTTAATTAGTGGAAATACTAATTTATAATTCACAGTTATTTATATTAAAGTAAATAACAAGTACGTTATCATACACACACACACACACACACACTCAACTCATTCTAGGGTACTATTGACCCTATCCTTAATGAGTAATCCTACCAAAGCCAAGGTTCTCGCTTAACCTTGCTCTGATACCAAAAGTGATGACCCAGAAATTTCAATCCCAAATATTCCAGATAGTTAGGAAAGAAGTAAGATAAAGAAGAAGAAGATACAGAAAACTAAACTCAGAACCTCACATTCGTAGTGGGTAAAATATAATATCAAATAATATTATTAACACAAAGAAAGCTGTTTCAATAAATTTACATTTTCAATACATCAGAGTTACAACATTTCACAATCACTGGACAGTTTAAAATAACTTGTCCCATATATACAACAACATGACATAGCGGATACACTCCATACCTTCCTGTCATCCAGCTCGTCTTCTGAACTCCAGAACGTCCTTATCTGAAAATTTGTAATACTCGGTCTGACCCGAGCATTACATCAAAGTAACATCCGGGTCAGGCTAGAAACCAGCATGAGTAAATCCATCTAACATGGACTACAAAAGCATACGTCTTATATAAAACCTGGGGTAACTTGTATCAATTTACAAATTCACAAATTGCTATAGACATCACTTATTTCACACACCAATTTCTAAGTACCAAAACTTAGAATAAATGGTCCAATTCACTTAAATCATTCCATTCCAGCTTATTTATTTCACATATCAATCTATAAAGAATCGAAGTGGTTTCGGGTGTTAACTAATACCAGACTACGGTCTCTTCGAATCCAATGTCATCTTACCCCAAGTTATTCAAGAGATTAAATTTTAAATACTGGATGTCACTTTTACACAGAAATTCTTCATAGATAACCACATTATCTCTGTTCAACCCAACATATCATATTACAAAAACATTTCATTTCACAAAGAATCACGATCACATACCAGGGATAAAAAATAATCCAAGACATTCAAATATCATTCAATCATTAATAAGCAAGATAAATTAGTCATACCATTTCTGATTAATTTAATTAACTACCAATAAATTCAATTAATTACTTTATTACTTATAAATCTTGCTTATTTAATATTAATTATATTCAATTAGTTAATCATCCCTTAAGTATTCCTCTTGATTAATCATCCTTGATTAATCATTCTCTAATTACATGATGTGATTATCCTTAATTAATTACACAAATTAATTAAACCCAAAACTACTACCATTCCTCAGTTAATTACATCCAGTAATTACCCACTAATTACTTCACTAAGTAATTATACTTTATAAATTACACTAAGTAATTTTACTTAACCCATCATCCAATGATTATTTAAATTAATTAAACTAATTAATTAACTTAAACTAATCACATTAATTTAATTAATTACCTTGAGTAATTAATTCCTCTAATTACTTTACTTAATCAATTTCCATAAATGATTATATTTAATTAATTAATATAATTAATTATTAAATTTAATCACATTAATTAATTATCTAATAATACTTAGCTAATGATCTCCATTAACTATTGACAATTCTTTAATTACTTCTCTTAAGTAATTAAATTTAGATTAATCATTATTAATTACAAATTAACTAATCTTTAATAACCAATTAATTGATCTCTAATTATTTAACTAATTAAGTGCTTAACTATAACTTAATTAACCTTTAATTACTTGCTTAATTAATCCTAAATCATTAATTAATTAACTTATTTAATTATTAATCATTAAAATCTAAATTATCTTTAAGATATATTATTTCTTTTATTAATGACTTATATATCATTAACTTATGCATTTTAAACCATTTCACCTTTAAATTTACTTTTAAATTCTATTTCAAATTTAAGATTTAAAATGATTAAAAAATTTGAACTTTAACCAAATTTAAATCAATTTTACAAACCTTTTAAATCAAAAGTTAAAGAAACTTTTATAAAGAATTTTATATAAATAAATTTTAAATATTTCAATGGAAAACCATTTCATTTTAAAAATTACTTAAACATTTAAACTTGTTTAAATAATGGAATATTTTAAAACTAGGATACAAAAGTTAATTTGAATCCATATTTAAACTAGATTTAAAACTTGGTACAAAACTTGCTTTCAAATTTTAAAATCCATTTTAAAATTTGAAAATCAGATAGTTTTTTAAAAAAAACCTGTAACCCCAAATAACTGACCCAAGCTTTGACACTCAAGGACTTCGAGTCAATCATGCATCATCATGAGGACACTCCCGAGCATCCCCCTTTCTTTACCACCTAAACTTCATCAGATAATTAAAGGTGCACCGTGCACGTGCAGATGACTTTTTGCCGTTCCGACCATCGGCGACCACCTCAACCTATCGCCGATGACCTCCACTACCCTTCAGACCACCCAGATTCGAAGATCTCACCACACAATCCAAATGAGACAATCGATCGACCACAAAACCAACCCCTTTCGACCAAAATGATTCGCCACGTCGATCGAGGTGACCGAAACCCATATTCCTCCGACCACAACATCATCATCGATCCACACTACTGCTTCGACACTCACGATCATCCCCGATGATCCCATAACGTCACACGACCACCATTTACCTCGTCGACCAAACAGGTCTTCGAACCCTAAATCACATTCCCCTGCCCTCCTCAACATACTACAGCATCACCGATCAATTTTCCAGTGATCGACAACCCATAAGCCACCCTTGATCTCAATCTCGTGCCTCAATTCATTCATGATCGCCGACGATTTACAAAACACCCGAAATCAAACAACTCAGCGCATAACAATTTATAGCAGTCTAAATTTTTTGATTTGATTACTAAAATTCATTAATCTCAAGTATGATTCTGATTATGAAACCTAGACTCGAAATTATAACATCTATTTTTGAATTATTTTTGGATTATTACTGTATTCTTTCTTTTTAGAAATAAATACATAATATAAACTCTTGGATTTCTTTTTAAAAATAACATTTCATTTATACAATCAGATATCATTTAGAGATCAGGACCTAAAACTGATTGGGCGAAGAGCAATTACAATTTCTTAGAAAAGTCTAAGTCTGTTATTCAAAAAGAGCTTATATATATGTATAAAGGCATTCACCAGCATATCACATCTATGTATAAACATTCACATAAATATTCTCACTTATACATCATCACCTACACATATCAAACACATGCATTATGAAATAAATGAATTTTTTTTAGCTTTTGAAAAAGTTTGTTTACTCACAAAGTTTAAACAGAGAGGTGGTCATCCATTTCCAGGCATGCATCAGATATATACAGCACATCATACACATACGTTCATGCATTCATACACATAACATAAGCAACTATATTTACACACAATTCATCATAAACATTAGGTTAAAATCATAGGTTTTAAACTGTTTTTAAAATGAAGTTTACTCACCTTGTTTTGAAGGACGGAACAAGTCTGTAATGGATTTTAAAAGATTGGATTCTGGAATCTGAAGTTTGCTTAACAACTTGCTGAAGTTTGGGTTGAACTCATTTTTGAATCTGCATGATCCTTACTTGCTTGCTGATGATTTTGCTACAGGTTGCAGATTTGGAAAAGATTGATTTCTTGTTTTGATTTCCAATTTGAAAATAATTGATTTCTGCTTTATTTTGAATTTTATTTTTCCTCTGGTTTGATTTCTTAACTGGCGTTGTTGAGGAAATGAGAAAAATGAAATAGAGGATAGGAGAGATATATTTGTAGCTTATTTTTACGATTTTTAAAATAAAAGAAAAATAAAAAGAAAGAATTGACACTTGTTTTTAATGTGCTAACACTTGTCTTTTCCATTCATAATTCATTTACACTTGTTATTAGAGAAAATCATAACCTAACACTTGTAATAATGCATGAATATATTAATTTTTTAAATGGTTTTAAAATGCTTTTATAATAAATTTCCTAATTAAGTAATACCTATCTTAATTTATAAATAAAATCCTTTAAAAGAAATAATATAAAATAAAATTATATTCATAAATAAAATCATATAAGATGTATCTTATATATATATGTATATATCTTAGATATATATATCTTCTTTTGAAATTTCAAATTCAAATCCATATTCAAATTCAAAACTTAATTTAAAACCTAATTTGAAATCAACTCAAATATATATATATATATATATATATATATTTATTTATTTATTTATTTATTTATTTAAACAAACACAAATTCAATCTGTAAATAATTAGTTTACTTAAAATCTATTATATCTATATATATATAAACAACACATTATTATTATTGTGTGAAAATATCTATTTTTCCAATTTAAATAAATATACTAAGAGGATAATCAAACCAATACTTATTCAGGTATATATATATATATATATATATTATTATAAATTAGTATTTATACTAATTAAATTCAGTTAATTTATCAATTACATATATCCTAAAATCCGGGTTATCACAATATTTGAAGTCGAACCAATTAAGGTAATTGAATTAAGAAATTGTGAAACTCACATTCAACATATTTTCTAAGATTCACCGCAATAATTTATTTTAGAAATAAGTTCTTAACAAATATACTTGGAATCCTTTTTAAAATTAGTATTACATTGCTATGACAAATTTTCATGTGAGGATCGTCACCTAAATATGCTTATAGTTTGAGATATGAGTTTTTCTTTGGTTATTCTTGTGTCTGGAAGCACAGCAGAGTATATACATACATGCATGCATAGTTCCATCCACACACAAACATGTATATACATACAGAAATATCTACATTCATCCATACTATCATCACAGGCATAAGAGTCAAAAGAAACTCGTTTAAAATTTTAAAGTTTGCTCACCTGGATTTTCTCAATAGTAGAGAATAGAGACTAGAATTTGAAACTTGAATTTTGAAGTTCGACTTTGGTTTATTGAATCTGCAGTTTTGATGTGGACCTGATATCTATTGATCCTTTGAATGCTTTCTTGTTGTTTGAATTTGATCTTGATTTGTTACTTGATTTGCATGTGCTAACTTCAAATTTTGATTTACATTTGCTTTTGTTCTTCTGGTTTTCAGGTTGAAAATTTTGAGTTGAATCTGGTCTATTGAACTCTGAAATCCTGTTTTGATTTTCTCTGACTACTTGTTCTTGACAGTTGAATTTTGTTGAAAGCTTTGAATTGCTTTGTTTTCCAGGTTTCATATTTTAAAATGAAGATGAAGAGAATTGTAGATTAATGGCACTTGAGATTTTTTTACTGAAATGAGTAACCTAGTTTTACTCTTTAATACGTTTATAAATTTTAATTCAAATTGAAAAAGATTAATGCCACTTGTATAATTGTTTTAACACTTGTTAATTTTCCAAGTTCTTTTACTTAAACTTGTTAAAAAAAATTAATATTATGTTTAATCCCATGTTAAATAAACTTTGTTTTAAACCTTTGTCATTTTATATTTACGTATATTTAAACTTTTTTATACTTAAGAATTATGTTTTTAAACCCTTTTCTTTATTTTATTTATAAATTATACTCAACTCTTTTACTTGTTATTCTGTTTACCTCCTTATTTTGCAAATGTCAAGTGTTAATTAAATTGTGTTTAAACCTTGCATTGTTTTAATTTATGAGTTATGTATTTTAAATCTTATACTTATATTTCAAAAGATATATACATATCAAAGCTATATATTATATATATATATATACTAACTATATATATTTTCAATATGTAAAATAAAAATAATTTAAATCTTTATCAAATTTAATTCTTCAAAAGAATATATACATTTATTTAAAGCTTTCATTAATTCTTGTTTACATTTAATATTGCTTACATTTATACAACTTTTTGAAGAAAAATGATTTGAAAATAAATTTTATACTTAATAGATAATCATACATACCTATTTATTAGTTGTTTAAAATAGAAAGATTTCCAACTTCAATTTACTTACAAAATATTTATTATTGGATTCCAAATTCAAAATTTTTATTTAAAAATACATATCATTGTTTATTCTGGAATTTTTTCCAATTAATTCATCTGTAACGCCCCGCCTTTTTGCACGGTTTAAATTGACGATAAACCACACACATCAGACTTAAACATATAGAAGGGCGGATTGTTATGGGGTAAATAAGAAAAAGAAGGAAGAAATAAAACAAAATAGAATCTTGCAGCGAAACGATAAAATTTAATAATCAAATATACAGTTCATGAAGCTGTTTTATAAACAGTCGATTATATTTATACAATACATATCAGAGTTGCACATACCAGTGAATAATAATCGATGCAGCGGAATACAGTGTGTAGTGGAACAATATAATATATAATAATAATAATGAAATCTTCGTCTTCGTCCTCCAGAATAAAGTCTTCGATCCCTGAAATGCTCGGACTGACCCGAGCGAATTGAAAAGACAAAACACTTGAGTCGGAACTAAAAGATCTTATGTAAGTTAAATCAACAATAAATAATATGAGTGGAACGTCGACAGAGATGTTTACGGGATTTGACATCTCCTATCCAGTGTCAACGTGAGTGCAGTTACTTAAGAGATGCTCAGGATTCTCATCTCCTACGGAGCCATTAAACTATTTACTATGTAGTAATATACGCTATTATAATAGTGTCTAAAGTAAAGTATAATATACTGAAAATAGCGTTAAGGGGTTACCCATATAGCCCTTAACACACTTTTATATTCCCATAGTCTATACAGTACCGTAATCTCCCCCGTACTGGGCGTCGTCAGAGGGCACTCCATAGGTATGGTACAAAACAAAATCGTATAAGACGCGCTAGGGTAGGTGACACGGCACAACTTTGAAATGCCTGGGTAGATATACCAATTAAGCTTCTGGGTCGGTGGTAACGGAGCCGCAGCTACCGCCTACCTCGTTCTACACCCCAAATCAAAGAAATCAAAAGTGGCCAACGAATAAATCTAAAAGTCAGAGTATAATATCGAAGGGATGTGTCTTATAAAAGGTGCTACCTTCTTAACCCGTCAATCGCTCCTGTTTTAGCCACCTTATGCCAACTCACGGGAGTCGGGTCCACGTATTTATCTCAAAGGAAACGCCCCCTCCATCCTACTACATTCTGGAATTTCCACCGCGTACACGGTTGTTAAAGTGGTTTTCGGAGTTGGCAGAGAGTATGACAACTTTCGATCCCGGTCTCTTCAACAACCAAACGTTATTATAACACCGCGGTCATTTCAAAATAATTTATACTTAAAAATCATGATATAATATTCATTTCAAAACCATATAATTACGATAACATTTTCCCTTTTAAAAAACCCAAATCAAATCTGATATCATTTTCAAATATACCCTTTTCTAAAACTATAACATTTCAAAGATATAATATTTTGGAACCAAAACTTGAAATATAGCCTTTCAAAAGATAAAACTTTGAATTTCATAACTTTGAAACATACTACACCACTTAAAAAGTTTAAATATTTAATTACTTTATATAGTAAAATAGCTTCTTCACCTTCACAAATCAATTCCAATATGATTTTTTTATTCCCAAATAAACCAATATAATTTCCATATATTTCAAAGCTTTAACTATTCCACCATTTCAAAACTTATTCTTTGATAATTTCATATATATCAATTTCAACTACTATTATTTAGATTTGAAATGTTTACTTAATAAATCAAATATCATTTTAGTAAAACCTTTAGACTTCAAATAACTAGATATTCTTTCAATTACATTAACTTGATAATATTCATTTAAATCAATTTGATATTCATTTAAATCCTCTAAATAAAAATCAAGTTAAAAAATCATACCCTTTAAATCTCAATTTATTTATATTTCAAATCAAATTTTTCGAGGATAATCCTTAAATCTTAAATTCAAATAAAATTCACATTTGTCTTCCAACCTTAATTTTATTTGAGTCATTATAAACTTTATATACAATAGAATTTAAATAGATATTTAACCATATTATATAAAAGAAATCAAACTTTATTATTTAGCTTATTTTATAATTCAAAACAAATTTATACAAGCTAAATCAATAATAAAATAGCATTTATAAAACATCCAAAATCAATGTCTGTATAATCCACATATTTCTTTACAAAACCATAAAAATAATTCCAAAAATAATTTATATATATACCGCGGTGCCTGTATATAATTTTCTATCCTATGGTCAAGTGATACAGATATTTATCATTTCAATCCACACTTTAAAAATAAAAATGTGGTTGTATATCATTCCAAACTGCAATCTCGAATCAAAATAAATGCATAATAACTTGCAGATTATGATGATATAAATAAAACATCCATTTATCCATCATAAAATCATACATCTATCACAATCATCATGCAAAACAATAAATAAATATCAATATGTAACTGATAATATATAACAGGTAATTAAATGGCAGTTATATTCAATAATAAAATAAATAACGATTTAATTTCAATAAATGCAATTAACTGAGATGATGACTAAAAATATACGAAACATCCATAAATAAATGCATAATCACAACATAAATTAATTTACCAAACATAAGAAATTTTAGAAGTTGTGAGGGGGTTAAAACACTCACCTTTTGAATCTAAATTGAATTTAAATCCAATTTAAACACAAAAATTGCACAGTCCCCAAATTCGTCCAAACTAGCGTCAAAATGTCTGGAATTCCAATACGAACCTAGCGGAGAAAACTGCGCGTGAAAACGGAACTTGCATGCCGAAAGTACGCATATTAGAACCTTTGAATTCGAAATTAAAAATAAAACAAAATTAAAATCAAAGCTACATATACAGATCAGACACGTCAGCAAGCTCCTACATTCCAGAACCCTAGCTACTAGTGTCTCGATCGCGAAAATGCCTAAGCCGCCGCTGTACCATCGATTTGTGCCACCACCAGAGACGCTTTGAACACGATCCGAGCCCGTCACCTCAATGGCCATGCCCCGCCGCAGCCTTGACCTCTGACCGGTCCCCTACGATTCCGCCGCCAACTCCCAAGCCGAGAATGAAACTTGGCAATGCATCATCGATTTCTGGCGAATCCTGACCAAGTTGCAATGAATGACGAAAACCATAAGACCTGCTCGTCACCACCTTCGCAACGGCACTGCCTGATCGACAAACGGTTGTAAATCCACCGTTGGATCTATCGAATTCCAATATGAACGGCGAGAAATGATTTAAGATTTCAGGACAGAATATGCTTCAAAACCAAAAACGAATTGCAGTCCTGAGATGCGCTCGTCGAGAGCTTCGAATCCATATAAAATTTGATAGGGCTTGTGTGCTTTTCAATTTTGGTTTTGAATTTGATTTTGAATTATAATTTGATCTAGAATTTGATTGTCTACCATTTAGGTGAGTAGGTGAGAAGGAATTATACATATAGAATAATGAAGAATAGAGGCAGCTAGGGTTTATAACAGGGTATTTAAAGGTAGGGTTGAAATAGAATGGATCGGATCGATTGGATGTACGCGATGGACAATATATGGCCCGAAAAGCCCGTTCTGACTCAGGAACGAAATTGGGTCAATTTGTATATCAAAATAGGTGTTTTAAAATATTTTAAACGCAATGGAAAAGTTTTCAAGTCCAAATTCCATCGTATGAAGAAGTTATGCTAAAATCAATATTTTTCAAATTGATTTCAACTGATTTCAATTTAATTTATTTCAAGGCGTTTCAAGCCCGTACGATCAAACGACAAGTGCGATCGATACGAAACTTGAAATCTTACAATAATTCATCCTTACGGATCCGATGAAACCGGTTTCGTCGGATTCGAAGTCAGTGGCCAAAATGGCTATTTTCCAGCTAATTAAGTAAATTAAAAATTAATTTGTTAAATCCAACTTTTCAAATTTCAATTCTTAAATTGATAAATTTCATCATTTTCAATTTCTCAATCATTCACAATGATTTAAACAAATTTAAGTGTCAATTTTGAGTTGATTAATTCATAAATTCCAATTACAATAAGAATATAGCTAACATTGCTTTTAAATCTTGGTTCTTAATATTCTTCCATTTAAATTTGTTTCCAATTAACGTACAAATTAAATTGCAATTAATTCTATTATTACCATTTAAATTCCAAATAAATCGTTTTTATTTGATTTCAATCTTTATAACCCATCCACTGTTTTCTTAACTTATTAATTTAATAAAACTTAACATTTTTCTTTAAATATCCATTAAAAAATTCAATTTTCATTATTTACTTGCATTTTTAAGTATAAATTAAAGTCAAAATCACATTTACTTCAAATTTACATACTCAAATTCACAATTCAAAACTTAATATTTAAATTTCTTAAAACCATAAAATATATATTTTTAAATCAAAATTTCAAACCTTAAAAAAAAACATATATTAAGAAAAATCATTTAAAAATATACCACGGGGTCTGTATATATATTTTTAAACTTATAAATCATATTTAGGCTTCAAAATTTCATATTTGAATCATATTTAACACATGATTTATCGCAACAATTTTTTTTTATAATTAAATATCCAATTTAAAGACAATTCATTTGTTAAGTCAAAATTCCATTTATTTATAGTCACTTATATTATCATCAGTACCTTTCATTTTAATTATCAATTCATCCATAAACCACAACAATACATTATTACCAAATATTACCTTAAATCCACCCTAACGTAATATTTAATTCCATTTATTGCAATAGGTTTCAATTAATAGTGATTGCACTAAATTAGTTTGCATTAACGTTATTCCATTAATCTACACCCAATTACATTTAATATTCCCAATAAATTTACTTACTTGGTCTCATGCTTCTATTACACCAATTACTACCTTAAAAATAAATTTTCCGTTTCCTTTTTAATTTACACCCAAACTTTTCGTTATTATATTAATTATCATTAAAGTATATTTAGTTATCTTTATTCTTCCCAACCAATTACTATATGTTGTTATAACTTTACAATTTTAAATAAATTCATTAGTTGACATTTCATTCTACCTATTAATTATTAATCTAAATAGCACTTGTTACGTTTTAATTTACTTATTACCTCATAACAAGTGCTACCATTAGTTCATACACTAATCCATTCAATTTCTATTCATTATACAATATTTTACTTGTAAGTTAACATTTTTAAATGATTAATTTACCTCTTATATCCCATTATAAATTAATGCGCACATAAATTAAGATTTTAAATCAAATTAATCACTTCATCTTGGTAACGTTCTTTTATTAAAATAAGAAAAAGATTAACATTTACATTGTTTCACTTATTGAAATTACATCCAAGTTATTAACAAATAACTTACATTTATACTGTTACATTCAAGTTATTAAAAATTAAATTACCAATCTTATCCAAGTTATTATTTCCATTAATAATTCACTAAATTTTTATTTCCTTTAACATTAAGTTACCAAAATCTTATTAAATTAAGAAATTAAATTATCAAAATTTTTTTGGGTCGTTACACTCTCCCCTACTCAAAACTTTTCGTCCCCGAAAAGGAAAAAGAGGGAAAGAAAGAATTAAATAAGCAATACACTTTATTCAAAAATATTAAATTTGTAAACAAATAAATTTACAAAAATAATTACTTTAAATAAAATATACCAATTTCTAACCATTAAATCTCTTTATACTCAAATTAATAAGTTTTGGAAAACATTTTTCAAAATTTTCTAAGCCCAAAATTTACGAAATACTTCGACAGAGTCTCCTTTGTATGGAGAGGCATGGGAGAAAACATAATATCATATATAACAATATACATCATATATTTACCAAAATAATAAGTATCCCAACACGGGTATAATAACGCTATAAACCGTAATCCGAAAACGTACCTATCTGTCGTGCAAATAACGCTTATTTATGGAACCAAAAGCAGTAGCAATTGCTTCCATAACCTGTATCTCACTTATATAATCCAAAAGGTTAACAATTATACAAGATGAAATATTTAAGGTGGTTTCAACCATAAACAACAACTCAATATAACAACCATCACATAGAATCAATCCAAATCACTCATACATTCATATCAAACCAAATAAATAGTTGTTTGGGTTCAAAACTTCAAATTGTACAGGATGAAACGTAAACTACTAAGCGCACCATTTACTCAACAGTCTCTAATGAAGCTAAATAGATTATTCACACATCCAATAAATTTAAAGCATCCTTGCCCAAACAACCATAAACAAAACAAACAACAAATCCAAAACAATTGAATTAAGTTCATTCTTTTTAATTTCATTCATATAATAATTTATCTTTTTAATTTACATTTTATTTCTTACAGTTTCATTTTCTTTTATTTATTTCTAACAAAATCTAATTTTCACTTATTCATATCATGAAATTTTCCTTTTATTTTATTACATTCATTTATTCACTGCTTAATTCATTTTATTTACAGTATTCATCTTCCTGCTTATTTTCAAAAATAATAACTTCAATATTTATTTAAGTCTACTATCATTTATTTATAATACTTACCTTTCTTTTTTTACATTAGTAGCATTTCAATTATACTTAAGCCCATAACACTACAACATCAAATTCTTCTTTATTAAGGTGATTCATTGAACCTTTTCATTATATAAAGTTTTCTTGTACAATCTTCCATTATATTTTCTTATTAAACATTTCAACTTTTAATATTTGGTAAGTTATATATATGATTTTTTTAAGAACGTAATTGAAAGTTATACAAGTCTCTCTTCTTTCCTTTAATTAATTTAAAGTTCAATAAACATATCTTTTGTTTTTATAGTTTACATATTTCAACTTTCTGGAATTTCATTTATAACCTAGCATTAAATCTTTTATTTCCTTTAGAGGGCCCAATCATTAGTGAAATTCCATTTCACTACACAAATTGAACTATTAATTAACAGAAACTTAAGAACCAAATACCGGGTTAAATTTCAAATCATTTGAAAAAAGTAATAGATAAATGTATACACTTACACTTTATATATCCAATTGTATTGAAAACAAATTAAAATTTTATATTTGGTTTATCAAAACAAATCTGCAGTAACTACTATAGTGGCCTTCCCACTTCAAAACTCGAAAATGAATGTCGATGATGCATGCACTCATCACCGAAATTATTTTCCAGCGACAGAGAGGGGAGTACATATATTTCTTTTCCAAATTTCTTTTTAAAACAATTCTTTCAAATTATATCGAATATTTATATCAGAAAATACTTCTAATAATACTATTATTATATTCCAAAATCAATTGAAAGATAATTTCAAAACCCGAAAATTAAGTTCTAAAATTTCCAATTTTCTTTTATTGTATCCTAAATCTGATTTCAACTATTATTTATAAATTTCATTACCTATAAATTTCATTACCTAACAACCAATATAATACAACCAAATATAACCTTTATAAAAATTTACTTTATATATATAGGAATTATAATAGGCAAAATTATTTCATTCACCTATTAAAAACAAATATTATGTCGGTCTGTCCTATTAAGTGTTTAGAAACCCCTATTGGTGTCATAGCGTCCCATGCATCAACCAGAATTTATAAATACAAAACGGAACAAATTAACACAATATTAAAACATTTTTATAAAATTAACAAGTACGCTCTCTCATATATATATGCTTAGCGACTCATCATCGGATATTACTACCCTATTAGTAAAGAGTCAAACCCCACAAAGTTAAGGTTTGTCGCTAAACTAAAGCTCTGATACTAGATGTAATGCCCCTTCTATTTGCACGGTTTAAATCGACGATAAACAACACACGTCAGACTTAAACATACAGAAGGGCGGATTGTTATAGGGTAAATAAGAAAAAGAAGGAAGAAATAAAACAAAATAGAATCTTGCAGCGGAACGATAAAATATAATAATCAAATATACAGTTCACAAAGCTGTTTTATAAACATTTATTATATTTATACAATACATATCAGAATTGCACATACCAGTGAATAATAATCGATGCAGTTTGTAGTGGAACAATATGATTTATAACAATAATAATGAAATCTTCGCCTTCGTCCTCCAGATTAAAGTCTTCAATTCCTGAAATGCTCGGACTGACCCGGGGCGAATTGAAAAGACAAACACTTAAGTCAGAACTAAAAGATCTTATGTAAGTTAAATCAACATTAAATAATATGAGTGGATCGGCGTCGGAGATGTTTATGGGATTTGACATCTCCTATCAAGTGTCAACGTGAGTGTAGTAACTCAAGAGATGCTCGGGATTCACGTCTCCTAAGGATCCGTTAAACTATTTATTATGTAGTAATATATGCTATTATAATAGTGTCTAAAGTAAAGTATAATGTACTGAAAATAGCGTTAAGGGGTTACCCATATAGCCCTTAACACACATTTATATTCCCATAGTCTATACAAGTATCATAATCTCCCATGTACTGGGCGTCGTCAGAGGGCACTCCATAGGTATGGTACAAAACAAAATCGTATAAGGCGCGCTAGGGTAGGTGACACGGCACAACTAGGCATTGCCAGGGTAGATATACCAATTACGCTTCCGGGTCGGTGGTAACGCATAGCTGCAGCTACCGCCCACCTCGAGCCACACCCCCAAATCAAAGAAAACAAATGTGGCCACCGAATAAATCTAAAAGTCAGAGTATAATATCGAAGGGATGTGTCTTATAAAAGGTGCTACCTTCTTAACCCGTCAATCGCTCCTGTTTTAGCCACCTTATGCCAACTCACGGGAGTCGGGTCCACGTATTTATCTCAAAGGAAACGCCGCCATCATCCTACTTCATTCTGGAATCTCCACCGCGTACACGGTTGTTAAAGTGGTTTTCGTAGTTGGCAGAGAGTATGACAACTTCCGATCCCGGTCTCTTCAACAACCAAACGTTATTATAACACCAAGGTCATTTCAAAATAATTTATACTTCAAAACCAGGATATAATATTCATTTCAAAACCATATAATTACGATATCATTTTCCCTTTTAAAAAA
Organism: Allium cepa; assembly: GCA_030765085.1. Taxonomy (NCBI): domain Eukaryota; kingdom Viridiplantae; phylum Streptophyta; class Magnoliopsida; order Asparagales; family Amaryllidaceae; genus Allium; species Allium cepa. The sequence continues at coordinate 9,073,635 of CM060937.1, forward strand.
CCCAAATCAAATCTGATATCGTTTTCAAATATATCCTTTTCTAAAACTATAACATTTCAAAGTTATAATATTTCGGAACCAAAACTTGAAATATAGCCTTTCAAAACATAAAACTTTGAATTTCATAACTTTGAAACATACTATACCACTTAAATGTTTTAGATATTTAATTACTTTATATAGTAAAATAGCTTCTTTACCTTCGCAAATCAATTCCAATATTGATTTTTTTTATTCCTAAATAAATCAATATAATTCCCATATATTTCAATGCTTTGTTTATTCCACCATTTCAAAACTTATACTTTGATAATTTCATATATATCAATTTCAACTACTATTATTTAGATTTGTAATGTTTACTTAATAAATCAAATATCATTTCAGTAAAACCTTTAGACTTCAAATAACTAGATATTCTTTCAATTACATTAACTTGATATTATGCATTTAAATCAATTTGATACTCATTTAAATCCTTAAATGAAAATCAAATTATAAAATCATACCCTTTAAATCACAATTTATTTATATTTCAAATCAAATTTTTCGAGGATAATCCTTAAATCTTAAATTCAAATCAAATTCACATTTATCTTCCAACCTTAAGTTTATTTGAGTCATTATAAACTCTATATACAATAGAATTTAAATAGATGATTAACCATATTATATAAAAGAAATCAAACTTTATTATTTGGCTTATTTTATAATTAAAAACAAATTTATACATAGATAAATCAATAATAAAATAACATTTATATAACATCTAAAATCAATATCTGTATAGCCCACATATTTCTTTACAAAACCATAAAAATTATTTCAAAAATAATTTTATGCATATATACAGCGGTGCCTGCATATAATTTTCTATCCTATGGTTAGGTGATACGGATATTTATCATTTCAATCCGCAATTTAAAAATAAAAATGCGGTTATATATCATTTCAAACCACAATCCCGAATCAAAATAAATGCATAACAACTTGCAGATTATGATGATATAAATAAAACATCCATTCATCCATCATAAAATCATACATCCATCACAATCATCATACAAAACAATAAATAAATATCAATATATAACTGATATTATATAACAGGTAATTAACTGGCAGTTATATTCAATAATAAAATAAATAACGATTTAATTTCAATAAATGCAATTAATTGAGATGATGATTAAAAATATACGAAACAGCCATAAATAAATGCATAATCACAACATAAATTAATTTACCGAACATAAGAAATTTTAGAAGTTGTGAGAGAAATGAATTTAAATCCAATTTAAACCCAAAAATTGCACAGTCTCCAAATTCGTCCAAACCAACGTTAAAATGTCTGAAATTCCAATACGAACCTAGCGGAGAAAACCGCGCGTGAAACAGACCTCGTATGCGAAAAATACGCATATTAGAACATTTGAATTCGAAATTAAAAATAAAACAAAATTAAAATCAAAGCTACCTATACAGATCAGACACGTCAGCAAGCACCTACATTCCAGAACCCTAGCTACTCGCGTCTCGATCGCGACAATGCCTAAGCCGCCGCTGTACCATCAATTGGCGCCACCACCAGAGACGCTTTGAACACGATCCGAGCATGTCACCTCAACGGCCATGCCCCGCCGCAGCCTTGACCTCTGACCGGTCCCATACGACGTCGCCGTCGACTCCCAGGCCGAGAACGAAAGACGGCAATACATCATCGATTTCTGGCAAATCCTGACCGAGTTGCAACGAACGACGACAACCATAAGACCTGCTCGTCACCACCTTCGCAACGGCACTGCCCGATCGACAAACGGACGTAAATCCACTGTTGGATCTATCGAATTCCAATACGAACGGCCAGAAATGATTTGCGATATCAAGACAGAATATGCTTCGAAACCAAAAACGAATTGCAGTCTTGAGATGCGCTCGTCGAGAGCTTCGTATCCATATAAAATTTGATTGGGTTTGTGGAGTTTTCAATTTTGGCTTTGAATTTGATTTTGAATCGTAATTTGATCTAGAATTTGATTGTCTTCCATTTAGGCGAGGAGGTTAAAAGGAATTATACGTATATAATAATGAAGAATAGAGGCTGCTAGGGTTTATAACAGGGTATTTAGAACGGATCGATTGGATGTACGCGTTGGACAATATATGGCTCGAAAAGCCCGTTCTGACTTCAGAACGAAATTGGGTCAACCAGTATATCAAAATAGGTGTTTTAAAATATTTTAAACGCAATGGAAAAGTTTTCAAGTCCAAATTCCATCGTATGAAGAAGTTATGCTAAAATCAATATTTTTCAAATTGATTTCAATTTAATTTATTTCAAGGCGTTTCAAGCCCGTACGATCAATGACAAGTCCGATCATTATGAAACTTGAAACCTTACAATAATTCACCGTTATGGATCCAATTAAACTGGTTTCGTCGAAATCCGAGTCAGTGGCCAAAGTGGCTATTTTCCAGCTAATTAAATAAATTAAAAATTAATTAGTTAAATCCAACTTTTCAAATTTCAATTCTTAAATTGATAAATTTCATCATTTTTAATTTCTCAATCATTCATAATGATTTAAATAAATTTAAATGTCAATTTTGAGTTGATTAATTCATAAATTCAAATGTTAACCTCAATTTCAATATTTATTTCAGTTTTATTAAATTTAGAAATTATAAAATAAAAATCCAAAATCCATTTATTAAATTCTTAACCCTTGTTATTCGAGTCCTATTACAATAAGAATATAACTAACATTGCTTTTAAATCTTGGTTCTTAATATTCTCCCACTTAAACTTGATTCCAATTAACGTATAAATTAAATTGCAATTAATTCTATTATTACCATTTAAATTCCAAATAAATCATTTTTATTTGATTTCAATCTTTATAACCCATCCACTGTTTTCTTAACTTATTACTTTAATAAAACTTAACATCTTTCTTCAAATATCCATTTAAAATTTAAAATTTAAAATTTAATTTCCATTATTTACTTGCATTTTTAAGTATAAATTAAAGTCAAAATCACATTTACTTCAAATTTACATACTCAAATTCACCATTCAAAACTTAATATTTAAGTTTCTAAAAATCATAAAATATATATTTTTAAATCAAAATTTCAAACTTTAAAAAAATACACATCTTAAGAAAATTCATTTAAAAATATACCACGGGGTCTGTATATATTTTTAAACTTATAAATCATATTTAGGCTTCAAAATTTCACATTTGAATCATTTTTAGCATATGATTTATCACAACAAATTTTTTTATAATTAAATCTCCAATTTAAACACAATTCATTTGTTAAGTCAAAATTCCACTTATTTATAGTCACTTATATTATCATCACTACCTTTCATTTTAATTATCAATTCATTCATAAACCACAACAATACATTATTACAAAATACTACCTTAAGTCCACCCTAACGTAATATTTAATTCCATTTATTGCAATAGGTTTCAATTAATAGTGATTGCGCTAAATTAGTTTGCATTAATGTTATTCCATTAATCTGCATCCAATTACATTTAATATTCCCAATAAATTTATTTACTTGGTCTCATGCTTCTATTGCACCAACTACTACCTTAAAAATAAATTTTCCATTTCCTTTTTAATTTACACCCACACTTTCTGTTATTATATTAATTATCATTAAAGTATATTTAGTTATCTTTATTCTTCCCAGCCAATTACTATATGTTATTATAACTTTACAATTTTAAATAAATTCATTAATTGACATTTCATTCTACCTATTAATTATTAATCTAAATAGCAGTTGTTACGTTTTAATTTACTTATTACCTCATAACAAGTACTACCATTAGTTCATACACTAATACATTCCATTTCAATTCATTATAAATATTTTATTGGTAAGTTAACATTTTTAAATTATTAATTTGCCTCTTATATCCCATTATAAATTAATGCGCACATAAATTAAGATTTTAAATCAAATTAATCACTTCATCTTGGTAATGTTCTTTTATTAAAATAAGAATAAGATTAACATTTACACTGTTTCACTTATTGAAATTACATCCAAGTTATTAACAAATAACTTACACTTATACTGTTACATTCAAGTTATTAAAAACTAACTTACCAGTCTTATCCAAGTTATTATTTCCATTAATAATTCACTAAATTTTTATTTCCTTCAACATTAAGTTACCAAAATCTTATAAATTAAGAAATTAAATTACCGAATTTTTTTTCGGGTCGTTACATCATCATTAAATCTAAAATTCAAAATTAATTACCAATAATTCCATAATTTAATTCCAAAAATTGAATTTATTATCAAATTAAATCTAGCTAAAATCCAAGAATGTTACACTAGGGCAAATCCATATTTGAAAAGAACCGAGCATCGTGCAGTAGATCGAATAAGTCGTCGATCCTGGGTAAAGGAAACTTGTTCTTGAGAGTCAGTTTATTGAGATCGCGGTAGTCCATCCAAAATCTCAAGGATCCATCAGATTTTGCCACAAACACCACAGCTGATCCCCATTCGGAAACACTAGGACGCATCAATCCTTTTCCTAGAAAATCACTGGTTTGCTTGACTAATTCAACTCTTTCCCTAGGTGCATCCTTCAACTTGCGTGAATGAAAGGACGAGGATTGGGTACTAAGTCAATTCGGAATTCAATTTCTCTATGTAGGGGTAAAGGTTTGACCTCTTCGAACACATTTGGAAATTCTCGGACAATCGGTATGGACTCCAGACTAAGTACGAGATATCCCAAAGTATACATCAGTTTATCTCTCTTAGGACTCAGATCTTCACAAGCGGTTTCAATAAAATCCCCAAATTTGGTTCTGATCAAAATTCTTCGATTATTACAATCCAATTTGGCTTCGTATTGCGTTAGCCAGTCCATTTCGAGTAGGATTTCAAATTCATTAAAATCGAGAATGGAAAGGCTGATGGGAAATTGATGACAAGAATACGAGATAGGAAAGTCTTTGCATCGTAAACAAAGATTTGTCGGACCACCAACTGGATTCTTTACGCAAATAGGCTCATCAACAAATTCAGGTTTAAGTTTTAATTCTTAACAGTTTATTGGGAGATGAAGCTATGTGTAGCGCCCATGTCGAACAATACTCTAACAATCTATCATAAATGATAAGGTTACCTTCTAAGACTCCTTTTTCTTTATTCGCCTTTAGAGTTAAGAGGTCATATTTTAATACGTATATTTTCGCTTCTTTCGCTTGCTTCTTTTTTGGGTAATGTTTAGCTTCGTGACATGGCATGTGACAATAAAAGCATCCCTTAGTTCTTCGGCTTGTCTTCACACGGTGATATTCCTTTACTCATTTCGTAGGCTTCTTACAATCATTTGAATAATAATCTTTCTCCTGATTACTCCTCTTCTCCTAGCCTTGATCTGGTTTCTTCCTTCAGACTTCCTTTTCTTCCAATTTGGATTACTTGAACTTCCCTTCACTTCCTGAACTTCCCACATATCTAGGGTAGCATATCGATAACCCATATCGATCAAGTCCGAAATGGATTCTTTTACGTTAGCAGTAATCCTTTCATGGTACTTCTTATTCATTCCTCGAATGAATCTTTCATTCTTCTTCAAAGGTGTATTCACCAGCTCCGAACCAAAATGAGATATGCAACAATCCGCATATTTTACGATTGTGTGTTTAAATATTTTATTAAATATAGCATCGTTATTTGGATTTTATTCTAAAAAGCTACTTTTTGCAAAAGGTCGAATTAGGATTCGAGACCACCCCCATCGAGTTCAAAATGAGTTTGCGACCTTTTCGAGTATAAACTTCGATATGTTTGAAGATAGTAGAATTTTGCTACTTTTCACGTAGGGCTTTGGGTTGGGTTTCAACCCATTAACCCCACTTATTACTCTAGCTCAGTCCACCTCTCCTCTTCACTTTATTCTTATTTTCCTAATACTCAAGCTTTAGCAACAATGGAGAGAGGAATGGGAAATTAAAACTCCAAGCCCTAATCATCTTTGCAAATTCAAGTTCTAGCTCCAAATTCATAGAAGAAGCTTTGGTCAGCCTTCTCTTCTTCTTTTCCAACTCATTCTCCTTTCAATTTCAGAAATTCCTAAACCTAACTTAGGAAATGTTTCTCTTTTAAGCTTAGATTCAAGCTTGTTGGGTTGGAATTGAAGAGTGATTGTTCTTTCCATTGCTCTATAGCTTCTTCTTCATTTGTTCTATGTAAAAAGGTGAGATTTTTATCTCACATCTATGTCTATAACTATCTTTGATAGTTGGGTATGAATTCCTAATACTTATTCATGTGCATTTGCTTTTGGTTTGGATTGAATTGGTGAATATTCCAATTTTTGGTGTTTTGAAGTCAAATCTTCAAAAATACTAACTTTGTTGTTTGAACATGTTTTTGGTGATGCATCGAAGAGCCTATAGGGCTGGGTTGCTGATTGGCGTAAACCCCTAGCGCCGTTGCTCGTCCGATTGCATTCGTTGAGAGTTTTCTCTTCATCTGATAGGCTGAAAAATAGCCCTAGTACCCAGTCAGCCGACTGACTCTTGCATCCAGTCGACTGGCTGTGGCCATTAAGTGTTCCGGGGACTGGTTGTAGAGGCTGGAAGTCTCTGTTTCCTGCAATCAGTCGACTGGCCTCTATAATCAGTCAACTGAATACAGGAAATAAAATTTCCAAGTTTCTCGTTCAGTCGACTGGCCATTTGCAGTTAGTCGACTGACCTGCTTGCTTTTGCCTATTTAGCCTATTTTGTTTGAAATTCCAATTTTTATCGATTCGTGGTTTTCCGATTTGTTCTTATCATTTATTATCGACCTTGATGACTTCTATTTTGGATTTTTTGGGTATATCCATTTTAATGATTTGGAATCGATTTCTTTGGATTTAATTCACATCTTTGAACGTGACATTTAGCTGACTTATTGTTTCTACAATCATTTTATGCTTTTCCACTTTAAAACACAAAGGTTTCTATACTAGTAGTAAATATTCCAACTCTTTCACAAAGATGATTTCAACTCTATTTTCAATATCAAACTCGATTATAAAACCGTTTTTCCAACCTATTAATATATACAAACCTTTACCTCACTCGTATGAGAAATCTAATTAAACGGCTTAGTAAAACAAGTGGCATGAAACGCTTGCGTTTACTACGTCGGTTAATTCATGGACTTGTTCGATTGAATCTCTTGTGACAATTTTTGAGTGGAGACTTACAGTTTGTTCGTAAATATTTCAGTTAAGCCCGTGGTTTGGGACATGAAGCTAAACTCATCTATTTACTAGCTTAGTGTAATTGACACTTCTTGATGATCGATGATGGTCATTTTGTGATTTAGACTAGCAATGTGTGATGTCTCTTTGTCTGTAAGGGAGACTAAACCCCGTTTCTGTGGAGCTCCGGCTCAAAATTGGTGGGGTAGCGACCCATGGTCTTCGGACTGTTTTGTGGAGCTTCGGCTCAAAATAAATGGTTAGCAACCATGGAATAGCGTTCCGTTTTGTGATACACGTGTTGGTGAGTTTTCATGCTCCCGTTTTATGATAGGCCTCCCCCTTTTTTGTGATTTCTGGATTTCTATTGATGATTTATAGAATTTGTGTTTCACCAATTTTTGTGATTACATTGATAAGTTCTATCAATATTTGTGCATTGGTGAATTTGTGTTTCACTAACTTTTGTGAATTGCTGTTTCAACAACTTTTACTATTGGCATTGTGATGTTTGCCAATATTTGTGACTTGGTGAATAAAAATAAAGAGTATGACATTCTTTTTTATCTTTGAGAAGATTCTTGTGATATTGATTAATCTCTAGTTGATTTTCAATTACAAACTTATCATAGTATGGCTTTATGGTTATCATACGTTTTTGTCATATCTCTTATCCTCTATCATTTTATCTGATATTTATAGCTAGACTGATCCGTTTATTATTTTCTTATTAAAAAATACTCGGGTCAGACCGAGATATTACAAGTGCTTTTGCTTGACTCATCTTCTGGGATTGTTATCTGACTTTTGGCTAACTACATTAGATTTGTAGTTTTTGTTGATATACATTCGAGATAGAGACTCCTAGATGTATACATATTCTTTTGTCTAGCACTGTATCTATTCTTTTGTTATATGGTGGATCTTGTTTGACCACTACTCTGATAAACACTTCTTATTGTTATATTTTTATCTGTTTCCGCCTTTGTGATATGGATATCTGTGACTGATTTGTGTTATGATTATTTCTATATTTGCTTTCGAAGATATTACAGCCACTATGTAGTAGTTTTGAGTTTGTATCGGTATGTCGGATTTCCTCTCGAAATGAAATGCATGTTATACTTTCTGACATATCGGTGCTCGCACAAAACAATTACATGGATGGTCGCTCCTCAACAGCCTTACTCTCCACGCTAGTTGACGGCATTACTCCGTAGTGTCTTTGGCTAGCTTGGGTATAGAGGTGGGGCGCCACAGCTTGGTATCGGAGCCAAACTTCGAAACAATGTAGAATAATCTAGCAAGCATCATTATTCTAAATCTTTCTTAGGAGTCGTGCCTTAGGATTTAATTCAAGTCTTCGTACCGTCTTATCCTAATTTCTTTTGTGATGCCTTGTTTTATCAATCATTATTGTTTGATATTCATTTTGTGAATAACCTTTTTCTTCTTCTTTCTTTCTTAAAGAAGAGAAATGGTTAGACCTAACTGTCCCAGCGCCGGTCAATCTAATGCTACTCCGCAAGATGGAGTATTTATGTCTACACAACAACTTCTTGATCTTGTAAAGAATGCTCAAGCAGCCGGTTCTATTCCGGAGCCTACTCACCCTAAGTCTGGATTTGCACGCATGTGCAACGGTCATACCAACTTGGGTAGGAAGCCATTCAAAGGTTCTAAAACCATTATTGAAGTCCAGGCTTGGCTTAGAACATGCGATCGCATCTTTTCTCGCATGAATCTTATTCATCTTCATCGAGTCCAAGTGGCTTCTAGTATGCTCCAAGAAAGAGCATTAGACTGGTACGAGCTTCTGATTTCTGAAATGAATGAAACGGATCTTACTTGGGAGCAATTTCGAGGACGATTCGAATTAAAGTTTGTGCCAGAAGCTGAGACGGTGACATTGGCTCGTCGTTTCATAGACCTTGTTCAAGGTGAATCCTCCGTGGCAGGTTATGTCGCATCCTTCGAGTCACTTTCTAAATACGGGGTCAAATACATAAACACCCCATTGAAGAAGAACCAAAGATTTGTCTATGGCTTCAAAAAAAATCTCAAGAAGCCATTACTTCTAAAATTAAAAGTTTCTTATGATCCACTCATTGATATCGCATTTCGTCTTGAAGAGGCGGATAGGGAGAGTGATGTTGAAGTTGCGAGTGCCCGACCGAACTTCAACAACAAGAAGAAAAGGCCTAATAAATTCAAGGGTCCTCATCCCAATAAAAAAGGGAAACAAGCATCTCTGGCAGCGAAGACTTCTGCCTCTAGTGGTGGGTAATGCTACAACTATGGTTCTAAGGACCATTATGTGAATAAGTGTTCAAAGCCCCACGCTTTCCGCTTTTGCAAAATCCCGGATCATTATTTATCTGCATGCCCCGAGCTCCAAAACAAGAAGGAGGGAAAGCTTAATGTGGAGCAAGCCCCTTGCAACACTTCTCGTGGTCAAGGTATTTCTCATTCTATCCTTGATGGTATTATTGTGTTTCGTGATCATCCTATTCGAGTTCTTTTTGATACAAGTGCGTCCCATTCTTTTATATCAAAAGAACTTGTTGATACTTTTTCTTTGAGTGTTTTTGCTTTAATGACTTCTTTGAGAATTGTGAATCCCGTTGGTGGATCCGCAACACTCAGTTTGCTTTGTAGTGATGTCGAGATTATTTTATGTGATTTTTCTTTCCGAGCCGATTTGCATGTCATGCGTTACTTAGGCTTAGAAATGATTTTGGGAATGGATTGGCAAACGTTATGAAGCTCAAATCCTATGTCCTGAGCGGACTATTCATCTTCGGCATCCTCAATCTGTTAAGCAGATTTCTATTGTTCTTAAAGATTTGGATTCCAACTTGGCAGCATCTTTATATTCTTTAAATCCTCACGATGACGATAATGATGATGGCGAAGATGTCATTTCTCTTATTCGCGTTGTTCATGAATTTTTCGACATATTTGACCCCATTTTAGGATTACCAGCTAAGGGAGCAATTGAGTTCAGAATTAATCTTATCCCTGGAGCTCTACCTATTACTCATCCTCCTTATTGTATGTCCAATAAGGAAAATGAAGAGATGCGCAAACAATTATCCGAACTGGAGACGAAGCAGTTTATTCGCTCTAGTTCCTCTCCTTGGAGAGCTTCAGCTATTTTTGTGAAGAAATCCGATGGTACACTTAGGCTTTGCGTTGACTACCGCAAGCTTAATGATCTTACTATCAAGAATAAATATCCTTTACCTCGGATTGATGATTTATTTGAACAGCTTAGTAGTGCTAGAGTCTTTTCACAATTAGACTTAGCAGCCGGACTTCATCAGCTTCGTATTGCAGAGCACAGTATTCCTTTGACATCGTTCCGTACTCGTTATGGATCTTATGAATGGCTTGTTATGCCATTTGGGTTAACGAATGCTCCAGCCTATTTCATTGACCTTATGAATTGAGTTTTCAAAGATTTCCTCGATCGATTCGTCCTCATATTTATAGATGATATTCTTGTGTATTCTAAAACCGAGGAAGAGCATGGAAAGCCTCTTCGAATTGTGTTGGAAACTCTTAGGAGCAATCAATTGAAAGCAAAAGTTTCTAAATGCCACTTTTTGCAATCTCGTGTGAAGTTCCTCGGTGATATTATTTCTGAATCCGAAATTTCCATGGATCCTTCAAAGATCGAAGCGGTTCAAGATTGGAAGAGACCGGAGAGTGTGATGGAAATTCGTAGCTTTCTTGGATTGGCAGGTTATTACCGCCGGTTCATAAAGGGATTTTCTAAAATTTCCGTTCCTCTTACTAGTTTGACAAAGAAGGGAGTTAAATACATTTGGTCGGACAAATGTGAAGCTTCTTTTCAGAAATTATAAGAACTCCTTTCCGATGCTCCTATTCTTGTGATTCTCGAGGGGAACCAAGATTTTATTGTTTATACCGATGCAAGTCGCGTTGGTTTGGGTGCAGTTCTTATGTAAAGAGAACGTGTTATTGCTTATGCTTCTAGGCAATTAAAGCCAGCCGAGACTAGATATGCCACTCATGATTTAGAGCTCGCGGCTATTGTTTTCGCCCTTCGAATTTGGCGTAATTACCTTTTGGGAGAGAAATTTATTCTCTATACCGAACATAAATCTTTGAAGTATTTATTTTCTCAAAAGGAACTTAATTTGCGTCAACAGCGTTGGCTCGAGTTCCTTGCATCTTATGATCTTGATATTCTTTATACTCTTGGAAAGGGAAATCGTGTTGCTGACGCTCTTAGCCGAAAGCAACAAGCGGTTATTTCCATGATGATATTCGAATGGAATGATCTCGAGACTTTATCCACTTATGAGATTCGAGATCGTGAATCTGATTTATGTTCATCTCTTGTTTTATGTAGCCTTGGGGCTCATCCATCACTTTCAGACCGCATTCGTGAAGCTTAAAGGCTAGATCCCAAACTTCTTAGCCATAGTTGTAGGGATAAAATTGATATTAAAGGTTTGAAAGACTTTGATATTGATTCTCGTGGCGATATTCAAAAATTTGGTAGACTTATTGTGCCAAATATTAGCAATCTTCGTAAAGATATTTTAGAAGATTCTCATCGTTCTAAATTTACCATTCATCCCGGTAGTAGTAAAATGTACGCGGATATGAAGTGACTTTATTATTGGGATGGAATGAAATCTGATATTGCTAACTTTGTTAAGCGTTGCATGACTTGCCAACTTGTCAAGGACGCGCATCAATGGCCCGGTGGGTTATTGCAACCTTTAGACATTCCAATTTGGAAGTGCGATCATATTTTCATGGATTTTATCGACGGCCTTCCCCGTTCTCGTTCGGGTCATGATAGCTTATGGGTGATATTGATAGACTTACTAAATCCACCCATTTTATTCTCGTTCGGTCTAATCGGACCATTCCTCTTTTGGCCAAACTCTTTATCAAAGAAATTGTTAAATTCGATGGAGTTCCTACTTCTATTGTTAGTGATCGTGATCCATTGTTTAGTAGTGGATTTTGGAAGAGTCTTCAAAAATCTTTGGGAACGAAGCTTAATTTTAGCACCGCTTATCATCCTCGGTCCGACGGACAAACCAAGTGTGTGAATCAAACTCTTAAAGATCTACTTCGTGCATGTGTTCTTGATTTTGGTGGAAGTTGGGAAGATCATATTTCTCTTGTTGAGTTTTACTATAATAATAGCTTCCAATCTAGTATTGGTATGGCACCTTTCGGGGCACTCTATGGAAGGCCATGCCGATCTCCTTCTTGTTCACTTGAGGCCGATGAGAAGATGGTTTTAGGTCTAGATTTTATTCGTGATTCCGCAGAAAAGATTGACCTTATTCGTCATAGGATGAAAGAAGCCCAGAGTAGACAGAAATCCTATGCCGATAACCGAAGAAGGAAATTAGAATTTTCTGTGGGAGATTTTGTGTTTGTTCGTGTTTCACCTATGAAGGGTGTTGTGCGTTTCAGTCGATTGGGAAAGTTAGCACCTCGATATATTGGTCCATTTCCCATCACCGAACGTATTGGTTGCGTGGCTTATCGCCTTTCATTACCGGCTCAGTTTTCTGCTATTCATGACGTGTTTCACGTCTCTCAATTACGGAAATGCCTTTGAGATTCCGATTCTATTCTTGAGCTCGGTGTTGTTGAAGGAATTGAAGTTTCGCCTAATTTGACTTATGAGCAACATCTTATTCGCATCATGGCTACAGAGGTTAAATGCCTTGGAAATAAAGATGTCCCGCTTGTGAAAGTTCAATGGTCCTCAAATCCTAAGGATTGTTCTTGGAAATCCAGAGAATTCATTGAGCAACACATCCGGACTTACTTTCTCGTGCTCTTTGAGATGATGATCTTATTTCAAATTTCTTTTGTGTTGATATACTTTTATGGTTGTTACTTTTTATTTTCTTCTTAAATATTGCGAGGACGAAATTTCTTTAAGGAGGGGAGTTTGTAACATCCCACATATTTTATGATTGTGTGTTTAAATATTTTATTTAAATATAGCATCGTTATTCGGATTTTAGTCCAAAAAGCTACTTTTTGCAAACAGTCGAGTTAGGATTCGAGACCACTCCCATCGAGTTCAAAATGATGTATGCGACCTTTTTGAGTATATACTTCGATATGTTTGGAGGTAGCTGAATTTCGCTACTTTTCACGTAGGGCTTTGGGTTGGGTTTCAGCCCATTAACCCCACTTATTACTCTAGCTCAGTCCACCTCTCCTCTTCACTTTATTTTTATTTTCCTAATACTCAAGCTTTAGCAACAATGGAGAGAGGAATGAGAAATTAAAACTCCAAGCCCTAATCATCTTTGCAAATTCAAGTTCTAGCACCAAATTCATAGAAGAAGCTTTGGTAAGCCTTCTCTTCTTCTTCTCCAACTCATTCTCCTTTCAATTTAAGAAATTCCTAAACCTAACTTAGGAAATGTTTCTCTTTTAAGCTTAGATTCAAGCTTGTTGGATTGGAATTGAAGAGTGATTGTTCTTGCCATTGCTCTATAGTTTCTTCTTCATTTGTTTTGTGTAAAAAGGTGAGATTTTTATCTCACATCTATGTCTATAACTATCTTTGATAGTTGGGTATGAATTCCTAACACTTATTCATGTGCATTTGCTTTTGGTTTGGATTGAATTGGTGAATATTCCAATTTTTGGTGTTTTAAAATCAAATCTTCAAAAATCCTAACTTTGTTGTTTGAACATGTTTTTGGTGATGCATCGAAAAGCCTATAGGGCTGGGTTGCTGGCGTAAACCCCTAGCGCGTTGCTCGCACGATTGCATTCGTTGAGAGTTTTCTCTTCATTAAATAGGCTGAAAAACAGCCCTAGTACCCAGTCAGTCGACTGACTCTTGCATCCAGTCGACTGGCTGTAGCCAATAAGTGTTTCGGGACTGGTTACAGAGGCTGGAAGTCTCTGTGTCCTATAATCAGTCGACAGGCCTCTATAATCAGTCGATTGACTGTAGGAAATGAAATTTCCAAGTTTCTAGTTCAGTCGACTGGCCATTTGCAGTCAGTCGACTGACCGGCTTGCTTTTGCCTATTTAGCCTATTTTGTTTGAAATTCCAATTTCTATCGATTTGTGGTTTTCCGATTTATTGTTATCATTTATTATCGACCTTGATGACTTCTATTTTGGAATTTTTGGGTATATCCATTTTGATGGATTTGGAATCGATTTCTTTGGATTTAATTCACGTCTTTGAGCGTGAAATTTTGGTGATTGATTGTTTCTACAATAACTTTTGTGATTTGTCACTTTAAAACACAAAGGTTTTTATACTAGTAGTAAATATTCCAAATCTTTCACAAAGATGATTTCAACTCTATTTTCAATATCAAAATCGATTATAAAACCGTTTTTCCAACCTATTAGTATGTACAAACCTTTACCTCACTCTTATGAGAAATCTAATTAAACGGCTTAGTAAAACAAGTGGTATGAAACACTTGCGTTTACTTCGTCGGTTAATTCTTGGACTTGTTCGATTGAATCTCTTGTGACAATTTTAGAGTGGAGACTTATAGTTTGTTCGTAAATATTTCAGTTAAGTCAGTGGTTATGGGACATGAAGCTAAACTCATCTATTTACTGGCTTAGTGTAATTGACACTTCTTGATGATCGATGATGGTCATTTTGTGATTTAAACTAGCAATGTGCGATGTCTCTTTGTCTGCGAGAGAGACTAAACCCCGTTTCTGTGGAGCTTCGGCTCAAAATTGGTGGGGTGGCGACCCATGGTCTTCGGACTGTTTTATGGAGCTTCGGCTCAAAATAAATGGTTAGCAACCATGGAATAGCGTTCCATTTTGTGATACACGTGTTGATGAGTTTTCATGCTTCCGTTTTGTGATAGGCCTCCCCCTTTTTTGTGATTTCTGGATTTCTATTGATGATTTCTAGAATTTGTGTTTCACCAATTTTTGTGATTACATTGATAAGTTTTATCAATATTTGTGCATTGGTGAATTTGTGTTTCACTAACTTTTGTGAATTGGTGTTTCAACAACTTTTACGATTGGCATTGTGATGTTTGCCAATATTTGTTACTTGGTGAATAAAAATAAAGAGTATGACATTCTTTTTTATCTTTGAGAAGATTCTTGTGATATTGATTAAACTCTAGTTGATTTTCAATTACATACTTATCATAGTATGGCTTTATGGTTATCATACGTTTTTGTCATATCTCTTATCCTATAACAATTTATCTGATATTTATAAATAGACTGATCCGTTTATTATTTTCTTATTAAATTATACTCGGGTCAGACCGAGATATTACAGGTGCTTCTACTTGACTCCTCATCTGGGAGTGTTATTTGACTTTTGGCTAACTACATTAGATTTGTAGTTTTTGTTGATATACATTCGAGATAGAGACTCCTTGATGTATACATATTCTTTTGTCTAGCACAGTATCTATTCTTTTGTTATATTGTGGATCTTGTTTGACCACTACTCTGATAAACACTTCTTAGTGTTATATTCATATATGTTTCCGCCTTTGTGATATGGATATCCGTGACTAATTTGTGTTATGCTTATTTCTATATTTTCTTCCGAAGATATTACCGCCACTGTGTTATAGTTTTGTGTTTGTATCGGTATGTCGGATTTCCTCTTGAAATGAAATGCATGTTATACTTTCTGACATATCGGTGCTCGCACAAAGCAATCACATGGATGGTCGCTTCTCAACAGCCTTAGTCTCCACGCTAGTTGACGACATTGCCCCGTAGTGTCCTTGGCTAGCGTGGGTATAGAGGGGGGGCGCCACAAGATAATTCATTGAATTTATTCAAGTACTCCTCAAATGATAGACTTCCCTGCTGCAAATCAATGAACTTCTGGTACATTCGGGAGATACCAGCAGACGACATGTAATGTTGCTCAACCACTTCTTTAAATCGACTATTAGTAAACTCATCTTTCGGTTTATCCACAATAACAGTTTCCCACCAATCTAGAGCTTCCTCTTGGAGTTGCCAAGAAGCTATTAGTTGCATTTGATTGTCTTCCAACTTCAGCCCTCTAAAAATTCTCTCACATGATCGGATCCAGGCTTGGGCTTCAACAACAGATTCCTTGCCAATAAACAGCTTTCCACCAAGTCTAAAAAAACTTTTATATAGATTAGCCAGATTCGGCTGAGGTTGAGTAGGTATAGCTGGTTTTACGGGGACTTGACTAGTTGTAGTGGTATTTCCCCGTCCCCTACCTCGTCCTCTTCAACCGTTCATTCTCACTATCTGTAATTAGTAAGAAAAGTTGATTTAGGTATACGGACGAGATATCGTAGGTAATATCAACGGTTTAAAAAAAATAGACCAAAAAAATTTAGGGTTTCTGTCTCTCAATTTATACTCATTCTAGGGTATACTTCACCCTATCTCTAATGAGCCGCCTAACATGTTATACTCCATAGCTTAAGTTCTTACTCAACCTTTAGCTCTGATACCACTTGTCACGACCCGAAATCTAATGATTGAAAATCGACATCAAATACCTCACTTGTATTCGACTGCCGGAGATTCAAACGTCGAACTCCACTTCGGATGGAGCTTATAACAACATTAGATGAATATAAATAGCGAAAACAAAATGAATTATCATTGATCATAACACAGATACAACACCATCAAAATATTTGATTACAGCACTTTAATCCCATTCTTAGAGTGATATACAAGATGCAATAACAAGATGAAAACACCACGACGGAATAATAAAAATATCTTTTGATACTTCCAACATACTTTGACTTTAATAAGGTCTTTCCAAAAACTCTAACGCTACATAAGGTTTCCAACACAAAAAGCTTCCCAAAATCTGATAGCTTTTGAAAAGACTCCTAATCCGAGCTAGCTCCAAAACATGGATAACCTACTTCTAGGCTGCCCGTGTGGAAATTATGGGCACCCAGTGTTTAGGAAGGGAACAATAAACTCCGGGTCAGTCATGGGACTGGTATAAGTAAACAAAAAAAGTTGTTTGAAACAAAAACAATTTATAAAACAAACTCGATATGCTTTTGGAAAATGAAACTACCGTAAGACCTCCCGCCACACACGCAACGCAATCGCAGAATTGGAGGAGATTTCTTCTTATGATAGTCAAACATGCTTGATACGAGAAAATTCTTCGATATTATTACTAGTGCGTAGGGTAGAAAATCATTTCGAAAGTATAATATTAATCTTAGCAAGCATACAACCATTATTATATGCCTAATATAGCTACCATCTAACCAGTAGTGACCACCATAAGTAAATGGCAGGTTATACAACTAAACCCGTACTGGGTTCGTATTAGTGATTGGATTTCCCACAAATGGTCAGGCTAAGAACTTCCTTACAAAATAGAACACCTCTTGAGGGACGCCCCCAAGAACCAAGCTGGTTCCCTACCAATACGAGGTCGGGTTACCTCTATAACTAGGTAACACCTACAAGTAAGCCATCCCTGGTCCTTACTGACCTTTATCGTGGGATTCGCCAGCAAATGGCAACAACCACACAATTAAGTATTTGGGCTCCATACCATGATACCACCTCTTATCCAGAAGAAAATGGACATACCCTAGTGGTGCGACCCCTAAAAACCTTGCCACAATATTCCTGTTTCGACCATTACCGGGTTATGAGGTTCGACGAAGTCTCGTCCACAAAGCTACGCTTTTCACAAAAGCCATGCTTCGATCAATAAGTAATCAGCAACACTCAGCATGCCACACTACCAAATTGGGAGTATATCACTAATGACCTTCAACTACATAACTTCTGAGCTCGTACGTCTGAGAGAAGGGTGTTAAGCTAAGAGAATAGATTCTCTACCACCAACAGAAATGTATTTGAAAGAAATTAGCTTTATATCTCAAAGTGTAATGTCAGACATACAACCATACAAGTATATTCTGGGTTCGAACAGAACCGAAGGCACTTCCAAAGAAGCCCTCGCAATTCGGGCATCCACAATCCCAATCGGACTCCCCATCACATATGGAGATCTATATATCGGAGCAATTCAGTGCAGAGTCATTCGATAGGTTATCCTATCATTCTCGAAGATGCCCGGTCTTCACCACCGTCTTCAGATGCTTTCCATTTCGTCGTATCACTATTCAGAATGGGTTATATGACACAAAGATCCCCTCCCGGCTAAACTGAATAGTGAGCGCTCAATTTAAAAACACGTGGATATATCAATCACAAAGATTCATTATTAATATTCGATGTGGGTTTCAGATAACCAATTGAAATCCGACTCCCTATCGTATCGAAATTCAATTGTCGTTTTACGGGCTAAGGGGTTTTCACATTCACACAGAAACAAATCACAAATATCACAGTATAGAACAAAGCAATTCACATCACAAAGTATCACAATCACATAGCAGTGGTGTCAATCAGCTCAAGGCACTTCAATAATAATCAATCATCTAACAATGAGATAAATTAACAGTGTGATTATAATCAATTAATCACATAGTTATTTTTCATTAATTTCTTTAATTAATGATGAATTATCCTTAATTTTAAATTAATCAATCCTTAATTATTAATTAATTAAGTCTTAATTGCCTTCATTAACTAATTATTTCATAATTAATTACCTTAATTAATTTATCTTTAATTATAAATTAATTAACTTTAATTAATAATTAATTACCCTTTAACTTATTATTCTTTAATTATTAAGTAATTACAAATCATTAATTATTTAATTATTTTTCAGTTATTATTAAAAACCTTTACTTAATAAACTTTATAATTAATTATCATTAACATAAGAGGTTAAGGTTAATTAGGAGTTAAAAATCAATATTTCACCTTAATTTACTTTTAATTATTTATTTAAAATAATTAATAAATAATATCACAATTGAATAAATTAAATTTGAATATTTATAAGGATATCTTTCGTAAACTTTTAATAATCCAATATTTAAATTCAAACCATTGTTTAAAACATTGTTTAAAAAAGTTTCAAAAATTTAAATTTTGTTTTAAAGTAAAAAACTACTTTATAAGACAAACTCGAGACCCACTTCGGGTACGGCCCCGAGTCAGAACACCATTTACTTCGAGTTTCTTCTCAAAATGACCCGTATGCTTTGTAAACTTAAAAATTTTGTTTATGTTTTTATACAACCCGATATAAACTTGAAAATGCCTGGACTTAAACTTGAGCCAATGCACGAATACCGCGAAGTTGCCTTCGAGTCGAACACCTTCTTCTCCATTCCAGGCTACTGACACATCCCCCTGGCATGTGCACGTGCACCAATGGAACGACCATCTTTGGTCGAAGCTCCGGCCATCATCAAGTCATCGACCACCTGACCAAACCACCAAACCACCCAAAAACCATGAACTGCGTCGAATTCACAATCAAGCTTTCCGACCAATACTGGAACCAAAACATCAACACAAAAATGCCTCACGCTTCCACCTCTGGCCATCAGAGGTCACGCGATCATATCCGAAACTTCACTGATATCTAATACTTCGTTTTGCATTGGTGCGATCGACTCCGGTCGACAAACGACGATGCAGCAATACCATTTTCGACTAAGAGTAAATATGGGTTTCAAGCCCTAGATGAACGTCTTTCGGCCATCACAAACAAATTAAAATTCTCTGAGCATATTTTCCCGAACCCCCAACACCTCAGCCATCTCCAACCACAACCTTGACCATCCTCATCACGCCGATGACCAGAATTTGACAATTCCCCCAATTTCGATCATCCTAGAATGAAATAATGAATTCATGCTTAAAAATTTTGGTTTCACCTTTAAAAATTTTTGTTTTCGAAAGCAATTCAGATTATATATTCGAAACTAGAATTCATGATGTTTGTATTTTAACACATTTTGAATTTTTCCTGTATTTTCCATTCCAAGAGAAAACCTTAATTTCTTTTTGCTTATATTAATTTCGGAACTTAAAGCATGTTTAAAAAAATCAATCTTGTTTAGATCCTAAGGCCTAATGATGATCAGAGAAAGAGAAGATGAATTTTGTACAGGATTTTGAATTCCTAAACATGGAACAGGGCTTATGTCCTTATTTACAGACATGCACATATTATCTTCATGTACAAATATACATGCACGCAAAAAATTTCAATCATACTTCAACATTATTTTTCAAACAACAAGGCAGAATCCATATCAAAAAGTTTTACTCAACTATATCTGAACAGCGGAGGAGATGCCTGAAAAATAGTTTGCACTGGGAACTGTTTTGATTTCTTTTTGTGGATGTTGAAACTTTGATCTGCTGAGTTGAAGTTTGTTAAATTGATGAGTTGAAATCTTCACTTATTTGACATTTGCTACTGCTTTGATTTACTGGATGGAGATGCTTTCCAGGCTTTAGATCTTTGTAGTGTTTTAATTTCCAGGTTTTATTTTCTCTTCTTTGTTTTGAATTTGTTTGATGATTTTTCTTCTTTCTTTTCTTGTTTGAGAAAGTGGAACAGGCTTTTTCTTAAGTTTTAGAAAGTGAAGACAAAAGAAAATGAGAGAGGAAAAAATTAGAAATATATATTTGCCTTGATTTTCCTTAATTTGAAAATGAAAAGAAAATATAAAATTTTGACACTTGTTCATTTGTAAGTTAAGATTTCAACACTTGTTTAACTCATGCTTTATAAATTAAACACTTCTCTTTTAACATTTTATATTGCTAATTTAATAAATACATTTTCCTGATCATTATTATAAACAATTTTAAAAGAAGAAATGTTTTAACTAATTTTACGTTAAATAAATCACATATTTATTATTTTAAATGCAAATTTTTTTCTACGACACTTATTTAAATTTTAAATTCAAATTCAAGTTTAATTTCAAATTCAAATTTACCCATATATACATATACTTATATAATTTAAATTCAAATAGTTCTAAAATATTTATATTTTTGAATTCTTATATTCAAATGCAATTTTACTATCTTATATATATATATATATATATAAATCAACACTCATTTTATTTATTTTGTAAAATTCAAATTAGTTCCACAATTTATTCCATAATTCACATTAATTACTAAATTTTAAATTGATAAAATTTTAGGAATGTTACACTGGTAATCATAACCGAATCATATTCTCAGTGGAGAATTATGATCGGAGTGTTCATGCTATGTTAAGTGCTATGAAAGTGGGAGGAGAGTTAAATCAGGTTCGAGTAGCAAGAGAGTTTGCAGAAGTCTTTTAGCCTATTACAGGATTACCACTAAAACGAGCAGTTGAGTTTTGGATAGAACTTGTGCCAGGAGTTGAACCTATGATTAAACCACCTAGCAGGATGACACAAATCGAGATTAAGGAATTGAATGTGTAGGTAGTCGATTTGGAAGGAAGGAATTTCATTTGACCAAGCAGTTAGCCTTGGGGAGCGGCCGTGGTGTTCATGAAGTAACAAGATTTGTTGTTGAGGAAGTGCATCGATTATCGTCAGTTGAACGAGAGGAAGATTAAGAATAAATATCCTTTTTCTAGAATAAATGTTTTATTTGATCAGTTTGTGGAGCCAAAGTGTTTTCCTAGTTAAATTTGGTGACATTTTTCCATCAGTTAAGAATGGTAGAGGACAGTTTTCCTTTGACAGCATTTCAGACTAGGTATAGTTCGTATGAGTGGTTAGTGATGCCATTTAGGTTAATAAATGCACCTTCTTTCTTCGTGGATTTTATGAACCGAGTTTTCCGAGAGTACTTGGATAGGTTAGTGTTGGTGTTTATAGATGACATTTTAGTGTACTCTAAGGATGAGAGTGAGCATGAGGATCATCTTAGAGTGGTGCTTGAGAAGTTGATGCAACATCAGCTGAAGGCCAAGTTTACCAAGTGTCATTTTTAGAAGAAAGAGGTTAAGTTTCTTGGTCATATGGTTTCAGAGAAAGGCTTGTTAGTCGTTCTAGATAAGACGAAGTTGCTAATAATTGGAAGATAATCAAGACGGTGATTGAAATCAGAATTTTTCTTGGACTTACTGGCTAGTACTGGAGATTTATTAAGGACTTTTCATGGATAGCAGCACCTTTTAAAAATTAACTAGGAAGGATGTGAAGTTTGTTTGGTCCAACAAATGTGAAGAAGCATTCCTTAAGTTAAAGCATTTGTTGACCAATGTTCCTATGGTAGTAGTTCCGGACGAAAACCAATAGTTGGTGATGTATACCGATGCATGTGGGACTGGATTGGGAGCTATGTTGATGCGGAAAGGTAAAATCATTGCTTATGCTTCACGATAGCTTAGACTGCACAAAGTGAGATATCCTACTCATGATTTGGAGATGGCTGCAATGATCTTCGAATTGAAGATATGGAGACATTATCTCTTAGGGGAGAGGTTTTAGCTATACATGGATCATAAGTCTTTAAGGTATCTCTCAAAAGGAGTTGAATATAAGATAACAGAGGTGGTTGGAGTTTTTGGCTCCTTATGATTTTAGTATAGAGTATACACCTGGGAAAGGAAATAAGGTAGCGGATGCTCTTAGCAGAAGACATCAGAATATGGTGTTAGCTATGTTGCAGAATGGAAGGATTTAGAAGCTTTGACTATGTGTAGTGTGTAGTTGTGATCAACTGCTAGTTATGGTCAGATAATCGCCATGTTGTCTTGCTTAGAAATTCGACCGGTGTTGATCAATAGGATTGCTTCTAAGCAGAAAGAGAATCCAGTATTAGCCGAGAGAATTAGAAAGCCTGAGGTGGGATCGAAGATCGGTGATCTATAGGATTTTAATCTTGACCTGAGAGGATGGATGAGAAAGAAGGGACAGTAGTGTGTTCCGAATGTGCATGACTTATGGAAAGAAGTTCTTAGAGAATATCATCGGTTCGAGTTTACGATTCATCGTCGACGGACCAAGATGTATCAAGATACGAAAAGGAGCTTTTATTGGGAAGGTATGAAGAGGGATGTTGGCTTGTGGGTTAGGCACCGTAAAAACCGTTAACATGTGAAGGTCGAACATTAGGAGCCGAGTGGATTGCTTCAGCCTTTAGAGTTTCTAGTTTTGAAATTGAATTCGATATCCATGGTTTTTGTAGATGGATTTACATGTTCAAATATAGGAAATGGAAGTATATGGGTCATACAAGACAGGTTGACCAAGAGTGCCCATTTCATTCCAGTTAAGTCTACCTAGATGGCACCTGTTTTTGCTAAGTTCTTTATGAAGAACATAGTTAGACTATGTGGGATTCCTAGTAGTATAGTCAGTGACAGAGATGCTTTGTTCACTAGTGAATTCTGGAAGAGTCTACGGGATGTATTAGGTTCCAAGCTTAATATGAGTACTACATATCACCTTAGACGGATGGGCAGACAGAGAGAGTCAATATGGTACTGAGGATTTACTAAGAGCTTGTGTATTAAACTTTGGTGGATCTTCGTAGCATCACCTACATTTGGATGAGTTTTCCTATAATAATAGTTATCAGGCTAGTATATGAATGCCACCTTTTTTAGATTTGTATAGAAGGCGATGCAAATCACCAGCATATTGGTTGGAGACTGGAGACAGAGTAGTCTTAGTTTTAGATTTGATTTGAGAGGAGTTAGAAAAGATGGAGTTGATCCGAGATTGGATGAAGGAAGCTCAGTCAAGACAGAAGAGTTATGTAGATAAGAGGCATAAAGGCCTAGAATTCTCGATTGGAGATAGAGTTTTCATTAATGTATCTCCAATGAATGGTGTAGTATGATTTGGAAAGTCAGGGAAACATGCACCGAGATATGATAGTCCATTCCAGATTATAGAGGGGATTGGATATATCACATGCAGAGTAGAGTTGTCGAGTAGTATGGCAGGCGTCCATAATATATTTCATGTGTCTCATCTTCTCCAGTGTGTGCATGATCCAGAGACTAGTATTCCTATAACGGCGTTGGAAGATTTGATAGTAGAGCCTAATTTGACTTTTATTAAATAACTCGTCCGAGTTATGGGTAAAGATGAGAAAAGATTGAGGAACACGACAGTCAAGTTGGTGAAAGTTCAGTGGGAAGAAAACAAGGACTGCACTTAAGAGATAGAAGACTTGATTAGAGATACCTATCCTGATATGCTTTGAGATTATGCCCATATTAGATTTATATAGATTTTTACTAGTCAATTGGGCTAATATGTTTGTTAGGATTTGTTATAGATAATTTCTATGTTTAGTATTTAGTCCTTATTGAATTTTGAGGATGAAATTCTTTAAGGAGGAGAGCTTGTAACACCCCTAAATTTTAATAACATCATTTATGAGATATAATTAGATAAATTAAATAGAATAATGTAAATAATTAGAGTGATAAGGGGATTGAGATCTGAAAATAAATTGCAGGTCGTGCTTAATTATCTAAATGGGCTTATAAATGGCTTATATGTTAATTAATGAAAAAAGGGTAATAGGGTAATTGCTGCCTACATTTCTATCATCTTTATATTCATATTTCATTCTTTCTCATGTTCATTTTCTAAAAAACGTAAAACGCAAATGCATACAAAAGAGAAGAGCCGGACATTACTAGGAGGAAAGTGGAGAAAATAAAATTTAAAGATAACGAATTAAAGCAAGGGAACTAATGTCAATCAAATCTCGAAGTCCTTATCCTAATCAAAGTGAATAATAATCTAAGCCATCTATATTTTTTTTTACAATCGTTTAATTTTCAGGTTTTAGATTAAACTAATTATAACTATTTTGGATGACGATATGCTTGGATTTTATGTGATGTTAAATTAAAATTAGTTTATTTGATAAATTATTTACGCGGTTTTAAGGGTGAAACCGATTATAATGATTTTGTATGCCACGAAAAAATTTAATGTTATGTAAAACATGATATTAGATTGGGTCTTAATTTTTTTAATTTTCCTAGCTATGGAAAATTTAATATGAATTTCCTAAGGAACATATGAATAAATTTATTTTAAAATTAATTTCGATTATTTTATAGAGAAATTGCATTTGGAATTTCTATATCTTGGACAACATATAGAAAGTGAATTTCAATAATTTTTTGGAGATTTTTCCTATGCGATTTATTGTTGAAATTAAATTATTTTAGAAGGGCTTGATTGCTATATTGGTTTTGCTTGATGGAAGGGCTTATTTATTAAATTAATCATGGATTTACATCTGAAATTGTGTCAATTACTTAAGAATGAATCTGAAAAATTGAAGGCAACCAATTAAATGTTTACGAATGCCCAGGTTAGTTATTAATTTATTACTTTAAATAGCATCTTTACTCGGAAAAGTGGATTCCGCCCTTTTATGAAGCACCTTTCGACTCTTTGCTTTTGCTTCGACTCGGTTGAAACCAACCATGTCAACATAAACAAAGCCGAAACCAATACACCAGGTATCATAAGTATGGTATGAAGTGGATTGGAGAAAGGTGGAAGACATGGTGTCGAAACCTATGCTTCTGATGGGTCGAAACCTTTGTTTTACTTTCAAATGCTAAGCGCCTGCCTTATTTTAATAAAAGCTTTCAATGGATTTGAAACATACACATTCGAAAGAGTCTTCTAAATGGATTTCAAAGAGGGTTTCCATCTTTTATTTAAAGTATAAGCTTTCAAATGAGTCACTTAACTTACAAAACAGTGCTTTCGTAAAGGGGTTTCGACATAGTCGAAACCCTGCTGGCAATCTTATGCTTTCAAATGCATTGAAGTCATCAGTGCTTTTGAAAGGTAGCTTTTGCTTTAAAATTGTACCAAGCCACATCCTAAAAGCTTTCGATAGGGTTCAAGGGTTTCAAAGGTAATGGCTTCGAAAGTGGGTTTCGAAGCTATCCCTTAGTATTTTACTTAAATGTTACGAAGCTTTCAAAGAGATGGTTCCGAAGCCATCAAATTTATTCCAAATAATTTTATATAAAGATTAATGGTTCTGAAAGGGGTACTTTCGTATGTATTTTGTAACGACCCACAAATCCGTACCCCTTGAGTCGACACTATTCCCCATCATATCAACCCAAAGTGAGCGGACATACGAACCATTAGGGTTAAAGAAGAAGGGGTAGAAAGAATAAATATTAGAATCTCACAATCGCAGTGGAATAATGTATAATAGATAAATGACTAATCTTCAAAACAAAAGGAATTATACCTGTTTATACATTACATCATAAGAGTACAACAAAATTCATAAACACACAACTGGACAGTTATCATAACCTATCCTCACAAAACTGACCATGCAGTTAATCAAACGTAGTGGAATATTCATCAAATACGTGTGATACGTCTCGCCATCCAGCTCGTCTCCTGAGCTCCACAACATCCTTTCCTGTGTCTATAATACTCAGTCTGACCCGAGCATTATAGTTAAATAACACCCGAGTCAGTCTGGAAAACCAGCGTGAGAAAACATGTGAGAAATGCGGAATACAGATCTTACGGCTAGAATTAACACTAGAGGGGGTGAATAGTGTTTAAAGGAATTACTAAATCTTTTTGAGTTTTTGTTAATTTGAACATAAATGTATGCAATATTCAGACACAGATATTATCATTTAAACAAGCACAGATGCAGAAATAAAGTAAAAGGAGTAAAGGAAAGAACACACAGGATTTTATACTGGTTTGGAGTTACCCTACATCCAGTCCTGCACATAAGTACGGATTTCCTTTCAAAAGCAGTTGTATAATTACACCCTCGATTTCAAGGCCATTAGGTACATCACTTCAGAATCACAATCCTCTGGGTAGAGATACTTAATTTCATGGGCAATAAGAAGATCACCCAATTGATTTCCAAGGCTACAATCACACGTTTTCTAACTTGATTGATTTCCAAGGCCACAATCACACCTCCACTCCAGATTCACAATCCTCTGGGTAGATACTTAATTTCACGGGCAACAAGTTCACCCAACTGATTTCCAAGGCTACAATCACACCTTTTCTAACTTGAATGATTTCCAAGGCCACAATCACACCTTTTCTCGCTTGATTGATTTGCAAGGCTACAATCACACCTTTTCTCGCTAAATTGATTACAAAGAAGTCTAAAACTCTAAATAACGCTGAGATCTTGTTGAGATAGTGATAGAGAATTAAACTAGAAATGATCTAGTTAGATTCAATGTTGATTTCAGCAGAGTAATGGTAAGAATATGTACAAAAGAAATGTGGAAGAAGAAGAGGAATGAAAAACAAAAAAATATGAATTGGAATTCGTTCAAAACAGCCCCTATTTATAGTAGAACAACAGTCATGTTCATTCGTGAAGGGATATGACGAATAGACACTTCTTTTGAAATTCAAATTTTTGAAATCAACTACCACTATGTCGACATGGGTATCTTGGGTATGTCCACATCCTAAAGAAAATGTTGGTGATTTTTTTTTCTTTGAAAATAACTTGTATCTTGTATTACAACTTTTTTAAACTTTATAAATATACTTAACTATAGTTAAAATACATAAATAAGTATAGGGAATAATATTTTGGTATATGTAAAATTTTACTATAATTTTACATTTAAATCTAAGTATAAATATTCAAAAGTTAAATATATTATCATTAAAAGATAGTTTAAAAACAGGGATAATTTGATTTTGAAAATAAAGATTATTTTGAGGCTAAAATACTTAAAATCAGGATAGATGTTTTTGATTCTTTTAAAAGGAAGGTTTTGAAGTCATTTTGAAAACATGATATCATTTTGTAAAAACATTTGAATAAAAGACTAGCGGATACAAAACAATGTTCCACTAGATTTTTCGTAGGTTCCATCTTACTTAGGTTTCCATCCCTTTAACAGGCTCGAAGTGGATTCCATTCCACGAATAAATTGGAATTCTAGATGCTAGTGCTTTTCTAGGAGTTTTAACAAAATTCCTAATTAAATTACTTATTATTGAAATCTTGAACTCTTGATAATCTTGATATTCTTGATACTCATAAGTCTTCAATCTTGACATCTTGAATCTCTATACTGTACAGTCTTCATTCTTGGCACCTGCATGCTCAAATTCTTCATATACATATATTTCTAAACTATAATGTTAGTATTTATATTTTATAATCCTATTCTATGGTTTTTGCCATCAAAACCATCATCTCAAGGACTAACAATATCCCCCTTTTTGATGGTGACAATCTTTGTTTTTAAAATATTACTTATATCCTAATAACTCCCCCTAAAACTAAGAACTCCCCCTTAATCTATGCCTAACTATCCTATTTTATATTTCTCCCCCTTTATCATCAACAAAAGACTAACTCGAAACTATATAAGTTCCACTTAATCTAATCATAGTTTTATCATAAATAATCAACACTTAAATCTAAAACTAAAAACTTAGTCCTAAACTACTAACATCCTAACTAAGTACCCATATAATAATATTTTTAATAGAACACATATAAGAACATGAATTATTTATTAATTATATAGTTATATTTACATT
Source organism: Allium cepa (assembly GCA_030765085.1). Lineage (NCBI taxonomy): Eukaryota > Viridiplantae > Streptophyta > Magnoliopsida > Asparagales > Amaryllidaceae > Allium > Allium cepa. Next base: position 9,102,353 of record CM060937.1, read on the forward strand.
TTCGTAGAGAACGTAAGAAAGAACATACAACAATAGGAAAAAGAGAAAAGAAACTAATGAGTGTCTTTGAAAATGGGAGATCTATGAACCGAACAATTTGGATAATGGAAACAGAAATTTCCACGTTGTTCGACAAGATTTCCATCTTTGTCAAAGCACACTTCACCAAAACAAACGACTTTGTCATCTTCTTCAACGTGCTCTTCTTCCATGAAGGCTTCTTCTTCTTCTTCTTCCTCACTGCCCTCTTGCACATGATCTCCTGAAGAATCTTCGTCAATCAAGTTTGGACTAGCATGATTGTCCATTAGAAATTTTTGTAAATTCCTAAGGATTTTTCCTTGCCTCTCTTGTTCTTTGGCCATTCTAAGTTGTACCACTTGAATTTCAGTCAATAATTGCAGTGCATCCTCCAAAGAAAACTTCAATTTTGTCACTCGAGCAAGAATAGTTCGTTGAAACGGTCCAGAAGTGGAGAAGGGAATGAAAAGGTTGAATTTTTGTTTGATTTGGAAGAGGAGGCCATGGTTTAATTTATTTCAGAAGTTGGAACAAAGAGAGAACAGAGAGAATGATCAAAATTTCAAAATAAGAAGAATATATAACCAATTATTTGAATTTTGGTGGGAAGAATTTCAAAAATAAAAAATAAAAATCGTTGTATGTCGACATGGGTTGAGGGGGTATGTCGACATGGTCCTTGAAATTTTTACTATTTGATTTATTTTGATTTAATTTTTTAATATACTTTGCTATTTATATTTTTACATTTCAGTTATTGAACAAATTCCTAATTATCTTCTTAATTTAGTAAATATGGATTCATTTAAGGGTTTTGTGAATATATCAGCAATTTGATTCTCGAAATTAGTATAATCTAGAGTAATTACTTCCTTATTTATATTATCTCTGAGAAAATGATGTCTTATATCAATATGTTTAGTTCGAGCATGTTGTGCAGTATTTTTGGACACACTAGTATTATCACAATAAATTGGTGATTTTGAGATATTTAAACCATAATCTTTTAAATTTGTTGCATATATATTACTTGAAAATAGGCCAAAGCAGTAGAAATATATTCTGCTTCAGCTGTTGATAAAGAAACCGTGTTTTGCTTTTTACTAAACCAGGAAATCAGAGAATGCCCCAAAAAGTGACAAGTTCCACTTGTACTTTTTCGGTCTGATTTACAACCAGCATAATCAGCATCACAATAAGATATTAAGTAAAAAGAAACATTTTTAGGGTAAAATAAGCCATAATCATAGGTGTATTTATCATATCTTATGATGCGTTTTACCGCTTTTAAGTGGGTCTCTTTAGGTTGGGATTGATATCTTGCATAGAAACAAACACTATGCATGATATTAGGTCTACTAGCAGTGATATAGAGTAGTGATCCAATCATTCCTTTATATAATTTTTGATCTACATCTTTCTAGAGATCTTCTTTACTAAGGTACTCATTGGTTGCCATGGGAGTGGGTTTTCCACTCGTAGTAGTCAAACCAAATTTACTAATTACGCCTTTAGCGTATTTTTCTCGACTAATAAAGATACCATTATCTAATTATTTTACTTGTAATCCTAAAAGGAAGTTTAATTCACCCATATGACTCATCTCAAACTCTTTTGTCATTATTTCAAAAAATTATTTATTCATTTTAAAATTAGTTGATCCAGAAATGATATCATCTACGTAAACTTTTACTAGTTGAATATCATTTTATTTCTTTTAATAAAAAGAGTATAATCTACTTTGCCAATTTCAAAATTTGATTATAATAAGCAAGATCTTAGTCTATCATACCAGGCTCTAGGAGCTTGTTTTAGACCATATAGAGCTTTCTTAAGTTTGTAAACATGATTTGGTAATTTTTCATTTTCAATAAGTGGTGGTTGTTCAACATATACTTCCTCTCTTACAAATCCATTTAAAAAGGCACTTTTAACATCCATTTGAAACAGTTTGAAATTATTATGATTTGCGAAAGCAAGTAGAATCCTAATGGCTTCTAATCTTGCTATGGGAGCAAAGGTTTCATCAAAATCTATTCCTTCTTTTTGACAATAACCTTGAGCGACTAACCGACCTTTATTTCTAACAACCTCTCCTTGTTCATTCATTTTATTTTTATAAACCCATTTAGTTCCAATTATATTTTATTTTCAAGTCTAGGACCAAGTTCCCTAACATAATTTCTAGTGAATTGATTTAATTCTTCTTGCATAGCCAAAATCCATGAATCATCAGTTGATGCTTTTTTGGATTTTTGGGTTCAATAGTTGATATAAAAGCTACATTGCTCATTTGACTTAGTTGATTTCTAGTTTTAACAACAGGTTGCATATCTCCAAGTACATTTTCAATAATGTGATCTTTTAAAAGTTTAATCCTTTTATTAGGATGATTAATTTCATTATTAGTTTCAGTTGACTCTTGATTTTGAGTGATTAAATCCTCTTCATCATTTGAATCTTCCAAATTTTTGTGATTTTCATCGAATGAAACATGCATTGTTTCTTTGATGTATTAGTTTTTAAATTAAACACTCTGTATGCTTTACTTCTATTAGAATATCCAGTAAAGATACCTTTGTCGGATTTAGAATCAAAATTATCTAATTTATCTTTTGTATTTAAAATAAAACATTTACTTCCAAAAATTCTAAAATAAGACAACTTAGGTTTCTTTGAGTGAAGAATTTCGTAAGATGTCTTATTAGTTAAAGGTTTAATTATTACTTAAAGGTCTAATTAAAATTTTATTTAAAATATAACAAGCGGTAGCAACTGCTTCTTCCCAAAAATACTTTGCTAATTTACTATCTGAAAGCATAGTTCTTGCACACTCTTAAATCATCTTATTTTTACGTTCTTCTATTCCGTTTTGTTGTGGAGTTCTTAGAAATGAAAAATTGTGAGTTATTCCCTTTTTATTGCAGAATTCCTCAAACTTTTCATTTTCAAATTCACCACTGTGATCACTACGGATGGTTATAATTTTTAGAGAAAGTTGATTTTGTATCCTTTTTGTAAAGTTCTTAAAACATTCAAAAGTATCACTTTTATGTTTCAAAAATATTGTCCATGTAAATCTAGATTAATCATCTACAATTACAAAAACATATTTAATATAATTTATCGATAGAATTTGAGATGGACCAAATAAATCAAGGTGAAGTAATTCAACAGGTTTTAAGGTTCAAATCATATCTTTTAATTTAAAGGAACTTTTTCTAAGTTTTCCTAATTGACATGCATCACATAGACTATCTACTTTAAAATTCATTTTAGGGAGACCTCTTACTAGATCATGTTTAGATAGTCTAGATAAGAGTCTGAAATTCAAATGCCTAAATCTCTTATGCCAAATCCAAGGGTCACTTGTATTTGCTAACAGACACAGGTTATCATTTGAAACTTTCAGGCTAAGAATATAAATATTCTTTTTCCCAATTCCCTCAAATATTATGGTTGAATTATTATCTTCAATGTAATCACTACACCAAATACTGAGATTTGCAACTAACCATCCACGCATTTGGCAACGGTTATTAACCGTTGCCATTTAGCAACGGTTAGTCACCGTCTTGGTTCAGTTAGCAACGGTTTTTTATCGTTGCTAATTGGGAACGGTTATTAACCGTAGTTTCTTTGGAGACAAATGATGGCGGTGAATTTCATCCTTTCGCTCCATAATTTTTGGTGCGCTTCATTCCAATTAGCAACGGTTTTCAACCGTGGCTAATTAGCAACGGTTTGTAACCATCGTAAATATTTTAGGCAGGCCGGCCCAGGGGAAAGCCCACCAAGCCCCTGGGATGGGGCAACCAACTGAGCCGTGCAACACCAAAAATCTGTTTTACTTCAAAGTTACAGCTCAATAGCAATCTCCATGTTGGCGATGCTCGAACCCAAAAAAACTAGGGTTTCAAAAATCAACGCTTTCTAAATAATCATCGTTGCATACTCGGCTATTCCATCAGCCATCGTCGGCTCATGCTTGCCTCCTACGCGATATTTTCTACTGCTGATTTGAAGTCCTGCTACAGTCTCTATACTGCCACTGCTAATTAAGTATGCGAATTTCTTGTTTTGAGTTGTCTAATTTTCTAAAATTGAGTCGCCCTTTTACTGCTTTAGATTTCATTAACCTTGAAAATGCCTGAAGCTAATAACTTATTAGTATTTAGTTATAAACAACTAGTTTTCTGTAAATAATCGTTTAGGAATTGAAATTTGAAAGCTGAAGCTAAAAAACTAATAATTATTTAGGAACTGATACATACATTGATGTACTATTTTTCCTGTAGTGTGTGTATGTCTACCCGCAAACATTTAGGCAGATCCCAATATGATTTGCATGTACACTTAACTAGATACACTAGTTTGTAAACTTGATACATTTCGTTAAAAATTAAATACACTGTTTTGTAAACTATTTGAGACTATAAGTATTGCAGCCCACTTAATGTGGCAACTTTTGTATAAAAAGTTTGTACTTTGTTATGTTATAGTTTTATATGTGATTTTATGCTTATATATGAAAAAGAAAATTAAAAAAATGGCATGTTATATAATAAGGGGCAAAAAAATTCACATTGGGCTTGGTCAACCGATTTTTTGGGCTGCCCTTGCTTTTAGGATTGATGTTTCACTAAGTTTTTGGGGATTGATTATAGTCAATATCTACTACTCTTTAACAGTTTGCCAAAGTAGAGATGCACCTTCTAATCTGAACCATCAGAATACATATTTGATGTTTTAAGTGTACAGTGTTAGAGAACCAAGAAACAATTGGTTATGCAAGGGATGATATTTTTACATTTATATGTGATTTGTTTTACAAATTGTAATGTACTGTACTGCACTGCATGCTAGTTAGACATAGCTGCTTATAGTGACTGCTAGGGTATAAGTTGATGCAATGAATTTTGTTTTACTAAATATGAGACCATATTTAGTAAGTGGATAAAATTGTTGTTAATGGCGCAAGCCAAGTATCAGGAGAGGGGTAATGCATAGACATTACTCTGGTGCTATAAAATGGCACCGTTGTAATGGCAAAATTTTTGGAAACAGTTCGATGCTAATGTTAAATTTCAAGTGAAATCAGAAGAATATACATCTGTTTAGTTAATATCTGAGTCGAACTTGGTGGAAAGCCATAAGATATTGTTACCCATGATTTCTTATTAGCTCTTGTTATTTTCTTTCAGTATGTCTTTTAGTATAGACAAACAATGGATGAATCAATCTAATCGAAGAAATACAGAATATGTGGAAGGTGTGAGAAATTTCGTTAAATTCGTTGCTGAAAACGGTGGCAATAAGGAAAAGTATTCGTGCCCTTGCACGCGGTGCAAAAATGAAGATACATTCAAAATAAATGACATTCATTTTCATTTTCTTAGATATGGTATTGTTCAATCATATACCGTGTGGTGTTTTCACGGGGAAAGAATACCGGAGAAGCCAAAACAACAACCGGTTAGTCATGCCACAAATACTGATGAGTCCGAACATATAAGGATGGAGGATTTGATCAATGATGCAGATAGATTCCATCATTTTCAACCTACAAGTCAGTTGCATGATAATGCTAATATTGGTGAGCAGTTTACGGATAAATCATTTTTTGATGGTGCAACTGCAACAGAGCCATTGTATCCTTCTTGTCCAAAAGAGATTACAAAGTTGTATGCCATTGTGAAACTGAATAGCTTAAAGACCCAATACGGCTTTTCAGACAATGGTGTGACTGCACTACTCGAATTCATAAAGGAGTTACTCCCCGAAGGTAACACGCTACCGTCAAAGTACCCCAACGTGAAGAAGATCATTAAGCAAGTTGGGATGAATTACATAACTTATGATGCATGCATTAATGACTGCATCTTGTACTGGAAAGATAATGCGAACAAAGTTTCATGTACAAATTGCAACGCACCAAGATATAAGACATCATTTGACGAAGAGAGAAAAGCTACCACAGTACCTCGAAAGACCTTAAGACATTTTCCTTTAATTTCTAGATTGAGAAGACTGTATACTGTACCATGGATAGCAGAAGCGACGACCTGGCATGGTCGTGCCAAGTCCGGTACAACTGTAATGCGTCATCCGCGTGATACTTCTCAATGGAAAACTACAGATTATTTTGATTCTTCGTTTGCTGCTGAACCACGAAATTTCACGCTTGGAATAGCAACAGATGGTTTCTCTCCGAATGCTTCTTTAACTAACCCTTACAGCTGTTGGCCAATAATTGTAGTACCATATAACCTTCCTCCGTCTTTGTGCATGAAAAGAGAGCTCTCTATGTTAACACTGTTGATTTCTGGGCCAAAACAACTGGGGAAGGATATTGATGTTTATTTAGAACCTTTGATAGACGAGTTAAAGCAGTTATGGGAAGGAGTCGTTACATTTGATTCATTTAAGAAATCTGAGTTCATAATGAGAGCTAGAGTATTGTGGGCAATCCATGATCATCCCGCACTTGGGATTATATCGGGATGTACAAATCACGGCTACTTTGCATGTCCTATTTGTGGAGAAGAAACTACATCTGTTTATCTCCCTGAAAGTAAGAAGATTTGTTACATGGGACATCGTAGATTTCATCCGTCCGGACACAAGTTTCGATACGATAAGACAAATTTCAACAACGAGCAAGAACTTAAGCGTCTTCCAAAACCACTGGCTGGTTATCAAGTTGAAAAAAAGGTAGCGAATATAAAAATGAAAGTTGGTAAAAACATACTAGAAATTGGTAGAAAACGGAAAAAGACAATCGATGAAGAAGTTCCTGCATGGTATAGGAGGTCGAAGTTCTTTGATTTGCCATATTGGAAAGCAAATTTGACCCGACATAATATTGATGTTATGCATACGGAGATGAATGTCACGAAACATTTGATCAACACAATTATGAACCATAAAGACATGTCAAAAGATGGGATCAATGCACGGAAGGATTTGAAAATCATGGGTATAAAACAAAAGTTGTGGGTGATAGAAGATCCTGAAACAAGTAAAGTAACCATACCAAATGCGACTTTCACTTTGAGCAAAGAAGAAAAGATACGATTTTGTACCGTTTTGAAAAATTTGAATGTGCCCAGCAAATTCTCTTCGAACTTCCATAACAATGTGAGCATCAACCCTCCTGAACTAAAAAATATGAAGTCACATGATTACCACGTCATAATGCAACATTTACTTATGGTATTGCTTCTGCATTGTTTTCAACAACATAAGGATCTACGGAATGCTATTCACCGAATTAGTCTCTTTTATAACATTTTGTGCTCAAAGGTGATCAACAGGGAACATCTTCTAAAAGCAAAGGCTAGTTTGGTAGAAGCAATGTGTGTTATTGAAAAACATTTTCCGCCTGCATTTTTTGATATCAGTATTCACCTTATGGTTCATTTAGCCGATGAAGCATTGATTTCTGGTCCTGTTAGATATAGGTGGATGTACCCATTTGAATGGTAAATTACTAATTTTAGTTATGTACATAATTATTCGATTTAAATAGCTATTGATGTCTACATTTTACAATTATTCATCTTCATAGGTTGATGAAAACATATAAAGGAGATGTGCACAACAAAAGATATATTGAAGGGTGTATTGCAGAAGGATATATTGTACAAGAAGCTAGTCTTTACTGCATGAAGTATATGCCAAAAGGAGGTGTTGGCACTCATAAACATACCCGTGAAGCGTTTTTAGACGAGGATGATGAGTTTGCTGATGAAATAGCACTAGATAATGGTAAAGATATAACATTAACTCAAGTGCAATTTCAACAAGTGCGTAAATGGGTCCTTGATAAGTACAACGGATTGGATGAATGGAAGAAGTAAATTCATGAATTTGTTCTGAATTCTTATTATTGTAAATTAATTCATATATATAGTATTTATTGTGTGTTTTTCGTAGGAGGTATAACTCCTATGTCCAAAGCACCAAATCTCAAACTCGAGGGGGGGGTACATCTGGGGAAGTTATTAAATATTTCACTTTTTGGTTACGTGAGGAGGTATATGTATTAAATATTTAACGTATTTTCAAGTTGACCATACACCTCCTTGACAATGTATTTTTTACTTATTATGTTTGTGGTAGTTGTTGAAGACCGTCGATGTTGACTCAACTCTTTGGCGGTTAGTTAACGGGCCGAAGTTTGATGCCCGTAGTTATATGAAGTACCAAGTGAATGGGTTTTTATTTTCTCAAAAGAGTTATGAAGAGCGAAAGCTAACATAGGATAGTGGTGTATGCATGAGAGCAATTACACAATTTAGAGCGAGTGGGAAGGATAAAAATTTTAAGGAAGCAGAAACAACTTATTACGGAGTCATTCAACAGATAATTGAGTTGGATTACATTGACTTCAAACAAACAGTTTTTTATTGTGATTGGGTAAAGGTCGAAGATAAGATCAATGGTTGTAAAATAGATTCTGTTTCAAGCTTGATCACAGTTAACCTGGGAAAATTGAAGAATAAAGATAGTGTGAATGATGATCCATTTATTCTTGCATCGGAAGAGAGTCAAGTGTTCTACTCAAAAGATTTAAAAAATAATGGATGGTTTGTGGTTTTGCATACACCAAAACGGTTGACCATAAATGTGGATGACACTGAGTTTCCCACCGTTTATCAATCAGCTTTTGAAGACAATGAAAAATTAGAAGATCTTCTCAAATGAATATGTTAACTTTGTATTTCAGAGCAGTTATTGTACCTTAACAAAATATTTATTTAAAATGGTGTAAAATGTAGAATGGTGTGTTATATGATAGTAATAGATGCATTATATTTTGTATTTGTATTTCGGAGCAGTTATTGTACCTTAACAAAATAAGGATGGATATAATGCAAGAGTTCATTTTGTGTTTGTAGTTGTAGGTATTTACATATGATCACATACATACACACATGTACACATACATACATATGATCAGCTTGACTATTCTTTCTTTCTTTGTGTTTGTAGGTAGACAGGCAGTTCAAGATATTGTATTTGCACCCTTTAGTTCAGCAGTGCTAAGGTAATATATTACTGTATTTCCATCCTTTATTTCAGTCAGTATTTTAGATATTGTTTTGAATCCGCTTAAGTTTAAAATTCTGGTGATGCAGGAAGACTTTATCACTGCCGCATAAAAGTGAATGTTCCCCTTCCCGCCCATCCCTGTGATGCCCAATTGCTGTTAAGCTGCTGTACATCTGATATAGTAAACAACGTCCCCTTCTAATTTGTCTGATCCCACAAGTTTCTCATCTCGTAATGTGGTGAGAAGTTGGTGGGATCAGACAAATCAGGAGAAGGGGACGTTGGTTCATATATGTACAGCAGCAATCGGGCATCACAGGGATGGGCCGGAAGGGGAAGAAATGTACGTCATAATGTTGTTGGGATTATTTTAGGATTTTAGACTTTGCAGGACATAATGTCACAAGATGCCACACCACCGTCAAATGATACGACTTCACAATCATCCACTTTAAAACGGGAGAAAGTTGATATAGACAACTACGGTTCTCCAGTCGGAAAAAATGGTTCAAAGGTCGCTACGAAGATTGGTAAACTAGTAAGAAATCATGTGCCAATCTCATATCCAAGTAGGAAAAAAGTTCCGCCAAATTACAAGGAAGACGTGTGGAATCAATTGGAGGTAAGTTCTTCAATCTCATAACCATTTTTATGTATTGTTTCTATTTGTAAAATATAGTCATCTGATTGTAATATGCACCCTTTTTATGTACTGTTTCTGTTTCAAGATATATTCTTTTATGATATTTATAGGATATTTAGATTGATCACTTTATTCATAGAGACTGATGAAACTGTATACGTTGAAATGTAAAAATCCATATACTTTGAAATGTAAACTGTGTACATGAACTTAGATGGTTTAAATTCATTTATAATGATTTCAATACATAAATAAAAAACGGTTTGCATGCATTTTTTGTTATGCAGAAATATTATGAGCTCGATCCTCTATCAAAGGACCTTATTATGAAAAAAAATGTCCGAGGCTTTTAGGAGACACAAGAATGATTTGCGCAAGAATCATTATGACCATTTCATCACTGACGAAGAAAGAATGAGAAATTGTCCACCGAAAATTGCTCAAGATGATTGGGATGAGTTCATAAGAAACGAATCAAAACCCGAGGCGAAAGAAAAAAGGAAGCGAGGCAAACGAAATAGATCAATGCTCGAATATGGTCATCATTCGGGACGTAAGAGTCACGCTATGATTACTCAAGAAATGGTATGTGTCATTGAATTGGTGCATCGCATTGCATATACCATTAGTTTCAAATATAATTTTAGGTCATTGTATGTAGGTCGATTCAAGTAGTCCGGGAACAGAAGTATCATGTCTTCAAGTATGGGAGAAAACGCATAAGAAAAAAGATGGCAGCACGTCAGATGCGACATCTTCCTACTTTGTAAGTTAAACAAATAACAACGCCTCTGAATTAAATTTTCATTATTCATACATATATATATGTGTGTGTGTGTGTATTTACTTTTTATGACAAAATTGAAAAAGAAAAGGAAACGACGAGTGGTGGTGATGAAGCCGTCTTTATATCAGTGTTTGGTAAAGATGTAAAGGGCAGGAGCCGAAGTATTGGGACCAATATAGCTCCTAACCAAGTTAAGAGTGCTGCCATTCCATGCAAACGGCTCAAACAGGCCCAAGGAGTATATGAGCAGCGACTGCAAAATGTGGAGCAAAAATTGATGAAGCTGGACAATATGGATGATAAACTGGAGCGTCTTCTCAGCATAGCCCAAGATAATCATCAAGTAGGCAGTGAAATCGCATCTTCTCAGTTTGCCACTTCGAACAATCAGTTAATCGACCAAAGATGTGAAATCCTGAACTTCGAGGACGAACTAATTGCAACAGGTACTATTTTATTAAAATTTGAAGAAAATAATATGTTGCGAAGTCCGTGAATGCTTAACTTCGTGAACGGGAGAGTGCGCTGCATTTTCTTGCACGTATAAGCAAATTTATAACTTGCTGCCACATGTTTAATACAAAGTGAAACGTCACAATTTTGCTGAGTTATATCTCAACACATTTTTACATTTTTTATTTAACATAGCTGAACAATAGTGAGGCTGTTAGTCAAGAAATAAAAAAAGTTTGTTATCACGTTTACAATTGCTGAGACATATTAGTAAACAATTAACGGAGAAGCAAGGCAATGGGTGAAAACATTAATTCAAAAGCAACTTGAACTTTACATTACTCTGCCACAGCTAAGGGCTAGCCGAGCAGTACTTGTGTACATGGCATTAAATGAATATGTACCCAGAACACTTCTCAGCACTCATTTCTTTGACTTAAGTAAAATAAAAAATAAAGATAACACTTCATCATCCTTTATTCCACTCCTTTCAGCATCTCAAGCGAAGCATTAATGGCTGATATTGTTTAAACTTCTGCACCCTTTTAAATTGAGTTGCTAGCTGTTGTAGAGCAAAGACAGGTGAGTTTGAAACTCACGCATTTAATATATATGTTGCCTGGTTGCCAAAAAAATTCTCTGTAATTCACTTCTGGCATTAAACCTAAGTCATTATTAGGCAAATTTGGGTCTAGTTCATATGCTATGAAACTTGGGCCATCGCTGCATGTTTGTGAAATGGTTTTGGGTAGCATGTGTTTTGTCTTTTTTTTATATTAGTTTTCATCTTAAAAAAATCTGGTGCACTGTCCCTGATGCATGCGAGTAAATCCTTTTGTACCTGCGTATGCACTGCTCCTGAACAATGCATGTTTATTTCTTTGTTACCTGCGTGTGTTATTTTTGCAAATTACATGCTTTATACGTGTGTTTTTCTTTGATTTTTGTGTGGAAATTCTTGCATGCGTGATATATGTTGCATGTATAATTTTCTAAAGGCAAATGGTTCCAAGATTTAAAACTTTTATTCTTGCGTGTGTAGTGTCCCTGAAGCATGCAAATATACCACCTCTAGTATATGGTATCCTTGCATTGAAATTATTTCATGCGCACACTTATGCTTTTGTGCCCATATATACCACCTCTTAAATGTTTGGGAGCTTGTTAGTTCTGTAAATGTGATTCCATATGTTCACTCCAAAAATGCTTATATAACAGGTATTATATGCCGAGATTCCACAGCATTAGTAATTCATGGAAAACCAGTACCACCCACATATGAAAAAGTGTTGTTGGACAAAATTTTATTGCCGGATGAGCTAACCGCCAAAATATGTCGACAATTTACCGAGACCTTTGGGGATGTTGGAGCCGGAGGTTATGTGAGCCATCAAAAGGGTTTGATACAATATCTTTAGTCGGAGGTATTGATATTTCTGACTTGTTCTTTGCATATATTGCTGATTTACTTTTGTTTGCTGTATATGAAATTTGCATATGCAAATGCTTGTGTATTTTGTCCTGGTCTGTCTTGTTTACAAGATAGTCGACAATTTATCAAATACTAGGAAGTAAAGCTTTTAACTTCCAAAAAAAAAGGTTGAATCCCATTACATTCTCCTTCAATGCCTCTCAAACTAAAAAACAACCGTGTTTAAAAATTATTATAACATTATATATTTGCAACTTGAAAGAAGTGTTGCCAACTCGTACAAAGCATAAAACATTATATTGACTTTGCATTTCAAAGTCTGAGCTAGAAAGATAATCAAACATTCACCTATTTTATTTTGATATTCGAAATAATAGAATAGAAATAGTTCAAAGTTGGATAATGAATTGCATTCAAGATTCAATGCAACTTCTATTAGTGGTAATTAATACTTATATCACACGGACTGAGTCTGATTACATCCAGTGTCTATTCAAGACTGACCAAAAACAAGAGGGTTGATAATCTAATTTCTTTGTACAAATTTTCTTTTCTGCAAAATTTACATTTCCAATTTGCATTTACTGTTCACTGTTTTTGCCTTTCTAACAACAAACAGTCCACTCACTGCTCCACATACCAAACCGCTTTGCTTTGCATTTAGTCACCAAACAACATCTCCAATTCAAAACTGTCACAATACAACAGCCTCCCCCTATACATTCCTCCTTGCTGACCACCAGTCACTACCCTTGCAATACCACTCCATCACCTCTACCATACAACATTCCTTCTCCACTGCTCACCCCACAAACTTCTCCCTTCATGAAATTCAACACAATGCACAACTGACACTGCCTTGAAAATAATACAGCAATCTTCCTCGACAACATCACTTCATAACATCATCTACACATATCCCCTGTTGCCGCTGCATAGAGTAACGGCCTCCACATACTTCATCCACTCAACCAAAATCATTTCCGCAGTCATCGACACAAAGCCTTCACTGACACTGGCCACCTCTGGCCTTTCACCGAACTTCTTCAAACCAAAACAAATTAAGCTCTGCTCCTCCCCCTTGCAAATTGCTTACAGCAATCAAATTGCTCATCCAAACCATTTCCAATTACAACTAACTCTACTGCTCACCATCATTTCTTAGATTCACCATCAACTCACTCTACTGCTCACCTAAACCACTTCCCAAAATTGTCCTACCCTGTAACAGCCCTAGTTTTTAGCTATTTATTTCTTTTATTTTTTTTGTTTTTAGAAATATAATTTATATAAATTGTGTTTACCAATATTGTTTAAATATTTAATTTAGAGAATTAAACTCGTTAATTTAATATGATTTTTGTAACTAAATTTAAGAAGAAAAAAAAAAAAGGAAATTTTTATAATGTATAATGAAGTGAGTGGTAACTAAATGTTTTGGATATTATCATAATATCTGTTGTTATACCCATTCCCTAAAAATAATGAAAAGGAGAAAATTTGTAACATATTAAAGTAGTTAATTAATTATGTTAATTTGGTAGGTTATGACATGCAAATCATGTTGGTGGAATATTCTCAATTTTGACATATTAATTATGTTAGCAGTGAACATTGTTAAGCAATTTAAAACAATGAAACTTACAATCAATTTATTTGATAAATCTACCTTATTCCTAGTTAGCAATTCAAAACTTGAATAAAGGCACATACGGATATTTTAAAATGGAGTTAATGACAATTAATAGATATTTCAAAAAGAAATTTATGACAATTCATAGAGAAATTAATTGTAAAATTTCAGTAGTTGACCAGAATTAATTTATTGAATAATTAATGCAAATTAATAAAATTGATGAAAGATAAATAAGTTAATTCTTTTGGTTAATGGCATGAGGACACGAGGTTAATCCCCATTTTGTAGGAGAAATCTGCCCGTGTAACCAGTCCGGCTACCAGTGCCTACAAAGCGGACGGATTAATGTGAGACGTCGCAGGATTGATAATTAACAAAAAGGGTTAATTAACTAATTAAGTTAGTAACCAAATTTGAGTATGTAATTAAAGGAGGATAATTAATTGGTAATATGGTAATTAATTGAAATCAATTAAGGAGGGTAATTAAAAGGGATAAGGTAATCAATTGAAATCAATTAAAGGCAATTAAAGGGGAATTAATTGATTAGAAGAATATGGAAATCAAATTTGCCTTCCTTTGCGCGTGACACAAAATTTTATTCTTTTAACATTTTGACATTTGCCTCTTACCATTTGTTTCTTGAGCATGTCACTGTATTCATTTATTCACGCAGCCTTATCCACAAAAATATCAACTCTTCCAATTGCCATTTTTCCTCTCACCTAAATTAAATGCATTCAAAATTTAATCTTGCCTATCTTTGCAAATTTTCGCATACCCATTATATCTCTCTGTTTCCACTGCGTTTGTTTTGCAATAAATAAATTTTTCGAACCATTGATCAAGTAAATATTTATGTAAGCATTTATTACTTTTGCCTTTTCAGTTAAAAGCTTTTTCATTGCTTACCATAAATCACGCAAGAGCTCAAGTTTTGCTTCCTCAATCAAATCTGTTCAAATTTGCAGTAACGCATGCTTTAAATTTAGATTATAACTGGTATAAATCACGCAAGCTATCTAAAAAAAAAAAATCCAAAAGAGTGATATCGTTCAAACATAAAACTGGAAAGAGAAATCAACGCATGCATTTATCACAATTTTCGTGTAGCGTTCAAACAAGAAGAACTGGAAATAAATCTCTTGCCTAAACGCATGCACTCAAAAATCAACGCTTGCATTTATTTCTTACGTTTTCAAACCTGCCTATTTATCTCCCCTTTTTATTTCGCAAGTTTATCTATAAATACTTTGCCTCATTCACATAAGTTTTCATATCTCCTTGTTTGTCCCTCTCTGGTACAAGCTTCTATCAGGTAAATAATTTGCATTGTTTATTTCTATGCTTCTTCCAATTTTCCTTCCTCCTTCTTGTGTTCTCTGATTTCCTTGCTCGGCTACTTCCCCATCATGTCGTGCCATTTATAAATACATATAGAACTTTGTTAGTAGTAGGCTGGAAGAAATGATATAAATTGATTGTAGGAAGCTAGACTATGGAATTAGTGTAGTTATGATGTAGTTAGTGGTATTGTGGATTTGGATAAGTGCAGTTTGAAGAGGAAGGCATAGAAGAAAAAAAAGAATTACAATTTAATAATGGAGAAGATAAATTGATAAGGAGAAAATGATATGAAATGTTGTTTAATTCAAATAAACAATATTGTATGAATAAATCTTGGGTGAATATAATAAAATGACATTTATTTCAATTTTTAATGGTTGAAATAAATTTAAGATGGTTAAAAATAAATTTAACTACTTATTTGAGAATTTGGGTGGATAAATATCAATGGATTGTATTTATTATGGTTAATAAAAGGATATTGGTGATGTATACCAATAATCACCTTTTAATGTTTAATAATAAAAGTAAAAGAAGAAATAATTTGCCTAAACATGATGAACATGTAAGTGAAATAAAGTATTATTTAATGAATTCGAATGTAGTTAGTGGCTACATTTGATTAAATCGAATAATTTGAACAGTATTGTGTTTGTTGCCAATATTGTCATTTTATTTAAATAAATATATATGAGAATGAAAATAATTGATCATGATAAATATGATTAAAAATGTGAGAAATAATTTAATAATGTCTAAACATGTATTTGTTTTGTTTGGGTGCATAACATCTTTTTATTCAATCAATTGTATTAAATTTGCAATTTATTTTGCAATTTATTCAATTTATTTTATGCATGCGTACGGTTGAAGTATGGGCCTAGGATATGTTGAGACGGTTAGCGGGTTGTAGTAGTCGAGCAAGTTGAACTAAATTTCTTTTATTCTATTCGTTCCAGTTGTTCTGAAATTTTGCTTTGACCGTAATTTTTAAATTCGCATACTTGGTATTTGGATCTTATAGATTTAAGTCAAGGCTTTGCATCCGCCGAAGTTTGATCGTGCTTTCCGTTTTTTTTTTCCGAAGTAGATACCGTGTTTGATTTAGATCCACTGCAGCGTTTAAGGTGAGTATTTCTCACCAGACATATGTACATATATTTTGTGAATTATCGCAAGTGTATGTGTAAAAATTTTATTTAAATATTATCTGTCTGTAGTATAACGTAGAATGATGAATCCCATTTAAATTGACACCTCATCAGTTATTATCTGTTGTATTATTTCTGCAGTTATATTATATTATTGTTTATTTACTGCTTAAATCACCACTGCAAGTTCCCTGTTAAATTTAGATTGTTGTGGGCTGAAATGATAGGCCTAAATGATGATTACTGTGCTATTATTATGTTAACTGTTTAACTGTTAACTTGGGATTGCGGGTTTGAAATGATAGAACCCGGGGTTTGTAAATTACGGATTGAAATGATATAAATCCGTATCACTTGACCTAGGCTAGAAAACTATATACAGGCCCGTGGTCCTTATAATATTTTCTGAAATATTTAAAATTATTTTGGAAGTTTAATATTTGATTTAATATCTTTAAAGGATTTTATATTGATTTTGAATGAGTTATAAATGTTAATAAATAAATAAATAAATATTTGAATAAAATTTTGGAATATAACTTATTTTGGAAATTCTGGATTTTTGAAAGGATAAGATTTCAGTTAAGAAATATATATATAAGTTATATTTGGAAATATTTATTAAGTTAAACAATCTACTAAAGCATTTAAATGCTGTCTTTTGAAATTGGACTAGTTTTACCCGTAACTTTAGGTAGCATTTCCTAAGTGCTATAGAATCTGGAATTTGATTGTTTTGAAATTTAAGGAATTTGATAAATTATATTTATGTTTAAGTTTTGGAGACCTTTAAGATATGAGATTTATAACTGGATTTTTCTTAATAAATTTAAGATGAACATTCTAGTGTTAAGTAAATTTTGAAATTATTTAATGGCATAATTTTGGAGTTTTATCTATGGAATTTATGGGAATATTCAAGACGAAATAATAAACACTAATTTGTTGAAAGAAAAAATATCCAACCTTAGTTTTGAATATTAATACTCCAATTGGATATATATATAGGAATTGAAATGGTCTTGGGAACATGAAGTGATATTTAAATTATGGTTTAAAATAAAGAAATATATTTGTAAAGCTATGTAAATTATCTTCTTTACAAAGTAACCATAAAGCTAAACCATTTATTCTATATACCGTTGAATGTCCAAACCATTGTGTTTGGGAGTTATGGTTTTAAAGTAAAATTTCCAAAATATTATGTTTTGAAGATATAATTTAAATATTTGGTTTCCAGATATTATAAATTTTAAGCAGTATGGTTTTTGGAAAAGAATTATACTTGAATATAACGGTATCATATTGTTTTGGGTTTTGAATGATATCGTGTTTATAGTTTGAAATAGAAATGTTTATTTTGGTTTTAAAGTATAAACTGTTTTAAAAGACCACGGTGTTATAATAACGATGGGTTGGCAAAGAGACCGGGATCGGATATGGACATACTCTCTGTCGATACCGAAAACCACTTTGACTAACCGTGTACGCGGTGGAGATTCCAGAATGAAGTAGGTTGGTGGCGACGTTTCCTGTAAGGTAAATACGTGGACCCGACTCCCGTGAGTTGGCATAAGGTGGCTAAAACAGGAGCGATCGACGGGTTAATGAGGTCATTCCTCTGATCGGACACTCCTCTTCGATATTATACTATGACTTTGGATTGATTCAGTGGCCACTTCTATTTTGATTTGGGGAGTTGTTTCGAGGTGGGCGGTTGCTGCGGCTTCGCGTTACCATCGGCCCGGATGCGTAATTGGTATATCTACCCTGGCATTGCCTAGTTGTGCCGTGTCACCTACCATACCGCGCCTTGTACGAGTTTAGATTTCTCCCGTAGCCCGTGTGGTATCCTCTAGTTGCTTCCCGATCAGGAGGAGCTATGATATTGGATGGACTACTGGGACTATTACGTGTTAAGGTGGAAAATGTAAAGCCTTAACGCTACTTAAAAGTAAGTTTATTTTATAAATAGACACTAGTATAATAGCGCAATATACTACATAGTAAATAGTTTGACGGATCCTTAGAGGATGGGCGGTCCCAAGCATCCTTTAAGTTACTTGCTCTATATTACAGTACACTTGAATTAGCTTACATTATATAAGTATGTATGTCCTGACTCGAGTGTTATGTTTTATTTTTACGCTCGGGTCAGCCTGAGTTGCAGTTTCAGTTTCTCTCCGGAGTTATGTCATCCCGTAGATCATTCATACTGCCGGAAGCCTTTCAGTCTTTATCTTATTTGCAATCAATCAAATTGGAAGACTCTGTTTCTATTTATGTCTACAGCTGTATTGCAGATTCTAAACTATGTAAATTCTATTTGGTTAAAGTTTTATAGTGGCTTCATGAACCACTGTATATTTTATTTCCGCTGTGAGTTCTGATATATGTATGTGATTCTGTGATTTATTTACTACATATTCTGAGTTTTGCCAAATTTATTTTACAACGCAGTATTTTGAACAATTCAAGTCCGACATGTGCGGATGCGAAGGGTTGAAAATACTGGGTCGTTACATTTGGTATCAGAGCTTTGGTTCTAGGCAAAACTTAGAATGTATGGTAAATTTGATTTACAGAATCACGTTCATTCGAGATTGAACCACTCTCTTTTCGAATTTTGGAACATTCCCTACGGTTCCAAAGCTCATTCGTATCCCTCACTTTTTCATCTGCTTTAGATTCTGGAGTATCTCATAACTCCACTTCGGATGATCTTTATTGTAAATTGGCGGTCTCGCCATTATTCTAATAAAGGGGTGAAACTCCTTTACCATTAGCATTGATTCACCGGAGATTTATATTTATCCTCGGTTTATATGCTAGTATCTTTGGTTATTCCAAATTCTATCTCTTCGGATCAAATGTAGATTTACCCCAACCACATCGATATGGCTCTTTAAGTCACGGATGACTAGGTCAAGGTTGTCCGCGACTTATATAGACTTACCCAGTTTCCTTATTCTGATCTTCTGATTTCAATTTATCTTGAATTCTATTTGATTTGAGTTCATCAAATTTGAGTCTCTATCCTGGTTTGAGAAGTTTATTCCTATATTTGAAATTAAAATCTAATATTATATATATGAGTATAATTTTCAAAATTTTATAATTAATTTAACTAGTTGTCAAGAGATAATAGTTTTGATTTTATTTATGGTGTTGTAAGCCATGTGTTTGTCTAATAAATAAGTGAATATAAAACAATGGTTATAAATTAATTTGGAAACAGAAATGAATTTAAAACTAAAACTTGAGAATTAAATTTCTGATGATTTCAAACCTTGTGTTTAAATTTTAAAAGGATGTAATAAGTATTTTTGTATAGAAATTTGTTTCCAAAGAAATTTTAAAATTAGTGCTTTTCTCTTTGTCGCTGGAAAATAATTTCGGTGATGACTGCAGCATCATCGACATTCATTTTCGAGTTTCGAAGTGAAAAGACCATTCTGTAGTCTGGCTACAGTGTTTCCTTGAGATTTTAATTGATTTGAATTTCTAAAGTATGACTTAATATATATAGATATATAATTTAGATTTGATTTGACATATTAGGTATATATATTTAGTTATCTCTAAATGGTTTGAAGGGAATCAGGAATTTAATTCTTAAAGTTTATCTTGAGGAAGGAAAATAAATATAATAACAAAAATTTGAATAAAAAGGTTCCAATTGGAGATAATTAAATTGAAAGTTTTATTTGTATAACACCCAATTTCATTTAATATAACTTACCTTGATTTTCAAAAGTTAACATGTAATTGGATAATATACAATATAAAAGGATTTTATGAATAAAATTTGAGTGGTTATAATAAATATTATACACTTAAATTTTAGTTATAAAAGATTAATGGGGATAAATAAGGAAAAGGAATTTAAGGAATTTTATTCAAATGTCTTAATAATCAAATTAATTTAATATGGAGCCGTAAATCTAACCAAGAGATTTTAATAAAAGGTTATTTCCTGAAATGAATATGTTTGTGTAATAAACAAGGTATCTTTGAATAAGGAAAATATATTTGAAAGGGATATTTTTGGAGTAAGGATTATATATCTTCAAATCATAGTTTAATTGATGTCTAAATAAATAGTTAAGACGTATTCTAATATCACTAAATTTTGATAATTGAGAATTGGTTTTCAAATGGAAATTCAAGGGTAACTTATTGAAGGAATATCTTATTTATAAGATAAGTATTTTTAATAAAGTGTTAGGTTATTTGTTAAAATTCAGAGTTAAGTACATAATAAACTGATTAGGAATACTATTATATCTACTATAGCATATTATGAGTGCTGCTGTTTCTAAAAATAAAATGTTTTGGAAATTTTTTTTTTTATAAATGAACTTAGGAATATTTCAACCTTGAAATGAATATTGTTTGGCATTGAATTTAAAAGGTATAAATGAAGATTATTTTAAAGGTATTATGATTTTAGTAGCATGATTTCCAAATTTATAAATTTAATGATTTCAAAGCATTATGATTGCAAATTTATTATCTTATTTGTTTTCAAACTATCTTTAAGTGTCCTTGGTTTCCCTATCTGCTACAGAATGAGGAGGCTATTGCTTATACCAGTCTATTTAGAAATCTTTTCTATAATCTTTAAAAATCTTTGTTACTCATCGGGGCCTGAGCACCGCTTACCACCCATAGACCGACGGTCGAACTGAAAAGAGTAAAACCGATTCTAGAAGATCTTCTTCGTGCTTCAAATCCGGAACTATTCGTTTAAAGTTCTTGTTTATCTAGCTTATCTTCCTTTGTTTCTTTTCTTTTGTTCCTTTTCGAGGACGAAAAGTTCTTAAGTGGGGGAGAGTGTAACAGCCCTAGTTTTTAGCTATTTATTTCTTTTATTTTTTTTGTTTTTAGAAATATAATTTATATAAATTGTGTTTACCGATATTGTTTAAATATTTAATTTAGAGAATTAAACTCGTTAATTTAATATGATTTTTGTAACTAAATTTAAGAAGAAAAAAAAAAGGAAATTTTTATAATGTATAATGAAGTGAGTGGTAACTAAATGTTTTGGATATTATCATAATATCTGTTGTTATACCCATTCCCTAAAAATAATGAAAAGGAGAAAATTTGTAACATATTAAAGTAGTTAATTAATTATGTTAATTTGGTAGGTTATGACATGCAAATCATGTTGGTGGAATATTCTCAGTTTTGACATATTAATTATGTTAGCAGTGAACATTGTTAAGCAATTTAAAACAATGAAACTTACAATCAATTTATTTGATAAATCTACCTTATTCCTAGTTAGCAATTCAAAACTTGAATAAAGGCACATACGGATATTTTAAAATGGAGTTAATGACAATTAATAGATATTTCAAAAAGAAATTTATGACAATTAATAGAGAAATTAATTGTAAAATTTCAGTAGTTGACCAGAATTAATTTATTGAATAATTAATGCAAATTAATAAAATTGATGAAAGATAAATAAGTTAATTCTTTTGGTTAATGGCATAAGGACACGAGGTTAATCCCCATTTTGTAGGAGAAATCTGCCCGTGTAACCAGTCCGGCTACCAGTGCCTACAAAGCGGACGGATTAATGTGAGACGTCGCAGGATTGATAATTAACAAAAAGGGTTAATTAACTAATTAAGTTAGTAACCAAATTTGAGTATGTAATTAAAGGAGGATAATTAATTGGTAATATGGTAATTAATTGAAATCAATTAAGGAGGGTAATTAAAAGGGATAAGGTAATCAATTGAAATCAATTAAAGGCAATTAAAGGGGAATTAATTGATTAGAAGAATATGGAAATCAAATTTGCCTTCCTTTGCGCGTGACACAAAATTTTATTCTTTTAACATTTTGACATTTGCCTCTTACCATTTGTTTCTTGAGCATGTCACTGTATTCATTTATTCACGCAGCCTTATCCACAAAAATATCAACTCTTCCAATTGCCATTTTTCCTCTCACCTAAATTAAATGCATTCAAAATTTAATCTTGCCTATCTTTGCAAATTTTCGCATACCCATTATATCTCTCTGTTTCCACTGCGTTTGTTTTGCAATAAATAAATTTTTCGAACCATTGATCAAGTAAATATTTATGTAAGCATTTATTACTTTTGCCTTTTCAGTTAAAAGCTTTTTCATTGCTTACCATAAATCACGCAAGAGCTCAAGTTTTGCTTCCTCAATCAAATCTGTTCAAATTTGCAGTAACGCATGCTTTAAATTTAGATTATAACTGGTATAAATCACGCAAGCTATCTAAAAAAAAAAAAATCCAAAAGAGTGATATCGTTCAAACATAAAACTGGAAAGAGAAATCAACGCATGCATTTATCACAATTTTCGTGTAGCGTTCAAACAAGAAGAACTGGAAATAAATCTCTTGCCTAAACGCATGCACTCAAAAATCAACGCTTGCATTTATTTCTTACGTTTTCAAACCTGCCTATTTATCTCCCCTTTTTATTTCGCAAGTTTATCTATAAATACTTTGCCTCATTCACATAAGTTTTCATATCTCCTTGTTTGTCCCTCTCTGGTACAAGCTTCTATCAGGTAAATAATTTGCATTGTTTATTTCTTTGCTTCTTCCAATTTTCCTTCCTCCTTCTTGTGTTCTCTGATTTCCTTGCTCGGCTACTTCCCCATCATGCCGTGCCATTTATAAATACATATAGAACTTTGTTAGTAGTAGGCTGGAAGAAATGATATAAATTGATTGTAGGAAGCTAGACTATGGAATTAGTGTAGTTATGATGTAGTTAGTGGTATTGTGGATTTGGATAAGTGCAGTTTGAAGAGGAAGGCATAGAAAAAAAAAAAAAGAATTACAATTTAATAATGGAGAAGATAAATTGATAAGGAGAAAATGATATGAAATGTTGTTTAATTCAAATAAACAATATTGTATGAATAAATCTTGGGTGAATATAATAAAATGACATTTATTTCAATTTTTAATGGTTGAAATAAATTTAAGATGGTTAAAAATAAATTTAACTACTTATTTGAGAATTTGGGTGGATAAATATCAATGGATTGTATTTATTATGGTTAATAAAAGGATATTGGTGATGTATACCAATAATCACCTTTTAATGTTTAATAATAAAAGTAAAAGAAGAAATAATTTGCCTAAACATGATGAACATGTATGTGAAATAAAGTATTATTTAATGAATTCGAATGTAGTTAGTGGCTACATTTGATTAAATCGAATAATTTGAACAGTATTGTGTTTGTTGCCAATATTGTCATTTTATTTAAATAAATATATATGAGAATGAAAATAATTGATCATGATAAATATGATTAAAAATGTGAGAAATAATTTAATAATGTCTAAACATGTATTTGTTTTGTTTGGGTGCATAACATCTTTTTATTCAATCAATTGTATTAAATTTGCAATTTATTTTGCAATTTATTCAATTTATTTTATGCATGCGTACGGTTGAAGTATGGGCCTAGGATATGTTGAGACGGTTAGCGGGTTGTAGTAGTCGAGCAAGTTGAACTAAATTTCTTTTATTCTATTCGTTCCAGTTGTTCTGAAATTTTGCTTTGACCGTAATTTTTAAATTCGCATACTTGGTATTTGGATCTTATAGATTTAAGTCAAGGCTTTGCATCCGCCGAAGTTTGATCGTGCTTTCCGTTTTTTTTTTCCGAAGTAGATACCGTGTTTGATTTAGATCCACTGCAGCGTTTAAGGTGAGTATTTCTCACCAGACATATGTACATATATTTTGTGAATTATCGCAAGTGTATGTGTAAAAATTTTATTTAAATATTATCTGTCTGTAGTATAACGTAGAATGATGAATCCCATTTAAATTGACACCTCATCAGTTATTATCTGTTGTATTATTTCTGCAGTTATATTATATTATTGTTTATTTACTGCTTAAATCACCACTGCAAGTTCCCTGTTAAATTTAGATTGTTGTGGGCTGAAATGATAGGCCTAAATGATGATTACTGTGCTATTATTATGTTAACTGTTTAACTGTTAACTTGGGATTGCGGGTTTGAAATGATAGAACCCGGGGTTTGTAAATTACGGATTGAAATGATATAAATCCGTATCACTTGACCTAGGCTAGAAAACTATATACAGGCCCGTGGTCCTTATAATATTTTCTGAAATATTTAAAATTATTTTGGAAGTTAAATATTTGATTTAATATCTTTAAAGGATTTTATATTGATTTTGAATGAGTTATAAATGTTAATAAATAAATAAATAAATATTTGAATAAAATTTTGGAATATAACTTATTTTGGAAATTCTGGATTTTTGAAAGGATAAGATTTCAGTTAAGAAATATATATATAAGTTATATTTGGAAATATTTATTAAGTTAAAAATCTACTAAAGCATTTAAATGCTGTCTTTTGAAATTGGACTAGTTTTACCCGTAACTTTAGGTAGCATTTCCTAAGTGCTATAGAATCTGGAATTTGATTGTTTTGAAATTTAAGGAATTTGATAAATTATATTTATGTTTAAGTTTTGGAGACCTTTAAGATATGAGATTTATAACTAGATTTTTCTTAATAAATTTAAGATGAACATTCTAGTGTTAAGTAAATTTTGAAATTATTTAATGGCATAATTTTGGAGTTTTATCTATGGAATTTATGGGAATATTCAAGACGAAATAATAAACACTAATTTGTTGAAAGAAAAAATATCCAACCTTAGTTTTGAATATTAATACTCCAATTGGATATATATATATAGGAATTGAAATGGTCTTGGGAACATGAAGTGATATTTAAATTATGGTTTAAAATAAAGAAATATATTTGTAAAGCTATGTAAATTATCTTCTTTACAAAGTAACCATAAAGCTAAACCATTTATTCTATATACCGTTGAATGTCCAAACCATTGTGTTTGGGAGTTATGGTTTTAAAGTAAAATTTCCAAAATATTATGTTTTGAAGATATAATTTAAATATTTGGTTTCCAGATATTATAAATTTTAAGCAGTATGGTTTTTGGAAAAGAATTATACTTGAATATAACGGTATCATATTGTTTTGGGTTTTGAATGATATCGTGTTTATAGTTTGAAATAGAAATGTTTATTTTGGTTTTAAAGTATAAACTGTTTTAAAAGACCACGGTGTTATAATAACGATGGGTTGGCAAAGAGACCGGGATCGGATATGGACATACTCTCTGTCGATACCGAAAACCACTTTGACTAACCGTGTACGCGGTGGAGATTCCAGAATGAAGTAGGTTGGTGGCGACGTTTCCTGTAAGGTAAATACGTGGACCCGACTCCCGTGAGTTGGCATAAGGTGGCTAAAACAGGAGCGATCGACGGGTTAATGAGGTCATTCCTCTGATCGGACACTCCTCTTCGATATTATACTATGACTTTGGATTGATTCAGTGGCCACTTCTATTTTGATTTGGGGAGTTGTTTCGAGGTGGGCGGTTGCTGCGGCTTCGCGTTACCATCGGCCCGGATGCGTAATTGGTATATCTACCCTGGCATTGCCTAGTTGTGCCGTGTCACCTACCATACCGCGCCTTGTACGAGTTTAGATTTCTCCCGTAGCCCGTGTGGTATCCTCTAGTTGCTTCCCGATCAGGAGGAGCTATGATATTGGATGGACTACTGGGACTATTACGTGTTAAGGTGGAAAATGTAAAGCCTTAACGCTACTTAAAAGTAAGTTTATTTTATAAATAGACACTAGTATAATAGCGCAATATACTACATAGTAAATAGTTTGACGGATCCTTAGAGGATGGGCGGTCCCAAGCATCCTTTAAGTTACTTGCTCTATATTACAGTACACTTGAATTAGCTTACATTATATAAGTATGTATGTCCTGACTCGAGTGTTATGTTTTATTTTTACGCTCGGGTCAGCCTGAGTTGCAGTTTCAGTTTCTCTCCGGAGTTATGTCATCCCGTAGATCATTCATACTGCCGGAAGCCTTTCAGTCTTTATCTTATTTGCAATCAATCAAATTGGAAGACTCTGTTTCTATTTATGTCTACAGCTGTATTGCAGATTCTAAACTATGTAAATTCTATTTGGTTAAAGTTTTATAGTGGCTTCATGAACCACTGTATATTTTATTTCCGCTGTGAGTTCTGATATATGTATGTGATTCTGTGATTTATTTACTACATATTCTGAGTTTTGCCAAATTTATTTTACAACGCAGTATTTTGAACAATTCAAGTCCGACATGTGCGGATGCGAAGGGTTGAAAATACTGGGTCGTTACATACCCAATACACTTCTACAAACCACCATACCTTTTTCCTGTTTGGTAGATTCCATTTCCACCTGTAAATCATACCTACCATTGATGCAATTAATTTGTTCTGTTTATCTGCAAGTGCATAACGTTGACCAACTCTTTAGTATATTAATTATTAATATAATATATGCATAAGGTTACCCTTGAACTTAGTATAATATATGCATATGTTTGCTGCCACTTTTACTTGTGCATTATTATTGCTTACACAGGAATTCTTTTGCTCTATTAACTGAACTTAACCAAGCTAAAATTCACACTGTGCTTTGAGTTTAAAACCAGTTTTTACTTTTGCGTAGGAATTGGATAGAATACTGTATGCACCACAGCATGAGCCAAAGAAATATCAGCTTCGGATAACCTGCTCAGCATCCTTTTAATGTGTTTATTATATGTAGACTTCACAGCTTGCAAAACAATGTAGTGTAATTAACGAAATCTTTGTACTGTAGTGTAATAAACAATGTAGTGTAATAAGTATGATATTCCGGCACGGTAGCATTCTGTTTGCAAAACAATGAGTGTAATTATAAGTTTGATAATTTTATATGTATGGCATATGTGCGATATGTTTATAGTGCTTGTGTACCAATATTTTGATATTCTGACATATTTTGATATATATTGATATTCTGGTATATATACTGAGATATGCGTCAAACGCAGTAGTGAGTTACAGATGTGATGTTGTAGGAGCAGGAGCAAACACTATGTGCAATAGGTGTTAACCGTTGCTTTATGTGTGACTTTGGGCATAAAGCAACGGTTTTTAACCCTTTTTTACTGGACATGAAGCAACGGTTTCTAATCGTTGCCTTTTGTACATTAAGCAACGGTTTATACCCGTTGCCTATTGTCCATAAAGCAACGGTTTATACCCGTTGCCTTTGGCCCAGTTTGCAACGGTTTATAACCGTTGCCTTTGGCCCAATTTGCAACGGTTAATACCCGTTGCCTTTGGCCCAATATGCAACGGTTTATACCCGTTGCCTTTGTCCAAATTTGCAACGGTTTATACCCGTTGCCTTTTGGACATAAAGCAACGGTTTACTCCCGTCGCTAAATTCAACCACTCCTGTTTTGAAGATAGTTTTTACCCGTTGCTTTTGGACTTAACAACGGTTTTTACCCGTTGTTAATAGCTTATAATGGTGTAGGGAATATTTATCTTTTACAAATTTAATTTTATATCCTTTATCCCAGAGTTGACTTATACTTAGCAGATTATGTTTCAGATTCTTAACTAGCAAAACGTTAGTAATGATAGGAGTTTCAGAGTTACCAACTTTGCCGATGCCAATCACATATCCTTTTGAATTGTCTCCAAAGTTAAGTACCCTCCGTCTTTGTATATTATATCATTCAGCATATCTGGATTTCCATTCATGTGTGTAGAGCATCCACTATCGAGTATCCATTTGTTCTTTTTGATCTGCACAATTTGTCCGTTGTGGAGTGATTCCTTATCCCCCATAAAGCATGTTTCCTGCACATCAAACAATTTGGTAGACAACTTGAATTCGAACATTGATTATATGCAGACTCAAGAACAATGATGATCTGAATATTTCTAAACTAGTATTAACAAGTTTTTCAAACATAGCCATTTTGAGAAAAAAATTCAAAAATCATATTATGAAACTTTGAAAACCTTGCTCTGATACCAAATGTGAGAAATGTGAAATACGGATCTTAAGGCTATGATTAACACTAGAGGGGGGTAAATAGTGTTTAAAGAAATTACTAAATCTTTTTGATTTTTTGTTAATTTGAACACAAATGTATGCAATATTTAGACATAGATATGGTCACAGAAACAAACACAAATGCAGAAATAAAGTAAAAGCAGTAAAGGAAAGAACGCACCTGATTTTATACTGGTTCGGAGTTACCCTACATCTAGTCCTGCACACAAGTACGGATTTCCTTTCAAAAGAAATTGCACAATTACTCCCTCTATTTCAAGGCCATGAGGTACGCCACTCCAGATTCACAATCCTCTGGGTAGAGATACTCGCTTTCAGGGGCAACAAGTTCATCCAATTGATTTCCAAGGCTACAATCACACCTTATCTAACTTGATTGATTTCCAAGGCCACAATCATACCTTTTCTCGCTTGATTGATTTCCAGGGCTACAATCACACTTTTTCTCGCTAAATTGATTACAAAAATTCTATAACTCTGAATAGAACTGAGATTTTGTTGAGATAGTGATAAAGAATCAAACTAGAAATGATCTAGTTAGATTCAATGTTGATTTCGGCAGAGTAATGGTAAGAATATGTATAAAGAAATGTGGAAGAAGAAGAGGAATGAAAAACCAAAAAAGTGAATTGAAATTCGTTCAAAATAGCCCCTATTTATAGAAGAACAACAGCCATGTCCATTCGTGAAGGGATATGGTGAATAGACACTTCTTTTGAAATTCAAATTTTTGAAATCAACTGCCACTATGTCGACATGGGTATCTTGGGTATGTCGACATCCCAAAGAAAATTTTGGTGATTTGTTTTTCTTTGAAATTAAATTCTATCTTGCAATAAAACTATTTTAAACTTTATAAATATACTTAACTATAGTTAAAATATATAAATAATTATAGAGAATAATATTTCGGTATATATAAAATTTTACTATAATTTTATATTTAAATCTAAGTATAAATATTTAAAAGTTAAATATATTATTATTAGAAGATAGTTTAAAAACAAGGATAATTTGATTTAGAAAATAAAGATTATTTTGAGGCTAAAATATTTAAAATCAGGATAGATGTTTTTGATTCTTTTAAAATAAAGGTTTTGAAATCATTTTGAAAACAGGATATAATTTTGTAAAAACATTTAAATAAAAGGTTAGCGGATACAAAACAATGTTCTACTAGATTGTTCGTAGGTTCCATCCTACTGAGGATCCATCTCTTTAACAAGCTCGAAGCGAATTCCATTCCACGAATAAATTGGATTTTAAGATGCCGGTGCTTTTCTAGGAGTTTTAACAAAATTCCTAATTAAATTACTTATTATTGAAATCTTGAACTCTTGATAATCTTAATATTCTTGATACTCATGAGTCTTCAATCTTGATATCTTGAATCTCTATACTGCACAGTCTTTATTCTTGGTGCCTGCATGGTTAAATCCTACATATACATATATTTCTAAACTATAATGTTAGTATTTATATTTTATAATCCTATTCTAAGGATGTTTTCATCAAAACCATCAACTCAAGGACTAACAAAACAAACTCAATTGGATTATTAAAGTTTTCAAAATCATTTTGAAATCAAAGGTATCTCGTAAGACCACTCCAGAAATAAACATGTCGGGTTTTTACCTTATGATAAGCAAAACATTTTCTTATAAAATCCTCTGATATTATAGTAGGGCCTATATACAAATACTTATTCCAATAGCCGAAATTGTTACTTTGTTTAAATTCCAGCAATACTAGGTTCTACAAACAAAATCGTAAAGGCGCGTAGGGATAATAGATTTCCAACTAATGACTAGGCACTGGGGTACCACCTGTCATGGTATCTGGTCTAGATCAGCATACCGAGGATCCCCCCTGAATCCCTTCCAACACAAGACCGGACTACCCTTTACTGGATAGCCCGAATAAGATCACACCACGGTTGGGATCAGCAACCGCCCACACAGCCGAATAAAAAGGGACCTCTAGAAAGGGATGACCTTACCCTAATTGGGTGCTACCCACTTAGCCTTGCTGCATATCCCCTGATTTTCAGTCATTCCCAGTTGATGAGGTTCGGGGCTCAGCGTTACCTTTTTAGAACACTTTTACTTAGAATGCTCGCCGTCCTCCTGACGATGTTCTGAAAGCATTCATCCATACAAGTCCATTTTGGGTTCGAACGAAACCGATGGCACTACTCCTATCACATCCATTTTGGAAATCACCCTCAGGATTAGTAGCGACTAGCCTTTCCACTTCACTGCTTTGTCTTTGACTCTCAGCACTTGTCTTCCATACGAAAAAGTTCAAACCGGATCGAAATGGTTTTTGGAAAATTAATCCCGATTCCGGTCTCTTCGAAACGATCAGCGCATTGGCCAATATTGATAATCGGTTATTTTACTATCAAATAACATCCAAAAACAATCATCAGATTTAAATAATTTTCCAATTTATTTATTTCAAAATATCTTCACAAGATAACCCTTTGAAATAGTTTTCAAATCACTTTTTCTCTCGTGGAAATAAATTTACAAATATTGTTCATTTCCACTGAAATTCACCAAGTCCTAATTCTTAGATTTTAAAATCACTTTATCCATAATATATACTTTAAAACATTTAGTATAGAAACTACTAAAAACACTTTATTTAAAATACTAGATATGAAACTTTATAATAACTTCTCATGTAAGACTTAAGCTAAATTTAATTTTAAAATAAAAGTTACGAAATTCTATACAAGTTTTCAAATAAAAACTTTAGCCAAACTATCATAAAAATAAAACTACTTATAAAACATAATATTACTAATTATCTTTTTAAATCATAATAACAATTACCCTTATAATATAAGTACTACTATAACTAATTTAACATATATTTACCTTTAAAATTTTAAACAACTTAAATAATAATTTCTCAAAAACATTCTTTTAAACCAACTTTAAAACTTTTAACTTATACTTAAAAATCTGCTTCGAAAACATACTTGGCTTTTCAGGGAAATACACTATCCTTCACACCTATGAAAATAAACTACTATTTATTTTTAAACAAATTATTCATTCCTTTATAAATTCCCATCCTGAATTTAGACTTCCAAATATCCATCGATATCTTATTTCACTTTATAAACCCAGTTTATAAATCCCATAGTCTCAACCATCTTTTAAAACACAATTTCAAACACTAAATCAATTTCCAAATCGATTTTCAAATTTCACTCCATTTAAAAAAAAAATCCCTTACTTACTCAATTTTAGTTCAAAACCATTAATTTCATATTTAACTTCTTTATTATGATTTAAAATCTTATTTAAACTGAAAGTATCAATTTTATATTTTATTTCAAAATTCTTCTTTATTCCTTCCCAAACCATTTAAATTCTGAATTTAAAAATAAATCTTTTATTCCTTTAAATAATATCACTTAAGTTTAAAAATTCATTTATTCCCATTTATTCAAAAATCTCCTTTTCCATGCTTGGAATTTATTTATTAGAATTTAAAAGTCAACTTTTATCTTTTTCCAATTCATTCTTTAATTTATCCTAATTCTCTATAACTATTTTACTTCAAAATTCTCTTTTTTATTTTCCTTTTAAAAATTCAATCTTTATATTTTTGATATCTCAATATACCCAAAATATATTCAGTCAATCCATAACATCCAATATTTTCAATTACCAATATAATCTATCTCGGATTATTAAATAAATCAGATCATAGAATATTAAAACAATCTAAATATTTTGAGGAATCCAGTTGGATCCCTCTAAACTGTTTCTTTGCATCCACAGATGTCAGCACAATATAAAAATACCAATTCCACTTCGAGGTGAAATATCGTGGTATAAAGGGTCGTCCGCTATTATGCGGGGCGCATAGGGTCTCATCCGCTATAATGCGGAAAATCAATCACTCTAATGTATATATATATATATATATATTATATATTTGTGTGTATATATATATAACATATCACATTCAAGCTGATAATAAATTCTCAATTCAAGAAAATAACCAATAATATAATTTTAACTATTTCAATCTAATGGTATTATAAAAGAGTGAGATTAACTCACCTTTGACTATGCATGCAACCCATTTTCAATCCGGCTTGCTTTTCTTCATAGTATTGGACCATGTGTAGACATTAAAGTTTATTAATATTTTGAAATTATCAAACAGTAAATTCCATGTAATAAATTTAACTAACTAATACTTTAGTTCAAACTAATTTTTCCTTTAACAATTTCTAGGGTGATTAATTAAGTTAATTAAACAAATTTACTACTTAAATAAAATATTTTTAAAATTAACTAGTTAAGTGGAAATATGTGCATTTATTTCCCTTTTGAAATTATACACTTATAACGACCATTTATATAGGTTTGAAAATATAAATTTTATATAAACTTTTTTTCCAGTAAACACAACAGAACTTGCTTTTACTGTAAATAATTGTATATAAATATTTACATACATATAAATCTTAGAAATAAGTTTAGAAGATTCTCTTTTAAACCTTACTGCCATAATTTTCTGCATATACATACTTATTCTCTGTATATGTATTATACGTATATATTTTGTTATTAAATTTAAATGAAGAAAACAAAACCCTACCTCATACCCTACTCGCGAACACACTACGATTCGCCGAAGTCATCGCAACTACGGCCACTACTGCCTTTACGTTGCCGCCGACACGTACGCCTTGCCTCAATCCTACCCGACTCGCCTTGTGACCATCATCGATGTCTTCTCTCAGCACTTCGATATGCCTAAATCCCACCGTGCTCGAGCTCGACTTCCAGTCAACAAATCGACGCGCCCTCCCAATCATGGCCATTTCTGCGTGAGTGCTCTGCATCTGCCTTACTTGTGACGTCGCTCCCTCCGTTCACTCGTGTTCGACGACCAGAGAAAATCACGACTAGGTCGCGTGCAAATAACTGTCTTCGATCTTTTTTTAAAAGAAGATGATTTCGATTTAACAACAGAAAAGGGAAGCCATTATCGTGATATATTATTTTTTAATTAGATTGGAATTGATTTCGAAAGAGGATAAGAATTCACATTCGCCCCTTCTTTTATTTATTTCAGTTCCGCCATTTTTTATATTTTTATTTTAAAAAGAAGCGAAGGGAAGCACTTGCACACAATATAAAAGGCAAAGGGACGCGTGCCTTCATGGGAGAGCACGTGTCATAGGATGCTACAATACTTCAATACAACTATATTATTTATTTAAATTGTCTTGAATTCGTAACTCAAAATTCAAACTCCAATCGAGTCGTGTCGCCAGGCGTTTATAATATTATACCTCTATTTCGAACACAACGGAAAAGGTTTCGAGTCCTAATTCAATGGTATGGCAAAGATAGCTTTTGGACCCAGTTACTAAATTGAATTTTCGATATAGATTTCAATGCGTTTTATTTACCGTACGATCACATGTCAACTCCAAAGGCTATAAAAATTGAAATCCGATAATAGAACACTATTACGGATCCAATGGAACTGGTTTTGTCGAATTCTGACGCCATGCCTCGGAAGCCTATTTTTAAGTATCAATTTAAACTATATATTTTTAAAACTCAACAAATCACCTTAAAGTTCAATTTTAAAGCTTTTATTATTTTTAGTACTATTAATATAAATCTTATAGGCCATTGAAATCTTTTTAACAAGCCTAAAACTCAAGATCTAATATTTTACCTAATTTCAGTTATTAATTTCAATAATTTAATTGCCAAATAAATAGTGATATTTGAAATTCAAGTTAAACTAACATTTATTTGAAATCAGTTAAATATTTCAATTTCAAATGTCCAGAAATTCCGAGTCATCGCATATTTACTTTTACACAAAGTATAATTTGGAGGAAAAACTCAATGGTTTTGAAAGAGATGCTTCCATAAAGGTTCCAAATGGGGTATTTCCTTGGTTTTGGAGCTATGCTTCTAAGAGATGATATGTAACACTTTGTTACTTTCGAAAGGTATGTTTTGAGGGTTTCGAAATAGATGTTTTTAAAGTGCATCGAATGGAATGTTAGTGTTTTGGAAAGAAGATTTAAATGCTTTCGAAGGAGGTCATCCAAGGCTTCGAAAGTTATGTTTCAAGGTATCAAAAGCCTTAGTTTTCAAAACAAATAAACCAATCTCATTTTAAAGGAAAACCATGACATAGTAAAAGAGTTATGAAATAATTTGAAGTATGGAGTTTTTGAAGAAGTTTTCCTTTATTAATAAGTTAAAGGGATTAACCAGTTCCTATGTAAAATGATTTTAGGGATATTAAACCATAGATGTCGGTATTATTATGTTATTATGTTTGCTTCTTGATATACTCACACACATGCATATATTCACATTACAATGGACCCATAACTGTATTTTAGGAAAGGGCAGAATAACCAACTAGATTGACCCAATAGTGAATATAAATTAAGTTAACTCCTAGATGAGTGGAATAACATCTAAGAGTTTAGCTTGACAAGAATGTGGAATGCCTAAATATTAATTAAATAAGTTGCTAAATAGACACGTTCATAGTAAACCTCTGAAAACTGTGTTCAGGAAAAGTTATTGGCTGGGGCCAAAAGTTTCATAGTAAACCCATGAAAACTATGATTGGATAGAGTTATTGGCAGAGGTCAACAGGTTTGTAGTGAACCCATGAAAACTATATCTGGACAATGTTATTAACAAAAGTCAATAAGTTCCTAGTCAACCGATGAAAACTAAGATAAGAGGGAAGTTATTGGAGTTACCAATAGGTTCAGGGAGAACCCATAAAATAGTTAAGTTATTGGCGGGGGAAAATATGTTCTTATTTATCCTATGAAAACTATGAAACTGGACAAGGAGTCCATAAGCATTAAACAGTTTATTAGTCATCGTATGAAAACTATTAGCTTAATAGTGGCCCTAAAACTAGAAATGAGACAAATAGTTAAAATGAATGGGGATGGGAAATCAAGAATTGATTTACTTGTTTGCATATCATCATAATATTTTGAATTATCATTTTTTAACCATTATGGATGGAGGATCATATCATATGGTTTTATAAAGAATTAGGATACCACTGAGGGGAAAATGCTAAGCGGCATGGTCTCACTAGATATCTAAATGATTTGAGATGGTAGATTATTATTCATACCAAGCTTTAAGTCTGACTCGAAGTTTATGTTTTCCACTTAAAATATGGAATGTTCTACTGATTTTGAGCGGTTTGAGAGTTAAGGTTTTTAGATTCTCTTTAGATGAATAAATTTCTAAAGGAGTGCAGGAGGCAAGCTAGTTAATATGAGTTCTTTATATTTTGATTCCGCCGTGTTTTTGTTGTAATGGAAAAGTTATTATATTGCCTTGTCATATACTTTGATCATCCAAGAGAGCATCTTCATATGTCACTATTGGCGTATGCTGTAATAACTATATTTTATCTGAAAGCTTCTTGTTTTGGGATTATGTAATGAACTCGAAATGTTTTGACTTGGAATTGTGAAATTTGTTCGAATATTTTAATTTTTTTTACGTATCTAAGTGTTTCAGTTATACCAATGTATCTAATATTACCGTATTTGATCGCCGTGGATTAATAATTATGGATGACTACAACATCCGTATTCATTCGTTCTGGGCCTCCAAGTGGGGATGTTACAACTTGGTATCAGAACATAAGTTTATCAAACTCAAAAGAAATTTAAACCTAAAAGATTTTTCAAAACATAATCAAATGAATCAGAAAATAAGATTGGGGTTTGGTATAATGCAATAGTAACGGACTTGTATTTGATATATAGGTGTATATAGATGGGCACGTACTCCATGCACTTTTAGGAAGTTCTTTTATATCTTACAAAGGCTCGAATGTAGATTTATGAGAAATAAGATATAGAGGTAGGAAACGAAAGAGGAAATATCGATGGAGAAAACACCACAACCAATGAAAATGCTTGACCCACCAGGAGAAACCCGGATCAACAGGCTAATGCTAACCAAATTGATGATGCCAATGTGGATGCTCGAAGTCCACCAGTAGATATGGGGACGATGTATGTAACGATCCCGGATTTTTACTAAGTTTAAATTGATAATTAATTTAATTTTTGATTAGAAATTGTGAAATTAATTGGTAAATTAATTTAAGTTTCTCTAAAATTCGAATAAAATGTGTGTGTTTATTTTATTAAAGTAATAAAAATAAACATTTAAATTAGAAATAAAAATACATATATGTAGAAAAAAATGCAGGGCAATAAACATTAAAGTTGAAACTAAAAATTTGAGTTAGAAATATATATTTAAGTTTGAAATAGAAATAAATATATGAGATAAATTATAAAACATAAAGTAAAACACACTAGGAAATTCACACAACATGTTGATCATAGGAGATTCATCTAGAATTCAAATTGGATGATGATTTGTTAAAAGATAAATATCTATGTACAAAAATAAGATAAGTATGAAGCTTGTAGGAGAAGACAAAGCAATTAATGCAAGATATCTTTAGTACACAATTTGTAATATTTCAGCCAACAAAGGAAGAAAAAAAATCCCTGCCTTGTATTGTACAAACAAAATAAAATATATTCAGCTGCAACTTTTCTATATCTATTAACCTATACACTTCTTTTCTATATTAAGCCTCTCATTTTAGTTCGTCCATCCAAACTGTAAAATCTGAAGTGAATATTATTTTAAAAACTTAAAACAAAATTCAATTTAAACAAACAACAATAGCACAAACCAAATCAAAGATCAAAGAAGGAAGTTCAGCTCGTAGTTTTACAAGCCAGTTTCAAAATTTAAGAAGCTCTGTTCTTCTTCCTTAAACGTAAACATCCTATTTCAAGATTTACGTCAAATTAAATTTGTGTATGTATGATCCATGATTTAGATAGTGTTTGGTTGGAGTATTCTTTTCAGATTTAACTCTATATACATATATAAATATGTCTGTATATTACTTTGTTCTCTGTTTTTGGTTTTAGGGTAGAAAATCATTAAGAAATCCAATACCACTCCATTTAATCATCATTTGACTCAGAAGTTTAAACAAAACAAGTTTGTTTTTACTCGATTTAAGATCTGGAAATAGTTTCTAGCAGTTTAGTATTTTGAAGCATCAGGAAAATTTATTTTTACAGGGAAGTTTCAATTTTTACTAAATTTCGAATGCAATGATTTGCTACTTCAATCATATAACTTGAATCCTTATTAAAAAAATAGGATTTTTAAGCCATATTTGATGATTTTTAAGTGTGTGATCCGAGAGAAATTATGGGTTGATCGAAAAATGGGTTTCGATCAAGTTCAGGCGATTGGAGGCACAATTGAGGTCGGATTTTTCGTTGGTGATGGAGGGATGAATGGAGATGCTTGGAAAATTAATGCGGTGGTGGTCAGGCCATGGTGGTGGCCACTGCGAACGTTTAAAAAATTTTAACCTAGTTTTCTCAAGACTGTTTTCTTTCGATTGATTCGTCGCCAATAATGTATCGAGTGCTATGGGATTTTGGGGATCGCTAGAGGGATGGTAGGCAAAGTTGTGGCTGGAGATGCTGGTGTTCCGGTGATCGGCATTGGGAGGACGAACCGTTGACAGGTTTGGGCTTGGTTGCAGTCTCGAATTCTAGGTTTTGATTTAGAACTCGATTTTGATTCGAGTTGCTGTGATGCATTTGGATGATTGTGATCATGTCTGAGGTTGGTAGGCGATGTGTTGAAGTGCTGGTGGATGACCGGAGATGGCCAGAGTCACGGTGCATGTGCACCGTGCATTTTGAAGTTCTGATGAGCTTTGGGTTTTAGGTAGGAAGTGCATCGGGTTGAGCTCGAGTTATCCCAGTACCTGACTCGAAGCAGGAGAGGAAACGACTCAAAGCATTTTTACTTTGCCTCGGGTTAATTATGACAGGTTTCAGGTTTTTGTAAACCTGATTGAAATTTGAATTTAAAGCACATTTAAATGAAATTTAAATTATGAGTTAGATTTAAATAAAGTTTAAATCTAGTATGGAGTTTAGATTCAAATAAACTTTTAAATCTTAAATTTTTAAAATGAAATTTGGATTTTATATCAAGGTTTAAAATCAAGGTTTAAAAGCAAGTTTTAAAAAAAGCAATTATTTAAATAATGGATTCAAGTTACTTTGAATCCAAATCTGGAATGTAAATCAGTTTTTACATATGAATGTTTTAAAAACAAGTTTAAAAAAAATATCTTTTAAAATGTAAATTTGTTTCAAACAAATGTTTAACTTGATTTTTTTTTGAGAAATTTTTTATGGAAGGTTTTTGAATGGAAAGTATATGAATTGTTTAAAACTTGAATTTACAAGTTAAATAATTAATGTATTTTAAAGTCTGATTTTACATAGTTAAGTAAGTTAGTTTAAAAGCTTTTTCTTATATAAGTTTCATATATAAGTAATAAATGTTTTTACATTTATTTTAAAAGTTTATAAATTGATATTTGAATTTGGTTAATGTTTAAATGGTAAATAATTTTGAATCTTAAATTCAAAATGGAATTCAAATTTAAATTAAAAAAGGGTAATGTTTTAAAATACACTTTAATATTAATTAAATCATTAATAAAGAAATCAATTATCTTAGAGATAATTAAGGGGTGAAAATGATTTAATTTATAAGATAATTAAGGGATAATAGTTTATTTAATTTATAAATTAATGGTTTAGATTAATTTATAATTAGAGATTAATAAAAAGTGATTAAGAAATGTTATTAGTTAATGAAGGTAATTAACTAAGGATTATTAAGTATTAATTAAGGTGATTAATTTTGATAATTAATTAGATTAATTAATTTAGATAATCAATTGTAAATCATTTAAATGTAATTACTTAATGAAAGTAATTAAGGACTAATCACTTATTGTAATTAATTTTCGATAATTTGATTTATTAAAGTTAATTAATTTAGTTTAATTAATTTAAGAAAATCATTAGATAATTTGGTAATTAATGATTAATTGTTATGAGATTATTGTTTAATGGTAAGTAATTAAAGGTTTAATGTAACGACCCGCCGCTCTGACCGCCTCTAGTCGGTAATTAAACCAACTAGAAACGTTCAAAATGACAGATTGTTATTTAGTTTATAACATTTAAACAGAATCAGCCACAGAATCACAGAATAATCATAATATTATTCATAAATGAATTTTTCTTTTACATATATCAGAGTTTATACAATAAATTACATTTGAATTTATACAGCGGAACAATTTATATTTATTAAGTACAAGAAAAATTTTACTGAAAAACTTTAGTGAATGCCGAAATCCCCCTCTCTCTAACTTCGCTGCGAGAAAATCTTCAAGCTGTAAAAATACTCGGTCTGACCCGAGCGTTTATTGCAAAACACAAAAACACTCGAGTCAGGATTAATCTTAATTCAAGTAATTAAATTTGCAATGAATTGAAATAAAATGGTAACTGCCCGAAATACAGTGTATCAAAAATCAGCCTGAATATAACTAAGCATTTAGGCCAAGCACAGATGAACAAACAGGGTCCCAAAATGAATGGACAACAATTCCTGGATTTATAAGTGCAACTGAACAAATGAAACAGGACAGTGCATGATTCAACATAACAACATCGAAGTGTAACATGTTGAAACTCAATTAGAACTCTGTAACCAGGTATGAACAGAGAACAGAG
The DNA here is from genome assembly GCA_030765085.1 of Allium cepa. NCBI lineage: Eukaryota > Viridiplantae > Streptophyta > Magnoliopsida > Asparagales > Amaryllidaceae > Allium > Allium cepa. Next base: position 9,142,605 of record CM060937.1, read on the forward strand.
AAGCAACAGGTAACAAACTTAAATTAAGTTATTATTTTGATTTTTTTTTTCTATCAATCCTGTGTGGCTGCAGTACACACGTATGTTACACACATGTGCACTGCCTCGCCAACACGTGTGCACAGCTCCATTCAGAAATAACAAAATGACCAAACAGCAATGCAAATACAGTAATGGGTGAACAGACCACAAAAGTGCAACACAGAAGATGACAAGTCAAATTGGAAGCAGTGATACAAGGGCCAGAACAAAGCCCAAACAAAGAACTTCAACCAAACAGGATTACAACAAGGACAAAGTAAATCAAGGCAGTGCATCAAATGACCAATGATATAACCCAGTGAAACAACTCAGTGATCAACACAGCAGCTCGAAGACAGAGCACATGCAAATGCACCAAAGCATCATGAACATACACAAATGACCAAGCTACAAGTATGGCAGTGAAACAACTCAAGAGATCAACAATGCAACACTTGATTGAGCTACAGACAGGTTAGACTAAAGTTTGAACTTGCTTTCATTTATTTCTGAAAATATAGAACAGGTCTTAAACTTTTTTTTTTTTTTTTTTTTTTAAAAAAAAAAACTTAAACTTCCCTGTTATGCCTGTTTCCAGAGAAAAAATGCAATTTATTTTGACTTAAATACAATCCAACTAATTCTTAAAATCAACAAACAAGTCATGATTAAATTCTAGATACTAACAGTGAGTAGATCAAAAGATATTGGATTCTTTTGTTTAGAATCTAAGTTTGAACTAAGAACAGGCAAACAAATTTGACAGCAAACATCATGCATAAACACACAAGCATACACAAGCATATTCACACATTTATATAGATATGCAGTACATTGATTTTTTATATCAAGTTAACAGACCAATTCAGGGTTTAAAAAAAAAAAGTTGCTCACTTTATATTGATGAAAACACAAAACATCATCACAACACAAGATCAATTCAACGAGCTAAGTTTTTATCAGACGAATGCACAGATTATTTAAAACAATTTTTCACTTTAAAAAATCATGATTTACAAAGATGAACAAGACCCAACATTCAAAACTTGAATTTTTTTTTTCAATTACATGTTTTAATTTTCATCTTGTATAAACTGTTGCTCTGCTATATTCACTTTCAGGGAAAATTTTATTTAACTTATATAAAAATTTGAAACTTACTTTATTATCTCATAATAACAAGTTTCTTTCAAATGATTAATTCATAACAAGTCAGAGCTATTGGTGAAACAGACATGCAACCATCCATACACAAAGATATGCACAGCAGTGTATTTGACAACTTATATAAAACTGCTTGTTCCAATGAATAAATCAAGCCACCATATTTTACTTGTGATTATTTTTAAAAATAAGTTTATACTGTTATAAACATTTTTCTCTTCAAAGTTCTAAGCTTGATATTGATTACACAAAGAACAGGTTTTCAATTGAATATCTTGGTTTGAACAAAATTACCTGATGAATCGGTTTTGAATTTTTTTTTTTTTTTTTCAGGAATCAAAGTCTACCATAGATTATATAGGGAGTAATATGATCTAGAGTCTATATGTATATATCAGAGATATGTATGTTGTAATGTACCCAGGCTTACAAATGAATTACAGAGCAACTTACATTATATTCCAGATAATTACCATCCATGCAAACAAATTTCACCCAGAATTAAGACAAACATCAAAGCATAACACGAATTTAAGCTTTATTTAGGATAGTTTGCTTACAGTTGATTTTTTTTATTCTTTTTAAACTGTAGAATGTAACAGAGGTGGGTATCAACATATACTCAGGCATGAATCAACTACAAAGGACAGGCATATGTGGACATGAAGACTGGAACAACTACAAAGGTTCAAGGCTGAGACCGACCCAATGCAACAATGCACAGCATACAAGGTGCAGACACAAGGCTAGACAATGGAACCCAAATACAAGTTCAAGTGCTCAGTGCAGACCACAAAATGCCACCAAGCAAACTAAAATAAGCAAAAGAAGCAACAGCATGAACAGTGATATGCAGCAGTGTGTATGAACACAACTACAGGTACAAAGTCAAGTTATATGCATCAAAATGTTGACAGAAGAAGACTGCAATGCATGCTACAACAACAAAGACCACCAAAGTGCAGAGCAACTACAAAGTGCAGTAGAACTATAGAAATGCACAGTCAAATCCAACTCAAAATTTTTGATTTTTTTTTTTACTCTTAAAAATCACGAATTGATCTAAGGTTTTAAATTTGTATACCTGAATTACGAAGTTAACAAGTTTGAATTTTAACAATGACTTGAGTTTCCCCTTTTTAAACTTGATTACCAGAGCAATTTCAGTTTCTATTTAAGTTAAATAAATTTTAAAAATTTAGTTCATAGCCTAAACAAACAATATTTAATTAAATCCTAAGTTTTAAATATTAATGGTTAAAGAGGAATCATTTAAATGGAAACCAGGCTTGAAGTCTTAGAACAGAAATGTTCTTCAGGCTGTTCAAAATATTCATATAACTTACATCACAAATGCATAGGAGTTTCCAACAATATACAAATACAACTTATTTAAAACATGATTCAAAGATCCATCACATGCAGCAACAACAAACAAGCAAAGTTTTTTTTTTATATAGCATCTGTTCTTATCAGTTTTTTTAAAACAAAATTTTAATATCTGTTCTCATCAGAAAAAAATAATATCATATAGCATCTGTTCCTAACAGTTTAAAACAAAAAAAAATGAAATAGCATCTGTTCTTATGAGTTTAAAATTAAAATTTAAATAGCATTTGTTCTTAACAGTTTTAAGAAAACAATATCAATTAGTGTCTGTTCTTAACAGTTTAAACGAAAATTCACAAAGCATCTGTTTTCATCAATTCAAATTCAAGTAAATCGAGCAAGAGACAGCAATTAGCCCCAAATAGTTCAGATTCAAGTAACCGAGCCAATGATAACAAATAACCCCCAAATCATAGCATGCAACCAAGATTCAAATTCAAACAAATTTAAATACTTGCATTAAAATAAATCGTGAGCCAAAAGACTCACCTTTCACCGAATCAAAATGGAGCGCACGCGAGTCGAAACAAAAATGAAGCCGAAGCCCCAGTTGAGACTATCGGAGGAAGAAGGAACGAAAGAGGAGAACACGGCCGCCATTATTTTTATTTTCTTTCGTTAAAAATTTAGGGTTACGAATGAAATAGAGAAGGGATCGAGTATAGCCTTAGATAATATCACAGCACTTAAGCAAAACCATGGGCTAGGAAAATTGTAAAGCCCACTTGATTCCTTAATCAAATTTTTCTTTTGTTAATTAATTTTTTTTCTTCATTTGGAATTCAATTTGTTTTGTAAAATTATTCCCTTTACTTTGTTTTGTTTAATTTTTGTTTAAATTATGTTGTTAAACTTTTTTTCTTTTACTAAGTGTATTTGTTTATTTTATTTTGTATTGATTTTAATTTTTTATCTAAGCTAAAGAATAAATGTCATTAGAATTTAACCATTAATTTACTAATTTACAAAAATAAAAATTTTTTAAATCCAAATTATCTTCTTAAGTTATTAGTTTGAATTTCAATTACAAATTCCATATTCAATCTCAACTCCGAAGTCAAATTTAAATTTTTATTCAACTCTTTATAGATTAAATTTTAAAATTTAATCACCAATTTCATTGTTATATTGGAAATTCAATTTAAATTATCATTCAAATATTTAAAATTAATTAAATATTCACAATTTAAATTGTTCAAAATTTAGGATCGTTACAATCTCCCCTCCTTAAAAGAATTTCGTCCCGAAATTACAAGTAAGGAGAAATGATTGTTGAAATTTCACTAATATTTATATTTTACACATTTTTATCAAGTTCGAAACTTATTAAAAATAAATGAATGCAGGATTCATTCTATTTGTTTTATCTCACTAGCTTTGTTTATTAACTCATTTGTCTAGTATTTTTCTACAATCAAGACACAAAAATCTTTACTAAAATTTCCAACTTACAAAAACCCAAATTTTAAATTTGAACTTCTTCATTTAAGAAATTTACATAGTATAACTTTTCCAAAGCTGTGGACTTTCAAAACATTTCAAAAATCCTCTTCCTTAATTTATTAGGTTGGAATTTATATCACTTTAATTTCAGATAATTGATTTTCTATTTAAAGTTCGAAAATACTTGCTAACTCGAAATTTAACAAGTCTACTGTCGTTCTTAAAGACATTAGGCATACGCTGGCCAGGCGCAAGTCTAACAATCTCCAAGTACTAAATATACTTGCTTCAATTCCCAGTGAAAATACCTTTTTAAAAATTCTTTTAAAAATGGATTTGGAAAGCACATTCCCCCATGGATCACAGTTTACTCGGCGGTTCCGCTACTATCCCAGTAGAGTCGCTTGTAACTGTGGATATCTCATCCCTTGAATTTCGCCATGGTTGTTGCCAAAGATCGCGGTTCACACGGCGGTTACGCTACTATCCCAGTAGAATCGCTCGTGACCGTAGGCATCTCGCCCCTCGAATTACGCTTTGGTTTGTAGATTGCAGTTTACACAGCGGTTACGCCACTATCCCAGTGGAATCGCTTGTAACTGTAGGCATCACGCCCCTCAAATTACGCTACCACCCGAGTGTAACTAGATCGCGGTATACACGGCGGTTACGCCACTATCCCAGTGGAATCGCTTGTAACCGTAGGCATCTCGCCCCTCGAATTACGCTAGCACACTATACCAGTCCAAAAGGACATTCCAACTAATGGAAATACAACGTAGCTACGATTTTCAAATGGACACTCTTCTCGAGTTCCAACAACCTTCACAAAGTTTAAATGGAAGGTACTTTTCCATATCCTCAATTTGGAAAACATAATATCATACATACATATATAATATTTCATTTCACATTTTTGTACATATCATACTCATGTACTTACATAAGTTTTCCACAGCAATTACTTTTCCAAACTAATGGTTTTCGAATTAATCGTATTCACACATATACGTTATGAAAACCACAATATTTCATACCCATAACAACTAGAGGTTTCACAAATTTTTTTCCATTTCATTATCCATTTAAAATTTTCCTCTAAGCCGATTTGGAAATTTAAGGTTATCTCAAACCTAATTCACATTCATAATCCAATTTATTATCGACTTCGCACTCGATTTGGATTTCACGTTACATCGTCAATCCTCAACACATAATTGATGTCTATCGATATATAACCTCTGAGCTCGTACGTCTCAGAGAAGGGTGTTAAGCTAAGAGAATAAATTCTCCGCCACCAACAGATATATATTTAATAGAGATCAATTGATATGTCGTCAATTCACAATGTTAGACATACAATCCAAATCAACCATTCAAAATTCAAAGTTGAACTTATATTGTTTTTAGGTGTCAAAGTTAAACTCAATTTAACTCAAAATTCAATCACTTTGAAATTTTTCCAAGTTGAACTAAGTGTTCAAATTTCCCAAAAATAATATCTTTACAAGATATAAAATTTTTCACACTTAACCATTTGAAAACAAATTTCAAATATTCATTTTTCACCTTTCAATCTTTGAAAACAAATTTCAAATCAATTTCCTTAAACGGAAACATTTCCAAATATTTATCCATTTTAAACTTAAAATGGTTCACTTAAATCAATCAAATAAATCCTTACCGATTTATTTTAAACTTACGTTCCAAATCCGTAAATTTATTTTCACACTTCAAAAATAAATCAATATTTATTTTTCACAAATTCCTCTTTCTTTTATACATTCCATAATGAATTTACATTTCCAAAATATCCATGAATATACGATTTTCAAATCGATTTCACATATTCATTTTCAATTTACCTATAAAAGATAAAATCTCAAAACATTTACTTTTCACTTTATCTTGAAAAGATAAAATTTCAAACCTTTCGTTTCATATTGGAAAATATTTCAATACTTATTCAATAATAAGTAATTCACAAATTCTTTTATTTTCAACATTTTTGAAAATATTTGATATACTTAAACCAAAATCAAATATATATTTCATTATTAAAAGAAATCATTCTTTTAAACACATTTCAAAACAACTTAAAATGAATTTACTTCATTTCATAGTGTTGCTTCCCAAAAACATTCCCATTTAAGTTTTTCAACTTCAACTTAATTCATAGTTTGAATTCTGCATACATTTCAAAATATTGGTTTTAAACCAACTTCAAATTGCCAATATTAAGTTTTCCACTTAACTTATTTCCATGCCCATTCAAATTCAAATTCATCATTGCATCAATTTAAATCTCTTATAAATTTTCATTAGATTCATATCTCTTTTTATATCTCATTTATTGTCCAAAACCATAGATATAACACCTTTAATAAGTTACAATAATTTACTTATCAAAATAAGTCATTTGCGGATTTTATAAACATCTTTAGAAATTACATTTCTATTTATAAACTTTGTTTTATAATCTCCTTTACTAATTTGATTCAATTCAATTCATATAACTTAGTTATATACCCAAAATCCATATTATAAGTTAAATACTTATAATCCATTTATTTACTAAATCGTTCTTCACAACATTTGAAATCAATTTTCAAAAGAATTCAAAATTAAATTTCCAAGTTATAGTTCAATAATCCATTTGATTATAATCAAATGACATATCATTTTATTTTCCAATTACTACTTTGAAGATATTCAAAATATTTGATTTAAGCCAATTTAAACCAATTCATTAATTCTCTTAACTCATGTTTCATTTTCCATAACTCTCAAAAATTCGATAATGAGTTTCCGAATGATCGAAACTCAAGTCTAACGAGACCTCACCGAAGAGAAACGGTCGCAAACCTAAATTTAGAGAGGGGAATCTTCAAAATAATTCTAATTTTCAAAATACTTTTTATTTTAAAGAAAACAATTTTAAACTTCTTTAGATTTGAAAACACTTCCTTTAAAGTGATTCTAGTAACTATTCATATTAAACGCCATAAACCAAGCTTTGTGTAAACCAAAGCTCTGATACCACTTTGTAACGACCCGCCGCTCTGACCGCCTCTAGTCGGTAATTAAACCAACTAGAAACGTTCAAAATGACAGATTGTTATTTAGTTTATAACATTTAAACAGAATCAGCCACAGAATCACAGAATAATCATAATATTATTCATAAATGAATTTTTCTTTTACATATATCAGAGTTTATACAATAAATTACATTTGAATTTATACAGCGGAACAATTTATATTTATCAAGTACAAGAAAATTTTTACTGAAAAACTTTAGTGAATGCCGAAATCCCCCTCTCTCTAACTTCGCTGCGAGAAAATCTTCAAGCTGTAAAAATACTCGGTCTGACCCGAGCGTTTATTGCAAAACACAAAAACACTCGAGTCAGGATTAATCTTAATTCAAGTAATTAAATTTGCAATGAATTGAAATAAAATGGTAACAGCCCGAAATACAGTGTATCAAAAATCAGCCTGAATATAACTAAGCATTTAGGCCAAGCACAGATGAACAAATAGGGTCCCAAAATGAATGGACAACAATTCCTGGATTTATAAGTGCAACTGAACAAATGAAACAGGACAGTGCATGATTCAACATAACAACATCGAAGTGTAACATGTTGAAAACTCAATTAGAACTCTGTAACCAGGTATGAACAGAGAACAGAGAAGCAACAGGTAACAAACTTAAATTAAGTTATTATTTTGATTTTTTTTTCTATCAATCCTGTGTGGCTGCAGTACACACGTATGTTACACACATGTGCACTGCCTCGCCAACACGTGTGCACAGCTCCATTCAGAAATAAAAAAATGACCAAACAGCAATGCAAATACAGTAATGGGTGAACAGACCACAAAAGTGCAACACAGAAGATGACAAGTCAAATTGGAAGCAGTGATACAAGGGCCAGAACAAAGCCCAAACAAAGAACTTCAACCAAACAGGATTACAATAGGGACAAAGTAAATCAAGGCAGTGCATCAAATGACCAATGATATAACCCAGTGAAACAACTCAGTGATCAACACAGCAGCTCGAAGACAGAGCACATGCAAATGCACCAAAGCATCATGAACATACACAAATGTACAAGCTACAAGTATGGCAGTGAAACAACTCAAGAGATCAACAATGCAACACTTGATTGAGCTACAGACAGGTTAGACTAAAGTTTGAACTTGCTTTCATTTATTTCTGAAAATATAGAACAGGTCTTAAAACTTTTTTTTTTTTTTCTAAAAAAAAAAAACTTAAACTTCCCTGTTATGCCTGTTTCCAGAGAAAAAATGCAATTTATTTTGACTTAAATACAATCCAACTAATTCTTAAAATCAACAAACAAGTCATGATTAAATTCTAGATACTAACAGTGAGTAGATCAAAAGATATTGGATTCTTTTGTTTAGAATCTAAGTTTGAACTAAGAACAGGCAAACAAATTCGACAGCAAACATCATGCATAAACACACAAGCATACACAAGCATATTCACACATTTATATAGATATGCAGTACATTGATTTTTTATATCAAGTTAACAGACCAATTCAGGGTTTAAAAAAAAAAAGTTGCTCACTTTATATTGATGAAAACACAAAACATCATCACAACACAAGATCAATTCAACGAGCTAAGTTTTTATCAGACGAATGCACAGATTATTTAAAACAATTTTTCACTTTAAAAAATCATGATTTACAAAGATGAACAAGACCCAACATTCAAAACTTGAATTTTTTTTTTCAATTACATGTTTTAATTTTCATCTTGTATAAACTGTTGCTCTGCTATATTCACTTTCAGGGAAAATTTTATTTAACTTATATAAAAATTTGAAACTTACTTTATTATCTCATAATAACAAGTTTCTTTCAAATGATTAATTCATAACAAGTCAGAGCTATGGGTGAAACAGACATGCAACCATCCATACACAAAGATATGCACAGCAGTGTATTTGACAACTTATATAAAACTGCTTGTTCCAATGAATAAATCAAGCCACCATATTTTACTTGTGATTATTTTTAAAAATAAGTTTATACTGTTATAAACATTTTTCTCTTCAAAGTTCTAAGCTTGATATTGATTACACAAAGAACAGGTTTTCAATTGAATATCTTGGTTTGAACAAAATCACCTGATGAATCTGTTTTGAATTTTTTTTTTTTTTTTTTTCAGGAATCAAAGTCTACCATAGATTATATAGGGAGTAATATGATCTAGAGTCTATATGTATATATCAGAGATATGTATGTTGTAATGTACCCAGGCTTACAAATGAATTACAGAGCAACTTACATTATATTCCAGATAATTACCATCCATGCAAACAAATTTCACCCAGAATTAAGACAAACATCAAAGCATAACACGAATTTAAGCTTTATTTAGGATAGTTTGCTTACAGTTGATTTTTTTTATTCCTTTTAAACTGTAGAATGTAACAGAGGTGGGTATCAACATATACTCAGGCATGAATCAACTACAAAGGACAGGCATATGTGGACATGAAGACTGGAACAACTACAAAGGTTCAAGGCTGAGACCGACCCAATGCAACAATGCACAGCATACAAGGTGCAGACACAAATCTAGACAATGGAACCCAAATACAAGTTCAAGTGCTCAGTGCAGACCACAAAATGCCACCAAGCAAACTAAAATAAGCAAAAGAAGCAACAGCATGAACAGTGATATGCAGCAGTGTGTATGAACACAACTACAGGTACAAAGTCAAGTTATATGCATCAAAATGTTGACAGAAGAAGACTGCAATGCATGCTACAACAACAAAGACCACCAAAGTGCAGAGCAACTACAAAGTGCAGTAGAACTATAGAAATGCACAGTCAAATCCAACTCAAAAATTTTGATTTTTTTTTTACTCTTAAAAATCACGAATTGATCTAAGGTTTTAAATTTGTATACCTGAATTACGAAGTTAACAAGTTTGAATTTTAACAATGACTTGAGTTTCCCCTTTTTAAACTTGATTACCAGAGCAATTTCAGTTTCTATTTAAGTTAAATAAATTTTAAAAATTTAGTTCATAGCCTAAACAAACAATATTTAATTAAATCCTAAGTTTTAAATATTAATGGTTAAAGAGGAATCATTTAAATGGAAACCAGGCTTGAAGTCTTAGAACAGAAATGTTCTTCAGGCTGTTCAAAATATTCATATAACTTACATCACAAATGCATAGGAGTTTCCAACAATATACAAATACAACTTATTTAAAACATGATTCAAAGATCCATCACATGCAGCAACAACAAACAAGCAAAGTTTTTTTTTTATAGCATCTGTTCTTATCAGTTTTTTTAAAACAAAATTTTAATATCTGTTCTCATCAGAGAAAAACAATATCATATCGCATCTGTTCCTAACAGTTTAAAACAAAAAAAAATGAAATAGCATCTGTTCTTATGAGTTTAAAATTAAAATTTAAATAGCATTTGTTCTTAACAGTTTTAAGAAAACAATATCAATTAGTGTCTGTTCTTAACAGTTTAAACGAAAATTCACAAAGCATCTGTTTTCATCAATTCAAATTCAAGTAAATCGAGCAAGAGACCGCAATTAGCCCCAAATAGTTCAGATTCAAGTAACCGAGCCAATGATAACAAATAACCCCCAAATCATAGCATGCAACCAAGATTCAAATTCAAACAAATTTAAATACTTGCATTAAAATAAATCGTGAGCCAAAAGACTCACCTTTCACCGAATCAAAATGGAGCGCACGCGAGTCGAAACAAAAATGAAGCCGAAGCCCTAGTTGAGACTATCGGAGGAAGAAGGAACGAAAGAGGAGAACACGGCCGCCATTATTTTTATTTTCTTTCGTTAAAAATTTAGGGTTACGAATGAAATAGAGAAGGGATCGAGTATAGCCTTAGATAATATTACAGCACTTAAGCAAAACCATGGGCTAGGAAAATTGTAAAGCCCACTTGATTCCTTAATCAAAATTTTCTTTTGTTAATTAATTTTTTTTCTTCATTTGGAATTCAATTTGTTTTGTAAAATTATTCCCTTTACTTTGTTTTGTTTAATTTTTGTTTAAATTATGTTGTTAAATTTTTTTTCTTTTACTAAGTGTATTTGTTTATTTTATTTTGTATTGATTTTAATTTTTTATCTAAGCTAAAGAATAAATGTCATTAAAATTTAACCATTAATTTACTAATTTACAAAAATAAAAATTTTTAAATCCAAATTATCTTCTTAAGTTATTAGTTTGAATTTCAATTACAAATTCCATATTCAATCTCAACTCCGAAGTCAAATTTAAATTTTTATTCAACTCTTTATAGATTAAATTTTAAAATTTAATCACCAATTTCATTGTTATATTGGAAATTCAATTTAAATTATCATTCAAATATTTAAAATTAATTAAATATTCACAATTTAAATTGTTCAAAATTTAGGATCGTTACATTTAATTTCTTAAATAATTAATTAAGGAGTAAATTAATTATGTAATTGGCTTCGAGGCTAATTTAATTGATGTAAATAATTAAGAATAAATTATTAATTAAGAATAATTAATTAAAGTGGTTGATAAATTAATTTATATCAAATAATTTGGTAATTAATAAATTAGAATTGGATAATTAATTCATAAGTGATTAATTTAATTGGAAATAAATTGAATTAATTAGGATTAAACAATTAATTAATCCTACTTATAAATGTTTATTGAATGCTTGACCCTACTTATGGATGATTGTATTGTATGAGATGCCTTGAATTGATTGTCCTATCTAATCTGTGATATTTTGTTCTATGGATTGAGCTGTGTGTAAGTTATTCATTTATTTGTGATACATTTGTTTATTATTATATGTGACTCTGTGAATGAATAATAAGTGTTGACGCAGCGGATTATTCGAAACAAAACTTCAATCGATGAAATGTAGCAATCGGTGAGTTGAAGATACCAAAATGCCCAAGTTCGTTGATCCAAAGATACCGAACTCTAGCTATCTCAAACACGTTGATAGCGCACTATACCGTGTTTAAAGATCTACGATTCTTCGCACGTTGATCTAGCGCACTAGATTCCGTGAATCGGCTTCTACGATCGTTGAATCGAGCGCACTCGATTAACCGAAAGAGGAGATAGGAGATTACACTCAACTACCAATTGGTATGAAAGCACAAAGCTAACAAAGATAATTTTATTCAAAAAAAATCAACCACCTAAAAATGTACAACGCACGCGTATTTATAGGAGTTACAACCCATAGGTCGGCACCGACTCAACGCAAGAGATTCAAACACGACCGACTCATCATAAGTCGTTGCCGACTTAACTACACAACACGGTTTACACGACTCAAACATAGTAACCACCTGACCGACTCAAAAGTATACGACTCAACAGGCCCAGCCTTATGACCACACCTCCGACTCAAGAAAACAAATAACGACTCATCTTGCCAAGCGACTCACGACTCAACTTCATACCGACTTAACAAAATACGACTCAACATACAATGCGACTCATGACTCAACCGACTCATCAACTGACCGACTCAACACTCATACGACTCAGCTTCCCAGTTCCTTGCGGCCTGTTTCTTCGAACGATTGAGTTAGGTCGTCCCCCCTTCCTCCGACTCAAGGCTTTCCCAAGATGGCGCTTCCCCTTGCTTCATGATGAGTCGCTGGCGACTTATGGTAATGTTGTTAGGCGGTTCAATCCCTTCTCGTTGAGTCGTGGACGACTCATTTCCCCCCAACACCGAACGACTCATAGTTTGGCTTGGCCGTCCATTCTCTAACTCGTTCCCCTTTGTTTTACTAAGTCGCAAACGACTTGGAGTCTTCGCCTTAGGTCGTGAACTGTGTTCCGTAAGTCGGTAACGACTTAAAATCTCCGAGCTACCCAACTCCAAAGCTTCCTCCTCACGACTTAGAATCATTTTAACACGTGACCGACTTAACTCTTGAGGAATTGTAGATCGTGCTGCATCATCCTCCCCTGGTTGAGAAAAATTCGTCCTCGAATTTGTAAATTCTTCCCTCTCAGATTGTCCATCTCCATAATATGGCACAAGATGCTTAACATTGAATACGTCAGAAGTGTAGACATCCTCTGGTAGCTTCAACTTATAAGCATTCTCATTGATCCGTTTCACAACTTCTACAGGTCCAATTTTTCTGGCTTTCAACTTATTATATGCGCCCACTGGAAAACGATCTTTGGTCAATACAGCATAAACCAAATCACCTTCGTTAAATTCAACATTTCGTCGCTTTAAATCTGCAAACTTCTTATACTTCTCATTCGATTTCTCCAATCGTTCCTGAATGATTTTATGACATTCAGTCAGCTCATCAACAAAATCAACAGCTCGTTTAATTGTTCCTTTCGCCTGTGGTACTACCGCCAAATCCAACGGTCCCCTGGGTAAGTTTGAATAAACAATCTGAAATGGACAGAATCCCGTACTACGATTCACTGCATGATTATGTGCAAACTCAGCTTGGCATAACTTCATGTCCCAACTTCTCAAATTATCCTGTACAAGGCATCGCAACAAATTTCCCAACGACCTGTTAATAACTTCTGTCTGTCCATCAGTTTGTGGATGGTAAGCGCTACTAAAATTCAGCTTCGTTCCGACCATCTTCCACAAACTCAACCAAAAATGACTCAGAAAACGAGTATCTCTATCCGACACAATAGTCTTTGGAAATCCATGAAGTCGATAGATCTCCTTGAAAAACAACTGAGCAACATGAACAGCATCCGCCGTTTTCTTGCAAGCAACAAAATGTGCCATCTTCGAAAACCTGTCCACTACAACAAATATCGAATCATTTCCCCTTTGAGTTCTCGGCAAACCCAAAACGAAATCCATGCTAATATCAACCCATGGCTTAGATGGTACTGGTAATGGCATATACAACCCTGCATTCGTCGCTGTTCCTTTTGAAACCTGGCAAATATGGCATCTTTCCACGAATCTTTCAACCTCTTTTCTCATCGACGGCCAAAAGTAAGATTGTGAAATCAATCGTAAAGTGCGATCACGGCCCACATGCCCTTCCTCGTGTAACTCTTTGACAATTTTCAACCTCAAGCTACAGTCTGGAATACATAACTGATTTCCCTTAAACAGAAATCCATCAACCAACATAAATTCATCGGTACTCCCATTCTTCACTTTCTCAACATATTTCACAAAGTAAGGATCTTCATTAATCATCTCTGGCAACATTTCAAACCCCGTCACTTCAACCTTCATTGTCGTTAATAAATGACTCCTCCTACTCAAAGCATCAGCTACTCGATTTGTCACCCCTGATTTGTGCTTAACGACAAAAGTAAACTGCTGTAAATATGCAATCCATGATGCATGTCTCACTGAAATTTTATCCTGCCCCTGTAAGTGCTTCAATGCCTCATGATCAGTGTACAGAACAAATTCTTTCTGAAATAGATAATGTCTCCAATGTTTAATCGTTTGCACCACAGCATAGAATTCAACGTCATATGTGTCGTATCTCATCTTCGCCCCTGATAACTTTTCACTGAAATAAGCAACTGGCTTCCCATTCTGACTCAGAACTCCTCCAATACCAACCTTCGAAGCATCAGTATGCAATTCAAACAATAACTGAAAATTCGGTAAAACAAGAATTGGTGCAGACGTCAACAATTCCTTGATCTTCTCAAAAGCAACCCCCGCTTCTTCTGACCATACAAATTGTTTCCCTTTCATGCAATCGGTAACTGGTGCCATCACACTACTGAAATGTGGAATGAACCTCCGGTAGAATGATGCCAATCCATGAAAACTTCTAACTTCAGTGATAGTTCTCGGCTGTGGCCAATTTCTAATAGCTTCAACTTTACTCTGGTCCACTTGGATTCCCTTCTCAGACACAACATATCCCAAAAATAACACACTTCTCGTCATGAACACACATTTCTTCGCGGCTGCATAAAATTGTTCCTCACGAAGAATAATCAACACTTCCCTCAAATGTAGAACATGCTCCTCCATACTTCTGCTGTAAATCAGAATATCATCGAAATAAACCACGACGAACTTCCCAATGAATGGTCTAAAGATTTGATTCATCACCCGCATGAATGTACTAGGTGCATTTGACAAACCAAATGGCATAACCAACCATTCGTATAACCCCTCTCTCGTCTTGAAAGCTGTCTTCCATTCATCTCCCGGTCTGATTCGAATTTGATGATAACCACTCTTCAAATCAATCTTTGAAAATATAGTTTCCCCACTCAATTGATCTAACAAATCATCCAACCTCGGCATAGGAAATCTATATCGAACAGTGATCTTATTCAAAGCTCTACTATCTGTGCACATCCTCCATGTTCCGTCCTTCTTTGGTACTAATAATGCTGGCACGGCACAAGGACTCAAGCTTTCCTGAACACGTCCCTGTTCCAACAACTCTTCCACCTGCCTTCGTAACTCCTCATGTTCCTTCGGACTCATTCGGTAATGTGGTCGATGTGGTAAAACTGCTCCTGGCACAAGATCAATCTGATGTTGAATGTCTCTAAGTGGTGGTAACTCCTTAGGTAACTCCTCTGGAAAGACATCTTCAAATTCTTTCAAAATTGGCTTTGCTTCTTCTGGAATTTCAACTTCTTCACTACTCTCTCTCCCAATCAACAAAAATACTTCAGTCTTTTCCTCAACTTCCTTGACAAACTCCTTCAAAGTCAACAGAGTTTTCAATTCCTCAATCTCCTCCAGCTTGCTCTCCTTCTGCTGTTGCTTCTTGGGAACCAAAGTGATTTTAGTACCCTCGAACATGAAACTGTAACTGTTGGCACGACCATCATGTTGTACTGCTCTATCAAACTGCCATGGTCTGCCCAACAACAGATGACACACATCCATGTCTACAACGTCACACCAAATTTCATCTTTGTACTTCTTCCCAATAGAAAAATTAACACAAGCTCTTCGACACACCTTCCCTTCACCACCCTTCCTTAACCATGCTAGCTTGTACGGTTTAGGATGCTTCTCAGTCTTCAAGTTCAATTTCCTCACAGCCTCTGTAGAAATAATATTATCACAACTTCCCGCATCAATAACGAACTTGCAAACCTTTCCCAGAATAGTGCATGTCGACTGAAAAATATTGCTTCTCAACCAACTAGAATCCTCTTCTTGCTTTGGTGTCAAACAACTTCTCCTCATCATAAGATTACAACCTTCATCTCCAAACAATTCTTCTTCCTCCTCAACATAAGGTGTATTTGAACATTCTGCCTCCTCACCATCATCCTCCTCAACTTCTGCAACCATGGTTCTCTTCTTCGGCTTCGGACATTCATTGCTTTTGTGACCCAACTCCTGACAATTATAACATTTGAAAACACTGCTAGCCTTTGCCTTCTCAACCTCCTTCACCACTGGCTTTGAAACAGGTTTAGGAACATTAGAACTTCCACCAACACCCCTTGCTTGATTATTGGAATTAGTAAACACACCACCTCCACGCCTTCCTTGTTTCTCCCAAGCCAACGCTTTCTGATGTGCCTTTGCAACTGATCTAGGATCAAACATATTAACCATATCCTGGATCTGCATTCTCAATCCCCCAATGAATCTAGCAGTTAGTTGTTCTTCCGTTTCCATAATATCATTCCTGGCAATGAGTTGGTAAAATTCATCAGCATAATCACTAACAGATTTTGTCCCTTGCCTCAGATTCTGCAACCTCTGGTACATAAGTGATTGGTAGTTGTAAGGTAAGAAAGTAGATCTCATCAACTTTTTCATCTTATCCCATGATTCTATCTTTGACTTCCCCATTCTCTCCCTGGTTAGTTTAGTTTGCTGCCACCACGCCAAAGCTCTCCCCCTCAACCTAGTAGCAACCAACTTCACCCTTCTATGCTCAGGAACCTCCTTGAAATCAAAGATCTCTTCAACATTTGAAACCCAATCTAAGAACTCCTCAGCAACCATCCCGCCTTTAAACTCCGGAATCTCCATTTTCATTCCCAATTCCCAACGTCGATCATCTTCAATATCCCGATAAGAATTTCGAACTTGATCCCGATCTCGATAATGAATACTAGCTCTATCACCTTCTTCAACAAAATCAAAAGTACGCCTACATCGATCTCGACCATTATCATCCCTTCGTTCATGCATACTTCTTTGACTATGTCTCTCTTCATCTCTATATGCTTCATTGTCAAATTCACGTTGACTTCTCCTCTCTTCATGTGCATAGTCATGATGATCTCTTCGTGATGAAATTGATGTTTCTCTTCTATCTCTACATGAATGTGGTGATACCCTCCTCGCTTCCGTAACCGATGGCGAAACTCGGTTTCCTCCATGGTTCGAGTTTGGTGATCTCCTCCTTTGATTCAAATCATTCATCAATTTCTCCAATTTACCAATGCCTTCATCAAACTTCTCATTAATACGTTGTTCCATAAGCTCGGCTTCTTCTCTACGATACAAAGCTTCAACGTTTTGATGACGATTAGCTCTCCTTGGTGGCATGATTGAAAATTTCACAAAACTTCAACAATTCGAACAAAAACTCCAAAGCTTTCACAAACAACAATTTCACAAGGCTCGGCCTTGAACTTAACTCGGCAACACTTAGATCGGCTCAACAATTCACGGCTCGACCTTACTACAACCCTTCACTAGGCTCGGCTACTTCCCAAGTATACACGGCCTACTTCAATTTCAAACACCTTCAACACTTTGATCCAAAATGGAATAGATCGAAAGTTCTCCCTCTTGTTGCAATTTCAATATGAACTCACTTCAAACTTCAAAAACTTCAAAAACTTGGCTCCAAGAATCAACTTAGCTATGATTGGCTAAGTATGGCTCCGATACCAATAATGACGCAGCGGATTATTCGAAACAAAACTTCAATCGATGAAATGTAGCAATCGGTGAGTTGAAGATACCAAAATGCCCAAGTTCGTTGATCCAAAGATACCGAACTCTAGCTATCTCAAACACGTTGATAGCGCACTATACCGTGTTTAAAGATCTACGATTCTTCGCACGTTGATCTAGCGCACTAGATTCCGTGAATCGGCTTCTACGATCGTTGAATCGAGCGCACTCGATTAACCGAAAGAGGAGATAGGAGATTACACTCAACTACCAATTGGTATGAAAGCACAAAGCTAACAAAGAGAATTTTATTCAAAAAAAATCAACCACCTAAAAATGTACAACGCACGCGTATTTATAGGAGTTACAACCCATAGGTCGGCACCGACTCAACGCAAGAGATTCAAACACGACCGACTCATCATAAGTCGTTGCCGACTTAACTACACAACACGGTTTACACGACTCAAACATAGTAACCACCTGACCGACTCAAAAGTATACGACTCAACAGGCCCAGCCTTATGACCACACCTCCGACTCAAGAAAACAAATAACGACTCATCTTGCCAAGCGACTCACGACTCAACTTCATACCAACTTAACAAAATACGACTCAACATACAATGCGACTCATGACTCAACCGACTCATCAACTGACCGACTCAACACTCATACGACTCAGCTTCCCAGTTCCTTGCGGCCTGTTTCTTGGAACGATTGAGTTAGGTCGTCCCCCCCTTTCTCCGACTCAAGGCTTTCCCAAGATGGAGCTTCCCCTTGCTTCATGATGAGTC
Organism: Allium cepa; assembly: GCA_030765085.1. NCBI lineage: Eukaryota > Viridiplantae > Streptophyta > Magnoliopsida > Asparagales > Amaryllidaceae > Allium > Allium cepa. Next base: position 9,161,338 of record CM060937.1, read on the forward strand.
GCTGGCGACTTATGGTAATGTTGTTAGGCGGTTCAATCCCTTCTCGTTGAGTCGTGGACGACTCATTTCCCCCCAACACCGAACGACTCATAGTTTGGCTTGGCCGTCCCTTCTCTAACTCGTTCCCCTTTGTTTTAATAAGTCGCAAACGACTTGGAGTCTTCGCCTTAGGTCGTGAACTGTGTTCCGTAAGTCGGTAACGACTTAAAATCTCCGAGCTACCCAACTCCAAAGCTTCCTCCTCACGACTTAGAATCATTTTAACACGTGACCGACTTAACTCTTGAGGAATTGTAGATCGTGCTGCATCAAGTGTTATAGTTTATACCGCTTATCAACTATATTTCTGTGTTTTGATCTGTGATGATGATGATGTTGCACTATTGTATTAAACCCCTGGACCACACTGTACACACACAAATATGGATATCATGAGGAAATTGATTAAGTCACGGATTTTTGAAATAATTTTAAATAGAAAATTTAAATCCAAATGGTTTTGGAAATGGATTGAATTTAATGTGAAAAGCTTTTGAAATGAAATTTCAACAAAAATTTATTTTTGAATAACTTGATAAAGTTTTGAAATTTAAATAAATTGATTTAAATTTAAAATTCAAAATTTGAAACTGAATCCTCTGATTTGAAACTAGGGATTAAAGAGGTTATACTAGTTATATATGGGTTAAACCATTTCAAATGTATTGATTTGGGAATTTGAATTTAATTCAAAGGCTTCAACTCGTGCAAAGATAATTGGATTATTCGGAAATGAAAACTGTTGTTTTCAAATAAATAAAGCTTTCACATAAGAAATGGACTTCCAATTTGTGTTAAAAGGATCTCTAGTTTGAAATGAAAATGATTTCCAAGTTATGGAAACGGTTTGAAAGCTATATCTTTGATTTAAAGATATAATGAGTTAATCAATTTGACATGGAAATTGTTTTGGAAATCTATGAATGGATCTTTGTGAAACTGGGTGAATTTTGTGGAATAAATCTTTTGCTTAAAGATTTGAGATGGTAACTTGTTTAAACCGTTTGAAGAAAGGTTTTGGCTTTCTTTGAAATTGTGACTTAACTGAAATCCCATATCCATATGTTTTTAAATATTGCACTCATTATTCGGTTTAGCCGGTAGAGGACCTTTGTGTCATATAACCCATTCCGAATAATGATACGACGTTATGGATAGCACTTGAAGACCGGTGGTGAAGACCAGGTATTTGTGAGAACGATAGGATAACCTATCGATTGTATCAGCACCAGCTGATCCCCGGTATGGAGATTCCCTAAGTGATGTGAAGTCCGATCGGGATTGTGGATACCCGGATTGCAAGGGCTTCTTCGAAAGTGCCTTCGATTATGTTCGAACCCGGGACAGACTTGTATGGTTGTAAGTCTCACACTACACTTTGAGATATAAAGCATATTCTTTCAAATACATATCTGTTGGTGGCGGAGAATTTATTCTCTTAGCTTAACACCCTTCTCTGAGACGTACGAGCTCAGAGGTTATGTAGTTGAAGGTAATCAGCGATATACTCCCATTTGGTAGTGTGGCATGCTGAGTGCTGCTGTATGTTAATGATCATTTGCTGATCATTTGTGATCAAAGCATGGCTTTTTTATAAAGCGTAGCTTTGTGGACGAGACTGCATCAGGACCTCACAACCCGAAAATGGTAGAAACAGGAAAGATGCGGCAAGGTTATGAAGGTTGTGCCCTTTAAGGTGTGTCATTCCCTTCTAGTAAAGGGTGGTATCATGGTATGGAGCCCAGATATTTACCTATGTGTTGGGATTCAATCTCATTTACTGTGTGGCTGTTGCCTTGTGGTTTAGAGGCGCCTCAGATAAGGGTCCCAAAGGACCGGGGGGTGGCATACTCGAGTAGTAGTTACCTAGTTACAGAGGTAACCCGGCCTTGTGTTGGCAGAGACCCGATTAGGTTCTCGGGACGTCCCGCCAGAGGCATACCCATGGACAGTGGAAAGTTTCTTAGCCCGACCATTTGTTGGAAAATCCAAAGAAACAATACGTGCCCTGTACGGTTTTAGTTGATTACCTGCCATGGAATGTGGTGGTAACCTGCTATTGAACATGGTAGCTATAGTAGGCATAAGTGCGAAATGCCTATGCTGGCTAAGATTTATAACGTACTTTCGAAATGTTTTCTGCACTTTGCACTTATAATAATAAAATCAAAGAATTTGCGTATCAAGCATGTTTGACTACCATAAGGAGAAATCTCCTCCAGTTCTGCGTTTGCATGGTGTGTGCGGTGGGAGGCCTTATGGTAGTCTCATTTTCTAAAAAGCATTACAGATTTATTTTTAAATTCTATTGTTTGTTTTTAAAAGACCAAATGTTTTTTTTACTCACACTAGTCCCATGACTGACTCGGAGTTTATTGTTCCTTTCCTAAACTCTGGGTGCCCACAATTTTCCACACGGGCAGTCTAGAGTTGGGGTTTTTTTCAGATAGTCAGGTGTTTAGATTATCTAGAGTTAGTTCAGTCTTTGGATCAGGATGAGACTTGCTCATCGTTGTGAAACGTGATGTTGGTTCGAGCTAGCTTTGGATAGGAGCATTGGATTTGGAAATGGAGTTATTATTCCGTTGCTGGAGTTATCTTTCTCTTTCCGCTGTGTCTTGTATCTCTGATAGTGTTGATTTTCATTGTATCATTCTGTTGTATCATATTATATCATATGTTGTATCTGTCAGTGTATCAATGTTATATATTGATATTCTTTTTCTTCCGCTGTGTTGTTTACTTAATAGTGTTCTAAGCTCTGGTGCACCAGATTCGACGTTTGGATCTGCGGCATTGGAATATGAGTGTCGTATTCGGTGCCGATTTTCGAAGGTCGAGTCAGGATCGCTACATCTGGTATCAGAGCTGAGGGGTAAAACTTTAGCTCAGGAGTATAACACATTAAGTAGCTCATTCGAGATAAGGTGAAGTAAACCCTAGAATGAGTATATCCCTAAGATATCCATTCGAATGCCTCAGTAAATTCTCTTACTACCCTCTGATAGTGAGTATGAGTGCGAGAAGAGAACGAGATAGGGGACAGGGGAATACCACTGCAAATGGTCAATACCCTGCAAAAGAGGAAACAATCCTTCTCTATCAATCTCCTTTGATTCGATTCCAAATTCTTTTGATTGCTTCGTGACAACTCCAGAAAGAAGTTTCGGTGTGATGGTGGCCCTACGAATCGTTGTAGAAAATCCTTACTTCGTATCTTCATCGGTTTCTTATCAGCTTTCCATTCTAAACTTTATTGTATTTGAAATTTGGAAAAGAAAATATTAAATAAAATTGGAAATTTTAAATTAAGTTAAATTGATTAGTAGAATATAGGGCTAAATTTGAATTGAATCGATAAAATGATATCGGTTAAAATCAAATTTGAAGTTCTAGCGTAATTTCTTGGGTAGATCAAGGTCCGAAGAGGGACAAGTTGGTATATATTTTGGGATATTCCAACCTAAGTTTGGAATCCATGTCTTGTGTTTAAGAAATTGTAGAAGATTGAATCCCTCTATCAATCTCTTTTTTTTAGCATCTCTTTTCCATTCTTCGATGGTTCGTGGTAGATCTAGGGAGAAGATTTGATATATTTTCATGGGACATAAACTCCAAATAGGTCAAAATTGTTTGTTTGGATGAATTGGTTGCTTTGATTGCTATGGTTAATAGGTATACTTCAGTTCTAAACTAAAATTTTTGAAATTGTATCCATATATCGGTCTATTTTGGGTCTAGATATAATCTACGAATGGTTAGTTATCCCTTCGAACTAACCAGTGCCCTGCGTATTCGTAGATTTGATGACCCAAGTATCCTGTGTAGTATTAAATGAGCTTGTTCTTATATGCATTGTTAATATTCTGATTTAATAAGCCAAATGCAGAATAGATATTCAGTTGATTTGATGAAACATTCTTCCTCTATCTTTGTGTCTCAATGGCAAATTTCGAGGTTGAAATTTCTTTAAGGGTGCAATCTGTAAGATCCCGGATTTTTACTAAGTTTAAATTGATAATTAACTTAACTTTTGATTAGAAATTGCAAAATTAATTTGTAAATTAATTTGGGTTTCTATAAAATTCAAATAAAATGTGTGTGTTTATTTTATTAAAGTAAAAATAAAATTAAATAAACATTTAAATTAGAAATAAAAAGTGTAGAAAAAAATGCAAGGCAATAAGTATTAAAGTTGAAACTAAAAAGTTGAGTTAGAAATATATATTTAAGTTTGAAATAGAAATAAATATATGAGATAAATTATAAAACATAAAGTAAAACACATTAGGAAATTCACACAACATGTTGATCATAAGAGATTCATCTAGAATTCAAATTGGATGATGATTTGTTAAAAGATAAATATCTATGTACAAAAATAAGATAAGTATGAAGCTTGTAGGAGAAGACAAAGCAATTGAAGCAAAGATATCTTTAGTACACAATTTGTAACATTTCAGCTAACAAAGGAAGAAAAAAATCTCTGCCTTGTATTGTACAAACAAAATAAAATATATTCACCTGCAACTTGTTTATATCTATTAACCTGTACACTTCTTTTTTATATTAAGCCTCTTATTTTAGTTCGTCCATCAAAACTGTAAAATCTAAAGTGAATATTATTTTAAAAACTTAAAACAAAATTCAATTTAAACAAACAACAATAGCACAAACCAAATCAGAGATCAAAGAAGGAAGTTCAACTTGCAGTTTTACAAGCCAGTTTCAAAATTTAAGAAGCTATTTTCTTCTTTCTTAAACACCGTGAGTAAACATCCTATTTCAAGATTTAAGTTAAATTAAATTTGTATATGTATGATTCATGATTTAGATAGTGTTTGGCTTGAGTATTCTTTTCAGATTTAACTCTGTATACATATATAAATATGTCTGTATGTTACTTTGTTCTTTGTTTTTGGTTTTAGGGTAGAAAATCATTAAGAAATCCAATACCACTCCATTTAATCATCATTTGACTCCGAAGTTGAAACAAAACAAGTTTGTTTTTACTTGATTTAAGATCTGGAAATAGTTTCTAGCAGTTTAGTATGTTGAAGCATCGGGAAAATTTATTTTTACAAGGAAGTTTCAATTTTTGCTAAATTTCGAATGCAATGATTTGCTACTTCAAACATATAACTCGAATCCTTATTAAAAAATAGGATTTTTATGCCTTGTTTGACGATTTTCAAGTGTGTGATCGGAGGGCACTTACGGGTTGATCGAAAAATGGGTTTCGATCAAGTTCAGGCGATTGGAGGCTCAATTGAGGTCGGATTTTTCGTTGGTGACGGAGGCATGAACGGAGATGCTTGGAAAAATAGTGCAGTGGTGGTCAGGCCACGGTGGTGGCGACGGCGAACGTTTAAATTTTTTTAACCTAGTTTTGTCAAGACTGTTTTCTTCCGATTGATTCGTCGCTAATAATGTATCGAGTATTATAGGATTTTGTGGATTGCTAGAGGGATGGTAGGCGAAGTTGTAGCCGGAGATGCTGGTGTTCCGGTGATCGGCATTGGGAGGACGAACCGTTGATAGTTTTGGGGTTGGTTGCAGTCTCGAATTCCAGGTTTTGATTTAGAACTCGATTTTGATTCGAGTTGCTGTGATGGATTTGGATGATCGTGATCATGTCTAAGGTTGGTAGGCGATGTGTTGAAGGGCTGGTGGATGGCCGGAGATGGCCAGAGTCACGGTGCATGTGCACCGTGCATTTTGAAGTTCTGATGAACTTTGGGTTTTGGGTTGGAAGTGCACTCGGGTTGAGCTCGAGTTATTCCAGTACTTGACTCGAAGCAAGAGAGGAAACAACTCGAAGCATTTTTACTTTGCCTCAGGTTAATTATGACAGGTTTCAGGTTTTTGCAAACCTGATTGAAATTTGAATTTAAAGCAAATTTAAATGAAATTTAAATTATGAGTTAGATTTAAATAAAGTTTAAATCTAGTATGGAGCTTAGATTCAAATAAAGTTTTAAATCTTAAAGTTTTAAAATGAAATTTGGATTTTAAATCTTTAACGACCCACCTTTCATTCCATAGAAAGACGCATCATTAAGAAGAAAGAAAGGGATAAAAAGAGAAAAGATAGCAAAGAAAGAAACAAACAACATCAGAATCTCACAGCGGAACGAATAAATTATATTATATCACATAAAACATTACATAGTATCATATACATCCGAGTTTTACAGCTAATACAACACAAACTAGACAGTTATAGACACCTGTCTAGCATTACAATTCAAGTACATCAGTGAGAACAGATACAACTCAAACACAGCGGAACCACAATATATATCTACACGTCGAAGCCTCCTGCTCCGTATCTCCTCCAGACCTCGTCAAAGCAATCCTGAAACACTTGACTATTCATACATAATATGAGCACCCAAGAGTTTAATAAAACATAAAATAAACACTCGGGTCAGACATGGGTCTGGTGTGAGTAAACGGGGATAAAAGTTGCTTAACTTTTAAAAGAAAAGGTATCACGTAAGACTTCCCACACATAAACATGGAATAGTTTTTACCTTGTGCTAACCAAAACATTTGATAGGAAATCCAGTGATATTATAATAGTGTCTAGGGTTTTCAAGTAAATAAGAAAGAGTTAAAAATTTTACATGAGTAAATTCCAACTATTAGCCACAAAAGTGGGTAATACAAACAAAACCGTAGGGTCTCGTAGGGAAAATGGGTTTCCATCAATGGCAGGGCTACTGGGGTACCGCCCGTCACAGTACGTGGCCTAGATCACTGTACCGAGTAGCCACCCTAACTCCCCTGCAACACAAAGCCGGGACCATTCCTTACCGAACAGTACCGAACAAGACCACCCCGCAGATTGGCCGTCGCCAACTGCCACACAGCCGAAATATAAAGGGACTTCTAGATAGGGTTAAATCTCGTCCCACTTGGGCATGCCCACTTAGCCTTGCTGCACCTCCCCTGTTTTAGCCATTCCCGGTTGATGAGGCTTGAGGCTACGATTACCTTTATAGTACGCATCAATCTTAGAATGCTCATCGTCCACCTAACAATGTTCTGAAAGCATTCAGTCCATACAAGTTCGTTCCGGGTTCGAACGAAACCGAAGGCATTATCTCGTTACACTCGTTTTGGAATCACCCTCAGAGTTAACGACGATAACCCTTGCACTCTAAATCACCATCTCGAACCTGAAAGTACTATTTCGTCAAAATCATCACGGAATCACCCTCAGAGTTATACTGACGAATAGTCCTTACACCTCGAGTCTTCACTCTTCACTTGATATTCACGACCTAACATTTAATTTGGATCGATGTGGTTTTCGGAATTCCAAATTTGGAAATCTGATCCCGGTCTCATCGAAATCCAAACGCCGTCTTAATGTCCAAGTGAATTTAGTTTAAACAATTAATTCAATTCATCGTTATCTATTACACATAGATAGATAATCATATATCACAATAGATAATCACATTCTCATCATAAACAGATAATCTGTATCATAATCACAACAGATAATCACCACAGCCAGATAATCCATATTATCATACTTTATCTAGACATCCATATCATATAGATACAACTCATCTCATTACTGAGATCTCAACCATTCAAAGCAATATCAATATCATCCATAAGCATTGATTTATTGACCATCATCTATAATTAATTTAAAATGAATTAAATTAGTTGCCTCTATCACTAATTAATTTAAAACAAATTAAATTATTACCACATCTATAAATCCTACTTAATATCCATTAATTAATTAACCCAGTTAATTAATTATTCACTAAGTATTCAACTTGATTAAACACCTTGATTAATCATTCTAATTATAATATGTAATTGGTCCTTAATTAATTTTCACAAAATTAATTAACCTTAATCATAAGTAATTAACATTTAATTACTTCATTTATTAATTAATAATAATTTATTACATTTATCCTTAATTAATTATATTAATTAATCACTTAATTATCAATTATTCCTTAATTAATCAATTCTTAATTACATCATTAATTATATTAATTAATGATCTCTAATTAATCTTTAAATCAATTACTTAATTTAAAATTAATTACATTTAGTAATTAATCTAAAATTTAAAATACAATTATTAACCACCCTTGATTAATATTAAATCAGTAATTAACTGCCCTTAATTACTCATTAACAAATTAATTATTCCACAACTAATTATCTTCATTAATTAATCCCTTCATTAATTACAAAAGTAATTATCCAAATTACTTAATTAAAAATCATCTCTCACTAATTACATTCCAGTAATTATCATTTATTACTTCTCAAAGTGATCATGCTCCATTAATTACATTAAGTAATTACTCTCATTAAATCATCAAATGATTTCTTAAATTAATAAAACTAAATTAATTAATTTAAACAAATCACATTATCATAATTAATTACAATAAGTAATAAATTTCTTAATTACTTTTATCAAGTAATTATACTTAACACATTACAATTGATTTTCTTCAATTAATTAATATAATTAATTATCCAAAATTAATCACATAAATTAATTACTTATTTATCCTTAAATAATTATCTTTATTAATTAACAACATTATCTTAAATTATTTACTTAAGAAATTAATCTTAGATTAATTACCATTAATCATCTCTAATTAAAATTAATTCTAAATCATTATTTAAAATCAAATAAATAAGTAAATTTCTTAATTAAATTCTTTTATTATCTTAATTATTCTAAGATAATTTATTTACTTATTAATTACTTCATTAACATTCAAATGAAATTAAAACAATACATTTCTAAATTAAATTCAAATTCCATTTTAATATTTAAGATTTCAAAATGTTTAACTATTTAAACATTATCCAAATTTAAATAAATTATAAACCTTAAGTGAAGAACTAACATTACTTATATACAATACATATATAAGAAAAGGTTTTAAAACTAATTTACTGAAATTTTATTAAAGGAAATAAAGCTTTAAAATAAATTGATTTTCAAATTTAAAGTTAAACGCTTTATATCTTTAATTCAAATATTACAGAAAAGAACTCTTTCAAGTTTAAACCTTTATTTGAAATCAAATTCATTTTTAAATCTATTTTTAAAACATTTGAATCTGTCCAATATTTAAATTTCACAAATCTGATTTGAATTTAGGATTTAAATCCAGTAACCTTGAACTATATTGTAGGCTTGATTTTTTTAAAAACTAAATTTAAATCTTACCTAAATTTAAAATTTTCATTTTTAAAACTTTGAATTCAAAAGCTCACTTGCATTCAAATTCATCCTAACTTGGAATTTAAATCCTTGTTTAAAATCCTGTTTTAAAAATTTAAATTCATTCAAGTTTTAAAATTGCACATTTACAGGTTTTACAACCTGAACCTATACTTACCCGAGACCCCTCAAAATAACTTCGAGTTATTTCCCTAAGTGCTTCGAGATAGAACCACAAACACCCAAGAGAAGCTTCGAGTCACAACACAGCACAAACCAAAAGTTCACCAGAGTTAAAAATATGCACGGTGCATATGCATCGGTGCTCAGATCATCTCCAGCTACCCTAGGCAACCTCACCACGTCGCCGATCATCCTCTGACATGATCACGACCTTCAAAAATCCACTACAGCTTGAAAAACAAATTTGAGATAGTTGAACCAAACCTGGAACACTCACTACTGCATCACCTCCAAAACCTGTCAACAGCTAGAAAATCCACCTCCGATCATTTGAGACACCGCGACTCCGGCCATAGCTCCAACTACGCCTCCTCTTCCTAATCCCAAAGGCTTGCATCACTCGATGCAACAGAGAACCTAAAAATTAAAAAAAAAACCAACTTTAGAAACTAGGGCTTGAAACCTATAAAACACTATTGCCGTAGCCACCCACTTCTGATCATCTACTACCCAATTTTCCCCCACTCTCACATCAATCCTCCACCTCCAGACAGAACCACACAAACCCAAAAGCACTAGGCAAACAGATAAGTCCAAAAACTCCCAATTTGATCAACTCAGAAATGCACCCTCAACAGTTGACTAAAAATTTTGATTTCTGTTTTAAATTCATGATTTTATATATGGATTCAAATTAAAACCCTGATTTAATAATTTAGGCAGTTTTGAAATCTTGCTTATTGAAAATATAGATTGCTGTTAGTGTTTCAAAGGCTACAGGTTTTTCAATTTAACTTAATTTAACTAAATCATAATTTACCAATTTAAATTTATATTAAACAAACATATTTTGTTTACCCAACAAATCCTAACAGAGAATTAAATCCAGAGGAAATGAGTTTTACATTAACAATCTTAGTTTTTAAAAAAAACAACAACAGATATCCAGATTCCAGGCAACAACAACATATATACATATTTATATATGCTCACACAAAACATTCATCAACATACAATCACATAACATAATTATTCCTATATATTCACTTGCAACTGGTAACTTAAAGCTCTCTGCATTGAGGTTACTCACTTCTAAAAAGAAACAGGGCAATTTCATCCAAAACAGTTTTGATTTCTGTAAACTAGAACTTGAGTTCTGGAAAATTTTGTTTAGTTTTGATTTTTAGAAAGAATATTGTTTTTAAAATAAAGAAGTTTACTCACATTTTTATTGCAGAAGCAAAGAATAACTCAGAGATGCATTTTCATTATTTCTGGAACCTGTTTTGAAATGCTTGCTGAAATCTGGGTTTTACCCCCAATTTGGTTGTTGAATTTACTTGTTGAATTAAAACTGCATTTGCTTCCAGTTTGATTACTGAATTATTGCATACAGATCCATCTTCATATGCTTGAGTTGTACTTTAATTTGATGTTGAAAATTGCTTTCAGATTTGTAGATTTTAACAGGATTTGGATTTTCAGAATTTATATTCAAATTGATGGTAGATTTTTGAGTTTTCTTTCTAAAGTCTGATTTCATTTTCAAATGAAGCTAATGTTTAAACAAAATGGATTGTTAGGTTTCTTTTATCTACAATAATTATTTCAAAAAATAAATTAACATGCCACTTGTTACTTAAGTAAGACAAATGATTTACAAGTGTATTCTCTATGTGTTAAATGCTTAACACATATTCATTTTAATAATAAAAAGAAATTTCTTAATTTTATAAAGGTTTTTAAATTCATTTCGTACTTAATTTAACATGTTTTAAATGTTTTATTACAATATTTAGCCTTACATGTTCACATGAAAACTTCTTTTATAAAATTACTCATTTTAATGTTTGTTTCAATATTTTTAAAATAATATTTTTATAACTAAATTTCAAAAGAGAAAATTTAAAAAGAAAAAGGAATGTTGAATTCATTTTATTCAAAAGTTTTCAAACTAAAATATTATAATCCAATATATAAGAACTAAGTCTATTTCAAAATAATTTTTAAAATAAAACAAAATAAACTTTTGTTATAAAATAAAATTTAAACTTTTATATTTTTAAACAAAATAAATATTAACTTATATTTCCTTTTGAAAATATAAGATAGACTTTTAAATTAACTTTTGAAAAGTTTTCAATACTAATTTCAATCAATTTAATTAATTCATAATTTACACACACATATATATATAATAAATTTGAAAATATTTTTATTGAATATAAATTTAAATTAAAATCAAAACTCCTATTTACAATGTATACACATATATACATTATAAATAAAATATCCTTTTCAAATAAGCTTAGATTGACAATTTTATCATTTAAATATTTTTAACATTTGAAAAGAATAAAATTCCCAAATATAAAGTTGTTATTATTATAAATTTTCAAAAGAATATCATTTAACAAACCAAATAATTATTAATCTTCAAAAGTTAATTTCTGTTTGAATTTGATTATTAAATCAACTTTCACATTGTAGAATAATTATTAATGAAATTATTAAATAAATATTGCCCAAATTTCCGGTACATTACGTTCCTCCCCCCTTAAAAGATTTTCGTTCCCAAAATTTAAAAGCAAAGGTAATTTAATAATCCCTTACATATTTTAATTTTAAAATAGCAATATGCTATCAGCCAAATACTAGCAACCATAGCATCCAATTCAAACAAACAATTCTAACTATCCAGCCAAAATTCTGGATAGGATTCCCCAGAGTTGCCCAGGTATAAACACTGGGACACTCGCTCTACAGAATCTAAACTGGCTACACCACTCAGATCTAGAGCTCCTGTGTATCTAGATCAACAAATCTAAATAGGACACTGGACCACGGACTAGTCCTGATTAAGTTCCAAATCTCTCATAACTACTGATCCTAAAATCAGTGATAGACCATATACGTACTTCCTCGGAGATACATGAAAAACATAACAAATTCCAGCCATCCGAACTGGAAATTCAATCCTGTAGACCAAACACTCAACCCTTAAGAGAATGCAAAAAGATCCAATACTCTTATCCACAAATCTCTCCTGTCGATCATGGGCTGCCTTCAACCTTCTTGATCAATCCAATCTTCGCAGATGTTTCACGGAAAAAATATAGACAAATAAATAAACGATCTCCAGATCCCACTCAACAAAATGGTTCTCCCAATATCCATCAAAATCCACAACACAAACTCTACTACACAACATCAGAAGACTTCAAACATACTACTCTTATCCGGAAAACAAAACAGATGCACAAAACAATCAAGCCTCCAGATTAAAATGAATTTCCTGTAGAAATCCATTGATCCCAGACAAAACTCAAATTCCCAAAGAATCGGGTGTTGCTTCTATTCCGGAATAGCTGCCACTATGCTTCCGCTGCGCAACTCTGATTTGAGAATGTTATTGATGAACATAAGTACATACTTGATCAACTTTTCCCGGAAACATTGTTCATCAAATTCCATAAAATCTCAGTGACCTATCCTATTCGGTCACAAACACCACAACAAAAATTCAACCAGAAAACTAGATCCGATCAATCCTGCTAGCTTAAACAGATCTCTCTCTCAAAGAGCCCTCCTACTATGCTGAACCATCGGTAAAGCTCCAAGAACCCAGTCGAAACAGATCTCAATCTCTCGATGCGGATGCAAATCTTAATTCCTTCGAAGATATCCATAGAAATACCAAACCATGTCGATAACTCAAACATCCTCTAGAGATGCTTCAATCCAAACAAAAATTACTCAGAGAACTTCCGAACCATCGCAAGTCACTTTTGCGATCCCACTCTGTTCAGATTCCAAGAAATCGTTCTCTCTTCAACAAACAGAACAGCTTAAGCCTTCTAACCAAAGAAGAAGCTAGTTGTGACGACCAGTCTTTCATTCCACAGAAAAACGTATCATCAATAAGAAAAGAAAGAGATAAAAATAGAAAGATAGAAAGAAAAGAAACAACAATCACCAGAATCTCATAGCGGAAACGAACAAAATATAATATTACGTATATCCCATACATAATTTACATATCAGAGTTCACAAAATAATACTACTCCATTACATCAGCCATTCATAATAGTTCTTACAACCCAAACAACTCAAAACATAACACCCAAAATGCCACTACAGCGAATATAGATAGATAGTACGTCTGGACTCCAGCTCCAGCCTCCAAAACATATGCTAATCCAACCTAATCACTTGGCTACTCATAAAAATTTGAGTACCCAAGAGTTTATGAAAAAGAAATAAACTTCGGGTAAGACATGGGTCTGGTGTGAGTAAATCAGTTAAAGTTGTTTAATTTTAAAAATCATTTGAAATAAAATGTATCACGTAATACTTCCCACAAATAAACATGGGTAAGTTTTTACCTTACGCTAACCAAAACATTTGATAGGAAATTTAGTGATATTATAATAGGGTGTAGGGTTTTCAAGTAAATAGAAAATAACTGAAATTGTTACATGATTGAATTCCAGCTACTAGCCACGAAAGTGGGTAATACAATCAAAACCGTATAGTCTCGTAGGGAAATTGGATTTCCATCAATGGTAGGGCTACTGGGGTACCACCCGTCACAGTACGGGGCCTAGATCACCGTACCGAAGATCACTCCCGATCCCCTGCAACACAAGGCCGGACCCATCCCTTACTTGATAGTTCCGAACAAGACAACCCCGCAGTTGTAGCCAACAACTTCCCACACAGCCGAATAAATAATAAGGGACTTCTAGACAGGGGTAAATCTCACTCTCAAGTGGGGGCTACCCACGAAGCCTTGCTGCATCTCCCCAATTTTAGCCATTCCCGGCTGATGAGGCATGAGGTTACGATTACCTTTATAAAGAACTCATCTCTTAGAATGCCCTTCGTCCACCTGACGATGATCTGAAAGCATTCAATCCATACAAGTTCGTTCCGGGTTCGAACGAAACCGAAGGCATTATCTCGTTACATTCGTTTTGGAATCACCCTCAGAGTTAACGACGATAACCCTAGCACTCTGATTCTCCATCTCGAATCTATAAGTACTATTCCGTCAACTCATTAAGGAATCACCCACAGAGTTATACTGACATATAGCCCTTACACCTCGAGTCTTAACTCTTCACATAATATTCACGACCTAACGTTATTTGGAACCGATGTGGTTTTCGAATATTCCAAATATGGAAATCCGATCCCGGTCTCATCGAAATCCAAAGCGTGTCTTTTAGGTCTAAGTTGTTTTAACGGTTTAAACAATTCAATTCAGAATTTGAACATAGGATCACATAACATTATCAATAGATAATAACCAATATTTATCACAGATATACAACATCTCATCATAGAATATAACTCAACTCTCAGTCAACAAATATCAACCATATACAGATATCAATACAAATTATCATCCACAAGCAAGCACTACTTAATTCATATCATAATTAATTTAATTAATTTAAATTAAATTAATTACTTAAGAATTTATCAATTAATCTTGCTTAACCAAACATTAATTAATTAATCCCAATTATTTAATTAATTAATCACCTCTTAATCATCTTATTATTAATTAATTACTACTTAATTAATTAATAATTTTTATTTAATTATCAATTACTTACTATAATTATTTATTAATTAAACTTCGATTAAAAATTAATCATTCCCTAATTGGTTATTAATTAACCCTTAATTTAGAATTAATTACCTTAATTAATTCTTAATTACCTTAATTAATTCTTAATTAATCACAAATTAATTTATCTTAATTACTAGGTT
The DNA here is from genome assembly GCA_030765085.1 of Allium cepa. Classification (NCBI taxonomy): domain Eukaryota; kingdom Viridiplantae; phylum Streptophyta; class Magnoliopsida; order Asparagales; family Amaryllidaceae; genus Allium; species Allium cepa. The sequence goes on from CM060937.1 coordinate 9,176,570, forward strand.
AATTATTCCTTAATTAACCTTAATTATTTAATTAATTAAGACTTAATCATTAATTAATTTACAATTAATTATAAATTAATTAATCTATAATTACTTGATTAATTAACTCTTAATCAATTAATTAATTAACTTCTTAATCACTAATTTATTAATCATTAATCAATTAATTAATCAAATATTAATTACTTATGAATTAGCCTCAAATTAATTAATAAATTAATTAACAACCTATTAATTGTCATTTAATTTAGTCCTTAATTACCTATTATATAATTCATGATTAATTAATTAAATCTTAACAATTAATTAACCAAAATTAATTAATTAATTCCATCACTAAATTACTATTTAATTTAAGTAAACTTTAAATTTAAAAATCTAATTAACTTCAAACAAATCAATGTTCATTCCTTTTAAAACCCTTACCTATTTTAGTATTCAAAATAAACTTAAACTTAAAACAAAATTAAAGTTTTAAAAACAAGTTTAAACTTGTCTTCATAAATTAGCTTAAAGCCCGGCCCAATATCACTACACAGACCCAACTCCATCTCCTTCCTACCTCTCACCATACTTCCCTGAACCCAACACTCCAACCACGCAACAACTCACCCCTCAACCCGAGCCACACACGACAAACACGCGACCCAAACACGTGCCTAACTCGAGTCACCCACTTGCGTTTGAACGAAACAACAGACACTCCCCTACCTCGTGCACAACAACGACAACGACTCGGTCCCTAACTTGATTGTTGATGCTTTTAATCTTGAATAAGTTGATGCTAAAACTTTGTGATTGTTGCAGAAATTAGTTGAAGATGTGAAGAAGTTCAGATTTTTGGAGAGAAGAATGTAAAATTTCTTTTTTAAAAAAAATGAGAGAGTAGGCATGAATGATTTGTTTTATAAAATTTTTAAAGAAAAGAAAAACTATATTATGACACTTGTCAAATTAATGGTTAAATTCCTAACACATGTTTTATTAATAAGCTTAGATGTTAACATGTGTTTTATTTCATGCAAAAATGAAATTTAATATTTACTTAATTGATTTTCTTATATATGTTTATATTTAAATCCTTAGAAAAATTAATTTCCTTTTTTTAGATAATGAATATAAAACCAATGTTATAACATAATTAAAATTATGAGAATATAACTTAGTACTCCAAGTATAATTTTAGAATAAAAATTAACAAAGTTCAAATCTTTTAATATATCAATTCAAACACAAATTGAATTTTAAAAATCCAATTCAAAATCAAATTTGGTATGAATAAAATCTTAACACATTCAATTCCTTATATTAGTTGTAACGACCAAGAAATTTTATTAATTAAAATTTGAATATTTAATTAATTTTAAATATTAATAAGTGAATTTATAAATCGAATAAATTTTATTTCGAATAATTGGATTTAATTGGATAATTAAATCAATAAATTAATATGTGAAATTACAGAAATAATTGAAAATTGGGTTAAATATGATTGAAAATGATTTGTAAAATTTTATAATATCATATTGGAGTTAGAATGATATTTTAGAACTTTTAAAATCAAATTAAAAGTTAATTTGTGAAAACTGAATATTTTAATATTTAATTATCGACTGTAAAATAGCTAATTTTTGAACAGTCTCAGAATTGGACGAAACTAGTTTCATTGGATCCGTAATAGTTGGTTATTATCGGATTTCAATTTTCGTAGCAATCGGAGTTATCGTTTGATCGTGGCAGCTCGAAACGCTTCGAAATTGTTTGAATATTAATTTGGCGAGTTAAAATAGCCATTTTTCAAACAGTGTCGGATTTCGAAAAAACTAGTTTCATCGGATCCGTAATGTGATATTATTATAAGGTTTCAAATTTCATGTCAATTGGATTTACCTTTCGTCCGGTACAAGCTAAAACGCCTAGAAAATCGTTTAAATCCGTTTAATTCAAATTGAACATTTATTGCCATAACTCGCACAGATGACCGAATTAGCTTCCGAAACATGTTCCATTGTGTCCGGAACGCGGGATAAACCCTAGGAACGTCGGTCACCGCGCGTAAATCGGAGTTCGGAAATTCCGGAATGAATAGTGTTTCGTTCGTTTTTCAATATATAGCACTTCATTTATTTCACTTCGAAGAAAATTCCAAAACCCTAACCCTAAGTTCAGTAGCCGCATCCTACAACTTTCAAAGGCCAGAAATTCGTTTCAATCTTCCCTTATAATCTTCCTGTGACGACCGCCCATGACTCCCGCACCAAAACAAGGAAATAATGCGCTGAGAGGCGTGCCAGGCAGCCATGGGTGACCGTCAAGGGTAGAATAAACATCGCAGAATCTATCGCATAACTCACAGCGCATGGATAAAATACAATAGAGAAATATATGTATAGTGAAGCTTCATAACAGAATATCATCAAATAAGCATCTTAGAAGTTTGATACAATCATCAGAACAATCAATACATCAAAACCTCACTACAAAGCACTCAGAGTATATACAGCGGAAAAACCCAGTACATAATATGAAATAATATGCAAAAGCCTCCTGCTCGTCTTCGTCATCATCAACGTAGATCTCCAAGAATAGCACCTGTCACCTGCTACCTAGTCTGCCCATCCCAACATGGATGAACAGCCCAAGGTAATAAGAGGAGACATAAAACCTTGAGTCAGACAAAGTCTTAGTGAGCAGTAAATCAACTATCAAACATACCAAAAGAGTATAAGGGATAAAAGGAATAGGAACCAAACCATCCCACTCCACCTCTTTCTACAGTGATAGCTCCCAGACACACATTAAGGAGAAGCAAGCATAACATTGCAGGCAATTAAAGTAAAGCAATAATCACTCGAGTCAAGGTCGATGTTTTCCAAATACAAACCCCCAACCCTAAACCAAGATCAGATAAGCACCCAGAAAACACCGCTCTTGAGACCGAATGACGATACAACCAAACGTCCAACCATCCATGACTCTGGCTATCACTGTTAACCTTGCTTCGAAATCACCGTTAATTGAATGACCGACTCCTTCCTGAGCCATCTATCAAGGGCTAATGGTAACCCCGGTTCTAGACATAACTCCGCACGTCATCATGACCCGTGCCTAGGAATTTTCGCAACTACCCAGAGTACTCGACCACCTACCTGTAGTCTTTAGGGTGTCCAGACCACCTACCTGTAGTCTTTAGGGCAACCCTTGTACTCTTGCTTTGAGTCTGCTAGAACCTTCAACAACGATGAAATCCAAGCCTTCTAGTCATCCTCCTTGACGACTATTCTCAACCTAGCCCAAACTACCTCTTGAGCCATCCATTATCAATCAACTCGAACTACCCTTCAGGTTATCAACATGCTTGGAGTAATCCTTCTCGATTATACCAAGGTTACATCACATCATGCCTCGCCTCATCTTCATCATAGCAAAGGCTCATCTTAACATCATGGTTTGCCTCATCGCATCATGGCAAAATTCCATCTCAACATCATCCAATCCATACATATGAGCTTCAACATCCACTACATATGCCTTAAGCAACTTTCACCATTCAAAAGCCTCTTCCGTAGCTTTTGAATCGTCTTTGACCATACTTGTCCAAATCTATCAACTAGATAATTCATTCACAACAATCAAACAAGGCAAACATTAATCCAAACAAATAAGTAATCAATCAAGATCTAAATAGGCATTTATAGCTAAAATGGCAATTTCGTAAATAAATGATCATGGATCTAACATACATGACTCAAGGGTTTTTAGCATAGATCTAACAAATATAAATCATGGGTTTTGTCTCTACAACTTGATAAATGAACTTGCATAAGTAAACATCTTCATAAGTAATGGATCTACACTTGGATCTAAAGAAATATGCATAAAATCACTATCTACAACACTCCAACAAACCACCAATCCAATATACTCCTTTGGGTCCGCGTGAGAGATAACCACCACTCACCAAATCACCCAAACACTACAAAAACTATCAACTCCAGATCTGGACAGCGAAGATCTAAGCTTGATTCGTCGAAATCCCGCTTGAAACGATGAAATCTAGCTTGGTTAGATGAAGATCTTCAACTTTGGCTCTTGGATCTTCGATCTTGAATGGATGTTAGAACTAGATTGGAATGGAGAAAAGGAGATGAAGAAATGCTGTAGTCGAGCTCTCAAAATGGCAGCACTTCGTTGCTTCAAAATCCGGTGCCAAAAAGTGAGCCAAACCCCTCTATTTATAGGCTGAAATTCCCCATGAGTCGTCCGCCCCTATGAGTCATCCACGACTCATGACTCAACGACTCAAGCCACTACGACTCACGACTCAACGCAGCTCAAGGCAATACGACTCAACACACACACGACACAGCATGCACACGACTCAAGCCCCTACCGACTTAACTATGTTGCCGACTCACGACTTAACACTACACTGGGCCACACGACCTAGTTCCCTGCTGACCTAACACTAAGTCGTCTGGACGACTCAACTACCAACGACCTAAGCCTTAACTCCTTAAGCCGCTAACCTATGAGTCGGCATCCCCTAAGCCGTTAGTTCCTTTAGGTCGGCCAATCACCTTAAGTCGTTCCATCCTATGAGTCGGTCCAATACATGAGTCGGTCACCTCTCTTACTCAGTCACCCCAATGAGTCGCCACTCTACTAAGTCGCTAACTCCTCTAACTCTCTAACTCTTAGGTTGGTCACCCCTATGAGTCGGTTATCCTATGAGTCGCTCACTACCTTGACTCGGTCCAAACCTTAAGCCGCTGCCTACTAACTCGTCTACTGTCTTAGGTCGCAACATGTTAACACCTTAACTCGTCCAACTGCTAACTCGTCCAAACTTCTATAGCTTGCCCACACAACTTAGGCTATGGACGACATAAACAACACTAACAACCTAGTAATTCTGCGATTATATCGACACGTAAAATACGGGTCGTTACATTCTCTCCCCCTTAGGAATTTCGTCCCCGAAATTCCAAACAAACAACAGCAATCGAAGCTATTCTGCATGCCTACCATCCATAGCAACCAACAAACCATGCATCCAATTCTAGCCTAGCATGCAGAATTCTAAGACTTAGAACAAGCTACAAATTCATGAGATGTCACGACACCTTAGGGCCATACCTTGAAGAGTTCAGGATGAGCTGCCTTCATCCTCTCTTCCTCCTCCCACGTACAGTCGTCAACATCATCACTCCATTGTACCTTGAGCAACGTAATCGTCTTCCTCCTAAGCTGTTTCGTGTCGGTTTCAACAACACAAAGCGGCTTACGAGGTCTCGTAACAACTGGATCAACCTCCAAGTCTTCACAGCTATCAGCAGAAACCACTACAGTTGGGTCATGCACATACTTCCGTAGATAAGATACATGGAAAACACTGTGCACACCCGCCATCTTTTCCGGTAACCCCAATCTATAAGCGAGCTTTCCAATTCGCTCGATAGTCGGGAATGGTCCAACAAATCTCGGAGTTAACTTTCCTTTCTTTCCAAATCGAATAACATTCTTCAGAGGAGAAATCTTCACAAAAACCATATCACCTACGTCGAATTCCAAATCCTTACGACGATTATTGGAATAACTTTTCTGACGATCTTGGGCTGCCTTCATTCGTTGCCGAATGATCCCTATACAATCCGAAGTCCGTCGAATCATCTCTGGCCCAAGTATCAGTTTTTCTCCAGTTTCCAACCAACATGTCGGAGAGTTACACGGTCTTCCATACAGTGCTTCATATGGTGCCATACCAATACTTGACTGGTAACTGTTATTGTATGCAAACTCCACCAAATGAAGATGATCTTCCCACGATCCTCCGAAATCCAAAACACATGCTCTGAGGAGATCTTCCAAAACTCGGTTGACTCTCTCAGACTGACCATCTGTTTGAGAGTGGTAAGCTGTACTCAAACACAACTTAGTTCCCAAAACTTTCTGGAAGCTCTTCCAAAATCCACTAGTGAACAATGGGTCTCGATCGCTCACTATACTCTTCGGAATACCATGGAATCGAACTATCCACTTAACATACAACTCAGCCAACTTTGATGCAGTCCTAGTCGATCGAACAGGAATGAACCTTGCACTCTTAGTTAAACGATCTACAATGACCCAAATCCCTTCATTCCCTGTTCTGTTCTAGGTAGACCATCGATAAAATCCATCGACACTTGCTCCCACTTCCATGTAGGAACCTCTAATGGCTGAAGTAATCCACTGGGCTTCTTCTGCTCAGCTTTCACCAACTGGCAATTCATACACTTGGAAATAAAATTTCCAACATCCTTCTTCATACCTTCCCAATAATAGGTTCTCTTCATATCCCGATACATCTTATTTCCACCCGGATGAATCGTCAACTTCGAGTGATGACTTTCCCTAAGGACTTCATCTCTCAGTCCATCCACATCGGGAACAACTAGTCATCCTCGCTTTTGAAGCCAACCCTCTCGATCGACTTCAAATCCTTTATCCTTTTCTGGATTCAATCCATATTCCAATTCTCGGATAATCTTGACAAGCTTATCGTCTCGCTTTTGGCTCTCGCCAATTCTCTCCACAAGAGTAGGCCTTATCGATAAGTTTGCCGACATCTCTAGTTCCAATTCACATCTAGGCCTGAAGTCAAATTCAGCCAAATACTCTAGACTCTTCCATTCTGAAAACATGGCTCCTAATCCTGCATGTCTTCGACTTAACGCATCTGCCACTGCGTTGCCTTTTCCCGGAGTATAGGCTATACCAAAATCATATGATGCTAAAAATTCTAGCCATCGTTGCTGTCGGAGATTCAAATCCTTTTGGGAGAACAGATACTTCAACGACTTATGATCCGTAAACAACTCGAATCGAACTCCCAATAGGTAATGTCTCCACATCTTCAAAGCAAAAACAATCGCCGCTAACTCCAAATCATGAGTCGGGTAATTCCTTTCATGCGGCTTCAGTTGTCGACTAGCATACGCAACAACTTTATCCTTCTGCATCAGCACTGCTCCAAGTCCAGTACCACATGCATCGGTGTAAACCACCATCTCATCATTCCCACTTGGAATAGTCAAAACAGGAGCACTTATCAGTCGCTCTTTCAGGATTCCAAAAGCTTGCTCACACTTAGCATCCCAACAGAACACTTGGTTCTTCTTCGTCAATCCTGTTAATGGTGCAGCTATCTTGGAAAAGTCTTTGATAAACCGACGATAATATCCTGCTAATCCAAGAAAACTTCTCACATCAGATGCATTCTTAGGTCTAATCCAATCCTGGATCGCTGCCACCTTAGCGGGATCAACCGCTATTCCATTTCCAGAGATAACATGGCCTAAGAATCTCACTTCACTCTTCCAGAAGTGACACTTCGAAAACTTAGCCTTCAGCTGATGTTTCCGTAAGATTTCCAAAACAATACGCAAGTGCATCTTGTGCTCTTCTTCAGTTCTGGAATAAATCAGAATATCATCCACGAACACAAGTACGAACTTGTTCAACTGATCTCTAAATACTCTATTCATAAGATCCACAAAATATGCTGGTGCGTTAGTCAAACCAAACGGCGTTACCAGCCACTCATAAAAACCGGATGGTGTCCTAAAAGCAGTCTTCGGCACACTATCCTTAGATACTCTCAACTGGTGAAATCCCGTTGCCAAATCCATCTGAGAAAACACCTTAGCCTCGTGAAGCTGATCAAACAAGTCATCTATTCTCGGCAATGGATACTTGTTCTTCTTAGTCACCTTATTCAGCTCACGATAATCCATACACAACCTCAACGATCCATCCGCTTTGGTTGCGAACACAACTGGTGCACCCCATTCGGACACACTACGCCGAATGAATCCTTTTTGCAAAAGGTCATCAACTTGCACCTTCAACTCTTGCTGTTCCCTAGGCGCCATCCGCCTAAGAGGCATCACAACGGGTCTGGCTCCCTCAACTAGATCGATACGAAACTCGATCTCCCCATGCGGCGGTAATCCTTTGACTTCGTCAAAGACATCCTCAAATCCATTCACAATAGGCACCGATGACAGTCCATCCCGTGGAACAACCAGCGAATACATGAAGCTCATGAAGACGCGTTCTTCATGCTTACATCGTATCACAACCTTTCGTTCTTCCACATTCCCGACTGTCACCTCCAGCCTCTCACAGTCAATCCTTGCCGCATACTTCCTAAGCCAGTCCATACCCAAAATAATTCCGAACCCCACAAAGTTCAGAACAAAGCAATCACAAGCAAAAGAGCAATCATGACTCGACACAACTAAACCACGGCATATCATACACAAACAGGACGAACCCCCAACTGGATTAGTCACAACCAATGGTCTATCAACAATATCCGGTTCCAAACCTAACCGGCCTACAAGATCATCACAAATAAAAGAATGCGACGCTCCAGTATCAAACAACACTCTAACTGGAACACCACAAATAGAAAGAGTACCTTGAGCCACCACACTCTTCCCCTTTTCTTCAGCAGTAGGAGCTTTTGAAGACGACGGCACAGCTCCCATAGCATAAGCTTGTACAATCTGCCTATCTTTCCTTGGTTCTGGGCAATCCTTCTTGATATGTCCCAGCTTATCACAGTTGTAACACTTTCCCGGCACCTTGGGATTCTTGCAATCTCTGAAGAGATGGCCCTTCTGCTGACAGTTGTAGCAGGTCACTTCACCCTTCGGCTTCTTCTGGCCATCCTTACCCTTCTGTTGCTACTGCTTCCTCTTCTTGTTGCCACCTTGCTGTGGTTTAGATCCTTCCTTGGTTACAGCAACAACAGGACTCTCCCTAGGAAACAAACTCTCATGCCTGAGAGCTTTCTCCACAAGCTTCTCAAACGGATCGTCCAGATGATCCACCAACTGTCTTCCAAGATAAGCATCCAAGCCGGTCAGAAACTTCTCATTCTTCTGATAGGGAGAATCAATATACGATCTGGCATACTTGGATAAAGCTTCAAACTCAGAAACATACTCAAGGACCGATCTCCCACCTTGCTTGAGCTCTACAAACTTCTTGAACAAAACAGATTTCTGAGCTGTAGAGATAAACTTAGCCTCAAATCTGACTTGGAATTGCTCCCAAGTAATCTCCTCCTCCGGAGTATCAATGGTGATAGAATTCCACCAATCTGAAGCTCTCCCTTGAAGTTGCCTTCAAGCTTCCTCTTAGTTGCATCCTCGATTCCCAAATCACCAAAGATCCTCCTACAAGTATCAATCTATCTCTGTACTTCAATAGTTGATTCCGTTCCCAAGAAAACCTTTCCTCCAAGAGAAGTATAGTCCTTACAAAGCTTAGTAAAATCCACCGGTCTTGGAGCTTGAACTTGAACTCCAACATCTACTGATGACCCCGAAGCTGGTATCCTCCTCATGATCGAAGTCATCATGGCTTCAAACATAGCTCCATAATCAGTAGCTTCCCCAGTAGCACGGTTTTCTCTAGCAGCTGGTCTCCCTCTTCGACTCATCCTTAATATCTACAAAAAGGAATGATTAGAACACCTTGAGAAACAACTGCATGAGGAGTTCAAATCCTTCTAAACTACTATATTATATATAGTAATCATTCATCAAAATACAATTACGTCTCTCTTACGTAGTTACGTCAGCCAGCGTTGGCTAAAATCGATTAACCAAAGATCTGATACCAAATGTGACGACCGCCCATGACTCCCGCACCAAAACAAGGAAATAATGCGCTGAGAGGCGTGCCAGGCAGCCATGGGTGACCGTCAAGGGTAGAATAAACATCGCTTAATCTATCGCATAACTCACAGCGCATGGATAAAATACAATAGAGAAATATATGTATAGTGAAGCTTCATAACAGAATATCATCAAATAAGCATCTTAGAAGTTTGATACAATCATCAGAACAATCAATACATCAAAACCTCACTACAAAGCACTCAGAGTATATACAGCGGAAAAACCCAGTACATAATATGAAATAATATGCAAAAGCCTCCTGCTCGTCTTCGTCATCATCAACGTAGATCTCCAAGAACAGCACCTGTCACCTGCTACCTAGTCTGCCCATCCCAACATGGATGAACAGCCCAAGGTAATAAGAGGAGACATAAAACCTTGAGTCAGACAAAGTCTTAGTGAGCAGTAAATCAACTATCAAACATACCAAAAGAGTATAAGGGATAAAAGGAATAGGAACCAAACCATCCCACTCCACCTCTTTCTACAGTGATAGCTCCCAGACACACATTAATGAGAAGCAAGCATAACATTGCAGGCAATTAAAGTAAAGCAATAATCACTCGAGTCAAGGTCGATGTTTTCCAAATACAAACCCCCAACGCCTAAACCAAGATCAGATAAGCACCCAGAAAACACCGCTCTTGAGACCGAATGACGATACAACCAAACGTCCAACCATCCATGACTCTGGCTATCACTGTTAACCTTGCTTCGAAATCACCGTTAATTGAATGACCGACTCCTTCCTGAGCCATCTATCAAGGGCTAATGGTAACCCCGGTTCTAGACATAACTCCGCACGTCATCATGACCCGTGCCTAGGAATTTTCGCAACTACCCAGAGTACTCGACCACCTACCTGTAGTCTTTAGGGTGTCCAGACCACCTACCTGTAGTCTTTAGGGCAACCCTTGTACTCTTGCTTTGAGTCTGCTAGAACCTTCAACAACGATGAAATCCAAGCCTTCTAGTCATCCTCCTTGACGACTATTCTCAACCTAGCCCAAACTACCTCTTGAGCCATCCATTATCAATCAACTCGAACTACCCTTCAGGTTATCAACATGCTTGGAGTAATCCTTCTCGATTATACCAAGGTTACATCACATCATGCCTCGCCTCATCTTCATCATAGCAAAGGCTCATCTTAACATCATGGTTTGCCTCATCGCATCATGGCAAAATTCCATCTCAACATCATCCAATCCATACATATGAGCTTCAACATCCACTACATATGCCTTAAGCAACTTTCACCATTCAAAAGCCTCTTCCGTAGCTTTTGAATCGTCTTTGACCATACTTGTCCAAATCTATCAACTAGATAATTCATTCACAACAATCAAACAAGGCAAACATTAATCCAAACAAATAAGTAATCAATCAAGATCTAAATAGGCATTTATAGCTAAAATGGCAATTTCGTAAATAAATGATCATGGATCTAACATACATGACTCAAGGGTTTTTAGCATAGATCTAACAAATATAAATCATGGGTTTTGTCTCTACAACTTGATAAATGAACTTGCATAAGTAAACATCTTCATAAGTAATGGATCTACACTTGGATCTAAAGAAATATGCATAAAATCACTATCTACAACACTCCAACAAACCACCAATCCAATATACTCCTTTGGGTCCGCGTGAGAGATAACCACCACTCACCAAATCACCCAAACACTACAAAAACTATCAACTCCAGATCTGGACAGCGAAGATCTAAGCTTGATTCGTCGAAATCCCGCTTGAAACGATGAAATCTAGCTTGGTTAGATGAAGATCTTCAACTTTGGCTCTTGGATCTTCGATCTTGAATGGATGTTAGAACTAGATTGGAATGGAGAAAAGGAGATGAATAAATGCTGTAGTCGAGCTCTCAAAATGGCAGCACTTCGTTGCTTCAAAATCCGGTGCCAAAAAGTGAGCCAAACCCCTCTATTTATAGGCTGAAATTCCCCATGAGTCGTCCGCCCCTATGAGTCGTCCACGACTCATGACTCAACGACTCAAGCCACTACGACTCACGACTCAACGCAGCTCAAGGCAATACGACTCAACACACACACGACACAGCATGCACACGACTCAAGCCCCTACCGACTTAACTATGTTGCCGACTCACGACTTAACACTACACAGGGCCACACGACCTAGTTCCCTGCTGACCTAACACTAAGTCGTCTGGACGACTCAACTACCAACGACCTAAGCCTTAACTCCTTAAGCCGCTAACCTATGAGTCGGCATCCCCTAAGCCGTTAGTTCCTTTAGGTCGGCCAATCACCTTAAGTCGTTCCATCCTATGAGTCGGTCCAATACATGAGTCGGTCACCTCTCTTACTCAGTCACCCCAATGAGTCGCCACTCTACTAAGTCGCTAACTCCTCTAACTCTCTAACTCTTAGGTTGGTCACCCCTATGAGTCGGTTATCCTATGAGTCGCTCACTACCTTGACTCGGTCCAAACCTTAAGCCGCTGCCTACTAACTCGTCTACTGTCTTAGGTCGCAACATGTTAACACCTTAACTCGTCCAACTGCTAACTCGTCCAAACTTCTATAGCTTGCCCACACAACTTAGGCTATGGACGACATAAACAACACTAACAACCTAGTAATTCTGCGATTATATCGACATGTAAAATACGGGTCGTTACACTTCCAATCCACAAACAATTAGAAGAAACTTTCAACACGAAAGTTGTAGAGGGCGACGTGATCTTTAAATCTATACGGAGATGATGGCGTGAAGTGGAGCATTTCGATGGCAGGGGGGTCGCGTCCTCCTGATGTTGCGCACGAATTTCGTGGCTAGAGAGGTGGCCGAGCTCCACAAGGTGGTGGCCGAGCATAGAGGGGATGGAGGCGAGCATGTTGAAGGTAGTTGATCGTCGTAGAGTTTAACGTGGAGGCCGCGTAATTAAACCCTAGTTTCTTGAGAGTTGGGTTCTTGCGCGTGTAGTTTACTGGAGGTAATACGTGAAAGATGAAGATGCAAGGCACGGTCATGATGGAAGGATGTTGGATCTAACGGCCAGAAACTAGAGTAGGGTTTTAATTATAAAGTTAATGTTGTAAATATTATAAATAAAATTCGTGTAACTTCATAAAATCATAACTTTTTCATACGAGGTCGAAAACGCGCGAAACTAGTTGCGTTGGAATCGTATGGACGAGCACTACGCTATGGAATTGGATTGGAGTCGTTTGGAGTTAGTGAGAATTTCGGGTAAAATTAAACGTCCGTTTAATTTTATTCGAAATAAATCGCTAAAACGGAATTAAAATCAAGGTGAGAACTTCTCACTCAATCGAATCGAATTCGATTTTATTTTAAATAGTTAGATTTAAAATACCTGAATGCGTGTTTGAATGATGATTGTTATGTATTGATTGTTAAAATAGACATTATGCGCCGTTAGTAAGCGGATGTTATTTATTAAAAACATATACCGTGAATATTTCATAAACAGTGAAATTGGTATTATATATAATGGCAATATATATATATTGGCATATGTATATATTGTAGTTATTGATTTCCCGCATTGTATAGCGGATGAGACCCTATTGCGCCATCTATTAAGCAGATAATATTTTAAATCCCATATACCGCGATAATTCCGTACTGGAGCGGAATTGGTATTGTGCTAATGTTTGTGGATGCAGGAAAACAGGTTGGAGGGATCCAACTGGATTCCTCAACAGTATTTATTTGATTATGGATATTTTGATATTCGTTGATTATCATATCGATATATGATATCGTTGTAGTCGTGATTGACTATTTGGTATGTAGCATCATTGGACCAAATTTTGGAATTTTAAAAGGATTTTAAAGTGATTTTTGAAGAGTATACGTTTATAAAATAGTTTTGGAATTGATCCATTTTAAATAAATAAACGATATAATTTTAATGTTATAAAAATTATGATTTTTGAGAAATGTAGTTAAAGGTTAATTTTTGAAAATATGAGGATAATGATTTTATAAAATAGTTTAATCGGGATTTTTGAATTTATTATAAAAGTTGAAAATATAGGATTTATAAATTTGATTATTTTATAAATCAAAATGGTGAAATTATAAAGGAGATTAAAGACGTTTTGAAATAATAATATAAATTGATTTATATAAAAGATTTATAAATTGATAATTTATAAATTAAAATATTGGAAGTATAGAACGAGTTTTTATAAGTGTTAGAATGAATTGTGAATGAATTTCATAAATGAATGAAATTTATAGAATTATAAACGGTGAAGTTATAAATGGAATTTTATAAGCAGTAGGTTTATAAAATTTGAAAAGTTATTTGAAGAATGGATTTTTTGATAAATAAATGAATCTTATAAGTTATAAGATTTATAAATTGGGATGTTTAAAAGAACGATTCTTGTAAACAAATAAATTATAAGTGTTTAACTTATAATATGAATCTTTAGTATATCATTGAGATATGAATTGAGATAGGTTAATAAAGGAATTTATAAAAGGAGTTGATATAAAATAAATAGAAATAGAATTTATGAACATTGTTTTATAAATTCGCAATGACTTATTTTGATAAGTAAATTGTTGTAACTTATTTATGGAGTTATATTCACGTTATAGACAGTGAATAATCCTTTAAGATAAAATGTATAGAAGGATGAAATTTGTTAACGAAGTATATTCACGTTTTTGAATAGTGAATAATATGTTAAAGAAAATGTTTAGAATGTGATATTTTAAACAGAATTAAAACGATCTAACGATGTTTTAAATGTGTTAAGATTCGAAACCATAGATTTCAACATTCATTGTTGAAATAGACGTTTTCGAGAAATAGAAGGAAATGGTGGACTATAACACTGTTGTTATAGTAAATGATTTCCGAAAGGAAATGTTTTGTATAGTATTGGGATTTATATATCTATTTTAATTTCGAATCCCTATACTAGTGATTTTGGGTTGTCGTAACGATGTTTTACGCAACATTCGTTTTGACCCAAATAAATCTGTTTAAGAGAATGATTTCCTTAAAGAATGAAATGTATACTTAATCTCGATTTAAGTATATTGAATATTTTCCAAGTGTTGAAAATAAATGGATTTGAGAATTACTTATAAATAAATAAGTATGGAAATGTTTTCCAATATAAAGTGAATATTTTGAGAATTTATCTTTTTGAAGATAAATTGAAATGAATAATTGAAATCATATATTCATAAATATTTTAAATATAAATTCACTAAGGAATTTATAAAAGAAAGGGGAATCTGTTTAAAAATAAATATTGATTTATTTTTGAAGTATTGAAAATTATATATCTTGTAAAGATATTTTGGGAAATAAATAATTTGGAAATTTATTTGGAATCTGGTGATGTGTGCATATCCATTGATAGTTCAATAACCGACTATCAATATTTACCTTTGAAAGATATTTGTTGTGATTTGTTTGAATTTGAATGCTACACTTATTTTTAAATTATTGCGCTCGTTATTCGGATTACCCATTCCGAATAGTGATACGACGTAATGGATAGCATTGGTGACCGGCGTTGAAGACCGGGTATTTGCGAGAGCGATAGGATGACCTGTCGATTGACTCTGCACCGAGTTGCTCCGGTATAGAGTTCTCCATATGTGATGGTGAATCCGATCAGGATTGTGGATATCCGGATTGCAAGGACTTCTTTGTAAGTGCCTTCGGTTCTGTTCGAGCCCGGAACAGACTTGTATGGGTTGTATGTTTGACATTACAATTGAGATATAAAGCTGATTTCTTTCAAATATATTTCTGTTGGTGGCGGAGAATTTATTCTCTTAGCTTAACACCCTTCTCTGAGACGTACGAGCTCAGAGGTTATGTAGTTGAAGGTTATCAGCGATATATTCCCAATTTGGTAATGTGACATGCTGAGTGTTGCTGTGAAATGATCATTGTGTTGATTATTTGTGATAGGATCATTTATTTGATCGTTTATCTTTGTGATCATTTCTATGATCATTTGTTGACCCAAAGCACGGCTTTTGTATAAAGTGTGTTTTTGTGGACGAGACTTCGTCGAGCCTCACAAACCGGTAATGGTCGAAACAGGAATTGTGCGGCAAGGTTTTCAGGGATAGCTTCCCTAGGGTATGACCATTCCTTCTGGAAAAGGGCAGTATCATGGTATGGAGCCCAGATACTTATGTTGAAACACTTATTATTATGGTGTGATGTTGGTTAGAGAGCTCTCGTTTAAAGGTCCCAAAGGACCGGGGGTGGTATCTCTGAGGGTTTATAATATCCCTTGGGAAAAGGGGTTCCCGGCCTTGTTTGGCAGAGATCCAGTTGGGTTCTCGGGGCGTCCTTCCAGAGGCGTTTCCATGTGGCAATGGGAAGTTCCTTGGCCTGACCATTTGTTGGAAAATCCATTCTTCAAATACGAGCCTTGTACGGTATTAGTTGTATTACCTGCCATCTACTTATGGTGGCGCCCCACTGTTTGGATGGTAGCTATAGTAGGCATAGTTCGTAATGGCTATGTCGACTAAGATTTATATCTTTATTTTCGAGATGAATTTTCTCTATACTATGCACTAGTAATAATATCAAATGTTCTTTTTAATGCGTATCAAGCACTTTGACTATCATAAGGAGAAATCTCCTCCGATTCTACGTTTGCATTGTGTGTGTGTGCGGGAGGCCTTATGGTAGTCTCATTTTTAAAAGCATTACGAATTGACTTTAAAAATATTCCTCTATTTTGATTTTAAAGATAAATAAACTGTTTTGAGTTCTCACACCAGTCACATGACTGACTCGGAGTTTATTGTTTTCCTTCCTAAACTCTGGGTGCCCACCAATTTCCACACGGGCAGTCAAGAGTTAAGGTTTATCAGGATATTCTGGAGTTGCTGGAGGCAAGATGGATGGCATGGCGTATTACTAGTATATAGTATTTCTTTTTCCGCTGCACTGTTTGATGTTGTTCTTGTTGTACACTCTGATGATATGATGTAATGAAATGTGATGTAATGTAATAACTGATATAGTTCTTTGTTTAAAGATTATTCATTTATCTATTATATGTTGTTCCGGTGCGAATTGTGGGATTCTGTTATTGTTCTGTTGTTTTCTTCCCGTTCTATTTTCTTTTCTACCTCTATTTTCTATCCTTTTCTCTCTTCTTCTGTCTGTTTCTTTTTCTTAAACATTGAGAATTCGTATTTCTGTTCATCTTGAATTAATCAACGGAGATTAGTGTATATTCAAGGAGTACGGATTTGCGGGTCTTCACAGGTGGTATCAGAGCATATGGTTGAGCGACAGCCATGGTTCTGTTGGGTATTACTCATTAGAGATAGAGTCAGTAGTACTCTAGAAAGAGTTTGAGTGTAATAATTGCTATGAGAGCGTATTTTTTAGTGAATATAAAATTGTTTTATATTGTGATGATTGGTTTGTTGAGTGGTATATGAACCTTCGTCGGCGCAGCCTCGAAACTGAATCGAAGGGGTTTCTAAACACTTGAATAGAACAATTCGGCACAATATTGTTTTGAAATTGGGTAAATGAAATAATTTTACCATGATTATATTTTTTTTTTATATAAAGAAATAATTTTTCAGAATTATTAAAGTGTATATATGTTGATTGTTAGGTTGTTTGAAATAATCTAAATAAAAGAATAAATTGTATAAGCAAAAGAATTATATGAATTGAATTATAATTAAATGTGATTTACAATTGTGAAATAAACTTATATATATATAAGAAGTGAAATTATATGAATATATTTATGAATATAAGTTGTAAATAAAAATGAATTTAAAGTTAAATGAAAATTTACTTTAGAATTTGGAAGCTGAATTGGATTTATAAGTGGGAATTTAAGTTATGTAAAACCAGGTGATGTTTATTAAATGAAGTATAACTTAAGAGATGTTGAATGAAGTTGATTTTGGTATCAAACTAAATTAATAAAGTTAAGTGATAGATATGAAATTGAGTTATATAAATGAAATTCAACTTTTGTAATTGAATTGAATAAATGGATTGGATGTTAATTAATTGAATGTGAATAAATGTGAATAATGAATGTAGGTGTTAATTCATTAAAATTTAATGTTATTAGAAGTTGGAAAATTGAATGAAAATCAATTTTAATTAAACCAATTGAAAGTAAAGGTGTTAAACCAAATTGAATGAATATAAGCAAAGGAATTTGGTTGTAATTAATATACATTGGTTGTTAGTTGATTGTATATAATTCATTAAGAGTTAATGAAATTGAAATCTAAAGTAATTTAAATTCAATTGGAAGTTAAATGAATCTTGAATAGAATTGAATTTGATTTGGAAGTGAACCAACTTGAATATGAATTAGTGAACATAAACTAATTGAGAATGAATGTTAGTAAAAACATCCACTGTTAATGAATCAAATGTGATTAAACTGAAAACCCATTTCATTGAATATTAATGAGAATATGAATGAATATTTATTGGTTATGAATGCTAATTGGTTGATGGTTGAATATATTGCTTTTACTGCATTTTCTATGTTGGCATATATAGTTATTATGTTGTTATACGTTGTATATCGATACTATTGTCTATATACATGATTCTCATGTTGTTTGTTGAGTGTTTAGTAGGTGCGGATCGCGTTTGCTTCGCATTTGGAGCTCGCTTTCGCGCTATATTAGCCGTATATGCTCGCTAATAAAATATAAGGTACATATCTCGGATTACATACCGTACTTTTACACTTTTTTCCCTACGGGATGCCTCATTACTTGATGAGATGTATATTTGTGATATATATACTGTCATTTTTTTTTCTGGATCGAGCCGCGCAAAGGAGACTGTGGCGAATTTTTTCGGAAATTTAAGGCGTTAGAATATTTTTGAGAAAAATTGGAAAATTTTGAAAACTATTATTTTGATTTGGAGTTGAAAGTCAAACAATAGTAATTGTTTTTGAAAAGATAACTAAGTATGATTTGAAAACTTAGTAAAGTATTGTAAGAAGTTTGATTATGGATTTTGGGAAAGTTAATAGATTCTGTAACTTTTCTTACTTGGTAATTTCGAGGACGAAATTCTTTTAAGGGGGGAAGATTGTAACGACCCAGAAATTTTATTAATTAAAATTTGAATATTTAATTAATTTTAAATATTAATAAGTGAATTTATAAGTCGAATAAATTTTATTTCGAATAATTGGATTTAATTAGATAATTAAATCAATAAATTAATATGTGAAATTACAGAAATAATTGAAAATTGGGTTAAATATGATTGAAAATGATTTGTAAAATTTTGTTATATCATATTGGAGTTAGAATGATATTTTAGAACTTTTAAAATCAAATTAAAAGTTAATTTGTGAAAACTGAATATTTTAATATTTAATTATCGACTGTAAATTAGCTAATTTTTGAACAGTCTCAGAATTGGACGAAACTAGTTTCATTGGATCCGTAATAGTTAGTTATTATCGGATTTCAATTTTCGTAGCAATCGGAGTTATCGTTTGATCGTGGCAGCTCGAAACACATCGAAATTGTTTTAATATTAATTTGGCGAGTTAAAATAGCCATTTTTCAAACAGTGTCGGATTTCGACGAAACCAGTTTCATCGGATCCGTAATGTGATATTATTGTAAGGTTTCAAATTTCATGTCAATTGGATTTACCGTTTGTCCGGTACAAGCTAAAACGCCTAGAAAATCGTTTAAATCGGTTTAATTCAAATTGAACATTTATTGCCATAACTCGCACAGATGACCGTATTAGCTTTCGAAACCTGTTCCATCGTGTTCGGAACGCGGGATAAACTCTAGGAACGTCAGTCACCGTGCGTAAATCGGAGTTCGGAAATTCCGGAATGAATAGTGTTTCGTTCGTTTTTCTATATATAGCACTTCATTTATTTCACTTTGAAGAAAATTCCAAAACCCTAACCCTAAATTCAGTAGCCGCCTCCTACAACTTTCAAAGGCTAGAGATTTGTTTCAATCTTCCCTTATAATCTTCCAATCCACAAATAATTAGAAGAAACTTTCAACACGAAAGTTGTAGAGGGCGACGTGATCTTTAAATCTATACGGAGATGATGGCGTGAAGTGGAGCATTTCGATGGCAGGGGGCCACGTCCTCCTGATGTTGCGCATGAATTTCGTGGCCAGAGAGGTGGCCAAGCTCCACAAGGTAGTGGCCGAGCATAGAGGGGATGGAGGCGAGCATGTTGAAGGTAGTTGATCGTCGTAGAGTTCAACGTGGAGGCCGCGTAATTAAACCCTAGTTTCTTGAGAGTTGGGTTCTTGCGCGTGTAGTTTACTGGAGGTAATACGTGAAAGAGGAAGATGCAAGGCACGGTCATGATGGAAGGATGTTGGATCTAACGGCCAGAAACTAGAGTAGGGTTTTAATTATAAAGTTAATGTTGTAAATATTATAAATAAAATTCGTGTAAATTCATAAGATCATAACTTTTTCATACGAGGTCGAAAACGCGCGAAACCAGTTGTGTTGGAATCGTATGGACGAGCACTACGCTATGGAATTGGATTGGAGTCGTTTGGAGTTAGTGAGAATTTTGGATAAAATTAAACGTTCGTTTAATTTTATTCGAATTAAATCGCTAAAACGAAATTAAAATCAAGGTGAGAACTTCTCACTCAATCGAATCGGTTACGATTTTATTTTAAATAGTTAGATTTAAAATACCTGAATGCGTGTTTGAATGATGATTGTTATCCATTGATTGTTAAAATAGACATTATGCGCCGTTAGTAAGCGGATGTTATTTATTAAAAACATATACCGTGAATATTTCATAAACAGTGAAATTGGTATTATATATAATGGCAATATATATATATTGGCATATGTATATATTGTAGTTATTGATTTCCCGCATTGTATAGCGGATGAGACCCTATTGCGCCGTCTATTAAGCAGATAATATTTTAAATCCCATATACCGCGATAATTCCGTACTGGAGCGGAATTGGTATTGTGCTAATGTTTGTGGATGCAGGAAAACAGGTTGGAGGGATCCAACTGGATTCCTCAACAGTATTTATTTGATTATGGATATTTTGATATTCGTTGATTATCATATCGATATATGATATCGTTGTAGTCGTGATTGACTATTTGGTATGTAGCATCATTGGACCAAATTTTGGAATTTTAAAAGGATTTTAAAGTGATTTTTGAAGAGTATACGTTTATAAAATAGTTTTGGAATTGATCCATTTTAAATAAATAAACGATATAATTTTAATGTTATAAAAATTATGATTTTTGAGAAATGTAGTTAAAGGTTAATTTTTGAAAATATGAGGATAATGATTTTATAAAATAGTTTAATCGGGATTTTTGAATTTATTATAAAAGTTGAAAATATAGGATTTATAAATTTGATTATTTTATAAATCAAAATGGTGAAATTATAAAGGAGATTAAAGACGTTTTGAAATAATAATATAAATTGATTTATATAAAAGATTTATAAATTGATAATTTATAAATTAAAATATTGGAAGTATAGAACGAGTTTTTATAAGTGTTAGAATGAATTGTGAATGAATTTCATAAATGAATGAAATTTATAGAATTATAAACGGTGAAGTTATAAATGGAATTTTATAAGCAGTAGGTTTATAAAATTTGAAAAGTTATTTGAAGAATGGATTTTTTGATAAATAAATGAATCTTATAAGTTATAAGATTTATAAATTGGGATGTTTAAAAGAACGATTCTTGTAAACAAATAAATTATAAGTGTTTAACTTATAATATGAATCTTTAGTATATCATTGAGATATGAATTGAGATAGGTTAATAAAGGAATTTATAAAAGGAGTTGATATAAAATAAATAGAAATAGAATTTATGAACATTGTTTTCTAAATTCGCAATGACTTATTTTGATAAGTAAATTGTTGTAACTTATTTATGGAGTTATATTCACGTTATAGACAGTGAATAATCCTTTAAGATAAAATGTATAGAAGGATGAAATTTGTTAACGAAGTATATTCACGTTTTTGAATAGTGAATAATATGTTAAAGAAAATGTTTAGAATGTGATATTTTAAACAGAATTAAAATGATCTAACGATGTTTTAAATGTGTTAAGATTCGAAACCATAGATTTCAACATTCATTGTTGAAATAGACGTTTTCGAGAAATAGAAGGAAATGGTGGACTATAACACTATTGTTATAGTAAATGATTTCCGAAAGGAAATGTTTTGTATAGTATTGGGATTTATATATCTATTTTAATTTCGAATCCCTATACTAGTGATTTTGGGTTGTCGTAACGATGTTTTACGCAACATTCGTTTTGACCCAAATAAATCTGTTTAAGCGAATGATTTCCTTAAAGAATGAAATGTATACTTAATCTCGATTTAAGTATATTGAATATTTTCCAAGTGTTGAAAATAAATGGATTTGAGAATTACTTATAAATAAATAAGTATGGAAATGTTTTCCAATATAAAGTGAATATTTTGAGAATTTATCTTTTTGAAGATAAATTGAAATGAATAATTGAAATCATATATTCATAAATATTTTAAATATAAATTCACTAAGGAATTTATAAAAGAAAGGGGAATCTGTTTAAAAATAAATATTGATTTATTTTTGAAGTATTGAAAATTATATATCTTGTAAAGATATTTTGGGAAATAAATAATTTGGAAAATTATTTGGAATCTGGTGATGTGTGCATATCCATTGATAGTTCAATAACCGACTATCAATATTTACCTTTGAAAGGTATTTGTTGTGATTTGTTTGAATTTGAATGCTACACTTATTTTTAAATTATTGCGCTCGTTATTCAGATTACCCATTCCGAATAGTGATACGGCGTAATGGATAGCATTGATGACCGGTGTTGAAGACCGGGTATTTGCGAGAGCGATAGGATGACCTGTCGATTGACTCTGCATCGAGTTGCTCCGGTATAGAGTTCTCCATATGTGATGGTGAATCCGATCAGGATTGTGGATATCCGGATTGCAAGGACTTCTTTGTAAGTGCCTTCGGTTCTGTTCGAGCCCGGAACAGACTTGTATGGATTGTATGTTTGACATTACAATTGAGATATAAAGCTGATTTCTTTCAAATATATTTCTGTTGGTGGCGGAGAATTTATTCTCTTAGCTTAACACCCTTCTCTGAGACGTACGAGCTCAGAGGTTATGTAGTTGAAGGTTATCAGCGATATATTCCCAATTTGGTAATGTGACATGCCGAGTGTTGCTGTGAAATGATCATTGTGTTGATTATTTGTGATAGGATCATTTATTTGATCGTTTATCTTTGTGATCATTTCTATGATCATTTGTTGACCCAAAGCACGGCTTTTGTATAAAGTGTGTTTTTGTGGACGAGACTTCGTCGCGCCTCACAAACCGGTAATGGTCGAAACAGGAATTGTGCGGCAAGGTTTTCAGGGATAGCTTCCCTAGGGTATGACCATTCCTTCTGGAAAAGGGTAGTATCATGGTATGGAGCCCATATACTTACTCATGTTGAAACACTTATTATTGTGGTGTGATGTTGGTTAGAGAGCTCTCGTTTAAAGATCCCAAAGGACCGGGGGTGGTATATCTGAGGGTTTATAATATCCCTTGGGAAAAGGGGTTCCCAGCCTTGTTTGGAAGAGATCCAGTTGGGTTCTCGGGGCGTCCTTTCAGAGGCGTTTCCATGTGGCAATGGGAAGTTCCTTGGCCTGACCATTTGTTGGAAAATCCATTCTTCAAATACGAGCCTTGTACGATATTAGTTGTATTACCTGCCATCTACTTATGGTGGCGCCCCACTGTTTGGATGGTAGCTATAGTAGGCATAGTTCGAAATGTCTATGTCGGCTAAGATTTATATCTTTATTTTCGAAATGAATTTTCTCTACACTATGCACTAGTAATAATATCATATGTTCTTTTTAATGCGTATCAAGCATCTTTGACTATCATAAGGAGAAATCTCCTCCGATTCTGTGTTTGCATTGTGTGTGTGTGCGGGAGGCCTTATGGTAGTCTCATTTTTAAAAGCATTGCGAATTGACTTTAAAAATATTCCTCTATTTTGATTTTAAAGATAAATAAACTGTTTTGAGTTCTCACACCAGTCACATGACTGACTCGGAGTTTATTGTTTTCCTTCCTAAACTCTGGGTGCCCACCAATTTCCACACGGGCAGTCAAGAGTTAAGGTTTATCAGGATATTTTGGAGTTGCTGGAGGCAAGATGGATGGCATGGCGTATTACTAGTATATAGTATTTCTTTTTCCGCTGCACTGTTTGATGTTGTTGTTGTTGTACACTCTGATGATATGACGTAATGAAATGTGATGTAATGTAATAACTGATATAGTTCTTTGTTTAAAGATTATTCATTTATCTATTATATGTTGTTCCGCTGCGAATTGTGAGATTCTGTTATTGTTCTGTTGTTTTCTTCCCGTTCTACTTTCTTTTCTACCTCTATTTTCTATCCTTTTCTCTCTTCTTCTGTCTGTTTCTTTTTCTTAAACATTGAGAATTCGTATTTCTGTTCATCTTGAATTAATCAACGGAGATTAGTGTATATTCAAGGAGTACGGATTTGCGGCTCTTCACATTAGTTTTTTATTGAAATAAATTCATATTTACAATTCATTTATTAGTTGTTGAAAAATTTACAAATTTATCAATTTAAATCAATTTATTATATGGATTATCATATTTAAAATTCGGTGTGAAATTCCGGGATATTACAATCCTCCCCCCTTAAAAGAATTTCGTCCCCTAAATTTAAACAAAAGATAATCCAAAAAATTTCATTTTATTCAACACTTCAAATATACATAACATCCATGCATAAGCAACCATCAACAAACATCCAAACAAGCATACATCCAATACAAACGCCATTAACTATCCGAACACATATCCGGATAAGCCTTCCTAATACTATCCAGAGTCTCCCAGGTACAATCTCTGGGATCCTCACTCCACTGGACTTTAACAAGCTTCAAAATCTTGCTTCTAAGATGTCTCTCATCTTGATCAACAATATGAACAGGATGTCGGACAACAGACAAGTCCGGCTCAACCTCCAATTCCTCCTGCATAGCTGGCTCTACAATAAGAGATGGATCGTGCTCATATTTCCGTAGATGAGATACATGGAAAACATTGTGAATTCCAGCCATACGGACTGGCAATTCAATCCTGTATGCTACAGCACCAATCCTCTCGAGAACTTTGAATGGACCAATGTATCTCGGAGCGAGTATCCCTGTCTTTCCTAATCTTACAGCTCCTTTAATAGGGGAAACTTTGACAAAGACTAAATCACCAATCTCGAACTCCAATTGTCTTCGTCTTTTATTAGCATATTTCTTTTGTCGATCCTGAGCAGCTCTCATCCTTTTCTTGATCAGCTCGACTTTAGCAGATGCTTCCCGGATCAAATCCGGTCCAAGCACAATACGATCCTTCGATTCTATCCAACAAGCTGGAGATCTACACGGTCTTCCATACAATGCTTCATAAGGAGCCATCTTGATACTTGCTTGGTAACTGTTATTATACGAGAACTCCACCAGATGTAGATGATCCTCCCACGATCCTCCAAAATCTAATACACAGGCTCTCAGCATATCATCTAAAATTCGGTTAAGCCTTTCCGTTTGTCCATCAGTTTGTGGATGATATGTTGTGCTCAATCTCAAATTAGTTCCCAAAGCTGATTGCAATGCCTCCCAGAATTTGCTGGTGAAAATCGGATCTCGATCACTTATAATGCTGACTGGAACACCATGCAATCTCACAATCTCTTTTAAGAAAATTTCTGCCAAAAAAAGGCAGTTCGGGTTGCTTTAATTGGTATAAAATGGGCGCTCTTGGTAAGACTATCCACAATTACCCATATTCCTTCATTACCCTTCTTAGTCCTAGGTAGTCCATCGATGAAGTCCGTCGCAATCATCTCCCATTTCCAAGTCGGGACCTCCAAAGGTTGCAACAAACAAGCTTGCTTCTGCTGATCTTCTTTCACTTGCTGGCAAGTTGCACAACTATTGGCAAATCTGATTACATCCCTCTTCATGCCCGGCCACCAGAAAACTCTATTCATATCTTTGTACATCTTTGAGGTTCCTGGATGAATATTTAATCTGGAGCGATGACTTTCAGACAATACTTCCTGCTTCAATTCCTTGAAATTTGGAACATAGATCCTTCCATTAATCCTTAGCGTTCCTTGATCATCAATCTCAAAACTAGGACACTGCCCCTTCCTAACTCTTCTGATAATTCTTCTTAACTTACTATCAGATTCCTGCTTGCTTGAAATCCTTTCCAGAAGAGATGGAACAACTTCCAAAAGAGAAAGAACCGCATTTCTGCTAAGAGCGTCTGCCACGACGTTCGCCTTCCCTGGAGTATACAGAATATCCAAATCGTATGATGCCAAGAACTCAACCCATCTCTGCTGTCTTAGATTAAGATCTTTCTGAGAGAAAAGATATTTCAACGGTTTGTGGTCCGTGAATAACTCAAATTTTTCTCCTAAAAGATAATGCCTCCATATCTTAAGAGCAAAAACAATAGCCAACAGCTCTAGATCATGCGTAGCGTAGCTCCTCTCATGTGGCTTCAACTGCCGACTCGCATACGCAATAACCCTACCATTCTGCATAAGCACAACTCCCAATCCAACAATACAGGCATCAGTATACACTTCAAACTTGCTCTTACCATCAGGAATAGCCAATACAGGAGCGCTTGTCAACTTTGTTTTTAGTTTCTGGAAAGCTTCCTCACACTCCGGTGTCCACTTGAATTTAGCTCCCTTCCTTGTCAGCTTCGTTAGATGAGAAGAGATTTTAGAATAATCCTTAATAAACTTCTTGTAGTAACCGGCCAATCCAAGAAAACTGCGAACTTCTGTAGGAGTCCGAGGCTGCTTCCATTCCAAAATAGTCTCAACTTTAGCAGGATCTACAGGGATTCCCTCACCAGAAACAATGTGGCCCAAAAATTTTACTTCAGATTTCCAAAAATGACACTTAGAGAACTTCGCCTTCAGCACATGCCTTCTCAGAGTTTCCAAAACTATCCTCAAGTGTTGCTTGAGCTCTTCTTCCGATTTAGAATAAACCAAAATATCATCGATGAAGACCAAAACAAACTTATTCAGAACATCTCTAAAGACTCGGTTCATCAGATCAACAAAATAAGCAGGAGCGTTGGTTAACCCGAAAGGCATAACCAACCACTCATAGAAACAATTAGGTCCCCTAAATGCGGTTAAGGGAATACTTTCTTCAGCTACCCTTAACTGATGGAAACCTGATGCTAGATCTAACTGAGAAAAGACAGATGCACCATGAAGCTGGTCGAAGAGATCATCAATGCGAGGAAGAGGATACTTATTCCGAATGGTCACCCTGTTCAATTCAGGGTAGTCTACACAGAACCTTAGCGACCCATCCGACTTAGTGACAAAAACTACAACAGAGCCCCAACAAGAAAAACTTGGTCTAATCAAACCATTCTCCAATAAATCTTGAGTTTGTTTCACTAATTCCTCCCTCTCTCTTGGGGCCATCCTCCTACTTGGTTGAATTACAGGTACTGCTCCAGGAACCAAATCAATACGAAACTCTATTTCCCGATGCGGAGGCAAACATTTAACTTCCTCAAATACGTCGGAGAAATCTCGGACTACTTCAATATCAACAACCACCTCTTGAGAAGTATCTATTCCATGTAAAAGACTACTCAAGTGGATTCCAGTGTTATCACACATTACTCTGGCAATCCTACCCAGATCAGTTTCCAACGAAACTGTTCTTTCATCACAATTTAAGATAGCTTTATATTTGTCAAGCCAATCCATTCCCAATATAAGGTCGAAACCTTGAAAATCCAATACATAAGGATCACAGGAAAATCTATGGGATAGATAGGAGATTCTCAAATCTTTACAAATCCTATCCAATTTGGTTACCCCTCCTATAGGATTTGATACACAAATGGAATTGCCTACGATACTAGGAGCAAGTAAGAAATTCCCTACAGTTCCCAGGGAAATAAAACTTAAAGAAGCACCAGAATCAAATAAGACTTTAATATACTTTCCATTTAAAAGTAAAGTACCTTCTAAAACTCCCTTGCCCTTCGATGAGTTTGATGGTGCGCCTTCCAAAGCAAATACATTGTTCTGTTGAACCTTATGAAGGAGCGGACAGTCCCTAATCATGTGCCCCGGTTGGTGATAGTTAAAGCAAAGAGACTTCTGAACTAAGGCTGACCCTGGTCCACTATACTACCGCCGCCGCTGCTGAGATCCTTTGCTGGGACACTTGCTTGCCAGATGACCTTCTTGATGACAAATATAACACTTTCGGGGTTCATTATTGTTCCCAGACTTCTTCTTGTTTTGCTTCTTCCAGTTAGGATTGAATTTCCTCTTTTTCTGGTTGGAAGAATTCCCTCCTGATGTAGCAACTTGGGCCACTGACCTCTTCTTCATCAAGTCTTCATACCTTAACGCCATATCGATAAGCTCCACAAAAGACCCTTTCAAATGTGCAGTCATTCTCTCATGATACTCAGGCCTCAATCCTTGGACAAACATCTCGTTCTTCTTAAGAGGTGTGTCTATCAGTCCTGTTCCGTAGCAAGATAACTCGTTGAACTTTGTCTCGTATTCAGCCATGGACATATTCCCTTGTTTTAGATTCAGAAAATCTTGATAAAGCCGAGTTCTTCCTACAGCTGGCATATACTTTTCCTCAAACCTCTCCTTAAATTCTTCCCAAGACATACCATCCTCTGAGATATTAGCAGTTACTGAATTCCACCATACTGCAGCACCACTCTACAATTGCCACGCAGCCATTATTCTCTTCTGCTCATCTGATAACCTCATACTCTTAAAAATCTTCTCACAGGAGTGAATCCATTCTTGAACTTCTATTATAGTTTCTGATCCTTGAAATGGTTTCCCTCCTAGATGAACAAAGTCCTTGCATAATGCAGCAAAACTGGCTGAAGACGTAACTGGATTAACAGTCTCATCATGAGTATGCTCTCTTCTATTACCAATTGATCCACTTCCAACAACTCTTCCCCTTCGGCCTCTTGAACTCATATTGGCTACCTGAACAGGTAATCCAATCAATTTAGATAGGGATATAGTTATATAAGAAAATTACAAATACGCACTCTCAAGATAGATGCTACTCCAGAGCCTAGGTGTTCCTCAACCATTGCTCTGATACCAACTGTGACGACCAGTCTTTCATTCCATAGAAAAACGTATCAGCAATAAGAAAAGAAAGAGATAGAAATAGAAAGATAGAAAGAAAAGAAACAACAATCATCGGAATCTCACAGCGGAAACGAACAAAATATAATATTACATATATCCCATACATAATTTACATATCAGAGTTCACAAAATAATACTACTCCATTACATCAGCCATTCATAATAGTTCTTACAACCCAAACAACTCAAAACATAACACCCAAAATGCCACTACAGCGAATATAGATAGATAGTACGTCTGGACTCCAGCTCCAGCCACCAAAACATATGCTAATCCAACCTAATCACTTGGCTACTCATAAAAATTTGAGTACCCAAGAGTTTATGAAAAACAAATAAACTTCGGGTCAGACATGGGTCTGGTATGAGTAAATCAGTTAAAGTTGTTTAACTTTAAAAATCATTTGAAATAGAAGGTATCACGTAAGACTTCCCACAAATAAACATGGGTAAGTTTTTACCTTACGCTAACCAAAACATTTGATAGGAAATTTAGTGATATTATAATAGGGTCTAGGGTTTTCAAGTAAATAGAAAATAGCTGAAATTGTTACATGATTAAATTCCAGCTACTAGCCTCGAAAGTGGGTAATACAATCAAAACCGTATAGTCTCGTAGGGAAATTGGATTTCCATCAATGGCAGGGCTACTCGGGTACCGCCCGTCACAGTACGGGGCCTAGATCACTGTACCAAAGATGACTCCCGATCCCCTGCAACACAAGGCTGGACCCATCCCTTACTGGATAGTTCCGAACAAGACAACACCGCAGTTGTGGCCAACAACTGCCCACACAGCTGAATAAATAATAAGGGACTTCTAGACAGGGGTAAATCTCACTCTCAAGTGGGGGCTACCTACGAAGCCTTGCTGCATCTCCCCTGTTTTAGCCATTCCCGGTTGATGAGGCTTGAGGTTACGATTACCTTTATAAAGAACTCATCTCTTAGAATGCCCATCGTCCACCTGACGATGATCTGAAAGCATTCAATCCATACAAGTTTGTTCTGGGTTCGAACGAAACCGAAGGCATTATCTTGTTACACTCGTTTTGGAATCACCCTCAGAGTTAACGACGATAACCCTTGCACTCTGATTCTCCATCTTGAATCTATAAGTACTATTCCGTCAACTCATTACAGAATCACCCACAGAGTTATACTGACGTATAGCCCTTACACCTCGAGTCTTCACTCTTCACATAACATTCACGACCTAACGTTATTTGGAATCGATATGGTTTTCGGATATTCCAAATATGGAAATCCGATCCCGGTCTCATCGAAATCCAAAGCGTGTCTTTTAGGTCTAAGTTGTTTTAAAGGTTTAAACAATTCAATTCAGAATTTAAACATAGCATCACATAACATTATCAATAGATAATAACCAATATTTATCACAGATATACAACATCTCATCACAGAATATGACTCAACTCTCAGTCAACAGATATCAACCATATACAGATATCAATACAAATTTTCATCCACAAGCAAGCACTACTTAATTCATATCATAATTAATTTAATTAATTTAAATTAAATTAATTACTTAAGAATTTATCAATTAATCTTGCTTAACCAAACATTAATTAATTAATCCCAATTATTTGATTAATTAATCACCTCTTAATCATCTTATTATTAATTAATTACTACTTAATTAATTAATAATCTTTATTTAATTATCAATTAATTACTATAATTATTTATTAATTAAACTTTGATTAAAAATTAATCATTCCTTAATTGGTTATTAATTGACCCTTAATTTATAATTAATTACCTTAATTAATTCTTAATTACCTTAATTAATTCTTAATTAATCACAAATTAATTTATATTAATTACTAGGTTAATTATTCCTTAATTAACCTTAATTATTTAATTAATTAAGACTTAATCATTAATTAATTTACAATTAATTATAAATTAATTAATGTATAATTACTTGATTAATTAACTCTTAATCAATTAATTAATTAACTTCTTAATCACTAATTTATTAATCATTAATCAATTAATTAATTAATTATTAATTACTTATGAATTAACCTCAAATTAATTAATAAATTAATTAACAACCTATTAATTGTCATTTAATTTGGTCCTTAATTACCTATTATATAATTCATGATTAATTAATTAAATCTTAACAATTAATTAACCAAAATTAATTAATTAATTCAATCACTAAATTACTATTTAATTTAAGTAAACTTTAAATTTTTAAATCTAATTAACTTCAAACAAATCAATGTTCATTCCTCTTAAAACCCTTACCTATTTTAGTATTCAAAATAAACTTAAAACAAAATTAAAGTTTTAAAAACAAGTTTAAACTTGTCTTTATAAATTAGCTTAAAGCCCGGCCCAATATCACTACACAGACCCAACTCCATCTCCTTCCTACCTCTCACCATACTTCCCTGAACCCAACACTCCAACCACGCAACAACTCACCCCTCAACTCGAGCCACACACGACAAACACGCGACCCAAACACGAGCCTAAATCGAGTCACCCACTTGCATTCGAACGAAACAACCGACACTCCCCTACCTCGTGCACAACAACGACAACGACTCGGTCCCTAACTCGAGCAATACCCCTCACTGCACGGTTCCAGCTCCGTGTCACCAAATTTCCAACCTCACTGACACGCATCACTGCCGCGTGCACATGCACGAGCCCTCGGCGCCACCATCGCCACCGCCGACCACAAGCGCCAACCCCACTACGCTCCTCATTCCCGAATCTCAACCAGAAATCAACAATACGAGCCCAAACAAAATCGAGAGTTCGAGCCAAAATTCGAACTGCAGACGCAACGAGAAAACCCCACAACCACGACCATCTCACCTCACTTCGGCACCAAACTCCGGCCACGCGTGCACAACAACCACACGTCACTCCTCCTCAAACCATATGAAGCTCGGTCCCTTTTATAAATCTCGCGATCGAAATACTGAAGCTCCCAAAAATAGTACTCAAAACCCTACAAACCCAAATTCCAATTTCTATGTTGCAAAATAAATTCGATTTGTATTTTTCTAGTGTTATACAACATCTAACAAAGCTTCAATTTAAATTTCAAAAGCTAAAATTAATCCAGGTTCGAGAATTTTAGAAAAGCCCCAAATACAGTAATCTTTAAAATTCAAATTCAATTGCAAGTTATAAATTCTGATTTCAATTTGAAAATTCATAACATGCATTATATATTCAACATATATATTTGATTCATCAAAAATTTACATAATTTACATGCTATGATTTTCTTTTGTTTTACTGCATATGCTTGCTTTCTGCAGCTTACAGTATTATCAATATATATATATATATATATATATATATATATATATTTAATCATACTGACTCTAACTTATATATATATTTGAAGATATGTATCCAACATCACCATACCATATTTTAATTTAAAGTTAGCTAAGATAATTTGCTTTGATCTTGAAGCAACAAAGGATCACAATTTCATTAACGTGCACAGTCAAATAATTGAAACTGTAAGCAACATCTCACAATCAGTTAACATGCAAGCATTCATTACTAACATTCAACATACAACTTTTATACTTAAGATTTTAATTTAAAGATTTACTCACCTTATTTTTTTCCGATGAAGATTCAAATTCGCAGAGACAAAATTTGTGAACTGCAGACTTCTAAAAACTGAGATGACTTGATTGTTGATGCTTTTAATCTTGAATAAGTTGATGCTAAAACTTTGTGATTGTTGCAGAAATTAGTTGAAGATGTGAAGAAGTTCAGATTTTTGGAGAGAAGAATGTAAAATTTCTTTTTATAAAAAAATGAGAGAGTAGGCATGAATGATTTGTTTTATAAAATTTTTAAAGAAAAGAAAAACTATATTATGACACTTGTCAAATTAATGGTTAAATTCCTAACACATGTTTTATTAATAAGCTTAGATGTTAACATGTGTTTTATTTCATGCAAAAATGAAATTTAATATTTACTTAATTGATTTTCTTATATATGTTTATATTTAAATCCGTAGAAAAATCAATTTCCTTTTTTAGATAATGAATATAAAACCAATGTTATAACATAATTAAAATTATGAGAATATAACTTAGTAATCCAAGTATAATTTTAGAATAAAAATTACATAGTTCAAATCTTTTAATATATCAATTCAAACACAAATTGAATTTTAAAAATCCAATTCAAAATCAAATTTGGTATGAATAAAATCTTAACACATTCAATTTCTTATATTAGTTTTTTATTGAAATAAATTCATGTTTACAATTCATTTATTAGTTATTGAAAAATTTACAAATTTATCAATTTAAATCAATTTATTATATAGATTATCATATTTAAAATTCGGTGTGAAATTCCAGGATATTACACTAGTGGTCCACCTCCAACCACAAACATCACACCCAGCTGAGCTTCCAGAAGAAATGGACAAGCTTCACCATCTACTCGGCTTATTGACAAAAGAATCACCGAGATTTCTGAACCAACGAAGAAACGGTCCTAACTACTGCTACTACTGCCAAAGACTTTCTTATCCAAAAACTCATTGAATCACAAAGCTACACCAGCCTCTTCACAAAAGAGCCTTCAATAGACAGATATCCCTCAGGAAACTCGACTTCAAACCAAACACAAAACGCTCTGCCAAACTGAGTCTCAAACTCAAATTCACACAAATCTCTTTCCTAAGGTTGCCAGGATACCATCGCTGGCTTCCGTACTCCCAACTGATCTAGGCTCAAGAAAATCCACTCATACAAGTGCAACCTAGCTTACATCTAAAGATAAACTCCGAATCTTGGAAAGATTTCCTTCAGAGATCGGTGAAATCCTTCACACCAAACTGCCAAACTACTCAAGATGCCCAAAACTGCCCTAGCAGATCACTTCCAACCTCAAACACTCGGAATGCAACCATTGGTTGTTGTGTTACACACACCACTACCCTATCTACCTTTATTACTTATATTGGAAAACCTGAACGAGTAACCCAATCAAATAGGTAGAATACTTAAATAAATAAATAAATAAATATACAAAATTACAAATACGCTCTCTCAAGACAGACATCACTCCAGAGTCTAGGTATTCGCTCAACCTAGAGCTCTGATACCACAATGTAACGACCCTCCTTTCATTCCATAGAAAGACGCATCATTAAGAAGAAAGAAAGGGATAGAAAAGAGAAAATATTGGAAAGAAAGAAACAAACAACATTTGAATCTTACAGCGGAACAAATAAATTATACTATATCACATAAAACATTACATAGTATCATATACATCAGAGTTTTACAGCTAATACAACACAAACTAGACAGTTATAGACAATTCAAGTGCATCAGAGAGAACAGATACAACTCAAACACAGCGGAACCACAATATATGTCTACACGTCGAAGCCTCCTGCTCCATATCTCCTTCAGAACTCGTCAAAGCAATCCTGAAACACTTGACTACTCATACATAATATGAGTACCCAAGAGTTTAATAAAACAGAAAATAAACACTCGGGTCAGACATGGGTCTGGTGTGAGTAAACGGGGATAAAAGTTGCTTGACTTTTAGAAAATCCTTTAAAAAGAAAAGGTATCATTTTAGACTTCCCACACATAAATATGGAAAAGTTTTTACCTTACGCTAACCAAAACATTTGATAGAAAATCCAGTGATATTATAATAGCGTCTAGGGTTTTTAAGTAAATAAGAAATAGCCGAAATTGTTACATGATTAAATTCCAGCTACTAGCCACAAAAGTGGGTAATACAAACAAAACCATAGGGTCTCGTAGGGAAAATGGGTTTCCATCAATGGCAGGGCTACTGGGGTACCGCCCATCACAGTACGTGGCGTAGATCACCGTACCGAGGAGCCACCCTAACTCCCCTGCAACACAAAGCCGGGACCATTCGTTACTGAACAGTCCCGAACAAGACCACCCCGCAAATTGGCCGTCGCCAACTGCCACACAGCCGAAATATAAAGGGACCTCTAGACAGGGGTAAATCTCGTCCTACTTGGACATAACCCACTTAGCCTTGCTGCGCCTCCGCTGTTTTAGCCATTACCGGTTGATGAGGCTTGAGGCTACGATTACCTTTATAGGACATATCAATCTTAGAATGCTCATCGTCCACCTGACTATGTTCTGAAAGCATTCAATCCATACAAGTTTGTTCCGGGTTCGAATGAAACCAAAGACATTATCTCGTTGCATTCGTTTTGGAATCACCCTCAGAGTTAACGACGATAACCCTTGCACTCTAAATGACCATCTCGAACCTGAAAGTACTATTCCATCAAACTCATAACGGAATCACCCTTAGAGTTATACTGACGAATGGTCCTTACACCTCGAGTCTTCACTCTTCACTTGATATACACGACCTAACGTTTAATTTTTATCGATGTGGTTTTCGGAATTCCAAACTTGAAAATCCGATCCCGGTCTCATCGAAATCCAACCGCCATCTTAATGTCCAAGTGAATTTAGTTTAAACAATTAATTCAATTCATCATTATCTATTACACATAGATAGATAATCACATATCACAATAGATAATCACATTCTCATCATAAACAGATAATCTGTATCATAATCACAACAAATAATCATCACAACCTGATAATCCATATTATCATACTTTATCTAAGCATCCATATCATATAGATACAACTCATCTCATTACTGAGATCTCAACCATCTAAAGCAATATCAATATCATCCATAAGCGTTAATTTATTAACCATCATCTATAATTAATTTAAAATGAATTAAATTAATTTCCTCTATCTCTAATTAATTTAAAATAAATTAAATTAATTACCACATCTGTAAATCCTGCTTAATATCCATTAATTAATTAACTTGGTTAATTAATTATTCACTAAGTATTCAACTTGATTAAACACCTTGATTAATCATTCTAATTACAATAAGTAATTAGTCCTTAATTAATTTTCACAAAATTAATTAACCTTAATCATAAGTAATTAACATTTAATTACTTCATTTATTAATTAATAATAATTAATTACATTTATCCTTAATTAATTATATTAAATAATCACTTAATTATCAATTATTCCTTAATTAAACAATTCTTAATTACATCATTAACTATATTAATTAATGATCTCTAATTAATCTTTAAATCAATTACTTAATTTAAAATTAATTACATTTAGTAATTAATCTAAAATTTAAAATATAATTATTAATCACCCTTGTTTAATATTAAATCAGTAATTAACTGCCCTTAATTACTCATCACCAAATTAATTATTCCACAATTAATTATCTTCATTAATTAATCCCTTGATTAATTACAAAAGTATTTATCCAAATTACTTAATTAAAAATCATCTCTCACTAATTACATTCCAGTAATTATCATTTATTACTTCTCAAAGTGATCATGCTCCATTGATTACATTAAGTAATTACTCTCATTAAATCATCAAATGATTTCTTAAATTAATTAAACTAAATTAATTAATTTAAACAAATCATATTATAATAATTAATCACAATAATTAATTAATTTCTTAATTACTTTTATCAAGTAATTATACTTAACAAATTACAATTGATTTTCTTCAATTAATTAATATAATTAATTATCCAAAAATAATCACATTAATTAATTACTTAATTATCTTTATTAATTAACAACATTATCTTAAATTATTTACATAATAAATTAATCTTAGATTAATTACCATTAATCATCTCTAATTAAAATTAATTCTAAATCATTATTTAAAATCAAATAAATAAGTAAATTTCTTAATTAAATTCTTTTATTATCTTAATTATTCTAAGATAATTTATTTACTTATTAATTACTTCATTAACATTCAAATGTATTTAAAACAACACACTTCTAAATTAAATTCAAATTCCATTTTAATATTTAAGATTTCAAAATGTTTAACTATTTAAACAATATCCAAATTTAAATAAATTATAAACCTTAAGTGAAGAACAAACATTACTTATATACAATACTTATATAAGAAAAGGTTGTAAAACTAATTTACTGAATTTTTATTAAAGGAAATCAAGCTTAAAAATAAATTGATTTTCAAATTTGAAGTTAAACACTTTATAACTTTAATTCAAATATTAAAGAAAAGAATTCTTTTAAGTTTATACCTTTATTTGAAATCAAATTCATTTTTAAATCTACTTTTAAAACATTTGAATCTGTCCAATATTTAAATTTCACAAATCTGATTTGAATTTAGGATTTAAATGCATAGTAACCTTGAACTATATTGTAGGCTTGATTTTTTAAACACTAAATTTAAATCTTACCTAAATTTAAAATTTTCATTTTTAAAACTTTGAATTCAAAAGCTCACTTAAATTCAAATTCATCCTAACTTGGAATTTGAATCCTTGTTTAAAATCCTGTTTTAAAAATTTAAATTCATTCATGTTTTAAAAATTGCACATTTACTGGTTTTACAACCTGAACCTATACTTGCCCGAGACCCCTCAAAATAACTTCGAGTTATTTCCCTAAGTGCTTCGAGACAGAACCACAAACACCCGAGAGAAGCTTCGAGTCACAACACTGCACAAACCAAAAGTTCACCAGAGTTAAAAATATGCACGGTGCATATGCACCGGTGCTCAGATCATCTCCAGCTACCCTAGGCAACCTCACCACGTCGTCGATCATGCTCTGACATGATCACGACCTTCAAAAATCCACTCCAGCTTGAAAAACAAATTTGAGATAGTTGAACCAAACCTAGAACACTCACTACTGCATCACCCCCAAAACCTGTCAACAGCTAGAAAATCCACCTCCGATCATCTGAGACACCGCGACTCCGGCCATAGCTCCAACTATGCCTCCTCTTCCTATTCCCAAAGGCTTGCATCACTCGATGCAACAGAGAACCCAAAAATAAAATAAAAACCCAACTTCAGAAACTAGGGCTTGAAACCTATAAAACACTATTGTCGTCGCCACCAACTTCTGATCATCTACTACCAAATTTTCCCCCACTCTCACATCAATCCTCCACCTCCAGACAGAACCACACAAACGCAAAAGCACTAGGCAAACAGATAATTCCAAAAACTCCCAATTTGATCAACTCAGAAATACACCCTCAACAGTTAACTAAAAATTTTGATTTCTGTTTTAAATTCATGATTTTATATATGGATTCAAATTAAAACCCTGATTTAATAATTTAGGCAGTTTTGAAATCTTTCTTATTGATAATATAGATTGTTGTTAGTGTTTCAGAGGCTACAGGTTTTTCAATTTAACTTAATTTAACTAAATCATAATTTACCAATCTAAATTTATATTAAACAAACATATTTTTTTTACCCAACAAATCCTAACAGAGAATTAAATCCAGAGGAAATGAGTTTTATATTAACAATCTTAGTTTTTTTTTTAAAAACAACAGATATGCAGATTCCATGCAACAACAACATATATACATATTTATATATGTTCACACAAAACATTCATCAACATACAATCACATAACATACTTATTTCTATATATTCACATGCAACTGATAACTTAAAGCTCTCTGCATCGATGTTACTCACTTCTAAAAAGAAACAGGGCAATTTCATCCAAAACAGTTTTGATTTCTGTGAACTAGAACTTGAGTTCTGGAAAATTTTGTTCAGTTTTGATTTTTAGAAAGAATACTATTTTTAAAATAAAGAAGTTTGCTCACATTTTTATTGAAGAAGCAGAGAACAACTCAGAGATGCATTTTCATTATTTATGGAACCTGTTTTGAAATGCTTGTTGAAATTTGGGTTCTACCCCCAATTTGATTGTTGAATTTACTTGTTGAATTAAAACTGCATTTGCTTCCAGTTTGATTACTGAATTATTGCATGCAGATCCATCTTCATATGCTTGAGTTGTACTTTAATTTGATGTTGAAAATTGTTTTCAGATTTGCAGAATTTAACAGGAATTGGGTTTCAGAATTTATATTGAATTTGAATGTAGATTTTTGAGTTTTCTTTCTAAAGTCTGATTTCATTTTCAAACGAAGATAATGTTTAAACAAAATGGATTGTTAAGTTTCTTTTATCTAAAATAATTATTTCAAAAAATAAATTAACATGGCACTTGTTACTTAAGTAAGAAAAATGATTTACAAGTGTCTTCTCTATGTGATAAATGCTTAACACATATTCATTTTAATAATAAAAAGAAATTTCTTAATTTTATAAAGGTTTTTAAATTCATTTCTTACTTAATTTAACATGTTTTAAATGTTTTATTACAATATTTAGCCTTACATGGTCACATGAAAACTTCTTTTATAAAATTACTCATTTTAATGTTTGTTTGAATATTTTTAAAATAATATTTTTAAAACTAAATTTCAAAAGAGAAAATTTAAAAAGAAAAAGTAATGTTGAATTCATTTTATTCAAAAAAAACTAAAATATTATAATCTAATGTATAAGAATTAAGTCTATTTCAAAATAATTTTTAAAATAAAACAAAAAAAACTTTTGTTATAAAATACAATTTAAACTTTTATATTTTTAAACAAAATAAATATTAACTTATATTTCCTTTTTAAAATATAAGATAGACTTTTAAATTAACTTTTCAAAAGTTTTCAATACTAATTTCAATCAATTTAATTAATTCATAATTTATACATCTATATATATATATATATATATATATATAATAAATTTGAAAATATTTTTATTGAATTTAAATTAAAATTAAAATCAAAACTCCTATTTACAATGTATACGCATATGTATATTATAAATAAAATATCCTTTTTAAATAAGCTTAGAATGACAATTTTATCATTTAATTTTTTTTAACATTTGAAAAGAATAAAATTCCCAAATATAAAGTTATTATTATTATAAATTTTCAAAAGAATATCATTTAACAAGCCATATAATTATTAATCTTCAAAAGATAATTTCTGTTTGAATTTGATTAATAAATCAACATTTCACATTTTAGAATAATTATTAATGAAATTATTAAATAAATATTGCCCAAATTTCCAGGACATCACAAAATCAAGGTTTAAAATCAAGGTTTAAAAGTAAGTTTAAAAAAAAAATCAAATATTTAAATAATGGATTCGAGTTACTTTGAATCTAAATATGGAATGTAAATCAGTTTTTACATAAGAATGTTTTAGAAACAAGTTTAAATAAAATAGCTTTTAAAAAGTAAATTTGTTTCAAACAAATGTTTAACTTGATTTTTTTGAGAAAATTCTTTTATGAAAGGTTTTTGAATGGAAAGTATATGAATTGTTTAAAACTTGAATTTACAAGTTAAAATAATTAATGTATTTTAAAGTCTGATTTTACATTGTTAAGTAAGTTAGTTTAAAATCTTTTTCTTATATAAGTTTCATATATAAGTAATACATGTTTTGACATTTATTTTAAAAGTTTATAAATTGATATTTGAATTTGGTTAATGTTTAAATGGCAAATCATTTTGAATCTCAAATTCAAGATGGAATTCAAATTTAAATTCAAAAAGGGTAATGTTTTAAAATACACTTTAATATTAATTAAATCATTAATAAAGAAATCAGTTGTCTTAGAGATAATTAAGGGGTGAAATGATTTAATTTATAAGATAATTAAGGGATAATAATTTATTTAATTTACAAGTTAATGATTTAGGTTAATTTATAATTAGAGATTGATTAAAAGTGATTAAGAAATGTTATTAGTTAATGAAGATAATTAACTAAGGATTATTAAGTATTAATTAAGGTGATTAATTTTAATAATTAATTAGATTAATCAATTTAGATAATCAATTGTAAATTGCTTAAATGTAATTACTTAATGAAAGTAATTAAGGATTAATCACTTATTGTAATTAATTTTGGATATTTTGATTTATTAAAGTTAATTAATTTAGTTTAATTAATTTAAGAAAATCATTAGATAATTTTGTAAGTAATGATTAATTGTTATGAAATGATTGTTTAATGGTAAGTAATTAAAGGTTTAATTTATTAAAATAATTAATTAAGGGGTTAATTAATTATGTAATTGGTTTAGAGGCTAATTTAATTAATGTAGTTAATTAAGAATAAATTATTAATTAAGAATAATTAATTAAAGTGGTTAATAAATTAATTTATATCAAATAATTTGGTAATTAATAAATTAGAATTGGATAATTAATTCATAAGTAATTAATTTAATTGGAAATAATTTGAATTAATTAGGTTTAAACAATTAATTAATCCTACTTATAAATGTTTATTGAATGCTTGACCCTACTTATGGATGATTGTATTGTGTGAGATGCCTTGAATTGATTGTCCTATCTGATCTGTGATATTTTGTTCTGTGGATTGAGCTGTGTGTAAGTTATTCATTTATTTGTGATACATTTGTTTATTATTATCTGTGACTCTGTGAATAAATGATAAGCGTTATAGTTTATACCGCTTATCAATTATATTTCTGTGTTTTGATCAGTGGTGATGATGATGTTGCACTATTGTGTTAAACCCCTGGACCACACACATACACACGCAAATACGGATTTCACGAGGAAGTCGATTAAGTCACAGATTTTTGAAATAATTTTAAATAGAAAATTTAAATTCAAATGGTTTTGGAAATGGATTGGGTTTAATGTGAAAAGCTTTTGAAATGAAATTTCAAAGTTTTTTTTTTTACAATAACTTGATAAAGTTTTGAAATTTAAATAAATTGATTTAAATTTAAAATTCAAAATTTGAAACTGAATCCTATGATTTGAAACTAGGGATTAAAGAGGTTATACTAGTTATATATGGGTTAAACCATTTCAAATGTATTGATTTGGGAATTTGAATTTAATTCATAGGCTTTAACACGTGCAAATATAATTAGATTCTTCCAAAACGAAAACTGTTGTTTTCAAATAAATAAAGCTTTCATATAAGAAATGGACTTCCAATTTGTGTTAAAGGGATCTCTAGTTTGAAATGAAAATGATTTCCAAGTTATGGAAACGGTTTGAAAGCTATATCTTTGATTTAAAGAATTAATGAGTTAATTAAATTGAAATGGAAATTGTTTTGGAAATCAATGAATGGATCTTTGTGAAATTGGGTGAATTTTGTGGAATAAATCTTTTGCTTAAAGATTTGAGATGGTAATTTGTTTAAACCATTTGAAGAAAGGTTTTGGCTTTCCTTGAAGTTGTGACTTAACTGAAATCCCATATCCAAATGTTTTTAAATATCGCGCTCATTATTCGGTTTAGCCGGGAGAGGACCTTTGTGTCATATAACCCATTCCGAATAATGATACGACGTTATGGATAGCATTTGAAGACCAGTGGTGAAGACCGGGTATTTGTGAGAACGATAGGATAACCTATCGATTGTCTCTACAGCGGCTGATCCTCGGTATGGAGATTCCCTAAGTGATGGGAAGTCCGATCGGGATTGTGGAAACCCGGATTGCAAGGGCTTCTTCGGAAGTGCCTTCGGTTCTATTCGAACCCGGGACAGACTTGTATGGTTGTATGTCTGACACTATGCTTTGAGATATAAAGCAGATTCTTTCAAATACATATATGTTGGTGGCGGAGAATTTATTATCTTAGCTTAACACCCTTCTCTGAGACGTACTAGCTCAGAGGTTATGTAGTTGAAGGTTATCAGCGATATACTCCCAATTTGGTAGTGTGGCATGCTGAGTGATGCTGTGTGTTAATGATCATTTGTTTATCATTTGTGATCAAAGCATGGCTTTTGTATAAAGCGTAGCTTTGTGGACGAGACTGCATTAGGACCTCACAACCCGGAAATGGTCGAAATAGGAAAGATGCGGCAAGGTTATGAGGGTCGTTCCCTTTAGGGTGTGTCATTCCCTTCTGGTAAAGGGTGGTATCATGGTATGGAGCCTAGATATTTATCTATGTGGTGGGCTTCAATCTCATTTACTGTGTGGTTGTTGCCTTGTAGTTTAGAGGTGCCTCGGATAAAGGTCCCAAAGGACCGAGGGGTGGCATCCTCGAGAAGTAGTTACCTAGTTACAGAGGTAACCCGATCGTGTATTGGCAGAGATCCGGTTAGGTTCTCGAGACGTCCCGACAGAGGCGTACCCATGGACAGTGGGAAGTTCCTTAGCCCGATCATTTGTTGGAAAATCCAAAGAAACAATACGCGCCCTGTACGGTTTTAGTTGTATTACCTGCCTTAGAATGTGGTGGTAACCTGCTAATGAACATGGTAGCTATAGTAGGCATAAGTGCGAAATGCCTATGCTGGCTAAGATTTATATTATACTTTCGAAATGTTTTTTTCACTTTGCACTTTTAATAATAATATCAAAGAATTTGCGTATCAAGCATGTTTGACTATCATAAGGAGAAATATCCTCTAATTCTACGTTTGCATGGTGTGTGCGGTGGGAGGCCTTATGGTAGTTTCATTTTCTAAAAAGCATTACGGATTTATTTTTAAATTCTGCTGTTTGTTTTTAGAAGACCAAATGTTTTTATTACTCACACCAGTCCCATGACTGACTCGGAGTTTATTTTCCTTTCCTAAACTCTGGGTGCCCACAATTTTCCACATGGGCAGTCTAGAGTTGGGTTTTTTTTCCAGATAGTCAGGTGTGTAGATTATCTAGAGTTAGTTCAGTCTTTGGATCAGGACGAGACATGCTCATCGTTGTGAAACGTGATGTTGGTTAGAGCTAGCTTTGGATTGGAGCATTGGATTTGGAGATGGAGTTATTATTCCGCTGCTGGAGTTATCTTTCTCTTTCCGCTGTGTCTTCTATCTCCGATAGTGTTGATGTTCATTGTATCATTCTATTGTATCATATTATATCATATGTTGTATCTGCCAGTGTATCAATGTTATATATTGATATTCTTTTTCTTCCGCTGTGTTGTTTACTTAATGGTGTTATAAGCTTCGGCGCACCAGATTCGACGTTTGGATCTGCGGCATTGGAATATGAGTGTCGTATTCGGTGCCGATTTTCGAAGGTCGAGTCAGGATCGCTACAATGTTTCAGTTCATCGTCAATCTGATGCAAGCATGAGCTGCTACACGTGTTGTTGGAAATGTTGGATGAGCTAATCTGGTAGATCCGTTGGGAATAATTAAGCTAAGCTGAGTAGAGATTATACCAGTCTTGGTGGAAAGCTGTTTATAGGAACAAAGGATGCCATAGAGGTGTATAATTGGCTGTGGCATTGTGAGAGAATATTTGCTGATTTGGGTTTAGATGATGAGCAGAAGAGGACGCCGGCCTCTAGGCAGTTGCAAGGACCAACGCTTTGTTGGTGGAATAGTGTTACTACCGGAATTTTGGAGGAAGAACTGACTTGAGCAGATTTCAGAAGGAGATTTGAGTAAAGGTTTTTGTCTGAGGTTTCCAAGTCGGCTTTGCTGAGAAAGTTTATGGTTTCAGTGTAGGGAGAGATGTCAATAATAGAGTATGCTACTGAGTTTGATGAGTTGTCCCTGCATGGGTATGCTACTATAAATACCGTCATCCGGAGAATGAGAAGTTTATTAGGGGACCGAGGCTTGAGATTGGTATGGCAACACTGCCACATCTCCATGATCCTAGTATTGTATTTATGGAGATGGCAATCTACCATGAGGAGATTCTTGCTATTTGTGCCAAAGAGAAGCCGCTTTACACCTAAGGCTTGGAGGAAAAGAAGAGAAAGTTCTTTAAGAAGAAGGGAGCCCAGAAGGTGTTAGGAAATCAAATCTACGGTTTCGATGACAACAACCATACAATGGAAATCGAATATGCATTTATATTTCTATTTGCAGATACTTTCTAGAGTAACATCACTAGAGAGACAAGAA
The DNA here is from genome assembly GCA_030765085.1 of Allium cepa. Taxonomy (NCBI): domain Eukaryota; kingdom Viridiplantae; phylum Streptophyta; class Magnoliopsida; order Asparagales; family Amaryllidaceae; genus Allium; species Allium cepa. The sequence continues at coordinate 9,221,526 of CM060937.1, forward strand.
CAAGGCTCAAATAACGTTACAAGAGACTACAAGTCGATAGGATCGATGGAGCAACGAGACAGATGCACAAAATAGACATGCACAGGTTTCAAACAGTTGGGTACACTAGCCATACGTCTGAAGAAATCCTCTGGAATATAAAACAGACAAGATCAGACGTCTGGTTGATGCACTCAGATGTCTGAAAGGCTACAGTATACAAAAAATATATATAGCCAGACGTCTGAAGCAAATACCAAACATCTGGTGCTGAACTCGGATTTTAAAATTCAAATTACAACTGGCGCATTTGAAAAGACATCTTCGCTTCTCTTCACTGCAACTCTTCATCACCATCAGAAGCAACTATATAGCACTTGTTAATGGATGCAACTACTCAAGGAATCTCTCTACCACTGTAAATAACATCAAGAATCAAAGAGAAGACTTCAACTTACTTACTTTCGCTCTTTACTCACATACTCTGTTATATTCTTGATCACTAGCAATCTATACTTGTATTTCACTCTTCCATTTATATTCAGATCTCCTCAATCAATACTCTCTAGATATATTTATTGGAAGTATTTGTAACTTAATAGTAAATATCCGTGTTATAGAACACATACTTCACAAGGACAAATTATTGTAACCAAGCCTATTTCATCAGGCGAAGGAGGATTTTCATAGTCGAATTCTGAAAGGGAGCTTTGGGACTGGACATAGGACGGGAGGTCCGAACCAGTATAAAATCCTGATGTGCTTGTTCTATATTTAACTAGATTAATTTTATATTAGTTGCATCATATAGTTCGTCACATATACTAACATATACACTACACGATCCACTATATAGACTTTCAGAAGGGAGAAATGTGCAAATAAGAAAAGTGTGAAGTGCTTCAACTGTGATCGAGTTGGGCATCATAAAAACTAGTGTCCAAAACTAGTTAGAGCAGACCGGGGGAAGGTCTTTGCTATTGGACCATCATCAGTTAGGCCAACTATAGCTGACAAAGGGAAGAATGTGATGGAAGGTACAATTTTGATTCATAGTATAACTGTTAGTGTATTATTTGATACTGATGCATCACACTCATTTTTATCTCAATGTTTGGCTGATAGGTTATGCTTAGAACCCACCTACCTAGTTACTTCCTTAATGGTTGTGAATCCAATAGGAGCGTATGAAACTCTAGGATTGAGATGTGACTAGTTAGAACTTGATTTGTTAGGTTATAAGTTTGTGTGTAGTCTGTAGGTTTTTGATTTCGTAGATCTTGGGGTCATTTTGGGTATGGATTTGTCAGGTGAGTATGAGGCCAGGATATTTTGCCAAGATAGGGAGATATCAGTAAGACACCCTGATAGTTATAGCACAATCATATTCTTAGTAGAGAATTCTAACCGGAGTGTTTGTGCTTTGTTAAGTGCTATGGAAGTGGGAGAAGGGTTAAGTTGGGTTCGAGTAGCAAGAGAGTTTGTAGACATCTTTGAGCCGGTTATAGGATTACCATCGAAACGAGCGGTTGAATTTCAGATAGATCTTGTATCCGGAGCTAAATCTTTGAGTAGACCACCTGGTAAAATGACACCAACCGAGATGAAGGAATTAAAGGTGTAGCTATTGTATCTTGAAGGAAGGAATTTTATTTGACCAAGCAGTTCACCTTAGGGAACGACCGCGGTGATCATGAAGAAACCAGATTGGTCATTGAGGATGTGCGTCGACTATCGTAAGTCAAACAAGAGGATGTTTAATAATAAGTATCGTTTGCCAAGAATAGACGATCTATTTGATCAATTGTGTGGGGCCAGAGTGTTTTCCAAGTAGGATTTGGTGACAGGTTTCCATCAGTTAAGTGTGGTAGAGGAGTATTCCTCCGATAGCATTTTGGACTAGATATGGTTCATATGAGTGGTTAGTGGTGCCAGTTGGGTTAATGAATGCACCTGCTTTCTTTGCGGATTTGATGAACCATGGTAGACACTCGAACTAACCTTGGCCAATAATTTGGAAACGCGCTGAAGCAGCCCTACTTTATGTTGTTCAGTGGACTATCCATCGATCGATTGTTGGAGAAGATGGTGGGTTTGGAATGGCGTAGGATCTGGAATCGTGTCTTTTCTACAGTGAGAAAAAATGAAAGTTTCGGGTTTTTTTTATTGTTTTGGGAAGGCAAACAGAAGATGAAAGAAATAGAGAACAAAATGTAGAAAGGGTATTTCATTAATTCCAAAATGACGCAGTTGATTTTTTATTCATTGAATTACCATTATCAGAAGCATGCACACAACACGCACACATGCGCACGCACACTATTCCTAATTTATGCATTTTAGTGATATATAAATATACCTTATCCGGTTGGCAGGCTATTTGATAGACCATATGTTCCCTTCAAGTAAAGAAACGAGGCACGTAATATATTCCTCAGGACAACGCTTCTCCCTATATTCATAACGCATATTACTTGTAAGCTTTTTAATCACTTTTTTGTTGTCAAGGCAGGGAATATAATCTGAGCCAGCAGTTACATTACCTTGTTTCTAGCTAGAGCTATCAATTTGAACTTTTGGTGACAAAGATGTTTGAACTTTTGTCTCATTTTTTTATTTAGAAGCTTTTATGGATTAGGCTCCACTTTCCACATTAGCCTCGTTAAGCAACTTTGAGCGAGCACCAAATAGTAGCAGCTCATTGCGTATTGATCATCATCGTCCCTTTTGTTTTTCTCTATGTTTTCTTCTTACTTAGGAGCTTGTGTTGTATCACCATCAAATTTATTTTCTAGTTTAGCATTGTATCCATGGCCATTACTTTTAGCTTCAATAGAACTTTGTGCATCAGGATGATCGGATTTGCTCTATATCACCCGATTGGTCGGATTTTATATTATCATTCTGTGCCTGTTTAGAGATTTTATTTTCATTTGCATCATTTTTCGTTATCATTCCTATGTTGTCTTCTTTACCGCCTACACTTATTTTCATCTTCTAACTTCGACATTCTAGCTTCTTCTATTATCTATTTATCACTTTTTACCGTCACATCACCTTCAGGTATCCTATTTGGATCACTATATGTTCCAATGTTTGAAGTGCCAACTGATTTTTGTCTACTTGCCTCGCTCTCTTAGTAAAAGTAACTACTAGAGATGTTGCTTCCACAGTTTTGTTTGAAGTAGTATATGTACCACATTTATTCCCATCTATAGGTATGCCTCCATTTCCATCTTGGAATTGTGTAGCATCTTTTTCAGATATTTCTTGTTTCTATTCTGTTTTAAAACTATTTATAGGGACATCAACAAGAACTACAATCTTTGATGTCATCACCCATACTCCAAGTCTCTAGCCAAGGGAAGACCACCAAGGGTCTAGTCGTTGTTTTTTTCCTAAATAGTCCACTGTGGGCATGCAATAACCCTTATTCTATGTAATATTTGAATTATTAATCTAGAAATAAGTAGTTCATATGCTCATTGAATCGCTAATTCCTTCATAAAGGATCAATGTACTTAATTAGTACACTAAAATAGGGAATATCCCTTAGCATGAACAAAAATAATGATAGTTATAATAAATAGAAAACTTATCATCTTATAATACCGTATAAGAATGGTAGGAAACCGAGGAGGCACTAAGAAACAATACATGTGTCAATATGTAGAATGAAGAACAAACTCAGTTATAATTATCGTCTTTTTGCCTCCAATTGTATGATGAATCATAGTGTATCAAATACTGTTGTTGACTATCAGAAACTACTGCATGTTTAACTATGTTCAACCTGGATTAATTTGGATGATACCTTTCAGCTAAATGTGCATATCACATTAGTTTCAACATGAGAGACTTATTAATTGCAATTTTATTTTATTATTTTAATACTGAGTTTGCTGTAAGGAATATTGATGTCTTTGAAAGATCATTGTGCATAAGATATGACAATGACAAATTTTCTTTCTCATGTTTTTGTGTATCACATGTAAGTACTAAATCAATAAAATTTACGATTTACTAATTATTTATTTCTACTAGCTTCATAAAGAATGGCACTCCATCCATGTAATTAAATTAAGACTTTTTTATATCAAATTGAATTGAAGAAGGGACCTGGAGGCCCCTTTAATGGCTGTTTGGTTTCTCATAGCAGTATTTTTTCGACCTCTTAATAACATACCAGAATATTCGCTGATTATTTTTAGCTTTTAACTTATTCTAAGTATTTGGTATGCAAAAATTAAGTTTTACCTTCAGTAAATAACTAAAAAACCGACCGTGATCAATTAATCGTAAGCCAAGCATTTATAACAGTAACGATCAGCAATCAATGATCTGCAAATAAAATTAAAATGTTGGTAATTTAAATTAAAACATGATCCTATTATTATTCTTTGAATTTGGTTTATTATCTATAAGGAAGTTTCCATCTAGTTAAGAATAGGTGACATCAATTAAGGATCCATAAGAAATAGATGGGCCCGCATTATTGTCAAATTTGTGTGGAACTATTTATTTTAGTATTTACCAATTACCGAATGAATTTGCCTATAACACTACAAACAGATTTCCATAAGCCTTGTGTTGTTACAGGATAATCTTTTTGGTGAAAATATGTCATTGATATACTACTTCATATGATACTTTATTATCGATTTTCTTTTGGTTTTGAAATTTTTTGAACAAAGCTAAGCATTTTAGTTGTGAGATGATACATCATCATGGGTTGAATGAATTATGATACAATAAGCACTATTTTTGAGCCAAACAATATTATTTATAGATTTGGTACTCGCTTACTTCGTATATATAACAACTCTATTAACTTTTGGCGCCATTAGCTTTCGTAATAATCATGCAGATATCTATTGAAATTAAAAATAATTTTGATACTTATAAATCATTTAGTTTGTGGATAAATCTTACAGATACATTTATTGTTGGTAAAGGGAAAAGTTGCTATATTACCAGATATAGCACACCTCTATTTGGATTTACACATATTAAGTAAATAAAAAGTCAAAATATATACCAATTGTTAAACAAGTAATTAATTTTTTTATCTTTTTTTAACATTTAACATAAATTGGCTACTAAAGAGAAAATGACCATCTCCGTGCTTAAAAATAACTCCAAGAAATCAAAACAATAAAAACAACATAATAAAGCAAATAATTAATCTACATAGTTACTTAACTTGGCTTACATTTTTCCTTTTAACGACTCCAAAATATTATTGTATTTACTGTAAAAATGACCGCTAGTCATATTACAAAAACAAAAATGAAATGTTGAATCAACGAATTGATGGAGTAAAAAAATTACCTACTATCGAACTGTTGATTAGGTTGTATATGGAGTGAATCGGATATGGGGTCGAGATTATTGCTGGAGTGAATTCAAAATCAATGGATTGATTTTTAGAATGAATTGAAATAACATGGGAATTAGAGTAAGCAAAATTTAGTCCAATCTGAAGGGGAGGGAATTTTTATTTTTGGCGACCTTTATTTTTCAATTTGTTAAACATAGCGGACTGTTTTTCTACACACATTCATAGCACAACACGATTTTTTTTTTTACTTTAATAATTTTTATATAGCACTTTAATTATAATTCCATGACATTCTACCAAATATATCATACGTTCAAGTGCATTTATACTCTACATCACAATTTATAAACGATCGATTTTCTCTTCTTTTTTCTGAATAATATATAGTTCCAAGAAATCGAAAACCACTTATTTTATTTTTGCATTCATAATATTGCCAAACGTACATTTAACCAAATACTAAGATTCGATTTTAATTTTAATTTCCTTCAATGAAAAAGAAAACTCTCCTTTGCAAGTATGCAAATTGGAGGCTCTTTGCTCCTTTAAACATTCCTTAGTGTGTTCACATTTCTTTCTAACTAGATCTGCAACACATATAAAATGTAAATGTAATTTGGAGTGGATTTAAATAAGATCCTTATTTAAACTTAAACTACACACATTATATCGAACATTCCTCTCATTTTGATTAGAAACACAATACACAGTGAAATGTTAAGTAAAATAACGAACAGTATGACGCAAACGTTTCGGCCAACTATTGCCTCCATTATAAGGAATAACAAGTTCAATTCATCACCATGTAGGCTTATTTATAGCCTTCACACCAGTTCAATTAATGTAAGATTAAATAACAAATTGTATCTATACAAGTACATCAAGCATATCCGTTGTGTTAATTTAAGACCAGATTACATATCGTATCATCGAAGACTTAAACTTTCATCTGTGATAAGCTGCAAACTTTTTTAATTATTTATTTATAAATTTTCTCATTTTTAAAGTTATTCTTATATTTAGGAAACACTTACTTTTATAGGAGTTTGTTTGCAAATGTTTGGGAAAAATCCACAAAATTACTTCTTCAGATGATTTTAAAATGTAAATAAGAATATTGGAGTTTAATTTTGAAAGAATATGTTTTGAAAGTTAAACCTTATTTTTCGATTGGTTTTGGAGAATTGAATTTTTAGGGTTAAAATGCAAAATAAAAGGTATAATGTTGGAAAATACGTTCTCATTAAGGCTTGAAAAAAAAGGATTTGGTAGTATGAAATTTTGAAAGGAGGAAATTAAGTTGGAATTTCAGTTATGCATTTAAACATCTTTTCATTCACATAATGATTGAAATGGGCTTTCATGTAAAAAAAATATTTATTCATATTTTGTATTGTAGATTTAAATGAATTTGAATAAATGATTTATTACTATTTCCAAATTTATTTCTTGAAAATTAAATTTAAGTCAATGTTGTTTAGGATTTTGACTAAAGAAAAAAAATGAGTTTAATGTTTTTGAATAATATAATTTTCAAAGCTGAAACTTAATCAAACCAATCAAAAGCCCTCTCATGGACCGGCTCCACCATCTCCATTTCACTTTATAGCCAACTCACCATCTTTGGTTCTAAAGCTTTAATGCCTCTTTCTCCATTAGTAAAAATAATGTTTTCGACTTCCAATAAACTATAAAAATCCCCAAAAATCATATCTAGCTTCTCTGTCATCTGCTTTGCTTAATAAAATTATTGCATGCCAAATTGACTCGAGTTTTGGCCTTATTGCTTAATAAAATTTTACGCTAACAATCTCTTACAGTACAAAAACTTAATGCCAAATTGTCTTAGTTTTACGCCAACAATCTCTTGCAGTACAAAAATTTAATGCCAAATTCTTGTGCTTTGACTTTGGTTTGTTATCTATAAGAATGTCTCCATCTATGTAAGAATAGGTGACATCAATTAAGGATTAATTAGAAATAGAGGGGCCTACATTGTTTTCAAATTTGCGTGGAACTGCTTATGTTAAAAAATTTCAATTACTAAATGAATTTTCTATAACACTACAAATAGATTTCCATAAGCCTTGTGTTGCTACTAGATAATCTCTTTGGCGAAAATATATCATTGTTATACTACTTCGTGTGATACTTTATTGTCAATGTTTCTTTTGGTCTTGTAGAATTTTTAGCTAAGCTAAGCATTTAGTTGTGAGATGATATGCCATCATGGGTTGAGTAATTTATGAAAAATAATAAGCATTATTTTAAAGACAAACAATAAATTAAGAGACTCGGTACTCATTTACCTCCTATATATAGCAACTCTATTAACTGTTAGCATCGTTGGCTTTTGTAATTATCATACAGATAGCTAATGAAATGAAAAAGAATTTTGATACTTAAAAGTCATTTAGTTTATGGCTAAATATTACAAATCATTTAGTGTTCGTAAAGGGAAAAGTTTCTATATTACCGAATATAGCACCCCCTATTTGGAATTACATATATTAAGTAATTAAAAAGTCAAAATAAGTACAAATTGCAAAACAAGTAAGATTACTTATAATAATCACACTAGTTCAATTAATGTAGGATTAGATAGCTAATCGTATCTATATGAGTACATCGGGCATATTTTTTGCGTTAATTTAAGACCAAAGTGCATATCATATGTTTGATGACCTAAACTTTCATTCGTAATGAGCCGCAAACTTTGTTTAACTATTTATTTATAAATTTTCTTTTTTTTAAAATTATTCCTATATTTAGAAAAATCTTATTTTTACAGGAGTTTGTTTGCAAATATTTTGAAAAAAAGCAAAAAATAATTCTTCAAATGATTTTAAATGTAAATAAAAATGTTGGAGTTTAATTTTGAAAGAAAATGTTTTGGAAGTTAAACTTTATTTTTTGGCTGATTTTGGAGAATTGAATTTTAAGGGTTAAAATGCAAAATAAAAGGTATAATGTTGGAAAATGCATTCTCATTAAGACTTGAAAAAAAAGGATTTGGTAGTATGAAAATTTTAGAAGGAATATATTAAGTTAGGATTTTAGTTATGCATTTAAACATCTTTACATCTACATAATGATTGAAATGGGCTTCCATGTAAATAAATACTTATTCATATTTTGTATCATAAATTTAAATTAATTTAACAGAGTGATTTATTACTATTTTCAAATTTTTTTCTTGAAAATTAAATTTAAATCAATGTTGTTTTGAGATTTTGACTGAAGCCAAAAAAATGGGTTTAATATTTTTAAATAATATATTTTTCAAAGCCGAAATTAAATCAAACCAATCGGAAGCCCTTTCATGGACCGACTCCACCATCTCCATCTCACTTTATAGCTAACTCACCATCTCTGGTTCTAAAGCCTTAACACCACTTTCTTTGTTAGTAAAAATAATATTTTTAAATTTATTAGTAAAAATAATATTTTTAAATTTCAATAAACTAAAAAAAAATCCCCAAAATCATATCTAGCTTTAATGTCATCTTCTTTGCCTAATAAAACTATTGCATGCTAAATTGACTTGGGTTTAGGCCTTCTGTGATTCAGGATAGCCTGAACTTGTGTTTTCAGCATTACATTTAAGCACTCTAGTTTTCTTCTTCAACGATGGTGAGTTAAACCTTTACTGTGAACCATGAATTGCATGGTCAATTCTGTAAAAGGTATATCTACCTTTTTACATGATATGTGGAAATAAATTTATTTGTGGAAAATTTTGGTTTCATGCTAACTATCCCTTACAGTACAAAAAAAACATAATGGCAGATCCTCTAAGTCCTACGGTTCATTCATTGCCGATGATATGTGTTTGATTGAATATGCATAGTGCTTGAATTATCCAAAGTCAATGCCAAAATTGGTATTAGAAAGGAGAGAAAGAGTCGATATGGGAGGTCGGAGCAAAATTGCCCCAAACGCTCTTTCACAAGTTAACTTTCGTGACCACATCAGTTTTCACCCAAGGTGACCATTCGACCACTCAAGTCATGACTGTTGACTTGTTCACTGATGGGAAGAGGATGGGGAAATTTTGATTGGACCGAACCCAATAACAAAAAATAAAAATATTTATAAATCATCGAAGTAAATCGAAAAGTCAGAATTTTACATATAAATTTTATTTCAGATAAAGTAGATAAAAATGTCAAATTGAAATTTTGTTTTATTTAAATAAGTTTCATATTAAAATTTTGTAACACATTGATGTGCACGTAAATGTGCATATTTTTACCACCATATTTAATCTATTCAAGTTGAATAAATGATTATATTTAGTATTTTTACTTATTTAAACCAAAATTCAAATTATTTTCAAATTGTCACATATTCATCTTCATACAGGGTAAAATCGTCATTTTTTGCATTTACTAAATTGTGAAAATTTACTTGGAATTTTCTATGTTGTTCCGTAGGAAATTTGGAGAATTTTACAAGCGGTTTTATGAAGAAATATGGATGCACAAAGAAGATACAAAAGAATGAAGATGGAAATAATTCAAAGTGCAGAACATGGAGGACCCTACCTACTTACCTTGATTTTCAATTAGAGGCTAATGCACGTGCTTACTAAGTTTATGGCTTCATCTACACTAAAATGATGATTAGTAGAAGCTAATGATTACTTGGCCTTCACACTTTCTTAAGGGTATTTTGGGCATTCCCCAAAAAGATGAATTAGGGTTTAACACATGTATATATACCCCTTATGTTTCATATAACCCTCCTCTTACTTAGTCTCTCTTCTCTTAGGAAAATAAAACGAAAGATCTCTTTCTTCTCATGGCTACTTAGCCATTTCTTCTTTTATGTAATTTTTTTATGCAATTTAATACATGTTCTTTTCTTCTTTTTGTTTATTTTCTTTCATGTTAGTAGTGTAGATTTACTTTTCATGCAAGAAGATTAGTTCTAATTCTTGTTAATTAGCTTCTCTTTTTCATTTTCTCTCTTTTTCCTCTTCCTTTTCATTCATGTTGCAAGCTACATTAGTTCATATGATAACAAATATGAGAGGCTAAACCCCTTCAATTTCTGGGTAATGAAGCTCTCTAATCATGTAGTTTTAACTTATTTTGATGTTTTTGCTCACTTTTTGTGCTTAACGAAAATGATTGAAGTGGTTTGATGATGTTGTTTAGCATTGAATTTAATAGTCTATGTTGTTCATAACAAATAGACTATGCTTAAACAAACAAAACACAAATTGCATCTTTATCTACATATGATTATGGAAAAGAAGTGAATGTTGACATTAAAATTTGATGGCTTATATATCTAATTTATAGTTAATAGGCCATGCTTAAAATAGACTTTGCTTTCAATTTTGTTGTCATATTCTATGAGATTTAAAAGTGTATTAGTGGTTGTGTTATAGTTTGATGGTTTATATTGGGCTAATTAATATCACAAATATGACATACTTATGATAAACACAAAAATTAATTTCACTAATGAACAAAAAAGAGATCATAATTTCATGTTTGGTTGAACTATATGATCTAGAAAGTGTAATTATCTCTAAATTGCCTCTACATTCTCATATTTTTATCTATTTTCTTTTGCTAGTCTGTCATGTTTCTCTTTTTTTTAGCTAATCACACTTTCAATTTTGGTTAATTTGATTGAATAGAATTTAAAAATCTAAACAATTTCTACGGATTGACCTGTATTCGTCACGTACTACAAGTGTACGTCGTGCGCTTGCGGTTATTTTTATTTCGAAATCCGTTCGGCTATTTTCTAATTCGATAAACATTTAGCCATCCGAACAAGTTTTTGGCGTCTTTGACTAAGAATTGTCTTTGATTTTGATTTTCTATTCTTTGAATTATTTGTTGTTTGATTTTTGTGTGTGTTGTTTTGTGTGTGTTGTTTTGTGTGTACTATGTTACAAAAAAAATATATTGTTTGATTGTTTAGTTTTTGTGTGCATTTGTTTGTGTTCTTATTTGTTTTGCATTTTCATTTGCATTTTCATATTAAAAAAAAACAATCACAATTTCAAAAAAAAAATATTTTAATCCATTTTCTTTAAATTTTACATTGCTTTTATTCACTGCTTTTCGAAAATATTCACCACTACCTCTCTGTTACTGTACACAGCCAGCACTGTGCTCGTGCACATTCAACTCCCTACACATACCCATCCTTCCCCTGCCTTTACATTTCTCTGTAATTTCAACTTGCGGCCTTCAACACTTCTGCAACCTTGCACTTGCCTCCTCATCTAAACTGCAATTCAAACCCTCTGCCCACTGATCACCTCAACCATCACTTCTGTCAAAATTCCAGTTTACTTGAGTGCTCCACCACAACAATGTAACTCAGCTGTCACTGCCCTATGTTACTTCTATTACACTCACTTCTGCCATTCTCTTTCAAGCCGCTACATAAGTTTGTAGGATCTAGATTAACCCTAAAGGGGGTGGGGGTGAATAGGGTTATAGCAAATTTTCTCGAATTAAACGCAAAACAAACTGCAGAAAAGTAAAAATGCTGAAAAGTAAATCAAACATAAAATTTACCCAGCTTCGGCAACCCCTGCCTACTGCTGCATTCCCAGATTTCTATTAGAATTAAACAGTCTCCCGCTTACAAACACTCTAACAGACTCGCAAACCCTGCTACTGCCTATAGAGTTTTGCAAACTCGCAAACCCTACTTACTGAACTAATCCTAACTAGACAATCTGACACGACCTAAATCCTAGGTGGCGATTTACCAAGATTTGATTCGAAAGATACAACCTTAAAAGAGAATTTAAATTTAAAAAAAACTTAAAAACAATTTTAAAACTAAAACCCTAATTGAAATATAAACTAAAGCCTTTTTATATTAAAAACAAGGCCGACCCAATTCATTTCTTCTGCCCATTCCCTTTTCTTTTTGCTTTTGTAAAATGGCGGCCTTGCTTTCTTTCCTCTTTGCGCTTTGAAATTAGGGCTTGAGTTTTTAGATCCAAATTAGGGCTTTTTGAAGCACGCCTATGTTGATCGATTCTCTGATTTGCATGTTGCCTTGCTCGCTGCTTCTCTGATGATCGACTGCTTGCTTCACTTGCGCTCGTTCGCAGCTGCTCCTCTGTTGATCGAGTTCCATAGATTGTGGTATGTAATCTTTTCCCTTTCGTTGCTGGTTTAATGCTTGCTTGAACTCGATTGATTGATGATTTTACCGTTGATGATTGTGGTTTTATATTTGGATTTTATTCAATTTTTCCACACCTACAGATGATGATTTAGGGTTGTATTTATATGGACTTCGTTACTTTCCTATTTCTCGATTGCCTGATATTTTTACGACTTGATGCGCACGGCTTTGATTTTGCAGCGTTTGATTTTTCCTTGATCGTTACGGTATCAACTTTCCTATTTTACTTGGATTTGATTTTTGACTTTTTCAAAGATACGACCTTGAATTTTGACTTGGTCATCTCTGCACTGTTGAATTTCGTTCATCCCTGTAGCATTGATTTACACGACATTGACTTCTTTGGCACTTGACTTTTTAAACATGAATTTTATCACTTGACTTCGAGTTGTTTATCATCTGCATTGAATTTGAACTTGTTTTACTGCAGGCTTTGACTTTGTTATCATTGCGATATTGTAGTTCACTATTTGCATCACTGTCTGATTCTTCTTTTAACTTCCTGTTGAACTTGGTTACTTCTGCTTTGACTTCGAACTTGTTTCTCGGCTTCAATTACTGTCTTCATTGAATTTCCTTGTTGACTTTTGTATGCCTCCACGATTTCAGTTACTGTCTTCTCTGGTTGGTTTAATCTGAACTCCACTTGAGCATTGCATTCGTGAATTTTGATGTTGTCTGGTTGTTCGAACTTGTTCATGTGATTCCATGGTAGCATTTGGTATTGCTTCAACCACTGTCTTGCATTCACTCCAAATATTGTTGATACTGGGTTGTATTGAGCTCGACATGCTTCATGTTGCCTTCATGTGTTGTTGACATGTGCATTTGTCTTTGTGGTCTGCACTTGCACACTGCTGCTTGTTGCACTTGTGTACTTCATATACATGTGTGTCTGTGCTTGTTGTAGTTCGGTTACTTGTGACTGCTGCTACACATTGTTGTATTTGGACTTGTACTCTTGATCATTCACTGTTGCCTTGCATCAATGCTCAGCCATGTCTTGATTCACTTTTTGTTATTTGAACTTGATGTTGTGTACACTGATACTCCTCTCTGATTTTGCTTTGGTCATGACACTGTAGTTGTATAGTTAGGCTTCACTGAGTTTGTTGTTGCATTCATGTCTGCTGTCATTACTATATTGAGATCATCGTTGCATTGTGTTGGTCTGGCTTGAACTTGATGTTACAGTATTCATGTTGTTGTGCATTGATTCTGGTTTGAGCTTCTGTTTCACTAGTATTAATGATGTTGCAACTAGTTTGGGCCTGATTTTGTTTTAGCATACTTGGTGGTCATTTTGTACTTCTGGTCTTTGTTTGGTTCTTGATCATTTCATGTTGATTTTTGAAATTTCACTTGAGTTGAATCCAGTTTCAAAACTCGGGTTTGACCTTGTGCTGAAGTCGAGATTCTATGTATATTGCACCTGAGTTGAACCCGTCTTTTTATTTGGGTTTGACCTTGTGTTCACCTGTCCCTATAACATTATCAAGTGTATATCGGTGTGCACGGCCTTGTGGCATGTACAGTGATACACTGTGCATGTCACGTTGTTCGTGTATGATGAATTCAAATATGAATGATGACGAACACCCCAAATAACTGAGGCAAATGATATTTTCAAAAACCATATTTTATTTTATATTGCAAAAATATTTCTTTTTCAATTTTACCGCGTTAGCGAATATTTTTGCAGATTGCTCAGATGTTGGATTCTAATTGGAATGAAGTTTGAATTCAAATTCTGTGTATATTATTTTATTCAACAAATATTTATTTAATCTATGAAAAATAAAATAGTATATTAACAAATACATTTAAATGAATATATATATGTTTATTATCATCAAACAAAAATCATATAAGCGCATATTCAACAATCTCCCCCTTTTGATGATAACAAACATATATTTAAGATTTTGACTGTGTTAAATGTATTTAATCAATGATGTACTCTAATTGCTCCCCCTATGTAAACGCTTCCTCTCTATACGATGCTCCCCCTACATATATGCATACAAATAGAAATATACAAATGAGCGTAGATGCAAATGGAAAATTATTTGACCTTTGCTTGATTTTATTTGACAAAATCTTTACTTGACCTTTGCTTGATTTTATTTTACAAAATCTTTACTTTTCTCTCCCCCTTTTGTTATCAGCAAAAGAATAATAGTGTTAGAGAAAAATAGAGATACAATGATCGATATTAATCCAACATTAAAACTCAATTTGAATATAAATATTAAACTTCAATTAAAATCAAACAAAAATCATAACTACCCTTGTTATGCGCATATTCCACTTTTAGAAATAATGGAAATGATGTTCTCATATAAAATCATACAGTTGTATCTACTTGTGGTACATTTATATCAGGAATATAAATATCTACTAATCATGCATAACCGTTAGGACTTTTAAATGAGATTAGTAGTATTCCAACTTAATTTTAAAAATGGATTCAAGTTTCTTCTAATCACGCATAACCATTAGGACTTTTAAATGGGATTAGAATCAACTTGTTTATTTAATAAATCAATTTTGATATGCGTTCCATACGTGCATAACCGTAAGGACTTTTAAATGAGCGTGGAAGCACATAACAAGTTCCAAGTAATTCACTCATGCATAATCGTGTGGACTTTTAAATGAGAGTGAATACTTTGGATTTTATTTTGTTTTATAAAATGAAAAACGAATGATTCCTGTTTAAAGTACCACATATCAACAAACTATATTGAATTTTTGATAAACAATGGTCGATAGAAATATGATAGAAATAGAAATGGTCATGGAATCTTTACCCAAAAAAAAATTTTTATAACTCTTGTTTGGATTCCTAAAGAAATTTTCCAAATATACTGTCTCGACTAATGTATGTTAAATATCAACACTTATCACCTTTTCATTCACTATTTATCTTTTTGATAATTAGTAGGGAGTCAGATTAGTCAAAATTTGTCATTTAAAATCAAATTTATTTTTTTTAAAATGACTCATCTGAAAATAGGGTCAAAAAATGATTTTCTCGAAGGGGTTATATGAAGAAAAATTTCTGCTATTTGAAAATTATTTGTAATGAAAAATATGCAGATATTTTCTTTGAAAAACGATGCAGTTACTAAATGTCACTCCATAAATCACGTTCAACTAGTAAGTTTTCTGTCAACTAGATTACCAGTATGATCTGCATCTAAATTTCTCTTTCACTTCAAAACATCATTAATTAAATTTGATAGACCAGACCATGAAGTGTGCATAAAAATTCAAACAGCATTTTAAATGGCATTCTCTTGAATTTCGATTGAAGCCGTGTAAATAATCAGAAAACCGTGAATATAGAGTTAGCCGTATTATAACCAAAAATATTATCATCCATCAAAACACTATTTTTAATTCAGACTAATATATATGAAGTAAATCCAAGAATCTAGAGAATATAATTGGCCAACTATGTTGAACAAGTCAGAATCAAAATCATCATCTTTACAACATCTCAATATTGGATGATTTCATTCAGAATACGGTGCAGATTATCACATTTAATATATCGATTAAATAAATATAATTTCACCTGTTTTACCTTTACGATAATTTTTCGTGGTTGCCCATTCTTATTCTGTCACCTTTGAGGCTAAGGAACTTTTGCTTTGTTGCCCGCTGTGTTTATGGAACAGCCAAAATCCAGAGAACACTGTTGTTGTTCCTTAGCCTGCCACCATACCTACACGATGAAAGATTTTTGTGACCTATTTGTTTTTATAGGTCTATGATTGTTAGTGGCAGAAGCATTGTGAATAAACAATCCCTTTGGAACCCAAACTTGTTTAGTCCTTTTATTCTTGTTCCAATAGACATGAAATTTGTTTGTAGAATTCTTAGGAGCCCAAACTTGTATAAATTTTGTGTTCTTGTTCCTTTGACTACAATTTTCAACACGATGTCCAATTATTTCACATCTAGCAAAGACACTCTTACCTTTTACATTATCATCAACTTGTGTTTTCCCAAAGCCTAGTCCGTTTCTGTTGTTAGCAAAAATTTGATTTTCCAATAATATGTTGAATGATTTTTCTCCTCTTGAAAAGTTATTCAGAGATTTCTCAAGATATTGGACTTTGGTTTTTAGTGTTGCGTTTTCAGTTACAAGTGAGGTGCGTCTATTTATAAAATCTTTTTCCTAGTGTCAATGGTTTCCTTAAGACTCAAGCTTTCTTTTTTAAGATTCTCAAAGCTATTCTTAAGTCTTGATAATTCTGAATCTAAAATTTTACATTTTTTACAGTCTAGGTTTTGAATATTTTCAAGTTCGGTTTCTAACCTAGAATTTTCACGGACAAGTTCTCTCCTATTAGATTTCAGTTTTTCAATTTTTGATTCAAGAGTATCAACTATTTTAGTAAGATCACAGCACATCAAAGCAAGTTCTTTATAAGAATAGTCACCTCCCTCACTAGATTCCTCTGAGCTTGCTTCTGAATCTGATTTTTCCATAAGACACAAGTTAGCCTCCTCTGAGCTATTATTCGAAACTTCCTCTCCTTCTTCATCATCCCAAGTCGCTGCAAAGGCCTTCTTCTTTTTTTCTTTCCTTTGTTGTTTTTGAGAAGTGCGCATTGTTGTTTGAAGTGGCCAGGCTTCTTGCAGTTAAAGCACGTCAGTTCATTATCCGAAATGTCAGAGCCTTTTGGCCTATTACCACTTGTTTTCTTCTTGCGTGGCCTGAATCTTGACCATTTCCTAAGATTATTGATAGCCATTGTGAGCTCTTCAATTGGATCTTCTTCTTCTTTATCGCTCTCTTCTTTGCTTTTTAAGGCAATCGTCTTCTTCTTTGATTCGGAGTTGTTGCGTTCCTCCTTTGTTTTTAGCTTAAGCTCATATGTCATCAAGTTGCCGATCAACTCCTCCATGCTTAGTTTACTTAGATCTTTCGATTCTTGTATTGCCGTGATTTTTGCCTCAAAGCTCATCGGTAAGACTCGTAGCACCTTCCTCACAAGCTCTACCTCAGTGAATACCTTCCCAAGCGCTCCAGCATTGTACACCAAAGTTGAAAAGCATCCAAACATGTCCTTTATGCTCTCGCCTGTATCCATTACAAAGTCCTCGTATTCATTACTGAATAGGGCTAGACGAGACTCCTTGACTTGAGAAGTTCCTTCATGTGTCACCTCCAAGGTATGCCAAATTTCCTGTGCAGTTTTACAATGAGAAATTCTATTAAATTCAGTCTTATCAGGAGCACAGATCAAAGCATTCATGGCTTTAGCATTTGTAGTTTTTAATTTCTTATCGTTAGCATCCCACCTATCCTTAGGTTTAGGAATCTCAGTATCACCAACAGTTATAGTGGGAGATTTATAGCCAGTTTCAATAATGTCCCAAACATCATAATCAACAGAACTAAGATAAATACTCATCCTAACTTTCCAATAAGCATAATCATTCCCATTAAACATGGGTGGCCTAGCAATAGATTGCCCGTCAGAAAAAGCATTATTTGGTGGATTCATGCCTCTAGAGTTAAAGAAAAAATACCTCGCTCTGATACTACTTGTAGGATCTAGATTAACCCTAGAGGAGGGGGGTGAATAGGGTTATAACAAATTTTCTCAAATTAAACGCAAAACAAACTGCAGAAAAGTAAATATGCTGAAAAGTAAATCACACATAAAATTTACCCAGCTTCGGCAACCCCTGCCTACTGCTGCATTCCCAGATTTCTATTAGAATTAAATAGTCTCCCGCTTACAAACACTCTAACAGACTCGCAAACCCTGCTACTGCCTATAGAGTTTTGCAAACTCGCAAACCCTGCTACTGCCTATAGAGTCTTGCAAACTCGCAAACCCTGCTGCTGCCTATAGAGTTTTGCAAACTCGCAAACCCTGCTTACTGAACTAATCCTAACTAGACAATCTGACACAACCCAAATCCTAGGTGGCGATTTACCAAGATTTGATTCGAAAGATACAACCTTAAAAGAGAATTTAAATTTAAAAAAACTTAAAAACAATTTTAAAACTAAAACCCTAATTGAAATATAAACTAAAGCCTTTTTATATTAAAAACAAGGCCGGCACAATTCATTTCTTCTGCCCGTTCCTTTTTCTTTTTGCTTTTGTAAAATGGTGGCCTTGCTTTAGTTCCTCTTTGCGCTCTGAAATTAGGGCTTGAGTTTTTAGATCCAAATTAGGGCTTTTCGAAGCACGCCTATGCTGATCGATTCTCTGGTTTGCATGTTGCCTTGCTCGCTGCTTCTCTGATGATCGACTGCTTGTTTCACTTGCGCTCGTTCGCAGCTGCTCCTCTGTTGATCGAGTTCGATAGATTGTGGTATGTAATCTTTTCCCTTTCGTTGCTGGTTTAATGCTTGCTTGAACTCGATTGATTGATAATTTTACCGATGATGATTATGGGTTTATATTTGGATTTGATTCAATTTTTCCACACCTACCGATGATGATTTAGGGTTGTATTTATATGGACTTCGTCACTTTCCTATTTCTCGATTGCCTGATATTTTTACGACTTGATGCGCACGGCTTTGATTTTGCAGCGTTTGATTTTTCCTTGATCGTTACGGTATCAACTTTCCTATTTTACTTGGATTTGATTTTTGACTTTTTCAAAGATACGCCCTTGAATTTTGACTTGGTCATCTCTGCACTGTTGAATTTCGTTCATCCCTGTAGCATTGATTTACACGGCATTGACTTCTTTGGCACTTGACTTTTTAAACAGGAATTTTATCACTTGACTTCGAGTTGTTTATCATTTGCATTGAATTCGAACTTGTTTTGCTGCAGGCTTTGACTTTGTTATCATTGCGATATTGTAGTTCACTATTTGCATCACTGTCTGGTTCATCTTTTAACTTCCTACTGAACTTGGTTACTTCTGCTTTGACTTCAAATTTGTCACTTGATCTTTGGTACATTGTTTCTCGGCTTCAATTACTGTCTTCATTGAATTTCCTTGTTGACTTCTGTATGCTTCCATGATTTCAATTACTGTCTTCTCTGGTTGGTTTAACCTGAACTCCACTTGAGCATTGCATTCGTGAATTTTGATGTTGTCTGGTTGTTCGAACTTGTTCATGTGATTCCATGGTAGCATTTGGTATTGCTTCGACCACTATCTTGCATTCACTCCAAATATTGTTGATACTGGGTTGTATTGAGCTCGACATGCTTCATGTTGCCTTTATGTGTTGTTGACATGTGCATTTGTCTTTGTGGTCTGCACTTGCACACTGCTGCTTGTTGCACTTGTGTACTTCATATACATGTGTGTCTGTGCTTGTTGTTGTTCGGCTACTTGTGACTGCTGCTACACATTGTTGTATTTGGACTTGTACTCTTGATCATTCACTGTTGCCTTGTATCAATGCTCAGCCATGTCTTGATTCACTGTTTGTTATTTGAACTTGATGTTGTGTACACTCATACTCCTCTCTGATTTTGCTTTGGTCATGACACTGTAGTTGTATACTTGGGCTTCACTAAGTTTGTTGTTGCATTCATGTCTGCTGTCATTACTATATTGAGATCACTGTTGCATTGTGTTGGTCTGGCTTGAACTTGATTGTTACAGTATTCATGTTGTTGTGCATTGATTCTGGTTTGAGCTTCTGTTTCACTAGCATTAGTAATGTTGCAACTAGTTTGGGCCTGATTTTGTTTTAGCATACTTGGTGGTCATTTTGTACTTCTGGTCTTTGTTTGGTTCTTGATCATTTCATATTGATTTTTGAAATTTCACTTGAGTTGAATCAAGTTTCAAAACTCAGGTTTGACCTTGTGCTGAAGTCGAGATTCTATGTATATTGCACCTGAGTTGAACCCATCTTTTATTTGGGTTTGACCTTGTGCTCACTTGTCCCTGCAACATTATCAAGTGTATATCGTTGTGCACGGCCTTATGGCATGTACAATGATACACTGTGCTTGTCACATTGTTCATGTATGATGAATTCAAATATTAATGAGGACGAACACCGCTAATAACTGAGGCAAATAATATTTTCAAAAACCAAATTTTATTTTATATTGCATAAAATTTTTCTTTTTCAATTTTACTGCGTTAGTGAATATTTTTGCAGATTGCTCAAATGCTGGATTCTAACTGGAATGAAGTTGAAGATAAACTACGAGTGTGAGTGATATGTAGTGAGGAATTTATGTAAATTGAATTGTGATGTACTTAGAATCAAAATTGTATATGTACAGTGAGAGCTTGAATTTGTACTATTCAAAATTGTAATAAATATTTGTTTGAATAAAATTTCTGTTTGAATTCAAATTCTGTGTAAATTATTTTATTCAACAAATATTTATTTAATCTATGAAAAATAAAATAGTACATTAACAAATACATTTAAATGAATATATATATATATATCTGTTTATTACCGTCAAACAAAAATCATATAAGCGCATATTCAACAAAGTTCAATTCCACTGCACATAATACTCATACCATTCAAACACTCCCTACCTCAAGTGTACATACTGCCTTCTACTGCATTCAACTGTTTCTCCTTCATCTTCAAATCTCAACTGCTCACAACTCTGATTCTTACTAATACATCATCTACCCATGACATCAAACACTTCACAACACCTATCTGACCATCAACATTTCCTCCACAATACAACATCATATACACTTCCTTCATTAGCTCATCACAACACATTCCCTTCTACTTGCATCTCCCCTTCTTTTTGCCCACAACTGCTTTCATTTATGCACTCACGACTGTGCAACCTCTCCTAACTGCTGCAACGCGGCCAATACTTCCACCCATCAACCACATCACTAGAGAAACTGCAACCAAACTTCAATTGCATCAAAACTGCTCGCACGCCATCTCAAACAACAGTTCACTATTCCCTCACTTCACAGTTCATTCATCAACTCTGACATACCATCAACTCCAACATACCCCTAACCATAGTTCATTTGCCATCATCAATTCACATACATCCATAATATACTTCACCATCACCAACTTCACATCCTCTCTGAACACTACAATCTACTATATACAAACAGCAGTGCAGCTGCCACCACTAAACACTACTGCCTCATGTACCTTCATCGACCAATTCAAACCATTCACTGTCCACTTCAAACAACCATACCACCACTTACCACATTCAACAGCAACCCTCTCTCCCCGAACCTCGAACAAACGCAGCCTCTACCATTCAATCACGCACCGCAACATCGAGCATTCAACAAGCTCCAACATCAAATCTTCCTTTGCCAAGTTGCCTCGAACCACCTTCGAACCCGCTAGCGACCCTGACATCAACTCCGGTAACCACATCAAATCTCACAATGCCAATCCTCTCTTCTATAATCGTCAACGAACTCGCAACCAATTAGCCTTGCCAATTCGCCTTGTCCAGACACCCCAAATCACCACTAGACAAAAAAAATTGAACTACCCAAATCGCGAGATAATCATACCCAAACCCAAGACCAATCGCCTAGCATCCCTAAGTCGTCGAACGAATTTGCTGTGAAGTTTCAATCTTTGGTTGAACTTCGATTTATTTTATTTTTTTTGGAGGAATTTTGCTTGAGTAGTTTTAATTTGATTTGAAGTACTAGTTTTTGAGTGAAGTTTTTGTGTGAAATTTTAATTTGGGTGGAGACTTAAAAATTTAAACAGGCCGGTTTTAACGTATTGGGCGGGCCTTTTTCATTTTTTTTTTAAAATAAAAAAAAATATAAAAATAAATAGTTGCTTTCTTTTAGTTTGTTTGGTTTTATCCGTAAAAAAAAAGGGTTTCAATTTTCTTCATTAGTTGTGTTTTGTTTTGACTTGTTCTAATTCCCTTAAAACAAAAAAAGTTTTAATTTATTTTCACTTGTTTTGTTTTTGTTTTTCCCCTTATACTAAAAAAATCTGTATAAATCTTGTTTTATTCCAGGTTGCCAAAGCAGAATTACAAAACGAGCCGAAGTGCTTGCTAAAATAAATTGCTTGATTAGTTGATCTTGCTATAAAAAAATAACTATTAGCTTATTTATAATTTTCTTTTTATTTGCCTTGCATTGTATATATCTATCATTTTTGTTTGTCTTGCATTGTTGGTTGTTGCATTTTATAAAAAAATTCAAAAATATAAAAACAAAAACAAAAATTCATTCCTAGTTGCATTGTTAATACATGTTTAATTTCTGTTTTGCATTTCATCCTAGATTTTGAGTAATAATAATGATTAGACATCGGTAACTTTTAATTGTATATTGACAAGTTGTGTTCATTGAACAATTCAATTTCTTGGTGTCTAGGCTATGACAGAGCAATAATCAGTTATAAATATTATGGTGATTCGTAAATATTATACTGAATTGTTTCTCTAAAGGTATTTAAACCTTTGGCTGCATTGCTACGGTGATTCATGGTGCATCGATAAATCATATCCGTTACCTGGCTAAGAACTATCTTGTTTATCTAAGACAATGTGTGATTATACTATTTTGGGTTAACTTAGGATAAATCATTTGTAATTAACCCGTGCATTCATTTAGTTGCATTAGTTCATGCATATTTTAAAAAAAATTCCAAAAATCCAAAACTAACAAAAAAATTTGTAAATATTACTTTTTTTTCTTTGAAATTTTTAAATCCTTTTCCTTTGAAATTTCAAAAATCCAAAAAAATTTAGAAAAACAAAAATCCAAAAAAATATATAAAACCTTTAAAAAAAGCCAAAAAAATTTGAAAATCCAAAAACAAAACAAAAATCAATTTCCCTTTTTGAAAAATAAATTCTATTTGTAAATAATTTTCTTTATTAAAAAACCAAAAAATAAAAACATTTTTGGAAATGTCCGAGTTTCCCCACTTGCGTGAATTTCATAATAGTTGTGAAAATCAATATAATTCATATGATTTCACTCCAAATTCGTGTGGATATTTTAACGACAACTTTTGTATAAACAATTCAAATTTTGAACAACAAAATTTTCAAAACAATAACCAACCCTCGACTTTTGAAAATAACATTTCATCTTTACCTGAATTATCTACACAACAAAATCAAAGTATAGATGAATTGTGTAATTCATATTTGTGTAATAACTCGAGCCAAGGATTCAATATTTGAATTCAATTCAAAATTAAAACGAGTATGATTATAACCCATGCCAAATCAATTTCGGACTCCAAAATGAATTTCAAACTCAACATGAAAATGGGAACAACTTTTTAAATAATTTTGGCAATGGGAATAATCTTGACTTCGATGCGAGTGAAAATTTTTGTTCTCAATACATCCAAATCGAAAATTCTCAAGTCAATAATTATAAGTTGGATTTTGTTGAACAAATGAACGAAATTTACGATGATCACACAAATTTGTTGTTTGAAATATATATATGGAACAACGTGAAAAACAAAACCAAATCCTAACATGTTATGAGTCGAGTGATAAGCAATCTTTTACCCAAATCGACGATTTTCAAATAACAACTTTTGAAATTGAAAATAATAATCTTAATGAATTTGTTGAAAACACGGTAATTGAGTTGGATTTCAATTCTTTTTAAGGGTATGGAACCAAATTTAAAATTTGATCTTTCTTTTCTCAATTTCGAAAATTTGAATACAACAACTTTGGATTTTGAATTTGAGACAAGTAATAAAGTTGTTGATAATCCAATAAAGGAAGACGAATTTAATGAACACGATTTTTTTGGAATTTTCAAAGACGAGTTGTTAAATTCCAAAGTGGTAGATTTAAATCACTATTTTAATTTTGAAACCAATAATTTTGAAGAAGTTTTCAATGAAAAATTTAGACTTCAATTTGGTGAAAATAAACTTGAGTTTCAACCAATTATTTTATCGGCCCCAAACATCATCGACAATAAAACAACTCGTATGATTTTTAATAAAACAACATTCCTTTTTACAAATCCATATTCGATTCCAAAATCTTTCACGATTTTGTTTTCTGCGCTTAAGCTATGTCTCGCATACTTGACGAGACAAATGAATCGGTCTTTGGAAGACCATTTCATTTACTTTTTAACGATATACTTTTTGATGCCGTGTAAATACATTTCATTTTCATGTAAATAATTATAAACGTTCCTTTCACTTGGGTTGACTATGGGGACATAGTCAAAATCAAGTGTGTGGGGGAGACCCATCTTCATTTTTATTTTATTTTTCATGGTTTATTTTTGCATTTTCTTTTATCTCAAAAAAAAATCCAAAAACAAATTTTCTTTTGATTTATTTGTAAGTAACACTATAGGATAATATATGGTTTTGGTTCACTAAATTGAAATTTATGAAAATTTATTTGTCGTAACAAAATAAAAATGAAGTTTGATTACATATAACAATGGTTTAACTAGTATATAGGAAGATTCATACGTGATAATTATGAATATATCTTAATTGAAAATCTTTGTTT
Organism: Allium cepa; assembly: GCA_030765085.1. Lineage (NCBI taxonomy): Eukaryota > Viridiplantae > Streptophyta > Magnoliopsida > Asparagales > Amaryllidaceae > Allium > Allium cepa. Next base: position 9,246,474 of record CM060937.1, read on the forward strand.
TAAAAAGTGGTTGATTTAAAGTAAAGGATGTAACTTTTTTTTGTCTTCTAAGTTAAGTGGTGCCAAGGTGATTTTGCAAAACTCTCTCTTTCCAAAAAAACCTAAAAAAACATTTGTATATATGTAAATATTTTATGTTAACACCTACAGTCGACAGGTATACACACTTGTATGTACACCCGCCATGCTCTGAACCTTTCTCACGTAAGCTCGAAAGGCAGTGCACGGTCGATATATCTGGTCTCAGTTTATCTGAGCTAGGTGTATATATAAAAATTATTTTTAATAATACCTACAGTTAATAAGTGTTCACACTCGTGTGTTCACTCGCCACACCCTGTATTTGCCTCATGTAAGCCCGTAAGGCAGTGCATGGGTAATATATCTGACCTCAGTTTATCCGAGTTAGGCATATGTAAATATTGTTAATACAAATAAAAGTTTCAAATAAAAAAATTAGAGAGAGTAAGCAAATGAAATCCAAGCACTATTTTAACTTATTTGATTTGACTTGTTATTGAAAAGAAATGAAAATACCACTTTGATAAATTTTGATAATCAACTAAGGATCCATTTCATAAGTACACTTTATTATCAATCGAAATAACAAGTGAAATTATAATCTATTTGTTACGATAACTTAATTTTTTCTGGAAATTTTGACTAGTAAATGACTTAAATTTTCAAGATAATGACCGAAACCTATATTTAACTTATTTGTGTCTATTTAAAAGTAAACATTTCATTTGTAAATATTTCTAAAAACTCATATTCATCTCTTTGGAAATAAATCTTGCATTTTGTAAATGTTTTCATCCTGCATTTGGATTTTGTGGGTAGTATATGCTGAAAACCCTCACAAGACAACACTTGTCCTACCGGGGACACCCAAACGTTTAATGGCTTGCTGCATATGCTCAATGCAATCGTGCTCCCTACGAAAACAGATTTATCTTAGTTTTTCTTTATTCGGGGACGAATAAAAAGATACGTGTTGGGGTATTTGATGTTCACGTAAATTTGCATATTTTTACCACCATATTTAATCTCTTTAGATTGAATAAATGATCATATTGAGTATTTTAACCTGTTTAAACCAAAATTCAAATTATTTTCAAATTTTCACATATTCATCTTCATGCATGGGTAGAATGGTCATTTTTTGTGCATTTATTAAATTGTGAAAATTTACTTGCAATTTTATATGTTGTTTTATAGGAAAGTTGGTGAATTTTACAAGTGGGTTTCTGATGAAATATGCATGCACAAAGAAGATACAAAACAATAAAGATGGAAATAATTCAAAGTGAAGGACATGGAGGACCCCACCCACTTAGCTTGATTTTCAATTAGAGGCTAACGCACATGCTTATGGAGTTTATGGCTTCATATACACTTAAATGATGATTAGTAGAAGCTAATGATTACTTGGCCTCTATAATTTCTCAAGGGTATTTGGGCATTCCCCAAAAAATGAATCAGTGTTTAACACATGGATATATACCCACTATATTTCATGTAACCCTCCTCTTACTTAGTCTCTCTTTTAGGCTCTCTTTTCTTAGAAAAATAAAATGAAAGCTCTATTTCTTTTCATGGCTACTTAGCCATTTCTTCTTTTATGTAATTCTTTTTTTATGCAATTTAACACATGTTCTTTTCTTCTTTTTGTTTAATTCCTTTCATGTTAGTAGTGTAGATTTACTTTTCATGCAAGTAGATTAGTTTTAATTCTTGTTATTTAGCTTCTCTTTTTCATTTGCTCTCTTTTTCCTCTTCTTTTTCATTCATGTTGCAAGCTACATTTGTTCATATGATAACAAATATGAGAGGCTAAACCCCTTCAATTTAGGGGTAATGAAGCTCTCCAATCATGTAGCTTTAACTTACTTTGATGTTTATGCTCTCTTCCTGTGCTTAATGAGAATGATTGAAGTGGTTTAATGACGTTGTTTAGCTTTGAATTTGATAGTCTATATTGTTCATAACAAATAGGCCATGCTTAAAAAAGCAAAACACAAATTGCCTCTTTATCTACATATGATCATGGCAAAGAAGTGAATGTTGAAATTAAAATTTGATGGATTATATTTCTAATTTATAGTTAAAGGCCTTGCTTAAAAAAGATTTTTCTTTCAATTTTGTTGTCATATTCTATGAGATTTGAAAGTGTATTAGTAGTTGCGTTATAGTTTGATTTTTTATATTGCACTAATTAATATAACAAACATGCCATACTTATGATAAACACAAAAATTATTTTCACTAATGACAAAAAAGATCATAATTTCATGTATGATTGAACTATATGATCTAGAAAGTGTAATTATCTCTAAATTACCTCTGCACTCTCATATTTTTATGTATTTTCTTTTGCTAGTTTGTCATTTTTCTCTTTTTTTTAGCTAATCACACTTTCAACTTTAATTAATTTGATTGAATAGAATTTAAAAATCTAAAAAATTCCTACGGATCGGCTCGTATTCTCCACGTACTACAAGTGTACGTCGTGCGCTTGCGGTTATTTTTATTTCGAAATTCGTTCGGCTATTTTCTAACTCGATAAACATTTAGCCGTCCTAACACATATATTAGAATTTTTTTAAAAAGTTCAGAAATAGTAATTTTCAAATATAAATTAAAGTTTAAATTTAAGATTCATAAAGAATTTTCTAAATGGAATTTCGTAAATTTACATTAATTTTAAAAACGATTTATATTGTTGTTTAGTTCCAATTATGGGTATGATTATTAAAATGCTTTATAAAATCATTAAAATTTATTCCTACATTCAAAATTAATTTCCATATGTTATAGGACATTTACAAAATGTGTATGGCTGGTTTCAACGTTTATTTTACTTAAACTTTACAATGCACAGAAGTGATCTTCATATGTAAAGTTAATTTCTTATTAATTTTGAGAATGTTATAGAATCACCAATATGACTTGTCAAGATGCACCAATTGCTATATAGAAAACTAACGAAATTAACACGAATTAAATCATATGTGGAAAAACATAAATAGATTAACGCACCATCTAAGATAATGGAATTTTTAGTTGATCGCCATCCCAAAAAGTATTACATGTCATGGCTATGGGTATGGCTGAACCAGTCCTTTCGAGAGGAGCTAGTGATTCCATTCTTGCTTTTAGTACCAAAAAGGGAACATTTAGAGTGGACAAAAGGACGTTCTTTATTAAGAGGAAACATAAATTATCGATAGTTCCAACAATCCCTATTGGCCACGAAGGAATTGTTTCGTTAAAAGAATAGGGTGGAATTCACCGTAGGCCAAAGTGAAAGGCTGCATAGAACTAGAGATAGATGAGTCTTACAATAGCTTAGATGCATGATAACCTTAGAGATAAAATAAAATTGGAGGTGTAATAGCTTTGGCCACACCATAGATTTTGATGCACCATAGCCTTGGAGGCACAATAGCTTTAAGTGTATGATAGCTCTAAGGACAGGATAGGCTTAAAAGCATGATAGCCATGTATGTGATAGATATAGGATGAATGCAACGATAGATAATGCCAATTCTATTTGGTCGAATTTAGAAAAGTTTTCTAGAAGATGAATGAAGACTTCAAAGATTAAGTAGATAGCCAAGTAGGTAAAAAAGTTCCACTTACTATTCCACTATCGTACAACCAAGCTATATAGCTGGTTAATTATTCTTTGTCACATCATTATATGTTGGATGTGATTCTAATATTTTTGTTTTATTGTATTTAACCCTTATGTTGGAAAAAATTTGGACAATGGAAAATGCAACGACAATTTTATGCAATGAAGGTTATTTATTCACTCGTTTTACATAATGTTGTTAATAAAAAAAATTGATCTTATTTTCTTGCATGAAAAAATTCTGATGATGACCATAACATTATCAATCTTTAATTTAAGGTCTCGCAGTGGGTAGTGTTATATGAAAAAAAAAGGGACAAATGCATTTGGGTTGGTTGAAGACACGCATCCGTTAGCAATAACTTTTTTCATGCCGATCAAAACATTTCGTATTTAACTCAGATTTTGCACTCTATCATGGAAAAAATTTAATTGTTCAAATATGATTTTCGAAAATAGAAGTGATCCTAAAAAAAAGCATGTTAATATATATTTTTAATAAATTCAGTGCATAAACTATATGCGTTATCATTAGATATAATACAACAATTAATGTACGAGTGGATGTTGTAGCATTAAAATTCTTAACAATAACATGTGTTTCTGGCGAAGTAGTTTTGCTTCCAATAGCTTCTCCAACATATGTCGTGCTAGCAAGTGGTCTATACCAAATTGCATTATGGTCCAAAGGAATTATAATTCACAAGCTAATTAGGACCAGTAGAGTACAACCGTCGATCAACAATTAACTCTTTACTAACTTTCTAATCACACAGCTTGCATTTGATATTTGAACTGTTATATTATGTGAAAAAATATTTATAATATAATTCTGTATATTAAATTATATATATTGAATATAGCTAGAATTAAAATTACCATAATGTAATTTTTCGCAAGGTCTACCATCTTGTGCAAAACAACTCTATCAACCGGAGATGCCACCATCTTATCCTTAGCTTCTCCAATATGTGAGTTTATCCTAGATGCACCATCATGTGCAAAAAATTCTACTAAACTCATTATTACGGTTTTGGATGATGGTATGCTTGGATTTTATGTGATGTTTTCAAATAAGGTTATTCGATAAATGATTTACATGGTTTTAAACCGATTATAATGATTTCGTATGCCATGAGAAAATTTTATGTTATGTAAAACATGATATTAGAGATCATTTATAAATTTTGTAACATTACAAACTATGGAAAATTTAATATGAATTTCTTAAGGAAATACGAATAAACTGGGTTTAAAATTAATTTTGGTTATTTATACAAAAATCAGGTCTATAATTTTTATATGTTAGAAAAAAATATCAAAAGTGAATTTTTGTAACTTTTGGGGGTTTTTCCTAAGTGACTTACTATGAAAATTAAATTATTTTAGAAGATGGACTTAATTGCTTTATTTGTTTTGCTTAATGGAAGGGGTTATATGTTAAATTAATCTTTAATTTATATCTGAAATTATGCGAAAATTATTTAGGAAGGAATTTGAAAAGTTTAAGGCAATCGGTTAAATGTTTACAAATGGGTAGGTTAGTTATAAAGTTATTACTTTAAATAGAATCAATTCTGTCTTTGCTCAAAAAAGTGAGTTCCGCTCCTTTAGAAGCACCTTTTGACTCTATGCTTCCATTCCGACTCAATCAAAATGAACCATGTCAAAACAAACATAGCCGAAACCAATACACAAGGTATCACAAGTATGGTATGTGGTGGATTGAAGAAAGATGGATTGCATGGTGTCGTAACCTACGCTTACGATGGTTCGAAATCTTTGTTTTACTTTCAAATGATAAGCACCTACCTTGTTTTTAAAAAAGCTTTCAAATGATTGAAAACATATGCTTTCGACTTCTAAATAGCTTTCGAAGAGGGTTGCCATCTTATAGTTTAAAAGCTTTCGAATGAGTTCCTTTTTTTACAAAACAGTGCTTTCTAAAAGGGTGATTTCGACCTGATCGAAACCATACTACCAATCTTATGCCGTTCGAATTTATTAAAGTCATCGTTGCTTTCGAAAGGTAGCTTATTCTTTAAAATTTTACAATCCACTTCCTAAAAGCTTTCAAAAGGGTTCAAGGGTTTCGAAAGCAATGGCTTCATAGCTATCCTTCAATATTTTACTTAAAATTTTTAAATCTTTCCAAGGGATGGTTCCAAAGCCATCAAGTTTTCCCTAAATAATTTTACGTAAAGATCAATGGTTTCGAAAGGGTTACTTACGTATGTATTCACTTTAACCCAAAAAATAATTTTGAGGAAAAACCTAATGGTGTTTAAAGAGATACTTCCAAAAAGGTTTCGAAAGGGGTACTTTCATTGGTTTTGAAGCTACGCTTCTAAGAGTTAATATGTAATGCTTTAATACTGTTGAAAGTTAGGTTTTGAGGGTTTCGAAAGAGATGTTTTAAAGTGTTTTGAAAGGAATGTTAGTGTTTTGAAAAGAATATTTAAATGCTTTCAAAGGAGGTTATCCAAGGGTTTCGAAAGTAAAGTTTTAAGGTTTCAAATGATTTAGTTTTCAAAACAAATAACTCAATCTCATTTCAAAGAAAAACCATGTCATAATAAATGAGTGCTGAAATGATCTTAAGTATGTAGTATTTGAAGAAGTTTTACTTGATTAATAGGTTAAAAGGATTAAACATGTTTTATATAAAATGATTTAAAAGATATTAAACCACAGGCGTTGGAATTATTATGTTATTAAGCTTGCTTCTTCACACAAACACATACGTATATTCAAATTAAAATGAGCCTATAATTATATTTTAGGGAAAGGCAAAATAACTAGCTAGGTTGACCCAATAGTGAATATAAATTAAGTTGACTCCTGAATGAGTGGAATAACATCTAGGAGGTCAGATAGATCGGAATGTAGGATGCCTAATTATTGATTAAAGTAGTTTTCAAATAGATAATTTCGTAGTAAACCCATGATAACTATGTTTAGGTAAGTTATTGGCAGGGGCGAATAGGGTCAGAGTAAACCCATGAAAACTATGATTAGAAAGAGTAATTGGAAGGGCCAATAGGTTTTTAGTGAACGCATGAAAACTAGGACAAAAGGGAAGTTAATGGAGTTACCAATAGGTTAAGGGGAACCCATGAAATAGTAAAGTTATTAGTAGGGGCCAATAAGTTCTTAGTGATCCCATGAAAACTATAAAACCGGACAGGGAGTCTATAAGCATTAAACAAGTTATTAGTCAGCCCATGAAAGCTATTAGGTTAGTAGAGACCCTAGAAACTATAAATGAGATAGATAGTCATAATGAATGTAGATGGGAAATCCAGAATTGATTTACTTGTTTGCATATCATCATAATATTTTGAATTGCTATCTTTTTAACCATTGTGGATGCAAGAGCACAATATGTAGTTTCGTAAAGCTTGAGGATACTAATAAGGGGAAAATCCGTTCCACTAAGCGGCATAGGCTCACTAGATAATTGAATCGTTTGAGATAGCAGATTATTATTCATACCAGGCTTTATGTCTAACTCATAGTTTATGTAGCCTTAAAATCTCGGGTGCTTAACTAATTTTGAGTAGTTTGAGGGTTAAGGTTTTCAGGTTCTCTTTAGATGAATAAGCTTCCAGAGGCATGCAGGAGGCAAGCTCATTAATAAGAGTTCTTTATGTTTTGATTCTGATATGCTTTGGTTGTAATGGCAAAGTTATTTTATTTCCTAGTCATATACTCTGATCATCTAAGGGGGCATCTTTATATGTCGCACTAGGCATATGTTGTAATAGTTATATTTTATCTGAACATGGTTACCGTGTTGGGATTATGTAATGAACTTGAAATGCTTTGAATTGGATATGTGAAAGTTGTTTGATGATTTCAAATTGTGTGCATATCCATATGTTTCTGTTAACCAATGTATCTAACATCACCGTTTTTGGTCGTTGAAGATTAATTACTATAGATGACTAGCATCCGTAGCCGTCAGTTTTGGGCCTCCAAGTGGGAATGTTACAAGTTGGTATCAGAGTCATAGGTTTATGAAACATAAATGAAATTTAAACCTATTTTTTTTTCAAAACATAATCCAATGAATTAGAAAATAAGATTAGGGTTTAGGAAAATGTTATAGTAACGTACATGTATTTAATATATAGGTATATATACGAGTATGTATTTCCTTCTCTCTTAGACCATTCTTCTATATCTTATTAGGCTCGTATGTAGATTTACGTGAAACATGATATGAAGGCAAGAAATGGAAGTGGAAATCTCGGTAGAGGAAGCATCACAACCAATGGAAATGATCGACCCAACAAGAGGAACCCAGGTCGATAGGCTAATGCTAACCAAAATTCTGATGGCAATGTGGGAGTTGGAATTCCATCAAGAGATATAGGAATGATGTAACAGTTTTTTCGTCAATCTGATGCAAGCAAGAGCTGCTGCTGGTGTTGTTAGATATGTTGGAGGAGCTAATCCTTTAGCTCCCATTGGGAATAATTATGCTAAGCTAAACGGAGATTACACTAAACTTGGTGGAAAGTCGTTTATAGGAATGGGAGATTCCATAGAAGTGGAGAATTGGTCGTTGCATTGTGAGAGAATATGTGCTGATTTGGGTTTAGATGATGAGAAAAAGAGGAGGCGGACCTCTAGGCAGTTGCATGGGTCAGGCTTCATATGTGGAATAGTTTACTACTGTAGTTCCGAAGGAAGAATTGACTTGGCCAGATTTCAGAAGGAGATTTGAGCAAAGGTTTTTGTCCGAGGTTGGCAAGTTGGTGTTGCTAAGAAATTTTATGGATCTAGTATAGTGAGAGATGTCAGTAATAGAGTATGCTACTTAGTTTGATGAATTTTTCCAATATGGGTGAGCTACTATAGATACTATCATCAGGAAAAATGAGAAGTTTATTAGTGGACCGAGTCCCGAGATTTCCAGGGCAACTCTACTGCATCCTCGCGATCCTAATATTGTAGGTGTGGAAACGAAAATCCCCATAGGGAGACACTTGTTATTTGTGATAGAGAAAAGCCGATTGAAACCTAGGGTTCGGAGGAAAGATGTGAAAGTTCTTTAAGAAGAAGGGAGATGTTGCCAAGAAGGTAAAATCTGATTTAGTTTGTTTCAAGTGTGACAAGAAAAGTCGTTACTCACATGAGTGCCGGTATGGAAAGGGGAAGATGGCTGTAGATAAGAAAAGTGTGAAGTGCTTCAACTGTGGTAAAGTTGGATATTACAAGAACTAGTGGCCAGAATAAGTTAGGGAAGACAGGAGGAATGCCTTTGTTATTGGACCATCGTCAGCTAGGCCAACTGTAGCTGATAAAGGGAAGACTGCGATGGATGGTATGCGTTTGATTCAGAGTATAGCAACTAGGGTACTATTTGATACCGGTGCGTCACATTCATTTATATCTCAGTGTTTGGTTGATAGGTTATGCTTAGAGCCTGCCTACCTAGTTACTTCCTCAAGGGTTGCGAATCTAATAGGAGAGAGTGAAACTCTAGGGTCGAGATGTGACCAGTTAGAACTTGATTTGCTATGTCATATGTTTACATGAAGTCTGTATGTTTTTGATTTCATATATCTCAAGATCATTTTGGATGTGGATTGGTTGGGTGAGTATGAGGCTAGGATATTTTGCCAGGATAGGGAGATATCGCTAAGACACCTAGATAATCATAACCAAATCTATTTTCAATGGAGAATTCACTACAAGAAAATATGTTCTCAACTGCATTAGTAGATAGCATTTTACAATAACCGTCGACAAAATAATTTTGCAAAATAAAATGTAGAACCCTAAACGCTGTTTAAACTAGCCCAATTCATTTTGAGAATTTTTTTTCATTACCTGGCTACTTGACCGCCGTCCTTTCTTCCTCTTCAACTTCTCTCCACGTTAAAGTAAAATCCTAAATCCTCCCGCGAAATTTAAACCTAATTAAACATGAAATCTTCTATGAAAAGTTGTTCCTCCCTTGATCTCTCTTGCAATATCCGATAAGTTCGAGTCCTCATTCCCTTTGAATCCATCATAGGAAATCACTTGAGCCTTAAAGCACCGTGAATCCTTCATTGGCAAATAAGACAACATGAATCTAATTCTAAGTCCACTTAATAAATATGAGGCCTCGCTCAAGAAATCTTGGTCGATTCGCTTTAGAAATCCAATTTAAGGTAACTTATTTAATCTTTAGATGCAATATATGAAATTGCTTTTTTTATAATCATGCATAATAGTGCGGTTATGTTTGCAATTTCTAAAGAAAAAAGACAGGCCTTTGTATGGTAGGGTTAGTCAATAATAGTTTGTTTACATATGGTTAGTTAAGATTTTATCGTTGCTCATCATAGAAAGTTTTAATTTTTATCACTGTTTTGATTAAAAAAGTACAAATAATTTGGTCATGAAGCATTTAGAGATCGACATGATTGGTGATGAAATAGTTTTTACCTGCTAGGTATCATAGTTTTCTATTCATGTATTAAAATCCAATAAAGATCCACTGGCTGAAATACTTTACTTGTGTCTCAACTCTCAACTCCTTAATACAATGCATACACTTATTACCTACTTTGAACTTTGTTTAATGATGCATATTTTTTCTTCAGTCTTGTAAATAATTCCTTCTATTTTTGTTTAATCACCGTTTTCTCTCTCTTTTAATTTTATAGTTTGCAAGCTACCAATCAGCATTAGATCAAGTTATCAGTAGTTGCTCAATCTACTTTACTTTTAGTGATTGAGGATAAGCTTCTTAACATAAAAAATGAAGTCTAATGCAACATCGGCTTTATATTGGAATTGATTGTCAAACATTTTTAGTCTTATGGTTATGATGCTGCAGTTTGTTTATCAAAATGGGATAGCTTTGGGGAAGTCCCTAGATGTACTTTTATTCACATTACATAACCTATGATGTGTAAAATTATCTTTCATTATTTTTTGATCAAAACTATTGGGCATGTAGTTCTAGTCTTAGGCCTTCTTGATTTAATCTACTGCAATTATTTTCATACATTCTAGAATAGGTTTGAACAAACTGGAAGATGCATAAACTGACCAACACAGGAGGAACTATTGCAATTTACACACATACGTATGTCTGTGAGTGTTTGTACACACGCATACACACACATATGTGTGTATGCATTCTTTTTTCATTTTTCTTTATAACCTATGCCTGCTTACTGAGATTAAAGAGAGAAAGTTGGTATGGAATCATAAAGCAGGGTCTTAAAGTATAATTTCCTCATTCTAGTTGCATCTAAATGTAAATACTTTATTGATGTTTATTTAAAATGCTTAAGGTGTTATATATTTAATAATATATCAAACTTAATCGTGTACGATTAAGAAAACCACCAAAATCAGTTCTCACATATGTAAATACTTAATGACCATATGATGAATTTGAAAGTGAATAACTGATATTATAATTAGTTTTCACTAAATGTAAATACTTGATGACCATATGATCTAAAATGCTTTAGGCTTTTCTACAATTCTAACAATATAATTACTATGACAATGCATATATTTGTTTACCGGATCCCATTGTTCTGCTTATTGTACCACAGTATCAATATCTTAGCTCCAATGGAATGTATAATCTATGTATTGATGTCTATGTACTAAATGCATGTTCAATTGCATCAAATTCTATATTTGAGTATATACTCACTATTTGGTGTATTGTCTTGTTATACATGAAATTCTAAATGACTCAACTTTGAAAGAATGACTAAAATCGAATGCATACATTAATGCTATAAAATTAGCCAGTCGCGGTTTATTTTGCTCTAAATATATTACTTTTGTTTCTAACTCTATACATCACAATATTTAGAAGGCTATAGATAAAAGGCTGAACATGTGGATACAACTCAAACTCTATTAAAAATTCCTCTTCTTTACCAAGAAATTTAGCGCCAAAAGACTATGTGATAGCTCTTGCATCTATCATATTTACATAACTCCAAGTACTCAAAACTCTTGCTGGCTTTGGTTTAGCTGTATATTCTGGTGAGCATTAAAGAGTACGACGATTGTTTGTACTTTGTTACTAACATACAATAATGAAAATGAGTAAGCTTGCATAAATAGCATAAAATAGCATGCTCAATACCAAGTGATTATATAAACTATGGATACACTTTATTATTTTGTTGTTATTGCATAGAAATTTTAGTGACATGGGGGTTTGATGTTGTCAATGTTACTTACAAAATTCTTTCATTGAAGTTTATTAGTGCGAAAATAATATACTTTTTCATAACTAAGGCTTGACCTATTTCCTAATCTACTACTGCCAGGATATAATTTTTTGTTGCCAATGGATTTGGTAGTATTAATTTTAATTAGTTAGCACTAATTTGTAAACGGTTTCCTATGTTATGACAGTAGAAGTAGATTCATAGTTTATACATTATATTTGTGTGAAAAGAATATATTTGTTATAACTAAGCTTTTAATTATTTCCTAATTAATTTTGTCAGGTTAACAATTGCTTGCTCTTCATGGAAACGGTAATTATTGAATTTAATTGGCTAATATTGATTTGTAAAGAGTTGCTCATGTTATGACGTTAGAAATATATGTAAACAAGTTAACTTGGATAATATTCTACGTTTCCGTATAAGATTAATATGTTACTAAATGTTAATATTCTCGATTTTTTGGATTGATATTTTCGTCTTTCAACTTCATTATTATAATGTAATCAACTTGTAACAATAAAACGAAAGTACAAAAGGGTGCTTTAATCAAGTATAAGGTATCATTATCTTATTCATATTCCAAAGTGGCAATGGAATTTCCTTTTATACTTTAGCATTGTGAAATACAAATTAGTAAGGCTCAAATTCAAGTCACGTAGTTATAATTTTCTAGGCAATTAATTTTTTGATTTGTAGAACTAAATGTTTAACCATTTTTATATCAATTTGTACATTTTTCTTCCAAACGTATCATCCTAGTAGGAATTTTTTTACAAAAATTTAACTAAGTTTGTATATGCAAATTTACTCATGGATGCTTGAGGGTCACATGGTAATTAGCATACTCTCATGTAGGACATATTATAATTGTACAGTTTATTTTGGCTAACAACAAATTGGAAGAGCGACAAAAGCCCATTTTCCATTGCAATATTTAAAATGACAAGCTCACTTGAATCTTTATTCCCTATTAAATTAAAACCAATATTTTTATGCCATTGCTATTCGATGTGTATGATGAACCATCATAGTTGGATACACCAAAGATTACCTGCACAATGTAGTTTAGTTGCTTCGGAGCTTATTTCTAAACCACTCAAACATGGAACTAGGTAATTATTGCATAATTTGGACATATTATAGCTATATACAATGGAGATGATTAATCTCCAGTGACTTGATTTAATGTCAGTTTATTAATATTATTTTCATCTTTACTTGTATCGTCACCTGCCTTGGAATTGAGTTCCAATCTATGTTGCAGCCTGTTTGAAGTCCAGTTACAATTTGTGGTGACATTCATGGATAGTTCCATGATCTTGCTGAACATTTTTGAATTGGAAGGAAGGTACCTTTTGTACCCATGACCATTGGTAGTGCTTGATTTTTATTATCTGACTTGACAGTACAAAGATGAAGATAGTAGTTGGTGGTAGCTAACACAATATAGTTGAACCAAATGCATCTGGTAGTGGAACAATAATTGAAACTTGAAAGTGGACGAACTACAGTTACAAACATGGTCAGAATGACAAATGCGGATGGACCAAAGCAACAAGTGAACTGGTGTAGCTGTTGAATTGGAGATGAGTGCAAGTTAAAACATAAAAACTGAGATGTGCAAGAACAAAGCCATCCAAATAGTCACTAGTTCTAAAGTGCATTCGAAATCTAAGCAACCAAAGCAATCAAAAGGCGGATTGAAGCGCTAAGATGCAGTTAACTCTACTAAAGTTAAGCATAAACAAATCCAACCTAAAATGGTAACGAATAGATATGGGGACATGCATAGGCTACAAGAACAACTGCATATTGCGGGTAAATAGAAGTGCATTAAGGAGTTTGGGGAGCACACTGGAATATAGGGACATGCACATTTACACAGCTGCAAACAAGCGAAGAACAACTACATGAGACTTAAGGTTGCATCATTGAAACAAAAGATGTGAGCAAATTATGTTAGGTGTGAGAAGTGCAACGTAGGAGTGGCATGAGAGTAGATTGAGCTACAATGCGAGAACAACAAGAGGAAGTGCAAATGCTGTGGTAACGTTGAGATATTTGTTGACTTCTACTGATTTCATTCAGATCTATGCAAAAGCAGAGCTCTTGAATCACGAATGTAGGGTTCAAGGTAACTTGAAACACCCCATACCCCTTAATATGCCCAAAAGGACACAATAAAAGGTGTGGTGCGTTGTAAGTACAAATAAAACTAACAGAGACTAAGATTCACAAGACAAAAATAGGTAAAAACAGTGGAAACTAAAATAATTGTGATGACCCGGAATTTTAGGCAATATCAATTTAATAATCTGTGTTGAAAATTAAATTGATTTGATAATTTTCTTTTATAATTTTAATTTTAATTGGTAAATTTTATCTTCTAAAGGTTAAAAAAATGTTTTCTATTTATAATGTGTATATATATATTTGTATATATTATAAATGGAAAAGCTTTGGGTTGAATTTAACAAATAAAACCATTTTTTCAAATTCTAATACATTTTGGTAATTTGGAAATTATGATAAAATTGCATATAAACTTTTCAAAGCTATTTAATAGATAATTATATAGTTTTAAAATACTTAAGGTAAATGTTTAATTCTTTAATTGTTTAATTATTTAAAATATATCTTAGCTTAAGTTTAAATATAAATAAAATTAACAAAATGTTTTGTTTTATTTTCTCTTTAAATATTATTTGATTAATATGATTCGAATATATATATATATAAGTTTGAAATACAATTTATAAATATAAAAAGCATATGATTTATTAATTCATTTAAGTAACATAAGTAATTTACAAATAATAAGATAATCTCTTCTATAAATTATTTTAAATTAGCAAGATTGTTATTTTCAAATATTATAATGCATTGTTATTTTCAGATTAAATATGTTTTTATAAATTGACTTTAATTTGGATTTTTAAATCTAATTTGAATTTGAATTTGATTCAATTTTGAAATTCAAAAATAGATATTTTAAAAAAGTGGATTTAAATATATATATATGTGTGTGTGCGCGTGTGTGTGTGCTTTTATTTGTATATAATTTTTTTTATTTTATTTTCTTTAAAATAATTCATATATGTATTTAAATAAATATTTATAAAATAGTAAATTAAGTAAAAAGCATTTTATTACCATTTAAATAAATATTAATTACTTAAATTACAAGTGTAGATTTATTAGGCTTGGTTTTAACAAGTGTTAGTTAATAAACTAAGGCAAATGACAAATGATTAGATGTTAAACATTTGTCATTTTTTATTTTTCTTTTATTTAAAATAAATCATTTTAGTTTATATAAACATATGCTTCCCTTCTTTCATTTCTTTTCTATCTTTCTCAAGTTCAAAGCCAAGAAAACTCAAACCATTTCTCTAAAATAAAATATGGTAATCAACAGTCACAAACCAGAAATCAAAACCCAAAAACCCTGTACAAATTTCTCAACAAACTAGAGATCAAACACCTCTCTAACCAAAATCAATATCTTGTAATTCATTTTCAATATCAAAACCAACGCAAACATTTTCTTCAACCTGGAATCAAAGTTTGCAAACTAGAAACCTACATTTCATTTTCAATATCATACCATTTGCCTGAACATTTTTATTCAAATCTGTGATACATCAAGCAAGTTCAAACCAAGGCAGTTTTATCTTTGTCCAAATCTGAGTCATCTTCAACAAGTTTTCAAAATCCAGTAACCAACACACAGTTTTAAAATCAAAACATTTTCCAGCAACTTTGGTTTTAAAAGTTCAAAAGCTATTTTCAAAACAAATGTGCTCTGTTCATCATTTTTAATAGGTGAGTAACATTTTTCCAAAAGCTTAAGTATAAGAAATATGTTGCATGATAATTTCTGGAAATAAAGTATGTATTGTGTGGAGCTATATGATTGAATTTTCTATGTATATGTGAATGTATAGATATATGCTTGCTGTTGTATCTGTTTTTGCATGTACTTAGTTTTAAAAGCTAAGATTGTGATCAAAATCAATTTCCTCTTAAACCAATCTCTGTAAGGACTAAAGTTTCAAACAAAACTTGTTTGTTTGATCAAAGAGCAGGTTTAAAATTTTTATTTAAGTTAAAATAAATTTAGAAACTCACTGGAAACCAAAAATGAACAGAGCAAACTTAGGATTAGTGAAATTTCAAACATACTAATTCAATGTTTTCAGGCATATAATCTGAAACCATACCCAAAATCATGATTTTTGGAAGTGAAACCATAATTTTTAGCATTGATTTGAGGGAGCAGTTCAAGTTGATCTGAAAATGGTGTTTTGGGTTGTCTCTGGTGATCTAGTTCCTGGGAAAGTCGTGGTTCTCACTGGAGGTAGTGGAATGTTGGATGCGGTGGGCAAAAATGGAAGAAGTGATGGCAGGTCACTGTAGCGGTGGTTGGAGATCGATTTAGGCTGTGAACCTAATTTTGGAGCTTGGAGGAAAAGTGTTCATTTCGGTCCCTCTAGTGGATCGAGTTCCACAGAACTTTAGGAAATGGAAGAGGGGACGTTGGCGAGGTCGTGGCCGGAGGCGTTGATGTTCTGGTGATATGAGGCAAGAGGTCGAGGATGTTTCAGGTTTTGGGTTTGTTCCAGTTTTTTATGCTTGGCTGCTTGATTTCGATTTCGGGTGGGAATCGAAGGAGTTGGGATTTGGATGGTCTAAGGGTGTCATCACTGACTTTTGGAGGGTGGCGATGTTGACCGTAGGTGGTCGGAACAACCATGCATGTGCATGGTGCTTTTTGAGGTGTCAGGTTTTGGTTTGGATGTGGGATCGAAGTAGAACTCATGATTTTGGGGTTTAGACTCGAGTAAATGCTCGGGTTGAATCATGAGTGAGTATTCCAGATTTTAAACTTTAAAAATAAAATTTAAAAAAAGAGAAGGTAGGTTTTTCTCGGGTAAGTGTTCGAATATCTATCAGGTTGAACCCGAAGCAGCTTATTAAAGCAGATTTGTAAAAGTTTTTAAAAATAGACAACATTTTGAATTTAAATTAATTTGGTTTCAAACTCTTAGAATCTCTTTATATAAGATATGTGTTTTCTTTAACATTTGTTTATAAGGTTTTAAATTGTTTTAAATTTTGTTATAGTTAAATTTGTAATTGTTTTAAAACTTAAATTTTGAAATGAAATTTAAAAGTAAAATGTTTCAAAGGCTTGGTAAATGATAAATTAAGTCATTAATAAGAATAACGTTTATCTTAAGTTAATTAAGATTTAATGATTTGACACTAATTTAAGTAATAAAGAAATTAAAGAGTAATTAATTACTTTAATTAATTAATAATGGATTAATAAATAAGTAATTAAGGTTTGGACTTAATTAATTAGGGTTAATTAATTTAAAATTAAAGATCATTAATTAGATAAGTGAGATTTATTAATTAATGGTTAGAAATTAATTAATCAAGTAATTAAGGATTGATTAAGTTTCAGTTAAGCACTTAATTAATAAGGTAATTAGAAATGAATTAATTGGTTATTAAAAAGTGATTGATTTGTAATTAATGATGGTTAATTAGAGTTTAATTACTTAAGAAAAGTAATTAAGAAATTATTAATAGTTAATGAAGATCATTAACTAAGGATTATTAAATAATTAATTAATGTGGTTGATTTTAATAATTAATTAAATTAATTAAGGATAATCATTTGTGGAATTGTTTAAGTATAACTACTTAATGAATGTAATTAAAGGGATTGATTACTCAGTGTAATTAATTAAATTAATGTGATTGGTTTAAGTTAATTAATTAGTTTAAATAATTTAAAATAATCACTGGATGATTTGTTAAGGATAATTACTTAATGTAATTTATAAAGTGTAATCACTTAGTGAAGTAATTAATGGATAATTTCTGGAAATTAAAGAATGGATGTAATTTAATTGGGTTTAATTACTTTGTGTAACTAATAAGAAAGATAATTACTCAGTGGGAGTAATTAAGAATTAATTACTTAGTGTAAATAATTAAAGAATAAATTAATAATAGTTATTTAAAAATTTAATTAAGTAATGTAATTAATTAAAGGAAGTTAATTACTGAATGTGATTAATGAATAAAGATTAATTAAAAATTAATTATTAAATATGATTAATAATTAATTAAAGAAGTAATTAGGGATCATTAATTAACATAATTAATGAAGTAATTAAAGGTTAACTACTATAAATGGTTAAGGATAATTAACTTGTGTAATTAATTAAAGGCTAATTACTTAATGTAATTAGAGAATGATTAATCAATGATGATTAATTAAGATGAATACTTAGAAGATGATTAATTAATTAAGTTATAATTAATTAATGGTTAAGTAAGCAAGACTTATGTGATGAAGGTAATTAATTTAATTTATTTTAAATTAATTAAAGATGAAATAATTAATTTAATTCATTTTAATTTAATTATCGATGGTGTGATTAATAAATCTCTGCTTATGGATGACTGGTTGATATTGAATGCATTGATTGTTTGATATCGCTAATGAGATATGTGTTGATATGTGGTATGAGATGTTTTGTCAAATGGCGATGAAATGAATTATCTATTTGTGAGATTGTGAATTATCTATCTGTGTGAATATAGACAATGAATTGAATCATATTGTTTTAACTTTAAAACAACTTGGACTTAAAAGATGGCGTTTGGATTTCGATGTGACCTGGATTGGGATTCCAGATTTGGATATCCGAAAACCATATCGATCAAATTAACGACATGTCATGAATTTCAAGTGAAGATGAAGATTCAGAGTGCAAGGGTTATTGTCGTTAACTCTGAGGGTGATTCCAAAATGAGTGTAATGAGATAATGCCTTCGGTTTCGTTTGAACCGAGAACGAACTTATACGGATTGAATGCTTTCAGAACATCATCAGGTGGACGATGAGCATTCTAAGATAGATGTGTTCTATAAAGGTGATCGTAGCCTCAAGCCTCATCAACCGAGAGTGGCTAAAACATGGGAGATGCAGCAAGGCTAAGTAAGTCGCACTCAAGTAGAACAAGAGCTTCCCCTGTCTAAAAGTCCTTTTATATTTGGCTGTGTGGGGCAGTTGATTGCAACAACTGTCGGGGTTGTCATGTTCGGTACTATCCAGTAAGGGATGGTTCCGGATTTGTGTTGCAGAGGATTTAGGGTGGATCCTCGACACAGTGATCTAGGCCACGTACTGTGACAGGCGGTACACTAGTAGCCCTGCCATTGCTGGAAACCCATTCTTCCTACGTGCCTTTACAGTTTTGATTGTATTACCCACTTTGTGGCTAGAATGCTGGAATTTGATCATGTAACAATTTTAGCCATTTCTTATTTATTTGAAAACCTTAGACCCTATTATAATGTCACTGGATTTCCTATCAATGTTTTGGTTATCGTAAGGTAAAAACTTTTCCGTGTTTATGTGCGAGGAGTCTTACGAGATACCTTTTGTTTTCAAAGGTTTTTTCAAAGCTAAGCAACTTTAACCTGTTACTCACACCAGACCCATGTCTGACCCGGAGTTTATCTTCTGTTTTCTTTAACTCTTGGGTACTCAAATTTTTACGAGTAGCAAAGGGATTCAGGTTAGCTTTGACGATTTCTGGAGAGATATGGAGCAGGAGGCTTCAGCATTTATAGATATATATATAGTGCTCCGCTGTGTTGGTGTCTCTGTGTTGTATTTGAGTTGTAATAACTAGACAGGTGCTTATAACTGTCTAGTATGTGTTGTATAAGCTATGTAACTCTGGTAGATGTTGTATAATATGTAATACTTATGTGATTAATATAATTTATTCGTTCCGCTGTTGAGATTCTGATGTTGTTTCTTTCTTTCTTCTCTATCTTTTATCTTTTCTATCCCTTTCTTTCTTATTAATGATTCCTCTTTCTATGAGATGAAAGGCAGGTCTTCACAGTTGGTACCAGAGCACTAGGTTGAGTGAATACCTAGGCTTTGGAGTGGTTTCTTTCTTGAGAGAGCGTACTTGTAATTCTTAACACACACACAGATATATATATATATATATATATATATATATATATATTTCTACCTATTTGTTGGGTTACCTGTTTAGGTTTTCCAATATGAGTTTTAGAGGTAGGAAAGGTAGTGGTGTGTATAGCACGACTAACAATGGAAGGAGTCTGAGTGTTGAGGTTGGAAGTATCTGCCAAGACTGTAGACCTAATACCGTCTCGAGTAAGCTTTGTGTAAGGATTTCACCAATCTCTAAAGGATGTTTTTATTTTTGAGGTTCAAAATCAACTTTGTAGTGCAAGTTTGGATGAGTAGAATTTGGATCTGTGGGTTAAGCGGAAGCTTATGATGGTATCTGGGAAACTTCAGGAAGAAGCAGCTGTGTGGTGAGAGAAAGTGACTACGGATGTTCCCGAAGATGTTTCTTTTGGAGCAAGTTTAAGGAAGTGTGTCTTCTTGGGTGTTGAGCCTTGGTTCAGCTGGGTGTTTGTGTTTGGTTTGAGGCTTGAGTTTCTTGAGGAGACGTCTGCCCATCTCTAGGCTCTGTGTGGGATTGGATGATTTGGCTTTGAGGTTCGAAGAGAGCTTTTGATAGGAAATCTTTGGCATCTGTGTCAGCATTGCAGCTCAGGGTTTTCTGTGTGCCGGCAAGATGGTCATCTGGCTTAGCAGTTTCTAGAAGTGAAGTTCAGAAGCAGCAGAGTGGATCCATTTCTTCGATGGTTTGGCTAGACAAGAATAAGCTGTTCTGATTGGTTAAGAGAGAACAGTTTCTTTGGAAATTAGTTTGGGTTAATCGCAAAAGTGACTTGCGATAGTTGAGTGTTCTCTTGAGTTATCTTTTGTTTGGGATCGAGGCATCTCTAGGAAATGTAGGAGTTATGGGAGTTGTCAGAGATTTTTTTGGATGTTTTCGTAGAGGTCAGGAGTTTGCCATAACATCTGGAGATTGAGTTTTTCTATCAACTAGGATTCCAGGAGAGGTACCAGTTGTTTAGCTTAATAGAAGGATGGTTTCTAGAGAGTGGGTTTGGTGTAGCAGCTCATATTTTCGTGGTACTTCTGAGTTTTCTCCTTATGGATCTGTTGAACCGTGTTTTTTGGGATGTATTGGACAAGTTTGTGCTCGTGTTCATCATCGACATTCTAATCTACTTCATATCAGAGTTGTGCAGCAGAAGCAAGGTAGCATCTGGTTTAGATTGGAAGCAATCCTTCAAGTTTGTAGTGTTTTGGATTAGAGGGTTTCTAATGGAATTTTTCAGGATCTGATGGCGAGATTGGCAAGTGATCCTGTTTTTTCTTTCCCAGTATGAGAAGTTAGTTCTCTAATGATGATAGCAGAGTTTGTTCTTAATTTTGGTTGATCTTGAGAGGATCATTTTGTAGGTTTTTTTTGGTCCATTTTGTTTTCAAGAAGCATTAGCGAAGGTTGAGCTGATCAGGAAGGATGAAAGCAGCCAGGATCGTTAGGGGAGTTTTGTGGATAAGAGATGGAGGAATTTGGGTTTTGAAGTTGGAAATTTGATTTTGGATAAATTTTCTCCTATCAAAGGAGCTATAAGTTTTGGTAAGACTAGGAAGCTAACTCCGAGGTATATTGGATCATTCTGTGTTCTGCTTAGGATTAGTGTTTTGTTCTTCAGAATTAAATTGCCAGTTTGAATGACTGGGATTCAATGTGTTTCATGTATCTCTGAGGGAGTACGTGTCTGAACTATCACTGGTTTTGGAACCAGCAGTTCAGGAGGACTTGGTAGTTGAGTCAGACTTGTCTGTGGTCTAATATCCTGTTCAGTTTTGTAGATCTAGAAAAGTAGGAGCTCTGTAACTTAGTAGTATAGATTGTTAGGATTCAGTAGAGTGTAAGTATTCCAGTGTTTAACCTAGGAAACTCTACATAGTGTTAAGAAGATCTATCCTGATTTATCTTAGGATCATTAGATTTGTTTGTTTAAGTAAACTAGTTGCTATGGTTGTTAGAATATGGTTGATAATATATGCTTGTGGTTTAAATTAAAATTGTTGATGGATTATTGAATTACCTTTGCTTTTTAATTTCGGGGATGAAATTCTTTTAAGGGGGAGGAATGTGTTGACCCGAAATTTTGGGCAATATCAATTTAATAATCTGTATTAAAAATTAAATTGATTTGATAATTTTCTTTTATAATTTTGATTTAAATTGGTAAATTTTATCTTTTAAAAGTTAATAAAATGTTTTCTCTTTACAATGCATATATATATTTGTATATATTATAAATAGAAAAGCTTTGGTTTGAATTTAACAAATAAAATCATGTTTTCAAATTCTTTTTTTTTTATAATTTTGAAATGTGATTAAATTTAATATAACCCTTTCAAAGCTATTTAATAAATAATTATATAGTTTTAAAATACTTAAGGTAAATGTTTAATTGTTTAAAATATATCTTAGCTTCAGCTTAAAAATAAATAAAATTAACAAAGGTTTGTTTTATTTTCTTTTTAAATATTATTTGATTAATATGATTTGAAAATATATATAAGTTTAAAACACAATTTCTAAATATAAAAAGCATATGATATATTAATTCATTTAAGTAATATAAGTAACTTATAAATAATAAGATAATATCTTCTATAAATTATTTTAAATTGGCAAGATTGTTATTTTCAAATATTATAATACATTGTTATTTTTAGATTTAATATGTTGTTATAAATTGACTTCATTTGGATTTTTAAATCTAATTTGAATTTGAATTTGGATTCAATTTTGAAATTCAAAAGATAGATATTTAAGAAATTTGGATTTAAATATACATATGCTTTTATTTGTATATAAAATTTGTTTTATTTTCTTTTCTTTAAAGTAATTCATATATGTATTTAAATAAATACTTATAAAATAGTAAATTAAGTGAAAAGCTTTTTATTAACATTAAAATAAATATTAATTACTTAAACTACAAGTGTAGATTCATTAGGCTTGGTTCTAAAAAATGTTAGTTAGTAAACTAAGGCAAATGACAAATGGTAAGATGTGAAACATGTGTCATTTTTTTTTATTTAAAATAAATCATTTTAGCTTATATTAACATAAGCTTCCTTTCTTTCATTTCTTTTCTATCTTTCTCAAGTTCAAAGCCAAGAAAACTCAAACCATTTCTCAAAAATAAAAACTGGCAATCAACATTCACAAACCAAAAATCAAAACCCAAAAACCCTGTACAAATTTCTCAACAAACAAGCGATCAAACACCTCTCTAACCAAAATCAATATCTTGTAATTCATTTTCAATATCAAAACCAATGCAAGCATTTTCTTCAACCTGGAATCAAAGTTTGCAAACCAGAAACCTGTATTTCATTTTCAATGTCATGCCATTTGCCTGAACATTTCTATTCAAATCCGTGACAAATCAAGCTAGTTTAAAACCAAGGAAGTTTTATCTCTGTCCTAATCTGAGTCATCTTCAACAAGTTTTCAAATCCAGTAAACAGCATGTAGTTTTAAAGTCAAAACATTTTCCAGCAACTTAGGTTTTATAAGTTCAAAAGCTGTTTTCAAAACAAAGGTGCTTTGTTCATCATTTTTAATAGGTGAGTAACATTTTCTAAAAGCTTAAGTATAAGAAATCTATTGCATGATAATTTCTGGGAATAAATTATGTATTTTGTGGAGGTATATGATTGAATTTTCTGTGTGTATTCGAATGTTTAGATATATGCTTGATGTTGTATCTGTTTTTGCCTGTACTTAGTTTTATAAGATAAGATTGTGATCAAAATCCATTTCCTCTTAAACCAAGATAACCGAGGTCAGGAGACGATAACCGAGATCAGGAGTTTTCTTAGACTTACTAGCTACTACCGATGATTCATTAAGGATTTCTCACGGATAGCAGCACCTTTGGCTAAGTTGACCAGGAAAGACGTAAATTTGTTTGGTCCAACAAATGTGAGGAAGGGTTTCTTAAGTTAAAACATTTGTTGGCCAATGCACCGGCGTTAATAGTTCCAGATGGTTACCAAGGGTTGGAAGTATACACTGATGCATATGGGACCAGACTGGGAGCGGTATTGATGCGAAGAGATAAAGTTATGGCCTATGTATCCAGACAGCTTAAATCGCACGTAGTAAGATACCCCACTTATGGCTTGAAGTTGGTTGTTGTAATTTTGGCCCTGAAGATCTGGAGGCATTACCTCTTGGGGGAGAGATTTGAGTTGTTACCGATGATAAGTCTCTAAGATATTTATTCTCTCAGAAGGAGTTGAATTTAAGGCAGCAAAGGAGGCTGGAGTTTTTGGCTGCTTATGATTTCAGTACAGAGTATACTCTTAGGAAAGGAAATAACATAGCAGATGCTTTCTACAGAAAACGTTAGACTATGGTGTTAGCGATGTTGGAAGAATGGAAGGATACAGAAGCCTTGGCTAGTTGTGGTTTGCAGTTAAGATCTACTGCAAGTTCTAGTCATGGTACAACCATATTGTCATGTTTAGAAGTGCGACCAGTGATGATCGAAAGGATTGCTTCTAAATAGGGAGAAGATCCGATTTTAGCCGAGAAGATTAGAAGGTTTGAGGTAGGATCGATGATCAATGATCTAAAGGATTTTATTCTTGACCAAAGAGGATGGTTGAGAAAGAACGGACAATTATGCGTCCAAAATGTAGAGAACTTAAGGAGGGAAGTTCTGGAAGAATGTCATCGATCCAATTTATGATTCATCTTGGAGGGAGTAAGATGTATCGAGATATGGAGTAGAGCTTCTATTGGAAAGGCATGAAGAGGGATGTTGGCTTATGGGTTAGGCAGTGTGTGAACTATCAACAAGTGAAGATCAAACATCAGAAGCCAAGTGGATTGCTTCAGCCTCTAGATATTCCAGTCTGGAAATGAGATTCGATATCGATGGATTTTATTAATGGGTTGCCAAAGTCAAACTGCAGAAATGAATTTAAATGGTTTATAGTAGATAGGTTCACCAAAATGCCTATTTCAATCCAGTTAAGTCAACTAGGACGGCACCTGTATTGGCAAAGTTATTCATGAAGAACATTGTTAGACTTCATGGGATCCCTAATAGCATAGTCAGCGATAGAAATGCTTTATTCACCCGTGAATTTTGAAAGATTTTACAAGGGGTATTATGTAACAAACTCAAGATAATACCGCATATCACCCATAGACAGATGGGAAGACAGAGAGAATTAATAAGATACTCGAGGATTTATTGAGAGCTTGTTTATTGAATATTGGTGGATCCTGGGAGGATCACCTACATTTGATTAAGTTTTCCTATAATGATAGTTATCAAACTATAAAAGGAATGGCACCTTTTGAAGATTTGTATGGAAGGCCAAGCAAATCGCTAGCATGTTGGTTAGAGACTAAAGGCAGATTGGTCTTAAGTATGGATTTGGTTAAAGAGGCACTAGAAAAGATTGAGTTAATCCAAGGCGGATGCAGGAAGCTCAATCCAGGTAGAAGTGTTATGCAGATAAAAGGCATAAAGACCTAGAGCTCTCAGTGGGAGACAGGGTTTTCATTAATGTATCACCTATAAAAGGTGTTGCACGGTTTAGAAAGATGGGAAAGTTGGCCCCAAGATATGTTGGTCCATTCCGGATTATAGAAAGGATTGGAAATCTCACGTATAGAGTTGAGTAGCTGAGCAGTTTGGCAGGTGCCCATAATGTATTCCTTGTGTCTCATCTTCGCAAGTCTATGCACGATACAGAGGCTACCATTTCTTTGATAGATTGGAAGATTTAGTGGTAAAGCCTAATTTGACATTTGTTAGACAACCAGTTCAGGTTGTAGTGAGGGATGAGAAAAGATTGAAGACCAAGACAGTCAGGTTGGTGAAAGTTTCGTGGAACAACAACGATAAGGACTATACTTTGGAGACGAGGATAGGATTCGAGATGCTTATTCTGACCTGCTTTTATGATATTTCTATATTAGATTTATATAGATTAGTAGCTAATCAGGTAGGCTAGTATGGTTGTTAGGAGATGTTACAAATAATTGCTATGTTTGCTATTTAGTCCTTACTGAATTTCGAAGATGAAATTCTTTAAGGAGGGGAGCCTTTAACACCCCTAATTTTAATAACATTATTCAGAAGATTTAATTAGAATTAATTAAATAGAATAATGTAAAGTTATAAGGGAATTGAGATAGTAAAAATAATTGTTGGCCATGCTTATTTAAAATGAATGGACTTATAAATAGTTAAGTATAAGCTAATTAATCAAAAGGGCATTAGGGTCATTGCCGTCAACATTTTCAACCCTTATACTATTGTCCTTTGGCCATACACATTCATTTTTACCATAAATTAATTTTAAAACGCAAGAAAGAAAAGGGAGCCGACCATTAGGAAGAAGAGAAGAAGGGAAAAATCAAATCTAGAGCTTAGGTTCAAGCTAGAAGAAATCAGTCTCAATCAATCTTCAAT
Organism: Allium cepa; assembly: GCA_030765085.1. Classification (NCBI taxonomy): domain Eukaryota; kingdom Viridiplantae; phylum Streptophyta; class Magnoliopsida; order Asparagales; family Amaryllidaceae; genus Allium; species Allium cepa. The sequence goes on from CM060937.1 coordinate 9,272,778, forward strand.
TTCCTTATCCAATCTAAGGTGAATAATAATTACTACAACTCTTTTTTGGTTTCTATAATCAAACATTTTCAGATTGAAGGGTAAATTCATTTTTATGATATCTTGGATGATGATATGATTGATTTAAAATTATATGGTTTTGAAAAGATCGGTTAAAAGAGGATATGCATGGTTTTAGGGTAGAACCGAGGTTAAATAATTTTTAAATGCCATGGAAAAGTTATATGTTATAGAAAACTTAATTTTGGTGTTGGGTTTCAATTTTATATTTTTCCAAGTTGTGGAAAATTAATTATGAATTTTCGAAGGAAAATACAGTTACTAGGGTTATAAATTTATTTTAGAAAATATATTGTGAATTTGGGTCTAAAATTTTGAGATGCTAGATATCATGATTAAAGTGAATTTCTAAAATTTTTGGGGATTTTTACTATGTGATTTGGTATGAAAATTAAACTATTTTGAAAAGAGGACCTAATGATTTAATTGCTTAATTACTTGGTATGGCTTAATTGTAACAGTTATTTAGTTTTTAGATTAGAGAAAATGCGGCAAAAATTTGTCAAATAATTTGTAAGTTTATGATAGCCAATCAAGTGTTTACAAGTGTGCAAGTTAGTTACAAAAAGTTTACTCTATTTCGTAAATATAGCCTTTTGCTCAAAAATGTTGGTTTTGCCTCCTTTAGAAGGACCTTTCGACCCAGAGCTTTCACCTTTGACATAGTCGAAACCTTTTACCACGAAACCCATACACATATTACAACTTAGCTGGTACATAGTGGATTGGACAAAGGTAGATGGTGGGTTGTCGAAACGTTGCTTTCGATGGGGTTGGCTCCTTTGCTTTATTTTGTTTTAAAAGAAAAGCACTTGCTTGTTCATAAAGCGGGTTTCGACATAGTCAAACCTATGGTTGCGAAAGGTATTTCAAAAGAAGCTTCCGGAAGAGTGCTGCCGCCTTTAATTCAAAGAAGTAGCTTCTGAATGAGTTACTTAGATTTTATTTGAAGCTTTCGAAAGGGGTAGTTTCGACCAAGTCGAAACCCATTTGATAATCGATGCCATTCGATAGTGTTGAAGACATCAATTCCATCGAAATGTACTATTGTTTTGGTAGATATAAGCCGCTTCCTACTGCTTTTGAAAGTGGTTAGAGGTTTCAAAGGGAATGCTGTCGAAAGGGCTTACATAGCCAACCTTCAATTGTTTATCCAGATGTTTAGTGCTTTCAAAAGGATGGTTTCGACACCATCGTGCTTCCCTAATACTTTTTGAAATAAAGAATGGTTTCTAAAGAGATGCTTTTGCTTATGTTCACTTTGACCTAAAAATGTTATTTTAAAAATAAATTCAATGGCTTCGAAAGTAATAATTTAAATGGTTTCGAAGGGTAACCTTCGATGCATTCGAAAGGGGTGCTTTCAAATGGCTTCGAAACTATGCTTATATGATAATACTTTAACACGACAGAAAGCTTTCGAAAGAAAGTTTTTAAAGTATTCGAAAGGCAGGATCCAAATGTTTTTAAGTTGATTTTTAAGCTCTCGAAGGAGGTCATCCTATGGCCAAAAGCAAGGTTTCGAAGGTGTCGAAAGGCTTTTAGAAACCGAACTCAAATATTTAAAGGAAAAACCCTTGGCTAAATAAAGTAGTTTTAAAATGACCATAAGTATGTAAATTTGAAGGAGTATTTCCTTGATAAAAATATAGGTTAAAATGATTAACTATGTTTTATATGAAATGTACTTCAAGGACCTTAAACCCACAGGAATGGTATTGTTAAATTGTCATGTCAACTTCTTCAAATATGAATACATTCACATGATAAAGAATCCATAACTGTATTTTGGGGGTAGAGGGGTAATAAAACCAGCTAGGTTAATCCAATAGTGAATGTTAATTGATTAAACTCTTGAATGAGTAGGAATTACATCTAGGGAGTCAAGGAGACGAAAATATAGGATGCCTAATCCTTGAAGTTGTCCCGGATATAAGTTCATAATATACCCATGAAAACCATATATTAAGGATAGTTGACAAGGGCCAATTGGTTTATAGTGAACCCATGAAAACTATATCCGGACTAAGAATTGGCATTGTTCAAAAGGCTTATAGTCAACCCATAAAACTAGGATAAGAATGAAATTAATGGAGGTATCAATAGGTTCCCAGTCAACCTATGAATACAAGGATAATAAAATGGTTACTAGGTATATCCATAGGTTCGTAGTCAACCATGAAAACTAGGATAAGAGATGAGTTATTAGAATGACCAATTGGTTTAGGGGGACCCACGAATTTATTAAGTTAATTGGCAAGGACCTATAGGTTCTTATTGATCCTATGAAAACTATGAAATAGGACATGGTGTCCCAGTATTATGAAAAGGTTATTAGTAAATCCGTGAAAACTAATAGGTTAATAGTGACCCTAAAAATTATAATTATGATAGGGAGTCAATTAAACCGGAGATGGGAAACCCAAATTGTTTATAAGTATGCATACCATTATAATCGATTGAAATTTTATGTTTAACCATTGTGGTTGCAAGAGCATAGTATACGGTTTTACAAAGGTTTTAGGATAATAGTGAGCAGAAAACCCATTTCGCTAAGCGGCATGGTCTCACTAGATACCTAAAAGGATTGAGATGTTAGATTATTTTTCATACCACGCTTTATGTCTAACTCGAAGTTTTTGCTTTCCCTTTAAACTCTCGGGTACTCAATTGATTTTGAGTAGTTTGAGATTTAGGGTTTTAAGGTTCTCTTGTTGGGCGAATAAAGCTTCCGGAGGCATGTAGGAGGCAATTTGTTCCGTAGAGTTATCATTTTCCGCTGTTTATTTTGGATATAAAGGCAGACATATTAGCTTTATTATATACTCTAATCAACCAAGAGGAATCTTCATATGTCGTTCTTGGCATGTGTGTAACAATTTTATTTTTCTGAACATGGTTGACGTTTATGAGATCATGTAATGAACATCAAATGTTTTAAATGGAATTTGGAAATATATTTTTGATTTGTTAATTTTTTTTCATATTCTTGGTATGCGTATCAATATATCTAACACCACCGTATTTGGTTTTCGAGAATTAATAACTATGGATGACTACAACATCATAGCCATTAGTTTTAGGCCTCCAAGTAGAGTATTTTACATACTATTTGCTAAATTATCCTAAAGTTGATATTGATTTTATGAGGAGAATATTTTTCAGAATAAGTCATATTGAATGAAACATTGGTGAAGTTAAATTTGATTTTTAACACCCATGTATCCAGCACATACTAATATCACTTGAATTAAAAAAGAAGACATCACTCTACAAAAACAAGGGTTGCCCCGTAGTTAGCTAGATGAGTATTAAGAGCACTTGGACTTTTGAATGCATCCATTATATGAGTTCTTATTCTCTAACTATATCATGTCACATTTTGTCTTAGTGCTTAGGTTATTGAACTGTATTATTGCTAAATAAATCTAGAAATTAATGAAGGGATACTGCAACGGTAGGGCGTACGAACTTCCCTTTTGGCTAGTGAAGAGCTGAGCGAACGAAAGACCTCTCCCTCAACTTCATATGTGACATCCACATCTTGATTTCTAAGATCTTCTATCTGAACTTGACATTTTTCCTATCTCGAATGTTCCGTATTTATGAAGATAAACAAGTATGTATTTTATAATGTTTAAATCAAGTTATATGGATGACTTGAATCGAACTTGGTTGCAGCCTCGTCAACCAATACACTAGTTATTGACCGACTCGACATTGTAAGTCTTAAAATAAATCTATCATGAAGTTGGCTCTCAATGAAGCTAGTGATACTAAAAAACAAAAACAATATACTATCATATGCATATTATATTTTGACTTAAATGGTAATTGAAACGACCCTCAGTTCCGTACCCCTTGAGTCGACACTATTCTCCATTAATCAACTCCAGATGTACGGAAATGCGAACCACTTGGGTCAAAGAAGAAGAGGTAGAAGAAGAGAAAACAAACAACATTAGAATCTAATCATCACAGCTGAATAAAATTTAATAGATAATAATAGATCTTTACACAAAAGAACGCTATATCTGTTTATTTCATACATCATCAGAGTACATCATCAGTGTTCAACAACATCATATTATACAACATGACAGCAATATAAACTTGTCCTCAAAACTGAATACACAGCGGAAAAATAATCAAGTACGGAAGTACGTATTGCCATCCAGCTCGTCTCCTGTCCCACAGCATCCTTTCCTTTATTCTATAATACTCGGTCTGACACGAGCATTATAGTTAAATAACACCCGGGTCGGTCTGGAAAACCAGCGTGAGAAATCGCACTCAAATTGATTATTAAAGTTTCAAAAATCCTTATAAAATAAAAAGCATCTCGTAAGACCACGCCACAAATAAACATGTCGGGTTTTTACCTTACGATAGCTAAAAGACTTTTATTAAAATTCTCTGATATTATAATAGTGTCTATAGAAAGTAAAATAGAATCTAGCTGAAATGCTTGCATCTCACGTTTCAGCAATAGTTGGGTACAATCAAAACCGTACGGGCGCGTAGGGAAAATGGATTTCCAATTAATGACTAGGCACTGGGGTACCACCTGTCACGGTACCTGGTCTAGATCATCATACTAAGGATCACTCCCGACCCCTTGCAACACAAGACCGGGACTGCCCCTTACTGGATGACGCAGCGGATAATTGACAAAACGTTATGGATCGATGAAAGTAGCAATCGGTGGATTGAAGATACTGACATACCCAAATTCGTTGATCACAAGGATACCGAATTCTAGCTATCTTCGACACGTTGATCGCAAACGATACCGTGAGAGAAGATCTTCAATTCTTCAAGCGTTGATCAAGCGCACTTGATTCCGCGAATCGGCTTCAACAATCGTTGATTCGAGCGCACTCGAATAACCGAAAGTGGAGATAGGAGATTACACTCAACTACCAATTTAAATTGAAAGCACAAAGCTAACAAAAGAGAATTTTATTCAAAAATCAACAACCTTTACAAATGATTCAACCCCGCTATTTATAGAGTTTACATCCCACACACAACTCAACATTTGACAACACTTAGTTCGGCCACGGCCTAACACTTAGGTCGGCCACGACCTAACACTTGCGACTTAAACGAACACATCACAACATTATCAGCACATTACAACACCACCGACCTACCATAGGTCGTTAACGACCTATCACAAACATTCCCGGATTAACACGTTTAACGACTTAACAAATAGAATACATCATAATACAGGCCTCACGTGACCTATCATATATACAAACCGACTCAAAACAAACGCGACTCAACTTAGGTCGTTGACGACCTAACAACACGCGACTCAAATCCACGACGACCTACGACCTAAGAAAACCCAGCGACTCAAGAGAAAACGCGACTTTGCCCAAACCCGCCTCCAATCCTCTTCATGCGACCTAAGCTTTATGCGGCATACTGAGTGAGTAACTCGCTAGGTCGCTCATGACTTATCATAGGTCGTTCGAACGACTCATCCCATGGATTCAGTTTGTTAGGTCGTTGGCGAGTTAAAATAGCACCGTTAGGTCGTTTAATATCTTCAGAACGTCCTAAAGGAACGTTAGCTCGCTGGCGACCTAATACTTTATTAATTGGCATTACATTATTAGCTCGTAACCCGTATGAGTTAGGTCGACTCGGTGCCACTTCCCTTTCTGGTCTCCAGTTAGGTCGGGAACGACCCAAACTTCCCTCTTTAGGTCGTGGACGACCTAGGCTTTCAACTTTTGGTTTCCAATTAGGTCGAAAACGATTTAAACCTTGGAAACTGATAGCTTGCAATTCATCGACCCTGGTCTGAGCTGCATCATCCTCCCCAGGTTGAGAAAAATTCGCCCTCGAATTTGTAAATTCTTCCACATCAGATTGTTCATCTCCATAATATGGCACAAGATGCTTAACGTTGAACACGTCAGAAGTGTACACATCCTCCGGCAGTTTCAACTTATAAGCATTTTCATTAATCCGTTTTACAACTTCTATAGGACCAATCTTTCGAGATTTAAGCTTATTGTATGCACCCACTGGAAAGCGATCCTTCGTCAATACAGCATAAACCAAATCACCTTCCTTAAATTCAACACTTCGTCGTTTCAAATCTGCAAACTTCTTATATTTCTCATTCGACTTCTCCAATCGTTCCTGAACGATTTTATGACATTCAGTTAACTCATCAACAAAATCAAAGGCCCGTTTAATCGTCCCCTTCGGTTGTGGTACTACCGCCAAATCCAACGGTCCCCTTGGCAGACTTGAATATACAATCTGAAATGGACTGTAACCTGTGCTTCTATTAACCGCGTGATTATGTGCAAACCCTGCTTGGCATAACTTCATGTCCCAACTCTTCAGATTGTCCTTCACAAGACATCGCAATAAATTTCCCAACGATCGGTTAACAACTTCGGTCTGTCCACCTGTTTGCGGATGATAAGCGCTGCTAAAGTTCAACTTCGTTCCCACCATCTTCCACAAACTTAACCAAAAATGACTTAAAAATCTAGTATCCCGATCAGAAACAATAGATTCTATTAAACCATGCAATTGATACACCTCCTTAAAGAATAATTGTGCCACTCGAACTGCATCTGCTATCTTCTTGCAGGCAATAAAATGTGCCATCTTTGAAAATCTGTCCACCACTACAAATATAGAATCATTTCCCCTTTGAGTTCTAGGAAAACCCAAAACGAAATCCATGCTGATATCAATCCACGGTTTAGTCGGCACATGTAACGGCATATACAATCTTGCATTTGTCGTTGTTCCCTTCGAAACCTGACAAATATGGCATCTCTCCACAAACCTTTCAACCTCTCTCCTCATTGACGGCCAAAAGTAAGATTGAGAAATCAAATGCAATGTACGATCACGGCCCACATGTCCTTCCTCGTGCAACTCTTTGATAATCTTCAATCTCAAACTGCTCTCTGGAATACATAATCGATTTCCTTTAAACAAGAATCCATCAACCAACATAAATTCATCAGTATCTCCATCCTTAACTTTCTCAACGAACTTTGCAAAGTAAGGATCTTCGTCAATTAACTCTGGCAATAATTCAAACCCTATCACCTCAACTTTCATTGTAGTCAACAAATGACTCCTCCTACTCAAAGCATCAGCCACACGATTCGTCGCCCCAGATTTATGTTTCACGACAAAAGTAAACTGCTGCAGATAAGCAATCCATGATGCATGTCTCGCAGAAATCTTATCCTGTCCATGCAAATGCTTCAACGCCTCATGATCAGTGTAAAGAACAAACTCTTTCTGAAATAGATAATGCCTCCAATGTTTAACAGCTTGCACAACGGCATAAAACTCAACATCGTATGTACTGTATCTCATCTTTGCCCCTGATAGCTTCTCACTAAAATATGCAATAGGACGTTCCCTCTGACTCAACACTCCCCCAATTCCAACCTTTGATGCATCAGTATGTAATTCAAACAACAACTGAAAATATGGTAAAACAAGAATTGGTGCAGACGTCAACAATTCCTTGATCCTTCCAAAAGCATTCCCGGCTTCCTCTGACCACAAAAATTGTTTACCTTTCATGCAATCAGTAACTGGAGCCATCACGCTACTGAAGTGTGGAATGAATCTTCGGTAGAATGATGCTATCCCATGAAAACTTCTCACTTCTGTAATTGTCCTCGGCTGTGGCCAATTTCTGACTGCTTCAACTTTATTCTGGTCCACCTGGAAACCTTCTCCTGACACAACATACCCCAGAAATAAAACACTTCTCACCATAAACACACATTTCTTGGTTGCGGCATAGAACTGTTCTTCACGAAGAATAATTAACACCTTCCGCAAATGTTCGACATGCTCCTCTGTATTTCCACTATAGATCAGAATATCATCGAAATAAACTACCACAAAATTTCCAATGTATGGTCTGAAAATTTGATTCATCACCCTCATGAATGTACTTGGCGCATTCGATAGACCAAATGGCATAACCAACCATTCATATAATCCTTCCCTTATCTTGAAAGCTGTCTTCCATTCGTCTCCTGGTCTAATCCGAATTTGATGATATCTGCTCTTCAAATCAATCTTCGAAAAGATAGTAGCCCCACTCAACTGATCTAGCAAGTCATCCAACCTTGGCATTGGGAATCTGTACCTCACAGTAATCTTATTCAATGCTTGACTGTCAGTGCACATCCTCCACGTGCCGTCCTTCTTTGGTACCAACAAAGCTGGCATAGCACATGGACTTAAACTTTCCTGCACACGTCCCTGCTCAAGTAACTCTTCCACCTGCCTCCTCAACTCCTCATGTTCCTTCGGACTAATCCGATAACGTGGTCTATGCGGTAATACTGCTCCCGGAATAAGATCGATTTGATGTTGAATGTCTCTCAGTGGCGATAACTCCTTAGGTAACTCTTCTGGAAATACATCCTTAAATTCTTTCAAAACTGACTTTGCTTCTTCTGGAATTTCAACCCCTTCACTGCACTCTCGCCCAATCAACAAAAAGACTTCAGGCTCCTCTTCAACCTCCTTGACAAACTCTTTCAAAGAAAGTAAAGTTTTCAGTTCTTCGATCTCCTCTAGCTTGCTTTCCTTCTATTGCTACTTCTTGGGAACTAAAGTGATCTTAGTACCTTCGAACATAAAACTGTAACTATTAGCATGACTATCATGTTGTACTGCTCTATCAAACTGCCATGGTCTGCCCAACAACAGATGACACACATCCATGTCTACAACGTCACACCAAATTTCATCTTTGTACTTCTTTCCAATAGAAAAATTCACACAAGCTCTTCGACACACCTTTACTTCACCACCCTTCCTTAACCATGCTAACTTGTACGGTTTAGGATGCTTCTCAGTTTTCAAGTTCAGCTTCCTTACTGCTTCAGTAGAGATAATATTGTCACAACTCCCAGCATCAATAACGAACTTGCAAACTTTTCCCAAAATAGTGCATGTCGATTGGAAAATATTGCTTCTCAACCAACTAGAATCTTCCTCTTGCTTTGGTGTAAGACAAGATCTTCTCATCATCAAATTACAACCTTCATCCCCGGACAATAAGTCTTCCTCCTCAACATAAGATGCATTTGAACATTCTGCCCCTTTACCATCATCTTCTTCAACCTCTACAACCATTGCTCTCCTCTTTGGCTTCGGACATTCATTGCTTTTGTGACCCAACTCCTGACAATTGTAACACTTGAAACTACTGCTAACCTTTGCCTTCTCACCCTCCTTCACTACTGGCTTACTGACAGGTTTAGGAACATTAGAACTCCCACTAACACCCTTTACTTGATTGTTCTAATTTGTAAACACACCACCTCCACACCTACCTTGCTTCTCCCAAGCCAATGCTTTCTGATGTGCTTCTGCAACAGATCTTGGATCGAACATATTAACCATATCCTGAATCTGCATTCGTAACCCTCCAACAAACCTAGCAGTTAGCTATTCTTCTGTCTCCATAATATCATTTCTGGCAATGAGTTGGTAAAATTCATCTGCACAATCATTAACTGACTTCGTTCCTTGCCTCAGATTCTGCAATCTCTGGTACATAAGTGATTGATAGTTGTAAGGTAAAAATGTAGCTCTCATCAACTTCTTTATCTTCTCCCATGATTCAATCTTCGACTTTCCCATTCTCTCCCTTGTAAGTTTAGTTTGCTGCCACCATGCCAAAGCTCTTCCCCTCAACCTTGTAGCAACTAACTTCACTCTTCTATGCTCAGAAACTTCCTTGAAATCAAAGATCTCTTCAACATTAGACAACCAATCAAGAAGTTCTTCAGCTACCATTCCTCCCTTAAATTCTAGAATTTCCATCTTCATACCCGACTCCCATCGACGATCATCATCTACATTCCCATATAAGTTTCGAACTTGGTCTCGATCTCGATAATGAATACTAGCTCTATCACCTTCTTCATCAAAATCAAATGTTCGTCTATATCGATCTCGACCATCAACATCCCTTCGATCACGCATGTCCCTTCTACTATGCCTCTCTTCATCCCTATATGGCTCTTCTTCAAACTCACGCGGAGTTCTTCTCTCTTCATGTCCATAGTCATGGTGATCTCTTCTCAATGAAATTGATGTTTCTCTTCTCTCTCTAAGAGATTGCGGTGATACCCTTTTCGCTTCCGTAACCGATGGCGAAACTCGGTTTTCTCCATGGTTCGAGATTGGTGATCTCCTCCTTTGATTTTGATTCAAATCATTCATCAACTTCTCTAACTTTCCAATGCCTTCATCAAATTTCTCATTAATGCGTTGTTCCATTTGCTCGGCTTCTTCTCTTCTGTACAACGCTTCAACATTCTGATGACGATTAGCTCTTCTCGGTGGCATGATTGAAAACTTCTCAAAAACTTCACAAATACTTCAACAATTTTCAACACAATTCAAACAAATATCGGCTCAATTCAACTTGACTCGGCCTCAACTTTGCAACGACCCATAGTTAGGTGGGTTTCGACTCAACAAAGCACGCACGGCTTAACACTTCAAACAATGATACCAAAAACTGATGCTCGGCCTATACTTAACACGATGTTATGCTCGGCCTTCACCCTTCAACACCAATCAAATTCAAACAACTTTCGGATTTTGATCTAAAATGGAATGGATCGAAAACTCCAAACTTGTTGCAACTTCAAGATGAACACGATGAACTTCAACTTCAAATTCCTTAGCTCCAAGACTCGTCTTAGCTATGATTGGCTAAGTCAAGCTCTGATACCAAAAAACTGACGCAGCGGATAATTGACAAAACGTTATGGATCGATGAAAGTAGCAATCGATGGATTGAAGATACTGAAATACCCAAATTCGTTGATCACAAGGATACCGAATTCTAGCTATCTTCGACACGTTGATCGCGCACGATACCGTGAGAGAAGATCTTCAATTCTTCAAGCGTTGATCAAGCGCACTTGATTCCGCGAATCGGCTTCAACAATCGTTGATTCGAGCGCACTCGAATAACCAAAAGTGGAGTTAGGAGATTACACTCAACTACCAATTTAAATTGAAAGCACAAAGCTAACAAAAGAGAATTTTATTCAAAAATCAAAAACCTTTACAAATGACTCAACCCCGCTATTTATAGAGTTTACATCCGACACACAACTCAACATTTGAAAACACTTAGGTCGGCCATGGCCTAACACTTAGGTCGGCCACGACCTAATACTTGCGACTTAAACGAACACATCACAACATTATCAGCACATTACAACACCATCGACCTACCATAGGTCGTTAACGACCTATCACAAACATTCCCGGGTTAACACGTTTAACGACTTAACAAATAGAATACATCATAATACAGGCCTCACGCGACCTATCATATATACAAACCGACTCAAAACAAATGCGACTCAACTTAGGTCGTTGACGATCTAACAACACGCGACTCAAATCCACGACGACCTACGACCTAAGAAAACCCAGCGACTCAAGAGAAAACGCGACTTAGCCCAAACCCGCCTCCAATCCTCTTCATGCGACCAAAGCTTTATGCGGCATACTGAGTGAGTAACTCGCTAGGTTGCTCACGACTTATCATAGGTCGTTCGAACGACTCATCCCATGGTTTCAGTTTGTTAGGTCGTTGGCGAGTTAAAATAGCGCCGTTAGGTCGTTTAATATCTTCAGAACGTCCTAAAGGAACGTTAGGTCGCTGGAAACCTAATACATTATCAATTGGCATTACATTATTAGCTCGTAACCCATATGAGTTAGGTCGACTCGGTGCCACTTCCCTTTCTGGTCTCCAGTTAGGTCGGGAATGACCCAAACTTCCCTCTTTAGGTCGTGGACGACCTAGAATTTCAACTTCTGGTTTCCAGTTAGGTCGGAAACGATTTAAACCTTGGAAACTGATAGCTTGCAATTCTTCGACCCTGGTCTGAGCTGCATCACTGGATAATCCCGAGTAAGATCACCCCACGGTTGGGATTAGCAACCGCACCACTAAGCCGAATAAAAAGGGACACTAGACAGGGATGACCTTACCCGAAATGAGTGCTACCCACCTAGCCTTGCTGCATAACCCCTGATTTTTAGTCATTCCCGATTGATGAGGCTTGAGGCTAAACGTTACCTTTTAGAACGTTTCACTTAGAATGCCCATCGTCCACCTGATGATGTTCCGAAAGCATTCGTCCATACAAGTCCGTCCGGGGTTCGAACGAAACCGAAGGCACTAATCCTACTACATCCATTTTGGAAACATCTTAAGGATTAGTAGCGGCTAGCCCTTGCACATCACTGCTCCATCCTCGAATCCGAACTCGTTTTTCCGCGAAAAAGTGCAAATCGGGTCGAAGTGGTTTTCAAGAAATAAACCCCGATCCTAGTCTCTTCGAAACGATCAGCGCATTGGCCAATATTTATAGTCGGTTATTTAACTATCAATTAACATTCACAAACAACCATCAAATAATAAATAATTTCCCAAATTATTTATTTATCTCAAAATATCTTCGCAAGATATATTTCCGTTTCCAATCCTTTTAAAACAGTTTCAAACCACACTTTTCACATGAAATAAATTCCCAAATATTTATTTCCATTGAAAACACCAAGCACCAAAACTTTAGATTTCTAAAATAATTTAAAACACTTATTTATAAAATATACTTTAACATTTAAATTGAAAATTACTTCAATACTTTATTAAATATATATACTTTTGGAATATTTAAAATAAGGTTACTTTATAAAATATTAAACCAGATTTTCTCTTTTTAAAATATTAAACTAGATTGCCTCTTTTAGAAGGACCTTTCGATCAAGAGCTTTCACCTTCGACATAGTCGAAACCTTTTACCACGAAACCATTACACATGGTATAACTTAGCAGGTACGTAGTGGATTGGACAAAGGTAGATGGTGGGTTGTTGAAACGTTGCTTTCGATGGGGTTGGCTCCTTTGTTTTATTTTGTTTAAAAGAAAAGCACTTGCTTGTTCATAAAGCGGATTTCGACATAGTCAAACCTATGGTTGTGAAAGGTATTTCAAAAAGAAGCTTTCGGAAGAGAGCTGCTGCCTTTATTTTAAAGAAGTAGCTTCTGAATGAGTTACTTAGATTTTATTTGAAGCTTTCGGAAGGGGTAGTTTCGACGAAGTCGAAACCCTTTGGAGAATCGATGCCATTCGATGGTATTAAGGACATCAATGTCGTCCAAAGGTACTATTGTTTTGATAAATATAAGTCGCTACCTACTGCTTTCGAAAGTCGTTAGGGGTTTCAAAGGTAATGCTGTCGAAAGGGCTTACATAGGCAACCTTCAATTGTTTTATCCAGATGTTTAGGGCATTCAAAAAGATTGTTTCAACACCATCGTGCTTCCCTAATACTCTTTGAATAAAGAATGGTTTCTAAAGAGATGCTTTTTCTTATGTTCACTTTGACCCAAAAATGTTATTTTAAAAATAAACTCAATGGCTTCGAAAGTTATAATTTAAATGGTTTCGAAGGGTAACCTTCGATGCTTGGGAAAGCGGTACTTTCAAATGGCTTCGAAACTATGCTTATATGATAATACTTTAACACGGCAGAAAGCTTTCGAAAGAAAGTTTTTAAAGTATTCGAAAGGCAGGAGCCAAATGTTTTTAAGTTGATTTTGAAGCTCTCGAAGGAGGTCATCCTGTGGCCAAAAGCAAGGTTTCGAAGGTGTCGAAAGGCTTTTAGAAACCAAACTCAAATATTTAAAGGAAAAGCCCTTGGCTAAATAAAGGAGTTTTAAAATAACCATAAATGTGTAAATTTGAAGGAGTATTTCCTTGATAAAAATATAGGTTAAAATTATTAACTATATTTTATATGAAATGTATTTCAAGGACCTTAAACCCACAGGAGTGGTATTGTAAAATTGTTATGTCAACTTCTTTAATATATTCACATGATAAAGAATCCATAACTGTATTTTGAGGGTAGAGGGGTAATAAAACCAGCTAGGTTAATCCAATAGTGAATGTAAATTGATTAAACTCTTGAATGAGTAGGAATTGCATCTAGGGAGTCAGGGAGTTGAAAATATAGGATGCCTAATCCTTGAAGTTGCCCCGGATATAAGTTCATAGTAAACCCATGAAAACTATGTATTAAGGATAGTTGATAAGGGCCAATTGGTTTATAGTGAACCCATGAAAACTATATCCGGACTAAGAATTGGCATTATTCAAAAGGTTCCTAGTCAACCCATAAAACTAGGATAAGAATGAAATTATTGGAGGTACCAATAGGTTCTGAGTCAACCTATGAATAGTAGGATAATAATATGGTTACTGGGTATATTCATAGGTTCGTAATCAACCATGAAAACTAGGATAAGAGATGAGTTATTAGAATGACCAATAGGTTTAGGGGGACCCACGAATTTATTAAGTTAATTGGCAGGGACCTATAGGTTCTTAGTGATCCTATGAAAAATGTGAAATAGGACAGGGTGTCCAAGTATTATGAAAAGGTTATTAGTAAAGCCGTGAAAACTAATAGGTTAATAGTGACCCTAAAAACTATAATTATAGGGAGTCAATTAAACCGGAGATGGGAAACCCAAATTGTTTATAAGTATGCGTACCATCATAATATATTGAAATTTTATGTTTTAACCATTGTGGATGCAAGAGCATAATATACGATTTTACAAAGGTTTTAGGATAATAGTGAGCAGAAAACCCATTTCGCTAAGGGCATGTTCTCACTAGATAGCTAAATGGATTGAGATGTTAGATTATTTTTCATACCAGGCTATATGTCTAACTCGAAGTTTTTGTTTTCCCCTTAAACTCTCGGGTACTCAATTGATTATGAGTAGTTTGCGGTTTGAGGCAACTCGTTATTTAGAGTTATCATTTTCCGCTGTTTATTTTGGATATAAAGGCAGACATTTTAGCCTTATTATATACTCTAATCAACCAAAAGGCATCTTCATATGTCGTTCTTGGCATATGTGTAATAATTTTATTTTTCTAAACATGGTTAACGTTTATGGGATTGTGTAATGAACATCAAATGTTTTAAATGGAATGTGGAAATGTATTTTTGATTTATTAATTTTTTTCATATTCTTGGTATATGTTTCAATGTATCTAACACCGCCGCATTTGGTTTTCGAGAATTAATAACTATGGATGACTACAACATCATTGCCATTAGTTTTAGGCCTCCATGTTGAGGATGTTACATACTACTTGCTAAATTATTCTAAAGCTGATGTTGATTTTATGAGGAGAATATTTTTCAGAATAAGTCATATTAAATGAAACAATGGTAAAGCTAAATTTGATTTTTAACACCCACTTATCCAACACATACTAATATCACTTGAATTAAAAAAGATGACATCACTCTACAAAAGCCTATTGCTTTGATTTCATCCAATGTAATTATTATTTTTCCTAATGGCTCATTACTTAAAAGCAAATACAAATAAGGGTTGCCCCGTAGTTAGCTAGATGAGTATTAAGAGAACTTGGACTTTTGAATGCTTCCATTATATCATTTCTTATTCTCTAACTATATCATGTCACATTTTGTCTTAGTGCTTAGGTTATTGAACTATATTATTGCTAAATAAATCTAGAAATTAATGAAGTGATACTGCCACGGTAGGGATTACGACATTCCCTTTTGGCTAGTGAAGAGAAGAGCGAACGAAAGACATCTCCCTCAACTTCATATGTGACATCTGCATCTTGATTTCTAAGCTCTTCTATATGAACTTGATATTTTTCCTATCTCGAATGTTCCGTATTTATGAAGATAAACAAATATGTATTTTATAGTATTTAAATCAAGTTATATGGATGACTTGAATCAAACTTGGTTGCAGCCTCATCAACCTATACATAGTGGTTGACCAACTCGACATTGTAAGTCTTAAAATAAATCCTTCATGAAGTTGGCTCTCTATGAAGCTAGTGATACTAAAAAACAAAAACAATATACTATTATGTGCATATTATATTTTGACTTAAATGGTAATTAGATTACAGTTACTTAATCATTAAGGTAATCGATGGAGGATCTCAAACCACCACGATGCAACTTAGGGTTTTTCTTTCTACATTCTGCATTCCTACCTGAATGCTCTTTGAACTCCTCTGATTTCAATGTTCCAGAAACCGATTTTAAATCTCCTGACCAAGTAATGGATGCTTATTCCCACTTTTTTCATATGATGCGCCCATTTTTTACATTTATTGCTAGTTTTTATCATCTGCACATTCTTCACTTTTTTAGGGGAAACATCATCTCTCCATTGAAATGAATTCTGCACATGCATTATATATATTATCAAAAAAAGTAGACAACTTTACTTGTAAATGTTAAAATTGTTCGGTATAATAAAATAATTTTACCATAAACTCATTATACATAACTTTCTTGATATCAGAAGGGTTTTTTTAAATGTGGGAAAGAAATCATTGACTCGTGCTAACATACCCTCACAAATGGCTTCAGACACATCGCTACAAGTGAACTCTACGCATGCATAAATTATATTATTATGGCTACTAAATAGGATAGAATGAAATGATCATATATGAATGTCAATGTCTTGTATATCAAAGCATGTGCATGCGTGCATGGAAGTATGTGGCTAACTCCGATTATTCGCTAGTTAAAATGGTGTTAGGGGTAATGGTATTGTTCATATTTTTATATATAATTTTTGACTTGAGTATATAGTTAAATACTATCATCAACCTTGTATTATCTACCATTTCCCACCCACTAATTCCACATGTCCCACCTATTTTAATTACATACTAAAAATCAAATCACAAAACTCATTTCGAAACCAATAAATCTTAAATTTGTAGAGAATTCTTATTTAGTCCTAACTGTATGTGTGACGAAAGCTAAACAATGTATTTACATGAATGAAAATATATATATACGATGTATGTATAAGGTTTTTTCCCTTTAATTCACATATATATTGAGCACATGTAAGATATCTGTAATCTAAATATAAAACTTGGCCGTGTTACAAAGGAATTCGAAAAGAGCTACACTGGCAAAATTTTGTTTTCATAAATTATTTTAATGTTTGGCCAAAAAGAACCTTTTTCCCCTCTTGCAAGAATGAAAAGAATCGCATTCTGCCGAGGGGGACTATTAAAGTACGATCATCTCCTGGATATACTGGCTTCAAGGCAAACTCGACAACTTCCGAACAGAGTGTTTCTGAACTGGAGTCCGAGATATCCACATTCAAGTATGAAGAGGATGAAATAGTTTTATAAAGAGCAAAAGTAGTACAAACTAGTTTTCCCTGAGTCCCATTAAATTGAAGATGAGAAAGAAATTTATAAAACAGAATGTGGTTAGGCATTTTGAAACATTTTGCTATCATAAAATAAATAATGTTTAGAAATGGCTAATTTACAGTCTAAAATAATAATTCAGACATATAGTTTATGCAAGCAGTTAGTAAAAAAGTGGATCTCGGTGTTATATTAAAGGGATTCCGGGTGGATATATTATTTGCAAAGATTTTGGACATAGCATCAATGTATATAATTTCATAGCATACAGAAATCTATTGTTTCAAAAAATACGCTCAAGGTATATAGGATCAATTATAAGCATGGACAAAAGCAAATTCAAAGAAAAATCTTAATCCGTATACCAAAAAGGGTCCTATCAAATATGTGATATGACCCACTATTGGAAGCAAATGAACTTATATTTGAGTATATTTGATATTTCAAATATTAGATATGTTGACTTGAATATACAAGCATGAAATTTGGCTTAGTTGTACATATTATTAAATTAACATATTCGTAAATTAAACAATATTTACTTCAAAATAAAGCTAATAGCAATGAGAATTAGAAAAAGTGTTATAACACCAACATTTTTAAATCGAAAACTACGAATGCATCGAATGAACACGATATCGAATAAAGGCTTAATTGAGTTTATTTATAGGCCGAGTTGCAAATAAGATATGAATACTATCAAATGAACAATTGATACTTAAAGAGATATTTTAAGTGGAATGAAGCCTTGTCTGATCCAATAAGTTAAATATGTTAGCAATTTATATGGAGCAAAAATTTAAATACATCATATACCCAATTTAGAGCCCTAAATCATATTAAAACTCGGCATTTGTGTAGATGTGCTTGGGAGTCTCCTGAATATAACTACTGGGACACCCATCAAAATGCCATTCGGCTAAGTTATGAACAATCTTGTTTACCATGAAGCTGCTTGCTTATGCACTGCAATTTTGCTTAATTTACTTACGATTAACCAAGAATATTCCGCTTTCTCCTAGCTTGCTTTTGAACTACTGTGGAGAGAAGGTGCCTTCTGGTTTCTAATGCCCTTAAAATGTGAGGGATGTTGTCGGTTATTTATGTTATGTTTCATTGAATTGTGTGAGACCGTGAATGTGCACAGGTTTGCTCAGTTTGAAATTTGCATGGATGTATCTAATGTCATATATATTGGCGTGATTTATTTCCATATTTGAACGATATGGGTATCTAACTAATATAATAAACACACATTAAAATAGAAACCTAATTTCAATTCAATATAACAATTATCATCATCATCATCATCATTATTTATCAAAGGCAGAGAAGTCTAGTAATTCTACCATTTGAAATTAATTTTCGAAGGTTTGGACAAAAATAATGATGAAACATAAAGAGGTAGAAACTCTAATTATAGGGACAAAATTGAATTAGCAGCTGCCAATAAGCAACTCGTATCTCTAATGATGGTGATATCTGGATGTCCATATTGGTTATGTTTCATTAAAGTGTCATCATCCATAGCATCATAGGATGGTGAAAAAATTCAAAATAGAAAAATAAAGGAAGACATATGAAAATAATTCTTGAAAACCTGTTAAATAATAATTTTGTGTCTGCAATCTTTGAAATGCACAAGTTCTATACAGATACATTATTATTAATGTATAGTTATATAAATAATAAAATCATTTAAAACCTTACAGATATATGCAACTTTCGATCCATGCTCTAAGATAATTCTCTGACTCGACAAAAATTAATTCATCTGTAAATTAGAATCAAAAAAGAAATCGAAATTTTACCTTTGACTGATAATAAATCAAAAGCTTGAAACATAATAGGGTAGGAGAAAAAGCCCTAACCCACGTTGGCCAGAGTCACCAATTTAGATGGAGTGATTGGGGTCGAGAACGTCGGCGGTGGTGATATGCATGTAAATATGCATATTTTTACCACCATATTTAATCTATTTAAATTGAATAAATGATCATATTGGGTATTTTTACTTGTTTAAACCAAATTCAAATTGTTTTAAAATTGTCACATATTCATCTTCATATAAGGGTAAAATGGTCATTTTTGTGCATATATCAAATTGAGAAAATTTAATGGGAAATATCTATATTATTTTGTAGGAATTTAAACTCAATTACAAGTGGTTTCATGAAAGAATATGCATGTACAAAGAAGATACAAAAGAATAAAGATGGAAATAATTCAAAGTGAAGAACATGGAGGAACCCACCTACCCACTACCTTAATGTACAAATTAAAGGCTAATGCACATGCTAAAAGACATTTAAAGCTTCATTTACATTTAAGTGGGGGATTATTAAAGCTAATGATAACTTGGCCACCACACTTCCTCCATGGGCATTTTGGGTACTCCCCAAAAATATGCACTAGGGTTTCTAACTTGTATAAATACCCCCTATGTTTCATGTAGCCATCTTTCTCTTAGTTAGTTAGTTTTAGTTTAGAAAATAAATCAAATCTCTCTTTCTTTCCATGGCTACTTAGCCATTTCTTCTCTTATGTAATTCTTTTTTTATGCAATGTTAATTATTGTTTCTTTTTAATTACATGTTCATTTTATTTTATGCAAGTAGTGTAGATTTTTCTTTATGCAACTAGAATAGTTTTTCATTTCACTTTGCTCTCTTTTCCTTTTCTTTTTCTCTCATGTTGCAAGCTACATTTGTTCATATGATAACAAATATGAGAGGCTAAACCCCTTCAATTTAGGGGTAATGAAGCTCTCTAATCAGGTAGCTTCAACTTAATTTGTTGTTTATGCTCTCTTTTTGTGCTTAATGAGAATGATTGAAATGGTTTAATGATGTTGTTTAGCTTTGAATTTGATAGTCTATGTGTTCATAACAAATAGGCTATGCTTAAACAAACAAAACACAAATTGCCTCTTCATTTACATATGATTATGCCAAAGAAGTGATTGTTGAAATTAAAATTTGATGGCTTATATTTCTAATTAATAGTTAATAGGCCATGCTTAAAATAGATTTTGCTTTCAACTTTGTTGTCATATTTTATGAGATTTAAAAGTGTATTAGGGGTTGTGTTATAGTTTGATGGTTTATATTGAGCTAATTAATAGCACAAATATACCATACTTATGATAAGCACATCAACTAATTCACTAATGACAAGAAAAGAGAGATCATAACTTCATTTTGTTGATTTATGTAATCTAGAGAGTGGAAATTGCCTCTAAATTGTCTTAACAGTCTCATATTTTTATCTATTTTCTTTCGTCATTTTTCTTCTTTTCTAGCTAAACACACTCTCAACATTGGGTTAATTTGATTGAGTAGGAAATTTAAATCAACAATTCCCTTTGGATCGACCCGTATTCGCCACGTGCTACATTCGTACACCGTGCGCTTGCGGTTATTTTTATATTTAAATTTATTCGACGGTTTTCTAAACCGATAGAATTTCGTCGACGAACAAGTTTTTGGCGCCGTTGCCGGGGATTTGTCTTGATTTTAATTTTCTATTCTTCGTATTAATAGTTTTATTGTGTGTGTTTGCATTATAAAAAACAAAAATAAAAACAAAAAATATTGTGTGTTTGTTGTTTTATTTTTGTTTCCAATTTGTTGTGTGCTTGTTTTAGTTTTTGAATTGCACTTGTATATTAAAAAAAATTGCATTGCATCTTTCTTGTTCACTTTCTTGTGCATTTCTGTATCCATTCTTGCATTGCATTTTGTTTACTGTTCTTGTGCATTTCCATCACTGTTTCTGTTGTCATTTAAATTTCTCTGCATTTTCACAAAAAGAAAAAGTCCTATTGCTCACTGTTTACATTTGCAATTAAAATTGCAACAGAGAACATTTCTATTAGCATTCTTATTCACCTACATTACTTTCACATTACATTTACAACTTGGTTTTCCAAGTGCTTTTCTGTTGCCATTTACAAGTCAGTTTTCAATTGCTACAGGCAACTGAACAAACCAACCATCTAGTTCATACCTCCAAACTTCCCTGCAACATACAAGTTGCAAAACAACATCAAACTGAAATCACCTTCATCTGTTGCCATACAAACTTCCTCAACTGCAACATCTTCTATATTTCCCCTTCACCTCTACAGAGCACATCCACCATTAACATCAACCAAGATCCCACTTCTTTGCAAAAATCACCCACAACTACTCTCAACATACCCACCATATCAATCTGCCGATCATCCTTCACCATACCAGTCACAACACCAACCCACCACACTCACAATTCAATCACCTCTACCAAACAGCCCTCCTCTACATTTACATATACATCTTCACATCTCCATTGCATAAAAACTCCACCCGACTATATACTTCATCACCACTGCAGTATCTACTTCTAACCAACATCCTCACAACACCACTGCCTTCTACTACCTCTGCCATATCACCATTTTCTTCTAACATACCTGAACCACCAAAAAACCATCACCTTCCTCAACCATCACGCAACATAGCCTCTGACTGGCAACCACCATAATCGCAAATACTCCCACACAACAAACTCGAGAAACCACGGCACTCATATTAAACTCGCAAGCCAAACACCTCGCCTGTCAAATCGCAAGTTTGCAAATCACTGCGACCCTCCGCAATTGCCTTCACCATCAAGAACAATTCGCCAAAAAATCAATCGCACTCGCACCAACAACCACCGACGCGAACAAGTTTTACAAAGTGCGAATCGTTTAGAAAAACAGCCATGAACAATTCGAACCACTCCCTCCTTCAATTCAACCATCCTCAACATCAGTCGCACCACCTCGACCTGTACACAAACTTCAGTTTCGACTTTGAGTTCGAAGTCGTTTTTGAGTTAACAGTTAATTTTGAGACTTGTTTAATAAAAAATGGAAAAGGGAAGAATGGTATCGATTTTGTAAGTAGTTACTTTGGGCCGGTTAAAAAAAAGGGAGAAAAGAGTGGGTTGGTCTTCTTTTTGTTTTTATTTTTTTTATTTCTTTAGTTAGGTTTTAAGTTTGTTTAATCAATTCTCCAAAAAAAATAAAAATTTCAATAGTTCTGTTTTGTTTACAATTTTCACTTATTTGAGTTTGGTTGTGTTGTGAATTGTTGGCTCCTGTTATCCTCAATTTTGTATTTCAAAATAATAATTATAATAATAAATAAATAAATAAATTGCTTTGTTTTCTTTAGACCTTTGTTTGTCTCTAAAAAAAGAAAGTTTGATTTTTTTTTTAGTTTAGTTTAGTTTTATCCAAAAGAATTTTTTTATTTTCTTTTTTGTTTAATTTGTTTTTTAGTTACATCCTAATATAAAAAATTGTATATATCTTGTTTTTCTTTGCAAGTTATCAAAGCAGATCAATAAGGAGTTGCTTCTATAAAACTGCTCCGCTTGCTTAAAAAAATTGCTGCTTTCATTTCTTGTTTTTCCTTACATTCTTGATTGCTTGGATTTGCATTTGTATATAAAAAATACAAAGATAAAAAAAATATAAAAACAAACTTCATTCGTAGTTGCATTGTTAATACACGTTTAATTTCTGCTTTGCATTTCATCTTAGAATTTGATTAATAATAATGGTTAGACATCGATAACGCTTAATTGTATATTAACTAATTGTCTTCTTTGAACAATTTAATTTCTTAGTGTCTAGGCTACGACAGAGCAATAATCAGTTATATTTATTACGGTGATTCGTAAATATGATATTGAATTGTTTCTCTGAAGGTACATAAACCTTCGACTGCATTGCTACGGTGATTCGTGGTGCACTGATAAATCATGTCCGTTACCTGGCTGAGAACTATCTTGTTTATCTAAGACAATTTGTAATTATACGATTTTGTGTTAACTTAGGATAAATCATTTGTAATTAACCACTGCATTCATTTAGTTGCATTAGTTCATGCATATTTATAAAAAACAAAAAACAAAATTCAAAAATCCAAAACTAAAAAAAAAATGTAAATATTCCTTTTATTTTTCTTTGCAATTTTTTCCTTTTCCTTTGAAATTTCTAAAATCCAAAAAAATTAAAAAAAAAATCCAAAAAAATATATAAAACTTTTTCTTTAAAAAAAAAGCCAAAAAAATTTGAAAATCCAAATAAAAAAACAAAAAATAATTTTCCATTTTGAAAAATAAATTCTACTTGTAAATATTTTTATTTATAAAAAAAAACCAAAAAAAAGTTCTTGAAAATGTCCGAGTTTCCTTTTCTCACTCACTTGAATTTAGTTGTGAAAATCAATATAATCCATATGAGTTCACTCCAAATTCGTATGGATATTTTAACAACAACTTTTGTTTAGACAATTCGAATTTTGTGAATTTTGAACCACAAAATTTCCGAAGTAATGGTCAACCCTCAACTCTTGAAAATTGCATTTCGTCGTTACTTGAACTCTCTACGCAACAAAATCAAGAGATAAATGAGTT
This sequence comes from Allium cepa, assembly GCA_030765085.1. NCBI lineage: Eukaryota > Viridiplantae > Streptophyta > Magnoliopsida > Asparagales > Amaryllidaceae > Allium > Allium cepa. The sequence goes on from CM060937.1 coordinate 9,296,608, forward strand.
GTGTAATTCATGTTTGTGCTATAACTCGAATCAAGGTTTTCAAAATAATCAAAATTTGGATTCACTTCAAAATTCAAATGATTTCGAGTATAACCCATGCCAATTCAATTTTGAACTCCAAAACGAATTTCAAAATCAAGACGAAAATGTGAACCAATTTTCAAATAATATTGGCAATGGGAATAATTCCAATAACGATACGATTGAAATCTTTAGTTATCAAATTCAAAATGAAAATTTTCAAATTTATAATCATAAATTTGATTTTGTTGACCAAATGGAAAAACAAAACGGTGATTTATTACTTGAAAAATACAAAACTTTTCGTGAAAATCATAATCAAATCTCAACTTGCGAAGAATCAAATAATAATCTACCATTTATTAAAATTGACAATTCTTATTCTCAACAAGTCCAAATCGAAAATTTTCAAGTTAATAATTACAAATTTGACTTTGTTGAGCAAATGAATGCAATTTACGATGATCGCACGAATTTGTTAATTAAAACATTGGAAAATTTTCGTGAGAAACAAAATCAAATTTCAATGTGTGACGAGTCAAACAATAATCCATCTTTTACCCAAATCGGTGATTTTCGAATAACAACTTTTGAAATTGATAATGATGATCTTAATCAAGTTTTTGAAAATACGGTAATTAAGTTGGATTTTAATTCTTTTGAGGGTGTGAAACTCGATTTAAACTTCGATCTTCCTTTTTCTAAAAATTTGAATACAACAACTTTGAATTTTAAACTCGATTTACACGATGAAGTTGTTGATAATTCAACAAAGAAAGTCGAATTTAACGAGCATGAGTTTTATGGACTTTTTGAAAATGAGTTGCTAAATTCTGAAGTGGACGATTTAAATCACCATTTCGATTTTGAAATCGAAGATAAACTTGAATTTGGTGAAAATAAATTTCAAGCAATTGTTTTATCAACCCCGAAAATCATTGAAAATAAAACAACTCATTCAATTTTTGGTAAAAAGAAATTCGTTTTTCCAAATCAACATTCAACTATAAAATCTTTAAAGGTTTGGTTTTTCGCACTTAAGCTGTGTCTCGCACACTTGACGAGACAAATGAATCGGTTTTTGAAAGACTGTTTCATTTACTTTTTGACGATATACTTTCTGATCTAGTGTAAATATTGTTAGTTTTCATGTAAATATAGGTCATCTTTTTATTTTATTTTATTTTATTTTTTTCCCTTCCACTTGGGTTTACTGTAGGGACACAGTCAAAATCAAGTATGGGGGGAGACTCATCTTCTTTTTGATTTTTCAGGATTAATTTTTCATTTTTCTTCCAAAAACAAAAAAAAAATTAAAAACAAAAGAAGAATTTTTTTTATGCATTTTGATTTATTTTAAAGAAACACTATACGATAAATACATGGTTTTGGCTTATTAAATTGAAATTTTTGGAAGTTTATTCATCTTAACAAAAATAAAAATGAAATTTTATTACAAATAACAATGGTTTAACTAGGATATAGGAAGATTCATACATGTTAATTATGAAATACATCCTAATTGAAAATCTTTGTTTTAAAAAGTGGTTGATTTAAAGTAAACGATATAACATTTTTTGGTCTTCTAAGTTAATGGTGCTAAGAGGATTTTTCAAACTCTCTCTCTCCGTCTTAAAAAAAAATATAAAAAAATAAAAAATAATAACATCCAAAGTATTCACTCTCATTTAAAAGCCCTCACGATTATGCATGGGTGAATTACTTGGAATCTTTAATTATGTGCTTTCATACTCATTTAAAAGTCCTCACGGTTATGCATGTATGGAACACATGTAAAAAAATAGACTTAATAAAAACCACTTACGGTCGATAGGTGTATGCACGAAAGTGTGTGCACTCGCCATGCTCTGTACTCCCCTCACATAAGCCCGAAAGGCAGTGCATGGGTGGTATATCTGGCCTCAGTTTATCTTAGCTAGGTGTGTAATTTTTCTTGCAAATAACGAGAGAGCAAGCAATTGAAATCCTAGCACTATTTTTACTTATTTGATTTGATTTGTTATTGAAAACAAATGAAAATACCACTTTGATAAACTTTGATAATCAACTAAGGATCCATTTTATAATTACACTTTGTTATCAACTGAAACAACAAGTTAAACTATTGTCTATTTGCTATGATAACTTGATTTTTGCTGGAAATTTTGACGAGTAAATGACATAAATTTTCAAGATAATAACCAAAACCTATATTTAACTTAGTCGTGTCGATTTAAAAATAAATCCTTCATTTGTAATATTTCAAAAACTTGCATTATTCTCTTTGTAAATAAATCTTACATTTTGTAAATATTTTCATCCTGAATTGGGATTTTGTGGGTAGTATCCTCTGAAAACCCTCACGAGACAACACTCGTCCTACAGGGGACACCCAGAGGTTTAACATCTTGTTGCATACGCTCAATGCAATCGTGCTCCCTACGAAAATGGATTTATCTTAATTTTTTTTATTCGGGGACGAATAAAAGATAAGTGTGGGGTTATTTGATATGCACGTAAATATGCATATTTTTACCACTATATTTAATCTATTTAAATTGAATAAATGATCATATTGGGTATTTTTACTTGTTTAAACCAAATTCAAATTGTTTTCAAATTGTCACATATTCATCTTCATATAAGGGAAAAATGGTCATTTTTGTGCATATATAAAATTGAGAAAATTTAATGGGAAATTTCTATATTATTTTATAGGAATTTAAACCCAATTACAAGTGGTTTCATGAAGGAATACGCATGTACAAAGAAGATACAAAAGAATGAAGATGGAAATAATTCAAAGTGAAGAACATGGAGGACCCCACCTACCCACTACCATAATGTACAAATTAAAGGCTAATGCACATGCTAAAAGACATTTAAAGCTTCATGTACATTTAAGTGGGGGATTATTAAAGCTAATGATAACTTGGCCCCCACACTTCCTCCAAGGGCATTTTGGGTACTCCCGAAAAATATGCATTAGGGTTTCTAACTTGTATAAATACCCCTTATGTTTCATGTAGCCATCTTCCTCTTAGTTAGTTAGTTTTAGTTTAGAAAATAAATCAAAACTCTCTTTCTTTCCATGGCTACTTAGCCATTTCTTCTCTTATGTAATTCTTTTTTTTATGCAGTGTTAATTATTGTTTCTTTTAATTACATGTTCATTTTCTTTTATGCAAGTAGTGTAGATTTTTCTTTATGCAACTAGAATAGTTTTCCATTTCACTTTGCTCTCTTTTCCTTTTCTTTTTCTCTCATGTTGCAAGCTACATTTGTTCATATGATAACAAAGATGAGAGGCTAAACCCCTTCAATTTAGGGGTAATGAAGCTCTCTAATCATGTAGCTTCAACTTAATTTGATGTTTATGCTCTCTTTTTGTGCTTAATGAGAATGATTGAAATGGTTTAATGATGTTGTTTAGCTTTGAATTTGATAGTCTATGTTGTTCATAACAAATAAGCTATGCTTAAACAAACAAAATACAAATTGCCTCTTCATTTACATATGATTATGGCAAAGAAGTGATTGTTGAAATTAAAATTTGATGGCTTATATTTCTAATTAATAATTAATTGGCGATGCTTAAAATAGATTTTTCTTTCAACTTTATTGTCATATTTTATGAGATTTAAAAGTGTATTAGTGGTTGTGTTATAGTTTGGTGGTTTATATTGAGCTAATTAATAGCACAAATATACCATACTTATGATAAGCACATCAACCAATTCACTAATAACAAGAAAAGAGAGATCATAACTTCATTTTGTTGATTTATGTGATCTAGAGAGTGGAAATTGCCTCTAAATTGTCTTAACACTCTCATATTTTTATCTATTTTCTTTTGTCATTTTTCTTCTTTTCTAGCTAAACACACTCTCAACTTTGGGTTAATTTGATTGAGTAGGAAATTTAAATCAACAACTCCCTATGGATCGACCAGTATTCGCCACGTGCTACATTCGTAGACCGTGCGCTTGCAGTTATTTTTATTTCTAAATTCGTTCGACGGTTTTCTAAACCGATAGAATTTCCGTCGACGAACAGGTGGGTAGTAGAAGGCTGAGCTGGTCGAATGCACGAGGAGGCTCGGATGCAGGTTGCCGCTAGAAGGAGATCGAGTAGATCGTGAAATTGCGTTTTAGGGATTATTATTTTTATTTTATTTTTTATATTTCATGATCGTCAGGAGTAAAAAAAGGGTAGTGTAATGCAAGTGGTAACGTAGTTGGTAGACATCGTCCCTATGTCGTTGCTAAGTATTCAACATAGAGATAGCCTTTTCAGTTCCAAATATATTCCGACCACATAAAAATCACTGTAAAATGTCGTCAGAAAATAATGATTGGAAACGTCAACTTTTTCTAGTAGTGTCATCGTAATCGTATCCATATTCGCTATTTGGAATATCATATATGTATTCACTTTTTCGATGGGATGCAGACAGATAACGGATTTTTCGAATATCCATTGAACCCGTAATACCTTCTAAATAGATTGAATTAAATGAAAATCAATGTAGCAAACACGCTTTAATCCGACAAATCAAAATGATCTAGCCAAGTATTAAAAAAATTGTTCATAATTATAAAATTAAAGAAAATAGATTAGTTCTAAAAGCAAATATGGAAGTCTAAGATCGGAAAATACGGCTTTTTTGAAAATATAGAAAACCAAATATTTTTAATATTTGAAAATATAAATATTAAAAAATAAAAAAGATAAATAAACTATGAAGTGCATTTCTCTTATAAATTAAACTATCTTCCAAGAAACCAAATTCATGTAAGAATTAACATGTAAATTGTGCAAACTTAGAATACAACCACTAAGTGAACTCTTTCGGTATAGTTTTTTAAAAGGAAATGTAGTAGTGAGTCAATACCCAGAGGATACTTTTATTTTTTTGTTCAATGTTTAATGTTGGAAAAAAACATTCTTCAAAGAATCAAAACATTATATAATTTTTTAAAAGTATATCAGAAAAATCAAAGCTGTAACACCCCTAATTTTATATAACATTATCGTGAAATTTAATTAGATAAATTAAACAGAATAATGTAAACAATTTGAGTGACAAGGAGATTGAGATTTGAAAATAAAATCAAGGATCGTGCTTAATTATTTAAATGGTCTTAAGAAAGGTTTGTAGGCTATTAAATAACACAAGGGCATTTTAGGAAAATAGCCGCACCTTATATGGACATATCCATTCATTTTCACGTTTACTTTCATTTCACAAAAACAAACATAAAACATAAAAGGAATAGCTGGCCATTACTATGAAAAAAAGAGAAATTCAATCAAAAGCTAAGGATTAAAGCTACAGGAAATTAATCTCCAACAAATTTAATTGTCCTTTTCATAATCAAGGTGAATAATAGTTTTAATCAACTCTATTTTGTTTTATAGTCATTTGTTTTCGGGTTAAAATTAAATTCATTTTAATGATGTTTTGGATGATGATATGCTTGGGTTTTATGTAATATTAAATTTATATAAGGTTATTTGATACGTCATGTAAAATATGAATTTGTAGATGGGTTTCAATTTTTGTAATTTTCCAAATAGTGGAAAAATTAATATGAATTTTCAGAGGAAAATATGTACAATTGGATTTAAAATTTTATTTTGATTATTTTAGGAAAAATTTGGGTCTGGAATTTTTGTATGTTAGATAACATATTGAAAGGGAATTTCTCTAATTTTTTAGGATTTTTCCTAAGTGATTTACGATGGAAATTAAATTAATTTAGAAGGATTTATTTGCTTTTTTACTTTTGCTTAATGGAAGGGCTTAGTTGTTAAGATAAACTTTGATTTAGATCAGAAATTATGTGGTGGTTATTTGGGAAGAATTTGAAAAGTTAAGGCAACCAATTAAATTTTTATAAATTGGCAAGTTAGCTAAAAGGCAATTACTTTAAATGGTATTAAGTCAAACTTCACCTAGAAAATTAGTTTCTACCTCTTTCAGAAGTACCCTTCGACTCCTATGCCTCTACTTCCATTCAGTTGAAACCAACCTAGTCAAAACCTACTAAAGCCGAAACCAATACACATGGTATCAATGAGAAGTATGAAGTGGATTAGAGAAAGGCGGAAGGCATGGTGTCGTAAGCATTGCTTCCGATGGGGTCGAAACCTTTGCTTTGCTTTCAAATTTAAGCGCCCTCTTTGTTTTACTAAAAGCTTTCAAAGGAGGCAAAAACATATGCTTTCAAAAGGGGTTTTCTAACTAGCTTTCGAAGAGGGTTTCCATCTTTCATTTTTAAGTATGAGCTTTCAAATGAGTCCCTTGTTCATAAAACGATGCTTTAGAAAATGGTGGTTCCGACCTAGTCGAGATCCTACTGTAACGACCCAGGATTTTAATTAATTTAAAATTTGAATATTTAATTAATTTTAAATATTAATAAGTGAATTTATAAGTCAAATAAATTTTATTTCGAATAATTAGATTTAATTGAATAATTAAATCAATAATTTAATATGTGAAAATACGTTAATAATTGAAATTGGGTTAAATATGATTGAAAATGATTTGTAAAATTTTATTTTATCATATTGGAGTTAGAATGATATTATAGAACTTTTAAAATCGAATTAAAAGTTAATTTGTGAAAATTGAATATTTTAGTATTTAATCGACTAGTGAAATTAGCCATTTTTCGAACAGTCTCAGAATTGGACGAAACTAGTTCCATTGGATCCGTAATAGTTTGTTGTTACCAGATTTCAATTTTCGTAGCAATCGGAGTTATCGTTTGACCGTGGCAGCTCGAAACGCATCGAAATTGTTTTTAATATTAAATTGGCAAGTTAAAATAGTCATTTTTCAAAAAGTCTCGGATTTTGACGATACAAGTTTCATCGGATCCGTAATGTGATATTATTGTAAGGTTTCAAATTTCATGTTGATTGGATTTACCATTTGTCCGGTACAAATTAAAACGCATCGAAATCGGTTTAAATTGGTTTAATTTAAATTGATCGTTTATTGCCATAACTCGCACAGATGACCAAATTAGCTCCCGAAACACGTTCAATTGTGTTCGGAACGCAGGGTAAACCATAGAAATGCCAACCAACACGCTTCGTTTGGAGTTTGGAAAATCCGGGGTGAATAGTGTCGCGCGAATTTTCTATATAAGCCCCTAACTCTTCATATTTGCAACAAAAATAAAGGCCTAGGGTTTGCTTCAGAGCCGCCGCCGCCAATAGCAATGAATGGCCGAAATCTTCTCTACTTCTCCCTCCATTTTCTTCAAACCCGTACATCGAATCGAGAAAGTGTCAACTGCAAAGTGGAGAGCACATCACGAGCTACAACTTCAACGGCTGAGATCGAAAATGAGTTAGCGAATCAACGGCAAATGGAGCTTGAAGGCCATGCGTTCGGCCTTGTTTTTCGTGCAGATGGGCGACCGAGTTGGCCTATACTCACGGCGATGGAAGCTCTCGAGGTGGGCTTTGAGATGTAGTAACCTGATCGACTTGGAAGTTGACGTGGAGGTCGTATAATTTAACCCTAGGGGTTGATATGGGTTCGGCTATTTTACTGGGAGTTGAACGCGTGAACGTGGAAGGGAAGAAGGAATAGAGGGTGCGGCTCTGATGGATTTGCTAGGATCTAACGGTTTTGATTAACTTAGGGTTTAAAAATAATAATATTGCTGTAAATTTAGTGTATATAAATCGTGTAACTTCTAAAATGCATATCTTTTTCATACGAGGTCGAAAATGCGCGAAACCATTTGCGTTCGAATCGTATGGACGAGCACTACGCTGTGGAATTGGATTGGAGTCGTTTGGAGTTAGTGAGAATTTCGGGTAAAACTAAACGTCCGTTCAATTTTATTCGAAATAAATCGCTAAAACGAAATTGAAATCAAGGTGAGAACTTCTCACTCAATCGAATCGGTTTCGATTTTAATTTTAAATAGTTATATTTAAAACACTTGAATGCATGTTTGAATGATGATTGTTATATATTGATTGTTAAAATAGACATTATGCGCCGTTAGTAAGCGGATGTTATTTAGTAAAAACATATACCGCGAATATTTCTTAAACAGTGAAATTGGTATTATATATGTACTTGGAATTGATTTCCCGCATTATATAGCGGATGGGACCCTATTGCGCCCTCTATTAAGCGGATAATATTTTAAATCCCATATACCGCGATAATTTCGTACTGGAACGGAATTGGTATTGTGCTAACATCTTTGGATGCAGGAAAACAGGTTGGAGGGATCCAACTGGATTCCTCAACAGTATTTATTTGATTTTAGATATTTTGATATTTGATGGATTATCATATTGATATATGATGTCGCTGTTGTCGTGATTGATTATTTGGTGTGTAGCATCATTGGACCAAATTTAGGACTTTAAAAATGATTTTTAAAGTGATTTTTGAAAGTATACATTTATAAAATATTTTTGGAATCGATTCATTATAAATAAATAAACGTATAAATTTTAATGTTATAAAATTATGATTTTGAGAAATATAGTTAAAAGTTGATTTTTGAAAATATGGGTTAATGATTTTATAAAATAGCTTAAATTAGGATTTCTGAATTTATTATAAAAAGTTTAAAAATAGGATTTATGAAATTTGATTATTTTATAAATCAAAGAGAATGGTGAAATTATAAAGGAGATTAAAGATGTTTTAAAAATAATAGTATAAATTGATTTATATAAAAGATTTATAAATTGATAATTTATAAATTAAAATATTTGAATTATAAAACGAGTTTTTATAAGTGTTAGAATGAATTGTGAATGAATTTCATAAATGAATGAAATTTATAGAATTATAAACGGTGAAGTTATAAATGGAATTTATATACAGTAGGTTTATAAAATTAGTAAACTTATTTAAAATAATAGCTTTAGGTAAATAAATGAATCTTATAAGTTATAAGATTTATAATTTGGGAAGTTTAAAGGAACGATTTTTGCAAACAAATAAATTATAAGCGTTTAACTTATAATATGAACTTTTAGTATATCATTGGGATATGAAATTGAATAGATTAATAAAGGAGATTTATAAAAGGAAGTAGTTATAAAATAAATAGAAAAGGAATTTATAAACGTTGTTTTATAAATTCGCAAACGACTTATTTTGATAAGTAAATTGTTGTAACTTATTAATGGAGTTATATTCACGTTTTAGACTGTGAATAATCCTTTAAAATGAAATGTATTGAAATGATGAAATTGGTTAACGTAGTATATTCACGTTTTTGAATAGTGAATGATATGTTAAAGAAAATGTTTTGGATGTTTGTTTTAAATTGAATTAAAAAGATCTAACGATGTTTTTAAATGTGTTAAAGATTCGAAACCATAGATTTCAACATTCATTGTTGAAATAGATGTTTTCGGGAAATAGAAGGAAATGGTGGACTATAACACTGTTGTTATAGTAAATGATTTCCGAAAGGAAATGTTTTGTATAGTATTGGGATTTATATATCTATTTTAATTTCAAATCCCTATACTAGTGATTTTGGGATGTTGTAATGATGTTTTACGTAACATTCGTTTTGGCCCAAATAAATTTGTTTAAGAGAATGATTTCCTTAAATAATTAAATATATACTTAATTTCGATTTAAGTATATTGAATATTTTCCAAGTGTTGAAAATAAATAGACTTGCGAATTACTTATGAATAAATAAGTATGGGAATGATTTCCAATGAGAAATGAAACGTTTTGAGAATTTATCTTTTTGAAGATAAATTGAAAATGAATAATTGAAATTGTATATTCATAAATATTTTGGAATATAAATTCACTATGGAATTTATAATAAGAAGGGGAATTTGTTTAGAAATAAACGTTGATTTATTTTTAAAGTGTGGGAATTAATTTACGGATTTTGAGCGTAAATATAAAGTAAATCGTTAAGGATTTATTTAATTCGTTTAAATGAACCATGTTGAAATGAAAGTATTTCCGCGTAAGGAAAATATTTGAAATTTGTTTTCAAATGGTTGAAGTGTGGAAATTATATATCTTGTAAAGATATAATTTGGGAAAATAAATAATTTGGAAAATTATTCGGAATCTGGTGATGTGTGCATATCCATTGATAGTTCAATAACCGACTATCAATATTTACTTTTGAATGAGTATTTGTTGAGATTTGCTTGAATTTGAATGCCACACTTATTTTTAAATTATTGCGCTCGTTATTCGGATTACCCATTACGAATAGTGATACGACGTAATGGATAGCATTGATGACTGGTGTTGAAGACCGGATATTTTTGAAAGCGAAAGGACAACTCGTCGAATGTCTTTGCATCGAATGGTCCCTGGTATAGAGACTCCATATGTGATGGGAAGTCCGGTCGTGACTAGTGAATATCCGAATTGCAAGGACTTCTTTGTAAGTGCCTTCGGTTCTGTTCGACGGAACAGACTTGTATGGATTGTATGTCTCACGTTACAAATTGAGATATAAAGCTGATTTCTTTCAAATATATTTCTGTTGGTGGCGGAGAATTTATTCTCTTAGCTTAACACCCTTCTCTGAGACGTACGAGCTCAGAGGTTATGTGGTTGAAGGTTATCGGCGATATATTCCTAATTTGGTAATGTGACATGCTGAGTGTTGTTGTGAAATGATCATTGTGTTGATCATTAGTGATATGATCATTTGTTTGATCGTTTACCTTTGTGATCATTTCTATGATCATTTGTTGACCCAAAGCACAGCTTTTGTATAAAGCGTGGCTTTGTGGACGAGACTTCGTCGAGCCTCACATCCCGAAATGGTCAAAACAGGAAAGATGCAGCAAGGTTATAAGGGGTAGCTCCCTTTAGGGTATGTGAATTTCCTTTTGGAAAAGGGTAGTATCATGGTATGGAGCCCAGATACTTACTCATGTTGAAACACTTTATTTATGATTGTGTGATGTTGATTACGAGTGCTCGGATAAAGGTCCAAAGGACCGGGGGATGGCATACTCGTGTCAGTAGTTACCCAGTTAGGGGTAACCCGGCCTTGTGTTGGCAGAGATCCGGTTTGGTTCTCGGGGAAGTCCTTCCAGAGGCGTTCTCATGTGGCAATGGGAAGTTCCTTGGCCTGACCGTTTGTTGGAAATCCAAAGAAACAATACGAGACTTGTACGGTTTTAGTTGTAGAACCTGCCATTTAATATGGTAGCTATAGTAGGCTTAATACAATGGTACCTATGCTGGATAAGATTTATATTCTACCTTCGAAATGTTTTCCTGCACTATGCACTAGTAATAATATCAAATGTTCTTTTTTAAATGCGTACCAAGCATCTTTGACTATCATAAGGAGAAATCTCCTCCGATTCTGCGTTTGCATGTGTGTGTGTGCGGGAGGCCTTATGGTAGTCTCATTTTTAAAAGCATTGCGAATTGACTTTAAAAATATTCCTCTATTTTGATTTTAAAGATAAATAAACTGTTTTGAGTTCTCGCACCAGTCACATGACTGACTCGGAGTTTATTGTTATCCTTCCTAAACTCTAGGTGCCCACCAATTTCCACACGGGCAGTCAAGAGTTAGGTTTATCTGGATATTATGGAATTCAGGAGTTGTTGGAGGCAAGATGGATGGCATGGCGTATTACTAGTACATAGTATTTACTTTTTCCGCTGTTTTGTTGTTGTTTGTTGTTGTACACTCTGATGTAATGTAATGTAATGTGATGTAATGTAATAACTGATATAGTTCTTTGTTTAAAGATTATTCATTTATTTATTATATGTTGTTCCGCTGTGATGCAGCACGATCTACAATTTCCCAAGAGATAAGTCGGTCACGAGTTAACATGCTTCTAGGTCGTGTGGGGGAAGCTGTGGAGTTGGGTAACTCGGAGATTTTAAGTCGTTACCGACTTAAGGGACATAGGTTACGAGCAAAGGAGGAGGCCCTAAGTCGTTTCCGGGATAACAAAAGTAGAGTAAAATGGACTTCGGTGTTGAGTCGTCTCCGACTTGGTTTGAGTCGTCTACGACTCAGTATAAAGCGTCCACGACTCAACAAGACATGGGAAGAAACGGCACGAGTCACTGAGCAGGAACTTGAGGCGGCCTTGAGTCGAGACCGACCTAAGGGAGCATGTGTGGGAAAGGTGCGAGTTAATGAGGAAGGCCTTGAGTCGAGACCGACCTAAGGGAGCATGTGTGGGAAAGGTGCGAGTTAATGAGGAAGGCATGAGTCGGGACCGAGCTAACAGGCTACGACCTAAGATGAGTCGGCAAGGAGATAAGCAGTATATTTTTGAGTCGTGTACTGTTGTATGTTAGGTCGTTACCGACCTATGGTTTGTGTTGGGTGCTAAGGCGCAAATCCTTGAGTCGTTATACGTTGAGTCGGTAATGTATTGAACCGGGTGAGTTGTTATATGTAGGTCTTACTGTTAAGTCGGTCATGTTGAGTCGTTTACTTTGTATTCCGTTGTAAGGGGTTGGAGTTGCGTGTGTTGAGTCGGTAACGACTTATGGTGAGTCGGCCGAGATGAGTCGTACATGGTGAGTCGGTGCCGACCTAGGAGTTGAGTGTTGTAGGTTGTGTTGAGTTGTAATGCCTATAAATAGCGGGTGTGTTGTAAATTTTTGAGTTGTTGATTTTGAATAAAATTTCTCTTTTGTTAGCTTTGTGCTTTCATACCAATTGGTAGTTGAGTGTAATCTCCTATCTCCACTTACGTCATTCGAGTGCGCTCGAATCCACGTTTGTTGAAGCCGATTCACGGAATCTAGTGCGCTAGATCAACGTGCGAAGAATCGTAGATCTTTGAACACGGTATAGTGCGCTATCAACGTGTTTGAGATAGCTAGAGTTCGGTATCTTTGGATCAACGAACTTGGGCATTTTGGTATCTTCAACTCACCGATTGCTACATTTCATCGATTGAAGTTTTGTTTCGAATTATCCGCTGCGTCAGTTTTGGTATCAGAGCCATTCTTAGCCAATCATAGCTAAGTTTGATTCTTGGAGCCAAGTTTTGAAGTTTTTGAAGTTTTTGAAGTTTGGAGTTGTTCATTGTGTTCATATTGAAGTTGCAACAAGTTTGGGGTGTTTGATCCATTTCATTTTGGATCGAGGAGTTGGACTTTGTTTGGATTTTGAATTGGAGTTTTGCGCGCCAAATTTTGAAGGGTTTTGGAGTTGTAGGCCGAGCTAAGCAGGTGAACCGAGATAGATTGGTGCGAGCTAGTTTGAGCCGTGACAAGTGATTGAGTTGTGCATTGTTGAAATCGACCTAAGTTGAACCGTGAAGTGTCAAGGCCGAGACCAGTTGGAGCCGAGACATTGTTGAACCGTGACTTGTTGATTGAAGTCTTGTGTTGAATTTTTGAAGTCTTGTGAAGTTTACAACCATGCCACCAAGGAGAGCTAACCGACATCAAAACGTTGAAGCTTTGTATCGTAGAGAAGAAGCCGAGCTTATGGAACAACGTATTAATGAAAAGTTTGATGAAGGCATTGGTAAATTGGAGAGATTGATGACTGATTTGAATCAAAGGAGGAGATCACCAAACTCGAACCATGGAGGAATCCGAGTTTCGCCATTGGTTACGGAAGCGAGGAGGGTATCACCACATTCTTGTAGAGATAGAAGAGAAACATCAATTTCATCACGAAGAGATCATCATGACTATGCACATGAAGAAAGAAGAAGTCATCGAGAATTTGACCATGAAGTATATAGAGATGAAGAGAGACATAGTCAAAGAAGCATGCATGAGAGAAGGGATGATGTTAGTCGAGATCGATGTAGGCGTACCTTTGATTTTGTTGAAGAGGGTGATAGAGCAAGTATTCCTTATAGAGATCGAGACCAAATTCGAAATTCTTACCGTGATGTGGAGGATGATCGTCGTTGGGAGTCGGGTATGAAAATGGAAATTCCAGAATTTAAAGGCGGAATGGTTGCTGAGGAGTTTTTAGATTGGTTGTCTAATGTGGAGGAAATCTTTGATTTCAAGGAGGTGCCGGAGAATAGAAGGGTGAAGTTAGTTGCTACAAGGCTGAGGGGAAGAGCACTGGCATGGTGGCAGCAAACTAAACTTACTCGAGAACGAATGGGGAAGTCAAAGATAGAATCTTGGGAGGAGATGAAAAAGTTGATGAGATCTACATTTTTGCCTTATAACTACCAATCACTTATGTACCAGAGGTTGCAGAATCTGAGGCAAGGGACAAAATCTGTTAGTGATTATGCTGATGAATTTTACCAACTCATCGCCAGGAATGATATCATGGAAACAGAAGAACAGCTAACTGCTAGATTCATTGGGGGCTTGAGAATGCAGATCCAAGATATGGTTAATATGTTTGATCCTAGATCAGTAGCAGAGGCACATCAGAAAGCGTTAGCTTGGGAGAAACAAGGAAGGCGTGGAGGTGGTGTGTTTACTAATTCCAATAATCAAGCAAGGGGTGTTGGCGGAAGTTCTAGTGTTCCTAAACCTGTTACAAAGCCAGTGGTGAAGGAGGCAGAGAAAGCAAAGGCTAGTAGTGTTTTCAAATGTTATAATTGTCAGGAGTTGGGTCACAAAAGCAACGAATGTCCGAAGCCGAAGAAGAGAACCATGGTTGCAGAGGTTGAGGAGGATGATGGTGAGGAAGCAGAGTGTTCAAATACACCTTATGTTGAGGAGGAAGAAGAAGTGTCGGGTGATGAAGGTTGTAATCTTATGTTGAGGAGAAGCTGTTTGACACCAAAACAAGAAGAGGAATGTAGTTGGTTGAGAAGCAATATTTTCCAGTCGACATGCACTATTCTGGGGAAAGTCTGCAAGTTCGTTATTGATGCGGGAAGTTGTGATAATATTATTTCTTCAGAGGCAGTTAGAAAGTTGAACTTGAAGACCGAGAAACATCCGAAACCGTACAAGCTAGCATGGTTAAGGAAGGGAGGTGAAGTGAAAGTATGTCGAAGAGCTTGTGTGAATTTTTCGATTGGGAAGAAGTATAAGGATGAAATATGGTGTGATGTCGTAGATATGGATGTTTGTCACTTATTGTTGGGCAGACCATGGCAGTTTGATAGAGCAGTTCAGCATGACGGTCGTGCCAACAGTTACAGTTTCATGTTCGAGGGTACTAAAATTACTTTGGTTCCTAAGAAACAACAGCAGAAGGAGAACAAGCTAGAGGAGATTGAAGAATTGAAAACTCTGTTGACTTTGAAAGAGTTTGTCAAGGAAGTTGAGGAAGAACCGGAAGTGTTTTTGTTGATTGGGAGAGAGAGTAGTGACGAAGTTGAGATTCCAGAAGAAGTAAAGCCTGTTTTGAAAGAGTTTGAAGATGTCTTTCCAGATGAGTTACCAAAGGAGTTACCACCACTTAGAGACATTCAACATCAGATTGATCTTGTTCCAGGAGCAGTGTTACCACACCGACCACATTACAGAATGAGTCCGAAAGAACATGAGGAGTTACGAAGGCAGGTGGAAGAGTTACTTGAGCAGGGT
The DNA here is from genome assembly GCA_030765085.1 of Allium cepa. Lineage (NCBI taxonomy): Eukaryota > Viridiplantae > Streptophyta > Magnoliopsida > Asparagales > Amaryllidaceae > Allium > Allium cepa. Next base: position 9,312,128 of record CM060937.1, read on the forward strand.
CGTATCCAGGAAAGTTTGAGTCCGTGTGCTGTGCCTGCATTGTTAGTACCAAAGAAGGACGGAACTTGGAGGATGTGCACTGATAGTAGAGCTTTGAATAAGATCACTGTTCGTTACAGATTTCCTATGCCGAGGTTGGATGATTTGTTAGATCAGTTGAGTGGGGCAACTATATTTTCAAAGATTGATTTGAAAAGTGGTTATCATCAAATCCGAATCAGACCTGGAGACGAATGGAAGACAGCTTTCAAAACTAGAGAGGGGTTGTACGAATGGTTGGTTATGCCATTTGGTTTGTCGAATGCACCTAGTACATTCATGCGGGTGATGAATCAAATCTTTCGACCATTCATTGGAAAGTTCGTCGTGGTGTACTTCGATGATATTCTGATTTATAGCAGGAGTACGGAGGAGCATGTTTTTCACCTGAGGGAAGTATTGCTTATTCTTCGTGAAGAACAATTTTATGCTGCTACAAAGAAATGTGTGTTTATGACACCTACTGTTTTATTCCTGGGTTATGTTGTTTCAGGAGAAGGTATCCAAGTTGACCATAGCAAAGTTGAAGCAGTCAGGAATTGGCCACAGCCAAAGACAATTACAGAAGTGAGAAGTTTTCATGGGCTAGCGTCATTCTACCGAAGATTCATTCCACACTTCAGTAGCGTGATGGCTCCAGTGACTGATTGCATGAAGGGTAAACAATTTGTGTGGTCAGAGGAAGCGGGGGTTGCCTTTGAGAGAATCAAGGAATTGCTGACGTCTGCACCAATTCTTGTTTTACCTAATTTTCAGTTGTTATTTGAATTGCATACTGATGCTTCGAAGGTTGGAATTGGAGGAGTTCTGAGTCAGAATGGGAAGCCAGTTGCATATTTCAGTGAGAAATTGTCAGGGGCGAAGATGAGATACAGTACATATGACGTTGAATTTTATGCTGTTGTTCAGGCTATCAAGCATTGGAGGCATTATTTGTTTCAGAAGGAATTTGTTCTTTACACAGATCATGAAGCTTTGAAACATTTACAGGGACAGGATAAAATTTCAGCGAGACATGCATCATGGATTTCTTATTTACAACAGTTTACTTTTGTCGTTAAGCACAAATCAGGGGTGACAAATCGGGTAGCTGATGCTTTGAGTAGGAGGAGTCATTTACTAACGACAATGAAGGTTGAAGTGACGGGGTTTGAAATGTTGCCAGAGATGCTTGAAGAAGATCCTTACTTTGTGAAATATGTTGAAAAAGTGAAGGATGGGAGTACCGATGAATTCATGTTGGTTGATGGTTTTCTGTTTAAAGGAAATCGATTATGTATTCCGGATTGTAGTCTGAGGATGAAAATTGTGAAGGAATTGCACGAGGAAGGACATGTGGGCCGTGATCGTACTTTGCAGTTGATTTCACAATCTTACTTTTGGCCATCGATGAGAAAAGAAGTTGAGAGATTTGTGGAGCGATGTCATATTTGCCAAGTTTCAAAAGGAACAGCAACGAATGCGGGGTTGTATATGCCATTACCAGTACCATCCAAGCCATGGGTTGATATTAGCATGGATTTCGTTTTGGGTTTGCCGAGAACTCAAAGGGGAAATGATTCGATATTTGTTGTGGTGGACAGGTTTTCAAAAATGGCACATTTTGTTGCTTGCAAGAAGACAGCAGATGCAGTTCGAGTAGCGCAGTTATTTTTCAAGGAGATTTATCGACTTCATGGATTGCCAGAATCTATTGTTTCTGATCGAGATACTCGTTTTCTGAGTCACTTTTGGCTGAGTTTGTGGAAAATGGTGGGAACGAAGTTGAATTTCAGCAGTGCTTATCATCCGCAAACTGATGGGCAGACGGAAGTTGTTAACAGGTCATTGGGAAATTTGTTGCGTTGTCTTGTACAGGATAATTTGAGAAGTTGGGATATGAAGCTATGCCAGGCAGAATTTGCTCATAATCATGCAGTAAATCGTAGCACAGGATTCAGTCCGTTTCAGATTGTTTATTCAAATTTACCCAGGGGACCGTTGGATTTAGCAGTAGTACCACAGTCAAAGGGAACAGTTAAACGAGCTGTTGATTTTGTTGAAGAGCTGAATGAATGTCATAAAATCGTTCAGGAACGATTGGAGAAATCGAATGAGAAATATAAGAAGTTTGCAGATTTGAAACGTCGAAATGTTGAATTTAAGAAAGGTGATTTGGTTTATGCCGTATTGACAAAGGATCGTTTTCCGGTGGGTGCTTATAACAAGTTGAAAGCACGAAAAATGGGTCCAGTTGAAGTTTTGAAAAAAATCAATGAGAATGCTTATCGATTAAAGTTACCAGATGATGTTTATACTTCTGATGTCTTTAACGTCAAACATTTAATTCCGTATCATGGAGATGAGATTGTTGGGAAAGAAGTTGCAAATTCGAGGTCGAATTTTTCTCAACCAGGGGAGGATGATGCAGCACGATCTACAATTTCCCAAGAGATAAGTCGGTCACGAGTTAACATGCTTCTAGGTCGTGTGGGGGAAGCTGTGGAGTTGGGTAACTCGGAGATTTTAAGTCGTTACCGACTTAAGGGACATAGGTTACGAGCAAAGGAGGAGGCCCTAAGTCGTTTCCGGGATAACAAAAGTAGAGTAAAATGGACTTCGGTGTTGAGTCGTCTCCGACTTGGTTTGAGTCGTCTACGACTCAGTATAAAGCGTCCACGACTCAACAAGACATGGGAAGAAACGGCACGAGTCACTGAGCAGGAACTTGAGGCGGCCTTGAGTCGAGACCGACCTAAGGGAGCATGTGTGGGAAAGGTGCGAGTTAATGAGGAAGGCCTTGAGTCGAGACCGACCTAAGGGAGCATGTGTGGGAAAGGTGCGAGTTAATGAGGAAGGCATGAGTCGGGACCGAGCTAACAGGCTACGACCTAAGATGAGTCGGCAAGGAGATAAGCAGTATATTTTTGAGTCGTGTACTGTTGTATGTTAGGTCGTTACCGACCTATGGTTTGTGTTGGGTGCTAAGGCGCAAATCCTTGAGTCGTTATACGTTGAGTCGGTAATGTATTGAACCGGGTGAGTTGTTATATGTAGGTCTTACTGTTAAGTCGGTCATGTTGAGTCGTTTACTTTGTATTCCGTTGTAAGGGGTTGGAGTTGCGTGTGTTGAGTCGGTAACGACTTATGGTGAGTCGGCCGAGATGAGTCGTACATGGTGAGTCGGTGCCGACCTAGGAGTTGAGTGTTGTAGGTTGTGTTGAGTTGTAATGCCTATAAATAGCGGGTGTGTTGTAAATTTTTGAGTTGTTGATTTTGAATAAAATTTCTCTTTTGTTAGCTTTGTGCTTTCATACCAATTGGTAGTTGAGTGTAATCTCCTATCTCCACTTACGTCATTCGAGTGCGCTCGAATCCACGTTTGTTGAAGCCGATTCACGGAATCTAGTGCGCTAGATCAACGTGCGAAGAATCGTAGATCTTTGAACACGGTATAGTGCGCTATCAACGTGTTTGAGATAGCTAGAGTTCGGTATCTTTGGATCAACGAACTTGGGCATTTTGGTATCTTCAACTCACCGATTGCTACATTTCATCGATTGAAGTTTTGTTTCGAATTATCCGCTGCGTCACGCTGCGATTGTGAGATTCTGATGTTGTTGTTCTGTTGTTTTCTTTCTATTCTACTTTTTCTCTCTTCTTCTACCTCTTTCGTTTTCTTTTCTTTTCTTAAAACCCTAAGTGTTCGGTTTTCCGGCATTCGATCGCTCGGCAGTTAATACAGTGAACGTATTGATGTCAGTGTTCGGAAGTCGAAGAATCGGGTCCTCACACCTACTGTCGTTCTTTTAGCTTTTGACTGTGTTAAGGACATCAATGCTTTCGAAGGGTAGTCTTTCTTTTAAACTTATACTAAGCCACTTCCTAAAAGCATTCAGAAGGATTCGAGGATTTTGAAGGCAGTTGCTTCGAAAGAGGGTATGTAACAACCCGGGGTTTTGCTATTAATTTGTCATCATCATTAAATGATTAATTTGTTGGTTTATGGCAATTGGGTGTTTTAATCAGTTGAAATTCTTTTGAAATTTGCTAGAGTGTTTTGCGGGTTTTAATATTGGCCCTTGTTCTTTTTATTTTGGGCCGTGTTATATGAGTAGGAACCCATCCCCCTTCAATCTAAGATTCGTTTTCAAAACCCTAAAGAAAACAAAACGAAACGAAAAATAAATGGTGGCGGCTCGATCTCCTTTCCATTCGTCTTCAAAAACTCGTGAAACTCGTTCGTGCTTCCTCATGCATTCCTCGTTTCAAAGCTAGGGCTTCAAGGCTGCTCATTCTCGTCGTCTTCTTTTCGAAGCTAGGGCACCTTCAAAATCGAAGATGCCGACTTTAAGATGATTGTCGCCGCTTGCTCTGACGATCGGCGTCTCCTCGCTTGGCTCTCGGCTGCTTCGATTATGGCAAAGGTGAGTGATTCTTTTCACTCACATCCGTTTCAACCTCAGCTTCATTTAGGGTTGAATTCCTATATTCCGTTCGTTTGGATTTGTTATTTAATTTATCTAGGCATTCAATTTTGTTTGATCTTGATGATTTCTCTGGTTTGGTCAATTTCATATGATTTGACGATGGCTTGTTCATCACGGTTTCGAATTGCTTTCGTCAGCGCCACAGTTTATTTTGATTTTTCTGATGATTGATTTTGTTCTTTGTTCCCTTTTGTTTCCAATCAGTCGTTCACGGCTCTGGATTGAATTTTGAAATTACATGACTTTGTGTTGACTTTGGATTACCATAGCTATGTTTTGAACTGTAGCTTGACTTCGTCATTTTTCTGTTGGCTTCGGCATGACCACGGTCTTGTGTTTAGTTGGAGTCTGCAGGCATTATTTGTGAAAACATTTTTGGGATAAGGATTAATTGTATCTTTGCATTGCTTCGTCTTCAATATGCTTGTAGTGTTCACTGTAGTCACAATGTTGCTCTGTGCATTTGATTTAAACTAATTTGAATCGTCACTTCACTGTGTTCGAGTTGTATACATACCAGTCGAGTTATGTTCCTTCCATTGTTGCATATATGTGATTGTCCACCCATGTTGTAAGACCTGTAGCATGCTTTGTTCATGCATTTTTATGGTACAGTCCAATTTCATTTAGTGTTCACTGATGCATCATGTAGTGTCATTTGCTACTCTGGTAGTTGATGCTCTTGTAGCGTATGGCCTGGTCCACTGGTCGAGTTCTTTGCATGATGTGCTTAGTCTGATGCCAGGTTACCACCTCTGATCAGTTACATTTTTGCCATATTGTAGTTTGACCTCTGGTAGCACTGTGTTATTTGTCTGCACTTGTCCAGTGCAGTTCCATTGTGTCTTCACTTGATTTGAAAATTGTAAAACATGCTGTTTGAGTACATGTTGGGTGTGTTGCATTTGTGCTCCTTCATGACATTTTCATGTTGTTGCTAAATTTGTTATGTGAAGTTCACCATTAATGCACTGTTGAGGCTGCATCTTTTGGCCTGCACATCCATATGCCTTCTCTGTTTCATTTTGTTCTTTTGGTTTCACTACATAGCTTTGAGCCTTCTTGCTTATGCTCAGATCATTGCAAGTTTTGTGCTTGCATTTGAGTTTTTGTTGCGGGTTGTCCTTGTATGTTTGGGGTTGTTGCTAATTGGCCCTTGTTGTTTTGTATTGCACTGACCACTGTATTCATGTGCACTTGGTCATTCGAGTTGAGTTGCTGTACAGTTGCGTTGAGGCAATTTGCATATGAATTAGCTGTCTTGACCACTTGATTTTATTTGGATTTGTTATTCAAATTTCACTTGAGTTGAATCCGGTGTTCGGGTTTGACCTTGTGTTCGTTTGTGAATTTTCATTGTGTACATATGTGCACAGTGTCCATGTCTATCAACTTTGACCACTGAGGCCGTGGCATTGATATTTGAATCTTCATTGATTTTGGTTCGTTGATCTTTTGTGTACATTATCACTGTAGTGGCAAGGATGTGCACGCAAGCGTGTACTGCAGCCACACGGTATTGCTTTTATTGATATTCTAATTGCTTTTGATTTATGGATCTTTTGCGTATTCCATATGCCGTAGTGGCGAGGCAGTACACGCGTGCGTGTACTGCAGCCCTACCCGTGTTGACCTTTTTATTGATGTTTCAATTGTTTGAATTGTTTCGTGTGTCCAATTCAATAATTTGAATTTGTTGATTTATTGTTTAACACTGTTACGTGTTATATTTATCGTTATCTGATTTCTTTATTTAATGATCGAATAGACGAGATTTATTGTGACTGTCATCTATTTGTTACTTAATTATTATTGCTTCTTGCACTAATAACTGAGTTTGAATTAGACTGACCCGTGTATTATTTTCTTTTGAATGTAATACTCGGGCCAGACCGAGTTATTACAGGTTGTTGATATCTTGCTTTGGATTGCTGCTAGAGTTATGAAGTTTCTTTATATCATTTGGAGTAGATGTTGTCATAGTATAGGAGGTTGTATATTCATGTATATTATTCACGATAATGTACTTGTATATGTAACTTCCAGAGTCAACACTTGTAGTTGTATCATATGTATTGTATCACATGTATATCAACTGACATCAGTTATTATATATATGAGACCTTTTGTTTTATCTATGTTCCACCTTTATATTATATGTGTTATTATTATATTAATTGTCCTAAACAATTATGAACCATCGCAGTTCGTTTTATACTGGAATTGGGTATGTCGATGGGAGTAAATAAATAAGAGATGAAAAATAAAAATATATACCACTCCTATTGAGATAACCAATACTAGTGTAAGGACTAACTACGGATGGCCGCTCCTATCCAGCCTTATCTTCGTGATAACAGACAGTATTTCTCTTAATACTCTTTGTTATTATGAGCATAGAGGTGGGGCGTCACAGAGTTTTGATGTTAACCTTCAATGTTTTACTTAAGATTTTTGAAGCTTTGAAGGGATGATTCTGAAAACATCAAATTTCCTCCCACAAAATTTTATATTAAGATTAGAAGGTTTCAAAATGGATACTCTTGTATATACTCACTTTGACCCAAATGACCCTTTTTAAGCAAAATCCAATGGTTTCGAAAGAGGAACTTTCATTGGTTTCAAAGATATGTTTCCAAAAATTATTAAGTAATGCTTTATTATATTTAAAATGTGCATTTTGTTTTCGAAGGAGATAACTAAAGCGCTTTGAAAGGTATAGATTTAGTGTTTTGATAATAATTTTTCGATGTTTTCGAAGTTGTTTATTCAGGTGTTTTGAAAGTAATCTTGTAAAGTTTTGAAAGCCTTAGTTTTCAAATCAAATAACCTGATCTCATCTTAAAGGAAAACCATGGAATGATAAAAGAGTTTTGAAATGATTTTAAGTATAAGTTTTTGAAGAAGTTTTCCTTGATTAATAGGTTAAAGGGATTAACCATGTTTCATACATAATGATTTCAAGGATATTAAACCACTTGTGTTGGTATTATAATGTCATTATGTTTACTACTTTATATATATATATATATATGTTCACATTGTAATGGACCCATAACTGTATTTTGGGGAAGGAAAGCATAAACAGCTAGGCTGACCTAGTAGTGAACATAAGTTAAAATTAACTCATGAATGAGTAGAATTACATCCAGAGGTCAGGATGACTATAATATAGGATTAAAATATTGATTAAAGAAGTTTTCAGGGAGATAGGTTCATAGTAAATCCATGAAAACTATGTACAGGAAAAGTTATTGGTAGGGGCTAATAGGTTCATAATAAACCCATGAAAGCTATGTATAGAAAAGGTTATTGGAAGGTGCCAATAGGTTCATATTAAACCCATAAAAACTATGATTTGTTTGAGTTATTGGCAGGGCTAATATATTTGTATTGAGCCCATGAAAAACTATATCCAGATTAAGTTATTGACAGAAGTCAATGGATTCCTTGTCAACCCATGAAAACTAAGACAAGAGGGAAGTTATTGGAGTTACCAATAGGTTTAGGGAGAACCCATGAAACAGTAAGTTATTAGCAAGGGCCAATAGTTTTTTAGTGAACCCATGAAATCTATAAAACTGGACAGGGATTCCATAAGTATATTGAACAGGTTATTAGTCGGCCCATGAAAACTAATAGGTTAATGGTGACCCTAGAAACTATAAATGAAACAGTTGGTCAAAATAAATGAGAATGGAAATTCTAGAATTGATTTACTTGTTTTCATATCATCATAACAATTTCAATTGCTATATTTTAACCTGTTGTGGATGCAGAAGCAAAGTATATGGTTTTATAAAGTTTTAGAACTGATGGTGAGGGGAAAACCCTTTCCACTAAGTGGCATGGTCTCATAAGATATCTAAATGGTTTGAGATAGTAGATTAGTATTTATATCATGCTTTATGTTTGACTTGAAGTTTTTTCCCCCTTAAATCTCGGGTGCTTAATTGATTTTGAGTAGTTTGCGGTTTAAGGTTTTCAGGTTCTCTTTTAGAGTAATAAGCTTTTGGAGATGTGCAGGAGGCAAGCTAGTTAATAAGAGTTCTTTTATTCCGCTATGCCTTTGGATGTAATGGCATTGTTGTTTACTTGTCCATATTATATTATGATCATCCAAGGGGACATCTTCATATGTTGCTCTTGGCGTATGTTGTAATAAGTATATCTTATTTGAGCATGGTTAACATTTGTGGAATTATGTAACAATGGTCTTGAAATGGAATATGGAATTTGTTTGATGTTCTAAAAATTTTCCATATTCATATGTTTCTGTTATATCAATGTATCTAACATTACCGTATTTGGTCGTCAAAGATTAATAACTATGGATGACTGCAACATCCATAGCATTAGTTTTTGGCCTCAAAGTAAGGGATGTGACAAGTTAGTATGAGAGCAAAGTTTTATGAAACTTCAAAGAAATTTAAAACCTAAAAATTTTTCAAACATAATCCAATGAATCAGAAAATATGATTGGGGGCTTGGGTTAATAGTATAGTAATGCACGTGTATTTAATATATATAAGTATGTATTACCTGCTATCTAAGATTGTTGTTTTGTATCTTACTAAGACACGTATGCAGATGTACAAAAAAAGATATGGAAGTAGGAAACGGAAGACGAAATCTCGATGCAGGAAGCACCATAACGAATGGAAATGCTCGACCTACCAGGAGGAACCCGGGTCGATCGACTTATGCTAACCAAATTGCTAATGCCAATGTGGGTACTGGAAATCCACAGTAGATATGGGGATGATGCATCAGTTCTTTGTCAAAATGATGCAAGCAGGAGTTGCTGCGGCAGTTGCTGGGAATGTAGGGGGAGCTAATCCTGTGGCTCTGGTTGGGAATAATTATGCTAAGCTGAGTAGAGATTACATCTGTCTAGGTTGGAAGCCATTTATGGGAAAGGAGGATATCATAGAGGTAGAGAATTGGTCGTTGCATTGTGAGAGAATATTTGCTGATTTGGGTCTAGATGATGAGCAGAAGAAGTGGTTGGCCTCTAGGCAGTTGCAAAGATCAACGCTTCATTGGTGGAACGGTGTTACTGCCGGAGTTCCAAAAAGGATTTGGCTTGAGCTGATTTTTGAAAGAGATTTGAGAAAAGGTTTATGACTCAGGTTGTTAAGTTGGCATTGCTATAGGAAGTTCTTAGATATCGAGCAGGGTGAGATGTCGGTTGTTGAGTATGCTACTAAGTTTGATGAGTTGTCCTATTATGGATATAATACCATAGACATCGTCATTAAAAGGAACTAGAGGTTCATTTGGGGACCTAGGCTCATGATTTCTACGGCAACCCTGTCACATCTCCGTGATCCTAGTAATGTAGTGGCGGAGATGGCAATCCACCACGAGGAGATGCTTGCTATTTGTTCTGAGAGAAGCTAGTTGAAATCCTGGGTTCTCAAGGAAAGAAAAGAAAGTTGTTTAAGAAGAAGGGATCCCAGAAGGGAGATGCTGCAAAAAAGGCAAAGGATGAGTTAGTTTGCTTTAAGTGTGACATGAAGGGTCATTATGCGCATGAGTGCCGGTCAGGTAAGAGGAAGAAGGTTGCAGATAAAAGTAGTGTGAAATGCTTCAATTGGGATCAATTTGGGCATTACAAGAATCAGTGTCCAAATCCAGTTAGGGCGGACAGAGGGAAGGTTTTTGCTTTTAGACCATGATCGGCTAGGACAATTGTAGTTGATAATGGGAAGACTATGATAAAAGGTAAGCTTTGGATTCAGAGTATACCAGTTAGGGATACCAGTGCATCCCATTCATTTGTATCTCAGTGTTTGGTTGATAGGTTACGCTTAGAACCTACCTACCTTCTTGCTTCCTTAAGGGTTGTAGATCCATTGGGAGGGTATGCAACTATAGGGCTGACATATGACCGGTTAGAACTTGATTTGTTAAGTCATAAGTTTGCATGCGGTTTGTATGTTATCAATTTCGTAGATTTCGGGATCATCTTGGGTATAGATTGGTTAGGACAGTATGAGGCTAGGATATTTTGCCAGGATAGGGAGATATCACTGAGACATCAAGATAGTCATAACTAAATCATTTTCTTAGTAGAGAATTCTTACTAGAGTGCTTGTGCTTTGTTGAGCGCTATGGAGGTAGAAGAAGAGTTAAGTCAGGTTCTTATAACAAGAGGGTTTGTGGATGTCTTTGAGCCGATTAAGGCCTTACCACTGAAATGAGTTGTTGAATTTCAAATAGAATTTGTGCCATGAGCTGAACCTATGAGTAGAACACCTAGCAGGATGACACCAACCGAGATGAAGGAATTGAAGGTGTCGCTAGTGGATCTTGAAGGAAGGAATTTTATTAGACCTAGCAGTTCTCTTTGGGTCGCGGTCGTAGTGTTCATGAAGAAACCATATGGGTCGTTGAGGATGTGTATTGACTATCGTAAGTTGAATGAGAGGACGATTAAGAATAAGTATCCTTTGCCACGAATAGTGTTCTATTTGATCAGTTGAGTGGAGAAAGAGTATTTTCCTAGTTAGATTTGGCGGTAGGTTCCCATCGGTTAAGAGTGGCAGAGGACAGTATCCCTTTGATAGCATCTTGGGCTAAGTAGGTTTTGTATGAGTGGTTAGAGATGTCATTCGGCTTAACGAATGCACTTGCCTTCTTCGTGAATTTGATGAATAGATTTTTTCGAGGGTACTTGGATAAGCTTATTTTCGTATTTATAGATGATATTTTTGTATACTCTAAGGATGAGAGACAGCATGAGGATCATCTTAGAGTGGTTCTTGAGACGCTTAGTAGCACCAGCTAAAGGCAAAGTTTACCAAGTGTCATTTTTGGAAGAAAGAGATTAAGTTTGTAGGTCATGTGGTTTCAGAGAAAGGTTTGTCAATCGATCTAGATAAGATCGAAGTTGTGAATAGTTGAAAGAGACCAGAGATAGTGATTGAGATCAGAAGTTTTCATGGACTTGCTGGCTGCTACCAAAGATTCATCAAGGATTTTTCGCAGATAGCAGCACCGTTGACTAAGTTAACAAGGAAGGATGTGAAGTTTTTAGGATTTGACAAATATGAGAAAGCATTCCTTAAGTTAAAGCATTTATTAACCAATGCATATGTGTTCGTTGTCTCTAAGAGGAAGCAAGGGATGGTGTTGTATACTGATGCATATAGAACTGGATTAGGAGTGATGTTGATGCAGATAGGTAAAGTTATTACTTACGCTTCATGAGAGCTTAGACAGAATGAAGTAAGATATCCGATTCATGATTTAGAGTTGGCAATGGTGATCTTCACATTGATGATTTGGAGACAGTATCTCTTAACGGAGAGATTTGACCTATATAAGGATCATAAGTCTTTAAGGTATTTATTCCCTCATAAGAAGTTGAATATAAGACAACAGAGGTGGCTGGAGTTTTTGGTTGCTCATGATTTTGGAATAGAGTATACACCCAAGAAAGGAAATAAGGTAGTGGATGCTCTTAGCTGAAGATATCAGAATGTGGTGTTAGCTATGTTAGCAAAATGGAAGGATATAGAAGCTTTGAATACTTGTAGTGTGCAGTTGAGATCGACTGCTAGTTCTAGTCAGAATATCAACATGTTGTTCTGTTTAGAAGTTCGACCAGTGGTGATCGAGAGGATTGCTTTAAGCAGAAAGAGGATCCAATACTAGCCGAGAAGATCAGAAGTCTTGAGTTTGGAACTGAAATAGATGATCTAAATGATTTTACCCTTGACCAAAGAATATGGTTGAGAAAGAAGGGATGATTGTGTGTTCCAAATGTTGAGGACTTAAGGGAAGAAGTTCTTAGAGAATGTCATCGGTCCAAGTTTATGATCCATCCGGGAGGGACCTAAGATGCATCAAGATATGAAAAGGAGCTTCTATTGAAAAGGTATGAAGAGGAATGTTAGCTTGTGGGTTAGGGAGTAGGTGAACTGTCAATAAATGAAAGTCAAACTTTAGAAGATGAGTGGGTTTCATCAGCCTTTAAGGATTCCACTTTGGAAATGGGACTCAATATCCATGGATTTTACAAACGGGTTGCGAAGGTAAAATAGTGGAAATGAAAGTATATGGGTCATAGTGGACAGATTGACCAAGAGTGCCTATTTCATTCCAACTAAGTCAACTAGGACGGTACCTGTTTTAGCTAAGTTTTTCATAAAGAACATAGTTAGACTACATGAGTTCCTAGTAGTATAGTCAGTGACAGAGATGCTTTGTTCAATACTAAATTCTAAAAGAGTCTATAGGATGTATTAGGCACTAAGGTTAATATGAGTACTACATATCACTGTCAGACAGATGGGCAGACAAAGAGAGTCAATAAGGTGCTCAAGGATTTACTGAGAGCTTGTGTATTAATCTTTGGTGGATCTTGGGAGGATCATCTACATTTGGTTGATTTTTCCTATAATAATAGTTATTAGACTGGTATAGGAACGGTGTCTTTTGAAGCTTTGTATGCAAGGCCATGCAAATCAGCAGCATGTTGGTTGGAGACTGGGGATAGATTAGCCTTAGGTCTAGATTTGGTTAGAGAGGAATTAGAGAAGATTGAGTTGATCCGGGAAAGGATGAAGGGAGCTCAGTCCAGACAGAAGAGTTACGCAATCAAGAGGCACAAAGATCTAGAATTCTTAGTTGGAGATAAGGTTCTCATTAAGGTATCACCGATGAAGGGTGTGATATGATTTGAAAAGTCAGGGAAATTGGCACCGAGATATGTTCGTCCATTCAAAATTATAGAGAGTATTGGAAAGCTCGCACAAAGAGTAGAATTGTCGAGCAGTATGGAAGGTGTCTATAATGTATTTCATTTGCCTTATCTTCGCAAGTATGTGCATGATCAAAAGACTATTATTCCTTCGACAGGGTTGGAAGATTTGATAGTAAAGCCTAATTTGACTTTTTTTATATAACCGGTTTGAGTTGTAGTTAGAGATGAGAAAAGATTAAGGAACAAGACATTTAGGTGGGCGAATGTCCAGTGGAGCGACAACGAGAAGGACTGTATTTGGGAGACAGAAGACATGATTAGAGATACTTACCATGATCTGCTTTGAAGGTATGTCTGTATTATATTTATATAGAGAGTAGCTAGTCAGGTAGGCTAGTATGTTTGTTAGTTTTCATTACCGATGATTGCTATGTTTAGTATTTAGTCCTTACTGAATTTTGAGGATGAAATTCTTTAAGGAGGGGAGAATTTGACACTCCTAATTTTTGATAACATTATTCTAGAGATTTAATTAGATAAGCTAAATAGAATAATGTAAATAATTTGAGTGATAAGGGGATTGAGATTTCAAACTAAAATTTAGGGTTGTGCTTAATTATTTAAATGGCTTAAGAATGGTTTATGAGCTAATTAAATTACACAAGGGATTACTAGGAAAATAGCCGCACCTTATATCCATATATCCTTTCATTTTCTCGTTTACTTTCGATTCACAAAAACAAATATAAAACATAGAAGGAATATTCGGCTATTGCCAAGGGGAAAAAGAAGGGAAATTCAATCAAAAGCTAAGGACTAAAGCTAAGGGAAATTAATCTCCAACAAATCTTAAAATCCTTATCATAGCCAGGGTGAATATTAAACTTAATCATCTCTATTTTTTTTATAATCATTTATGTTTGGGTTTAATACTAAATCCATTTTAATGATGTTTTGAATGATGATATGCTTGGGTTTTATGTGATATTAAATTCGAATAAGGTTATTTGATAAAGGATTTACATAGTTTTGAGGCTAAAACCTATCGTAATGATTTTCAAATGCCATGGAAAATTATATGTCATGTAAAATATGATTTCGAAGATGGGTTTCAATTTTTGTAATTTTCCAAGTTATGGAAAATCTAATATGAATTTTTTAAAGGAAAAAAGTACGAATAGGTTTAAAATTTGATTCCAATTATTTGAAGAAGAATTTGAGTCTGGAATTTTTGTGTGTTGGATAACATATTGAAAGTGAATTTTGTAATTTTAGGGATTTTTCCTAAGTGATTTACCATGGAAATTAAATTATTTTAGAAGAAGGACATATTAGCATTTTTGGTTTTGCTAAATGGAATGGGGCTTAACGATTAAATTAAACATACAATTAGATCTGAAATTATGTGGCAATTATTTGGAAAAGAATTTGAAAAGTTAAGGTAATCAATTAAATGTTTACAAATAGGCAGGCTAGTTATAAATTAATTGCTTTAAATGGTATTAAATCAAATTTTACCTAGAAAAGTGGGTTCTGCCTCATTTAGAAGTGGCTTTCAACTCCTATTCCTCCGCTTCGACTCAGTCGAAACCTACTAAAGCCGAAACCAATACACATGGTATCAATGAGATTGGTACGAAGTGGGTTGGAGAAACGTGGAAGGCGTGGTGTCAAAAGCATTACTTTCGGTAGGGTCAAAACCTTTGCTTTGCTTTCAAATGTTAAGCACTTGCTTTGTTTTACTAAAAGCTTTCAAAGGAGTTGAAACATATTCTTTCAAAATTGGTTTTCTAATTAGCTTTCGAAGAGGATTGCCATCTTTTATTTTTAATTACGAGCTTTCAAATCAGTCCCTTGTTCATAAAACATTGCTTTTGAAAATGGTGGTTTCGACCTAGTCGAAACCCAGCTATCTTTCTTTTTACCTTTCGAATGTATTGAAGACATCAATGCTTTCAAAGGGTAGTCTTTTTTTTAAACTTATTTTAAGCCACTTTCCAAAAGCTTTCGAAATGGTTAAAGGTTTTCGAAGGCAATGGCTTTGAAAGGGGGTTTCGATGCTTATCTTCAAAGTTTTGCTAAAGCATTTTGAAGCTTTCTACAGAATAATTCCAATGCTATCAAATTTTCCCCTAAACAATTTTATATGAAGATTGAAAGGTTTTGAAAAGGATATTTTCGCATATATTCACTTTGACTCAAAAGATATTGTTAAGTAAACTCAATGGTTTTGAAAGGGGAACTTTCATTGGTTTCGAAGCTATGTTTCTAAGAATTACTAAGTAATGCTTTAGTAATTTTGAAAGGTACATTTTGGTTTCGAAAGAGACAAATAAAGAGCTTTGAAAGCTATATATTTAGTGTTTTGATAAGAAGTTTTCAACTCTTTTGAAGGAGTTTATCCAGGAGTTTCAAAAGTAATGTTTTAAGGTTCAAAAGCCTTAGTTTTCAAAACAAATAACTCAATCTCATTTTAAAGGAAAACCATGGCATGATAAAAGAGCATAGAAATGATTTTAATTGTGGAGTTTCAAAGAAGTTTTCCTTGATTACTAGCTTAAAGGGATCAAGCAAGTTATCTATATATAATGATTTCAAGGATATTAAATCAAAGGTGTTGGTATTATAATGTCATTTTGTTTACTTCTTCATATATATATATATATATATATATATATATATATATTCACATTGTAATGGATCCATAGTTGTATTTTGGGGAAGGGCAGCATAACCAACTAGGTTGACCCTGTAGTGAATATATATATTAAATTAACTTCTGAATGAGTAGAATTGCATCTAAGAGATCAGGAAGACCATAATATAGGATGCTAAAATATTGATTAAAGAAGTTTTCATGGAGATAGGTTCATAGTAAACCCATGAAAACTATGTATAGGAGAAGTTGTTGGCAAGAGCCAATAGGTTCATAGTAAACCAATAAAAACTATGTATAGAAGAAGTTTTTAGCATGGGCCAATAGGTTTATAGTAAACCCATGAAAACTATGATTAGATGAGTTATTCGCAGGGTCCAATAAGTTTGTAGTGAACCCACGAAAACTGTATACGGATTAAGTTATTGTCAGAAGTCAACAGGTTCCTAGTCAACCAATGAAAACTAGGATAAGAGGAAAGTTATTGGAGTTACGAATAGGTTCAGGGAGAACTAATGAAATAGTAAAGTTATTGGCACTAATAGGTTCTAGTGAACCAATGTAAACTATGAAACTGGACAGGGAGTCCATAAGTATTAAACATGTTATTTGTCAGCCCATGAAAACTATTAATAATAATCCTAGAAACTATAAATGAGACAATTAGTAAAAATGAATGGGGATGGGAAATCTAGAATTGATTTACTTGTTTGTATATCATCACGACATTTTAAATTTCTATGTTTTTAGCCGTTGTGGATACAAGAGCACAATATATGTTTTTATAAAGTTTTAGTATAATAGTGAGAGGAAAACCCATTTCGCTAAGTGGCGTGTTCTCACTAGATATCTAAATGGTTTGAGATAGGAGATTATTATTCATACTAGGTATTATGTCTGACTCGAAGTTTTTTCCCCTCAAACTACCGTGTGATCGAATTATTTTGAGTAGTCTGAGGGATAAGGTTTTCAGGTTCTCTTTTAGACGAATAAGCTTCCGGAGACGTGCAGGAGGCAAGCTAGTTAATAAGAGTTCTCTTATTCTGCTGTGTTTTTGGATGTAATGACAAAGTTGTTTACTTGCCTATATTATACTCTGATCATCCATAGTGGCACCATATGTCGCTATAGTGTATATTGTAATAATCATATTTTATCTGAACGTGGTTAACGTTTGTGGAATCATGTAGTGAACTTGAAATGGTTTTGAAATGGTATGTGGAATTTGTTTGAAGTTTTAAAAATTTCCCATATTCATGTGTATCTGCTATATCAATACGTCTAACGTACTTGGTCATCGAAGATTAATAACTGTGGATGACTACAGCTTCCATAGCCGTTAGGTTTGGGCCTCCAAGTGGTGGATGTTACAAAGCATAACATAATTTGGCATAAAATCAAACTGTTTTATGAAAAAATGGAAGTCAAATGGAAGTTAAACTATAGGTCAGTACAAATAATAGTAGTAGACTAGCATAAGAAAAATGTTAGCAAAACAGTGAGAACCTCAAATTTGTAAGCAATCGTTCCAGTTAAATATTCAAACTCCGATGGAATAATTTTTTTAGTTTAGAGCAGTTTGGTTAAATTTGAAAAATCAATTCACTTATACCCATATGGACCGCATGAATGTACTTGAACCTACAAACCTTATGTACTTGAATCATTAGATTGAATTCGAATTGGTGATTGAAAATCTAATTCGATTTGGAGTGGGTGAAAGATTTCCTAACATGCAAAGAAGATTATTAGCTAGGAGTGCTGATATTGATGACAGAAGGCGGCAATGATGATGGGAGGCGATGGGGATGACAAAAGGTGACGGCGATGCTAGGAAAGTGTTTAGCAGTGTCATGTAATAATACGATCACTTGAAAGGTTCCTTTAATTTCTAAGATCTTTACTAAGCTTTCTTTGTCAACATCATTCATCATAATGTGTTGGAATCTTTGCAGTTAAAGTGTTTGACTGATTCAATGCAGTGGAGGTGCGAAAAGTCCTAGCGGGGATATAGCGAGGATATAGCAGGGTATAGCGGATGACTCTAAAATAACATATAAACCTCGTACTTAATGTTTGTACAAATATATAAATGGCAATTAAATAAAAAAATTAACATTTAATTGAATTATAATTACTACATAAATAATTTTAAATGAAAACATGTGCGAATATACTACAAATAAACGTAAAACTGCTACATAACATAATTGAATTTAGAAGAATATTAGAGTATTTTCATTTATGAAAATATATTTAAAATTTAGTTAAATAAATTAATTTCATAATTTTTATAATATATAAATGTCATTTTTCAATTCATTTCTTTTAAAGAAGATATAGCGAAAATCCCGGAATATAGCGGGAATAACGAAATGTAGCGGAAATAGTGAGGCTTAAAGTGGAAAGACTATATTTGGGGCTATATGGAAAATCAGAGTGGTAGAAATCTGCTATGAGATATAGCAGGATTATAAGCGGGCAATAGCGGGCAATAACTACACATATTGGAATTAAAGAAATTAAGAAATGTAAACACATAAATGGTCATAAATTGCTAGATATGAAAATATTATGAAAAAATTAGGCAATGTCTTAAGCAAGCCTGCTGATGTTGTAGGTGTATGGATAATTAGAACACAACTTACTATTTCCTTTTATAGTTTCATGTGGTCGTTTCAATTGTAGGAGCACTACTATAAGAACTAAGATCAGTTTGACTTTTTTCGTTCATGACTACACCAAATTCCACCAAATCTTTTTTAGTTATAAGTACCAATATAATACATGAATAATTCTCTAGCATGTTAAAGATATGATGATGTTGTTTTAGTTGGATTCGACTACATAACCTTGAACACGGTTTCGGCTGTACCCGAGAAAAATTTGAAGTTAATTGCAACAGCCCTAATTTTAGTTTAACATTATTCAATTCATTTAATTAGATAGACTAAATAGAATAATGTAAATGGTTAAGGAGAATGAGATTTATTCATCAATAAGATCGTGCCTTAATAAATTAACTAATGAGATTGTTTTGGTAAACTTAATTATAGAAGGATATATAAGAAGGATAATCTAAGTATAGACCAATCTTTTATCCCTTAAACTCTCTCCTCCTCATATCATTCTCATTTTTCATAAAAAAACAATCAAAAGAAAAACCGAAGAAGGTCAGCCATAACCTAGGAGATAGAAGCACGAAAACCAAAAGGAATTCAAGCAAGTTTAGGGGAAACTAAAGCACTCATCTCAAATCTATGGTTAATAATACATGAATCATAATTTTTTTTTACTTTTTGAATCTGGTCCGGATAATATCCAAATTATTTTTATGATTTTTTCCAAGTTATGGTCGTTCAATCATTATTTGGATAGAATAATGATATATGCAATCGTTTATTTCATTATTCTAGTGGTTTTAAGGGTAAAACCAAAGTTTTAAATCATCAATAGCTTTGATTTTCGACTATATTGAGTGAAACATTCTTTTGAAGAAGGGTTTTGTGACGACCCGGAATTTTCGAGCATTTAAAATTAAAATATTTAATTGATTTTAATTATTTAAAGTTTAATTATCAACTTAAATTACGAATATGATAATTTATTTGACAATTAAATTGTTGAATTAAATAATTTGAATTGGATAAGATATGAAACCTGAGATTTTAAGCCTGTTAAAAATAATTGGAAGGCTTGTAAAATTTATATTGATAGTACAGAAGATAATAGAAGATGTAAAATTGAATTAAACAGTGGTTTGTTCAGTTTTAAAATTTTATATCGTTTAAATCGAATTTAAAAATAGCCTTCCGAGGCACAGTCTTGGAATTCGACGAAACCTGTTCCATTGGGTCCGTAATATTGAATTATTATCGGATTTCAAATTTTGTTTTGATCGGAATTAGTGTGTGGGTGTACGAAATATAAACGTGCTGGAAATTTAATTGATAATAATCTAATAAAATTTAATTTAATTGATTAAGCTTCTTGTTTACGCCAACGTTTTCCCTTATCTTCTCGTGTACGCCTTTGTTCTTCTAACAGGAATCGAACCCTTGTTCTTTTAAACGAAGCCCTTCTTCTTGAAAAAAAGAAAGAAAGGGAACAATTGCTGAAATTAACAAAGCCCTAAAAAAAAGAGAAACTAAAAGTAAAATCAAATTCTATCGGTAACAAGGATCGATCGAAACTTCTCCTCTCCACTAAATCATTCCCAAAATCGAAGCTTTCTCTCTTCGATACGACTTAGAAGTCAAATTCGAGAATTTAAGGCTTTCGCGTGTCTTCAAATCAGCGAGCGGCGTCGCGATTGTGGGAGCGTGTTTGGGGGCGAGGCGATTCGATTGAGGTCGCATTCGATTCAAAATCTTGGAAAGGGCTTAGGATAGTGCTGCAGCGTCGAAGACGAGGCAAACAAGCGCTTGGAGGAGCTCGATTCGTTTCGATTGGGATTGGAGGTGTCGCGACGAGCCTCGCAACTCGAGGTGTTGAGGTTTGAGGGGAGGCATGTCACCGAAGTCGAGCTCTCCGGGGATGGCTGTCAGGTGGTTTTTGTTTTTTGTTTTTAATTTAATTTAGTATATGTAAACAAGTTAGAAAAGAAATGCTATTTTACAGAAATGTTTATAGCACAAATTTTTTGTTTTGTTTTGTTTTAGTTTACAGACTGGTGAAATTTTAAAATTGACAGTAAAATAGAAAACAAATTGTTTTAAATGTTTAATCAGTAATATATTTAACAGCTTGTTATATTTATTCACCTATTTGGCACTAAATGAGTTTGATATATATGGACTAAAAGAAAGAAAAGAAAAACAAAAAAAGGAAAGGAAAAATAATAATAATCATATATATACTTTAACTTGCTAATCAATTTCAATTTATATATTATAATTTATATAATGATGGTTTAACCTGTTTTATTAATTCATTGAGTTATTTAAGCTCAAAAATAAATAGTTATGAAGAAAATTAGTTTAAGTAAAGGTGTATAAGGATTTTAAATACCGAAGGATTTTATATAAAACAAAGTTGGCTAGATTTTTGAATCTATAAATTTTACAAAAAAAAAATAGTGTATGTCTAGAAATTTATTTATTCAATTAACTTATTTAATTATTTGGTTACTAAAATAATCTGTTAAAAAGGAAATTAGTTTAAAATTTAATTTAATTTGTTTAAAATGGAATCACTAGTTAGTTGAATTATCAAATGGAAATTTAATTGTTCAGTGGACTTGGATATTAATAAAAACATCTAATGCTCATACAAGGTCTAAAGTCTTGGGGAAAACCAGGCAAGTTTGAAATGGATGGAAAAATGAAAATCAAAGGTGAGTTAATCTCACTCAGTTTAAATTTAAATTCAAGTAATTGAATTTAAATAATTGTTTGAATGGTTGAATTGAATAATGTGTTATAGTATAGTATATTTAGAAATTGGTATAATATGTTGTGCTAACGCCAGTGGATGCAGGGAAAACAGGATGGAGGGATCCAATTGGATCCCTCAACATTTATTTAAATTATTTAAATCCCTCGTTATAATGATTTGATATTTTGTGATGAATTATGTTGAAATATTGAATGCTATGGTTTGATTGTACATAATTGGGTATAATGAATTTCCAAAATAAATGGGATTTTGGAAAGGAAATAAAATAAGTAAATTTTGTAAGTTAAACAATTATATAAATTTGAATAAATTTAAGAATGAATTGGAAAAGTAATAAAGTAACCTTAGAATTCTATTAAATAAAATTAGAGTATAGAAGGACATTTTGAATAAACAGGAAGTTAATGAATTTTAATCTTTAGCGTTATTGTTTTGAAAGAACAAAACATTTATCTAATATTTAGGATTTAAATTTTTGAAAGGAATAAAGAAGAAATTGGGAAAAAGCATGAAATTTGTATATTTCAGTTAAAAGGTTTAAAATCAAACGGAAAATAATAACATTAATAATAAGTCTATAACTAATGAAATTTGAAAATGAATTGAGAAATTAAAGAAACTTATTTCAAATGATATAAATTGGAAATCAATTTTGGGGAAACTGATTTAAGTGATTGAAGTTGGAATTTTCTCTGGATGGCCAAGTACATGTTTTTAAAAGTAATTTGCAAATATAGATTACATGTTTTAAAGTTGTTTTTAAAGAAGCAAGTTTTGTAAAATTTATTATTTCTAATATTTAAAGTAAGTATTTTCTTTAATCTATTCTAGCAGTAATTATTAAGAAGTAACTTAGTATTTTGGTTTTAAAAGTAGAAATCTAGTTTTACATTTTATTAAGTAACTTTATTTTCAAATGTTTATATAGTATGTATTTAGTAAATTATTAAAGTAGTCTTAACTTAAGTGTTTAAAGGTAAATCCCAAAGTAAGTATTTTTGTTTTATCTATTATCGTAATAATTATATAAAGAATGACTTAGTATTTTTGTTTAAAGCATTATTTTAAATTAAGTACTAAAGAAAGATTTTCTAAATTAAATATTAACCATACTTTACAATTAAAGTGTTTTGAAATTTTTTTAAAAATCTAAAATCTTGTGCTTGGTGATTCCAGTGGAAATAGAAATACTTGGAATTTATTCTGAGAAAGGCAGATAGTTTTGCAAACCGTTTTAAAAGGGTTGAAATTAGAAATATATCTTGTAAAGAGATTTTTTGAAGATTATAAATAATTTGGGAAATTATTTATTGTGTGATGGATGGTGTGAATATTAATTAATAGTTAAATAACCGACTATCAATATTGGCCAACTACGTTGATCGTTTCGAAGAGACCGGGATCGAGATTTATTTCTCGAAAACCACTTCGATCCAGTTTGTACGTTTCGTGAAACGATTTTGGATTCGAAGATGGAGCAGTGAAGTACAAGGGCTAGTCGCTATTAATCCTGAGGATATTTCCAAAATGGATGTAGTAGGAGTAGTGCCTTCGGTTCCGTTCGGACCTAGGACGGACTTGTATGGATGAATGCTTGCGAAACATCGTCAGGTGGACGACGGGCATTCTAAGGGATATATTCTAAAAAGGTAACGCTTAGCCTCAAGCCTCATCAAGTGGGAATGATTGAAAATCAGGGGTTATGAAGCAAGGCTAGGTGGGTAGAACCCAAGCAGGGTGAGGTCATTCCAGTCTAGATGTCCCTTTTTATTTCGGCTTAGTGGGCGGTTGCTGATCCCAACCGCGGGGTGATCTCACTCGGGATTATCCAGTAAGGGGTAGTCCCGGCCTTATGTTGTAGGGGAGCGGGCGTACTCCTCGGTACCGTGATCTAGGCCCCGTACTGTGACAGGTGGTACCCCATTGCCTAGTCATTGGTTGGAAATCCATTCTCCCTACGAGCCTTGTACGAGTTTTGTTTGTATTACCCACTCTGTGGCTAGTAGCTGGAATTTAATAGATGTAACAATTTCGGCTATTTTATAAGTATTTGTAAATAGACCCTATTATAATATCAGAGGATTTCTATAAAAATTGTTTTAGCTATCGTAAGGTAAAAACCCGACATGTTTATTTGTGGCGTGGTCTTACGAGATGCTTTTGTTTTGAAGGGATTTTTGAAACTTTAATAATCAATTGGGTGTGATTTTCTCACGCTGGTAATCCAGACTGACTCGGGTATTATTTAACTGTAATGCTCGGGTCAGACCGAGTATTATAGGATACAGGATATGATGCTATGGAGCTCAGGAGACGAGCTGGACGACGACACGTACCCTCGTACTTGTTTATTTATATTTATATATATATTCCGCTGTATTGAGTAATGATCATTTATTATCTATTATATTTTATTCCGCTACGATGGTTAGATTCTGTTGTTGTTTTCTATTTTTCTTCTTCTACCTCTTCTTATTTAACCTAAATGGTTCGTATTTCTGTACAACTTGAGTTGATTGTTGTAGAATAGTGCTGATTCAAGGGGTACGGATTTGCGGGTCGTTACACTTGGTATCAGAGCTTTGGTTGGAGATAACCTTGGCTCTGGTGGGAACATTACTCAAATAAAGTCCGTAGTACTCTAGAATGAGTTTGAGCGTATTAATAGATATGAGCGCGTATTTGTTAGTGAATATAAATTGTTCTAATATTGTGTTGATTGATTTATTGAGTGGCATATGAACCTTCGTCGGCATAGTCTGCGCAACTGTATTGAAGGGGTTTCTAAACACTTTAATAGAACAATCGACACGGTATTGTTTTAAATGTGGGTGAATGAAATTATTTTACCCAAAACATATTTTGATATAAAGAATAGTTTTTGAAAACTATTTAGCTAATATATGGTTGCTTGGATGTTAGAAATGATAATATTAAAGTATTATCATTGTTAAGTGAAAATTTACTAGAAATTGAAAATATAACTAAAGTTAATGGAATAAATTCATTGTAAAATGAAATTTATAAATATAAATTATAAATGTAATTTATGAATTGAATTATAATCAAATGGGAAACTATGCAAATGAATTATAGTTAAAATTGATTTAAGTAGGATTTGGAAATTTAAAATCCCGGAGATTTTGGAAGTGTTTTCGAAATGTTTTAAAGATAAATGAAAGCATTATTATTTTGAAGGTATTTCTGAAAGGAAATGTGTTTTAAATGGATTTTGAAAGTGTTATAGCATTGAAATCACTTGGATTAGTGGAAAATAATTCTGATGATGACGGCCGCATCATCAGTATTCATTTTCGGATTTCTGAGTGACAGATTGCTGCAAAAAAAATAAATTTGTTCAGAAAAGCTAGTTGTTTTGAAAATTTCAAAGGAAATTTGTTGGAAATAAAGCCAGGATTGGTTTAAATTTTTTGAGAGATGAGATTTGAGATGTTGGAGATTTTAAGATAATTCTAAACCAAAAGTCGGGTGTTTAATAATCCTGATGAGATAGTTGTAAGCTTATAAATTGAGATGATTTTTTTTTATCAGGAAGGGAATATAAGATTTGAATGTTGGAAGGTAAATTTTAAGAGAAAGGTTAAAAATGAAATTAACTTGGATGGGAAATAAAAATTTGACTGGATTGAAATTAATTGGATAGGCTGAAAATAATATCCAGTGTATTCGAATTTAGTTGAAGTCGGATTGAGTTGAATAAATCTGAGTTAAAGTAAAACTGAATTGGAATGAGAATTCAATTGAATTATTCAATGAAATTAAATTCTTACCTAAACAAATGGAAAATAAGTTGGATAAGAATTGGAATAGAAATAAATAAATAAGAATAACTTATAAAAGAATCAGAATTAGAAATCCATGGAATAAAATGTTCTTGGGTTATAAATAAGCATAAGGCTTGAGTTAAAATAAAAGAAGAATATATTCAGGCCCATGATGAATGGAATTGTGTAAATAATAAGTTGTGGCTTATAAAATTTGATAAAGCGGGATAGAAACCCAAAATAAATATTGTTGGATGAATTGAAAAAAAAAACAAAACAAAGATCAAAACTTGAATTATAAAACAAATATGAACTTAAGAAAATTTAAATGAAGAGATTTTGAGATTAAAATCAAGTTCTGGATTATAAGTTGGGGAAGACTATAGATAATAAATTAGACAATGAAATATGTAATGAGAACTCAATGTAGTTAAATAAAGCTGAATTGGTGAGTTAATATTGAAGTTTGGAAATAAAACTCAAGTTATAAACCAAATTCGACTTGATTCATTAGTGAAGAAATATAGTTGATAGTGGCCTTGCAATTAATTAATCGAACTGAGAATGTAATTGAATTGTGAGTCCATAAAATTGGTGAAAAATTGAAAATGGATAGTGGATTCGGAACTTGAGTTATAAATTAAAATTTAACTTGAAGTGTTAACAGATTAAATATAGTTAGGAATGTGTCGAATAAATAAAAATGTGAATGGATTAAAATAGTAATGGTTTGAATGTGTAAATGAAATCCAATATGTGGAAATAAATTGGATATGGCCTTAGAATCAATTGAGTTAAGTTGAGTATAAAAGAGTAAAATTTGCTGATAAATGAAAATGGGCTTAAGAATAAAATTTGAATAAATTGAAGTAAATTGACTTAAGCTGAATAGATGGAAGAGAGTTGAATTTAAATCAACTTGAATTAAGTTTAATGATATTGGGTTGGATTTAAATCAAGCGAAAACAAATTTAAATCGAAATAGAATTCGGTGAGTTACAGATAATATTTAATGGAATGAAAATTCTTAAATAAATAATTGTAAACTATTTAAAATGTTAAGGATTTGAAATAACTTGGAGTCTATAAGAAAAAAAAAATTTGAAATGGTTATTGAATGAAATAGCTTAGATTTTTTTTGAGCTGAATAAAATAGTTTGGAATAAACAAATATGGAATGAAATGCAAGTGAACGGATTCAAATCTGAAATGCAATGAAAATAAGAATATATATAAATTGTGAATAAATTTAAAAACGGAATAGAATTGAGTATAAATTGAGTTGAAATCCATTTAAATTGATTATAAAACATAAATACTTATTTATTCAAATAAACCTCGTCGAATTGCACGAAATAAATTGTCGTTGGATGTAAATGGAAGTAATTAAAATTCTATGTGTTGATAAGGGTAAAATAAAGTGATTTTGAGAATAATTGAATTAAATATGAGTTCAGATTGCTTAATAATAAATTAAATGTAAGTTTGTGAGTTGTTAACCATTCGGATTAAGTGGAACGATATATGAATTGGTTGCCAACAATTAAGAATTATGTTGGAACATTGGAAATGAAACAAAATAAAGTATAAATTGAATTGGTATTAATTTTAAGTAGTTATAAAATAGAATGGATATTCTATTAAGTGAACATCATTGAATTTGCATAAAAATGGTCATCGTTGACGCAAATGAGATTGTATAAAAATCTATGAGTTAACATAAGTAATAAAATTGATTTTTGAATCAAATGAGATAAATATGTGTTCGTTTGGATTAAAATGAATAGAATGTAAGAAATGAAGTGTAAACCATTTAAATGGAATGAAATTAGTGGGTGATTTAGTTGTAAACAACTAAATTTGTATCGGAACCTTATTAATTTGCTTTTGGAAGTGTTTAGTGTATATTGTTTATATTATACATGTGTTTAACTACTGAAATTAAGTGAAATGCTATAAACTTTGTATATTTGTCACTTACATGTTTAAATTGAGTAAGTACAGGTTTTTGGAAGCCGTATGGCTGGATTTGGGTTGCATTAACTACTAAATAAATAAGCTGCTTGCTTAAAATGCTAAATAAGGTACGCCTACGCAATAAAAATAGGAAATATGAACTGTTTTTGGTTTTTCCGACCGGGTGGGTTGATGTATATATATTTATCTCTTTTGTCAAATTGCAAAAGCTCATCCGTACAAAGGGGACTCTGCCAAAAATTTTTAGAAATTTCGGGAGTTTAGAAAATTTTTGGAAAATTTTGTTAACGACAAAACAGTTTTGAATTGAAAATTGAAATAAGTTAGTAAATGAAACTAATTTAAAATAATGACATGGATTAGTTGTAAA
This sequence comes from Allium cepa, assembly GCA_030765085.1. NCBI lineage: Eukaryota > Viridiplantae > Streptophyta > Magnoliopsida > Asparagales > Amaryllidaceae > Allium > Allium cepa. Next base: position 9,339,534 of record CM060937.1, read on the forward strand.
TAAAAAATAAAATTCAATATTTGGAGTTGAAAATAAATTAAATTCATATGATAACGAAGGAATCAATTTGAATAGAAATAGATATAAACTAAAGTGGGAGATGAAAATAAATATAAGAAGCATATAAAGTGCTCATATTAAACTTAAGAAAGGAATGGTGAATTCTTAATTGGAAATTGAATATTACAAATATATTCTAAGATGATATTTGAATGAATAAATATTGACATTTGGAAGGAAGTCGATAAAATGTTATTTAAATATTGTGATTGGATAATTAGTGCCAAGCAGGATATGCATGTAATATAAAGGGAAAAGAGATTTGATTTTGATTTCAGAAAGATAAATATGAATTGCCCGACTAAAGGTACGTATTTTAAACTTGGTGTGAAATTTGATTGGGATTTGGATTGAGCCACTTGGCTTTTTGTTTCCTTTTTGGATTTGGGAGACTGTAGAGGCCTTTTGTAGTTGTACCGAGCTAGCCACACAAAGGAGACGCTGGCGAAATTTTTCTGGAATTTAGGGAGTTAGAAAATTTTGAGAAAATTTTGAGAATTCAAATTATGGTTTTAAACTGAAACTTGAATGGTTAAACAAATAGTATGGTTTGAAACTATGGAAGAGTTGGGAAGTTACTAAGAATGGTAATGGGTCATCTATAAAAAGATATTTGGTAGGATGTTGAATTGTTGGTTTTGGAGAAATAGTAACGGGTTTTGGACCATTCTTCCTAACTAGTAATTTCGGGGACTAAATTCTTTTAAGAGGGGAGGAATGTGACGACCCGGAATTTTCGAGCACTTAAAATTAAAATATTTAATTGATTTTAATTATTTAAAGGTTAATTATCAACTTAAATTACGAATATCAAAATTTATTTGACAATTAAATTGTTGAATTAAATAATTTGAATTGGATAAGATATGAAACCTGAGATTTTAAGCCTGTTAAAAATAATTTGAAGGCTTGTAAAATTTATATTGATAGTACAGAAGATAATAGAAGATGTAAAATTGAATTAAACAGTGGTTTGTTCAGTTTTAAAATTTTATATCTTTTAAATTGAATTTAAAAATAGCCTTCCGAGGCACGGTCTTGGAATTCGACGAAACCTGTTCCATTGGGTCCGTAATATTGAATTATTGTCGTATTTCAAATTTCGTTTTGATTGGAATTAGTGTGTGAGTGTACGAAATATAAACGTGCTGGAAATTTAATTGATAATAATCTAACAAAATTTAATTTAATTGATTAAGCTTCTTGTTTACGCCAACGTTTTCCCTTATCTTCTCGTGTACGCCTTTGCCCTTCTAACAGGAATCGAACCCTTGTTCTTTTAAACGAAGCCCTTCTTCTTGAAAAAAGAAAGAAAGGGAACAATGGCTGAAATCAACAAAGTCCCTAAAAAAAAGAGAAACTAAAAGTAAAATCAAATTCTATCGGCAACAAGGATCGACCGAAACTTCTCCTCTCCAGTAAATCATTCCCAAAATCGAAGCTTTTTCTCTTCGATACAACTTAGAAATCTAATTCAAGAATTTAGGGCTTTCGCGTGTCTTCAAATCAGCGAGCGACGTCGTGATTGTAGGAGCGTGTTTGGGGGCGAGGCGATTCGATTGAGGTCGCGTTCGATTCAAAATCTTGGAAAGGGCTTCGGATAGTGCTGCAGCATCGAAGACGAGGCAAACGAGCGCTTGGAGGAGCTGGATTCGTTTCGATTGGGATTGGAGGAGTCGGGACGAGCCTCGCAACTCGAGGTGTTGAGGTTTGAGGGGAGGCATGTCACCGAAGTCGAGCTCTCCGGGGATGGCTATCAGGTGGTTTTTGTTTTTTGTTTTTAATTTAATTTAGTATATGTACACAGGTTTGAAAAGAAATGCTATTTTACAGAAATGTTTATAGCACAAATTTTTTGTTTTGTTTTGTTTTAGTTTACAGACTGGTGAAATTTTAAAATTGACAGTAAAATACAAAACAAATTGTTTTAAATGTTTAATCAGTAATATATATAACAGCTTGTTATATTTATTCACCTATTTGGTACTAAATGAGTTTGATATATATGGACTAAAAGAAAGAAAAGAAAAACAAAAAAAGGAAAGGAAAAATAATAATAATCATATATATACTTTAACTTGCAAATCAATTTCAATTTATATATTATAATTTATATTATGATGGTTTAACCTGTTTTATTAATTCATTGAGTTATTTTAGCTCAAAAATAAATAGTTATGAAGAAAATTAGTTTATGTAAAGGTGTATAAGGATTTTAAATACCGAAGGATTTTATATAAAACAAAGTTGGCAAGATTTTTGAATCTATAAATTTTACAAAAAAAAATTAGTGTATGTCTGGAAATTTATTTATTCAATTAACTTATTTAATTATTTGGTTACTAAAATAATCTGTTAAAAAGGAAATTAGTTTAAAATTAAATTAAATTTGTTTAAAATGGAATCACTAGTTAGTTGAATTATCAAATGGAAATTTAATTGTTCAGTGGACTAGGATATTAATAAAAACATCTAATGTTCATACAAGGTCTAAAGTCGTGGGGAAAATCAGGCAAGTTTGAAATGGGTGGCAAAACGAAAAACAAAGATGAGTTAATCTCACTTAGTTTAAATTTAAATTCAAGTAATTAAATTTAAATAATTGTTTGAATGGTTGAATTGAATAATGTGTTATAGTATAGTATATTTAGAAATTGGTATTATATGTTGTGCTAACGTCTGTGGATGCAGGGAAGAGAGGTTGGAGGGATCCAACTGGATCCCTCAACATTTATTTAAATTATTTAAATCCCCTGTTATAATGATTTGATATTTTATGATGAATTATGTTGAAATATTGAATGCTATGGTTTGATTGTACATAATTGGGTATAATGAATTTCGAAAATAAATGGGATTTTGGAAAGGAAATAAAATAAGTAAATTTTATAAGTTAAACAATTATATAAATTTGAATAAATTTAAGAATGAATTGGAAAAGTAATAAAGTGACCTTAGAATTCTATTAAATAAAATTAGAGTATAGAAGGACATTTTGAATAAAAAGGAAATTAATGAATTTTAATCTTTAGCGTTATTGTTTTGAAAGAACAAAACATTTATCTAATATTTAGGATTTAAATTTTTGAAAGGAATAGAGAAGAAATTGGGAAAAAGCATGAAATTTGTATATTTCAGTTAAAAGGTTTAAAATCAAACGGAAAATAATAACATTAATAATAACTCTATAACTAATGAAATTTGAAATGAATTGAGAAATTAAAGAAACTTATTTCAAATGAAATAAATTGGAAATCAATTTTGGGGAAACTAATTTAAGTGATTGAAGTTGGAATTTTCTCTGGATGGCCAAGTACATGTTTTTAAAAGTAATTTGCAAATATAGATTACATGTTTTAAAGTTGTTTTTAAAGAAGCAAGTTTTGTAAAATTTATTATTTCTAATATATGAAGTGAGTATTTTCTTTAATCTATTCTAGCAGTAATTATTAAGAAGTAACTTAGTATTTTGGTTTTAAAAGTAGAAATCTAGTTTTACATTTTATTAAGTAACCTTATTTTCAAATGTTTATATAGTATGTATTTAGTAAATTATTAAAGTAGTCTTAACTTAAGTGTTTAAAGGTAAATCCCAAAGTAAGTATTTTTGTTTTATCTATTATCGTAATAATTATATAAAGAATGACTTGGTATTTTGTTTAAAGCATTATTTTAAATTAAGTACTAAAGAAAGATTTTCTAAATTAAATATTAACCATACTTTACAATTAAAGTGTTTTGAAATTATTTTAAAAATCTAAAATCTTGTGCCTGGTGATTCCAATGGAAATAGAAATACTTGGAATTTATTCTGAGAAAGGCAGATAGTTTTGCAAACCGTTTTAAAGGGTTGAAATTAGAAATATATCTTGTAAAGAGATTTTTTGAAGATTATAAATAATTTGGAAAATTATTTATTGTGTGATGGATGTTGTGAATATTAATTGATAGTTAAATAACCGACTATTATTATTGGCCAACTACGTTGATCGTTTCGAAGAGACCGGGATCGAGATTTATTTCTCGAAAACCACTTCGATCCGGTTTGTACGTTTCGTGAAACGATTTTGGATTCGAAAATGGAGCAGTGAAGTGCAAGGGCTAGTCGCTACTAATCCTGAGGATATTTCCAAAATGGATGTAGTAGGAGTAGTGCCTTCGGTTCCATTCGGACCCGGGACAGACTCGTATGGATGAATGCTCGCGAAACATCGTCAGGTGGACGATGGGCATTCTAAGGGATATATTCTAAAAAGGTAACGCTTAGCCTCAAGCCTCATCAAATGGGAATGACTGAAAATCAGGGGTTATGCAGCAAGGCTAGGTAGGTAGCACCCAAGTAGGGTGAGGTCATTCCAGTCTAGATGTCCCTTTTTATTTCGGCTTAGTGGGCGGTTGCTGATCCCAACAGCGGGGTGATCTCACTCGAGATTATCCAATAAGGGGTAGTCCCAGCCTTGTGTTGCAGGGGAGCGGGCGTACACCGCGGTACGGTGATCTAGGCCCCGTACTGTGACAGGTGGTACCCCAGTGCCTATTCATTGGTTGGAAATCCATTCTCCCTACGAGCCTTGTACGATTTTTGTTTGTATTACCCACTCTGTGGCTACTAGCTGGAATTTAATAGATGTAATAATTTCGGCTATTTTATAAGTATTTGTAAATAGACACTATTATAATATCAGAGGATTTCTATAAAAATTGTTTTAGCTATCGTAAGGTAAAAACCCGACATGTTTATTTGTGGTGTGGTCTTACGAGAGGCTTTTGTTTTCAAGGGATTTTTGAAACTTTCATAATCAATTGGGTGTGATTTTCTCACACTGGTAATCCAGACTGACTCGGGTATTATTTAACTGTAATGCTCGGGTCAGACCGAGTATTATAGGATACAGGATATGATGCTATGGAGCTCAGGAGACGAGCTGGATGACGACACGTACTCTCGTACTTGGTTATATATATATATATATATATATATATATATATATATATATATATATATACCGCTGTATTGAGTTGCTATGCATCCATTTGTATGATATTGATGTTGAGCTGTGATTGATGTACTCTGATGACGTAATATATAAACAGATATATTTGATTTTGAGTAAAGATCACTTATTATCTATTATATTTTATTCCGCTGCGATGGTTAGATTCTATTGTTGCTTTCTATGTTTCTTCTTCTACCTCTTCTTCTTTAACCCAAATGGTTCGTATTTCTGTACAACTTGAGTTGATTGTTGTAGAATAGTGCTGACTCAAGGGGTACGGATTTGCCGGTCGTTACAGGTTTTCAGTTTCATAATTTTCTAAGTGAAATTGAATATTTTATGAATTTCCTAAACGGAAAATTGAGTTAAATTCGAGTTTTAATTATTAAAAATAACTAAATATGGTTTTTGGTCTCGAAAGTTTTATATAATGAAGAAAATAGTATTTTGAATCTTTGTGAATTTTTTGGGTTTTTCCCAAAAGATTCTGAGTTATTGTGAATTTTTTGGGTTTTTCCCAAGAGATTTCGAGTTATTGTGAATTTTATATGCTAGGAAAGCCTTTAAAAGGATAATTAATTAATGATATTAATTAATTTGTTTGGTATATGTCTTGTAATTTGGAAAATGTAGGTGGTAGTAATTTTTGAAAATTTTTGATTACGAGATTATTTTAACCAATAGAAGTCGAACAAGAATTAAGGTTCGGTAAAAAACAATTACTTTTGTTAGTAATGAAACAATTTTATTCATAATTACGATAATATTATGCAGCATGTACGCTCTCCATGACTATAGAAGCGCCGTGTCCATCAATGTCGACGTCGAACTGAAAAGAAGTGTTGGATAATTACTTCGGTAGTTATGGAATGTTTTCTAGTAGGACGAAGTCGACCTCATTGACATTTAGCATCGGTGACATTGGCACTTCATGATTCATCCATAAGTGAGGCCGCGTCTCTTCTACTATGTCTCGACATCGCACTTATGTATTTGTAGCACAATAGCCGAAGAAAGTTAAGAATACAACTTTTAGTGACCTCACTAGTCTTTTTACCACTACTTATCAGGGTCGGCGACCCTATATGTTCGTTTTCGGCAGTTAGCCAATTGTTTATACTATCCTTTTGATAAATCTTGACATTGTCTTTAGAGTCGACCTTATTTCTATATATACATCATAGTAGAATAGCCGAAGTAAGTTGAGTACGTTTTTACAATGACATCGCTTATATTGAAGTCGTCGTTCATCAGTGTCGGCAACGTTATACTTATTTTTACAAATGCTAAGGTTAGCAAAAACGTTGGGTGACAATATTTTATCTATGTCATCGACGTCATCCTCGACATAGAGTTCTAATACTTAGAAGAATTTAAGTGATGTCCTGGACCTTGGACAGAGGTCAATGATGTTGTAACGCCTTAGGTTTCACATGTTATTTGATTAAAGACAGAGAGCCTTAATCCTCCATGCCGACACTATTAGAACATCGACATTGATCTATATTAACGTAATTAAGGGTCATGAACCTATTTTTTATGACTTTGATTTTAAACGTTAGGGACATCAATGCTATTTTGATTGTAGATGTCAACACTATCATTGGTGACACCAAAGTAAATTAGTTTTGGAAAAACTAAATGTTTTATAAGAGAGACTTTATCATTGGGGATACCAATGTATTTTCTTAAATGAGTTTGACATGCTGGAGATACATTATATGTCACTTGGAATGTTATAACCTTAAAAGGAGAACCTAATTGGGGATACAAATAGACATAGGTTAAACATGTTGGTAATATGAATCAAATTGTAAAATGATGGGTTCATAGTCTTGCTAGGAAAATTATGAGATGTGAGGTGGATAGTCCACATCATACCGATGATGGATAATCTCTATGAGGTTAATGAAGGGTTCATAGTCATCATCAGTAAACTATAAGATGTGTGATAGAAAGTCCACTGTTTGTAAATTAAATGAAATATATGTGATGGATAATCCACATAATTTAAACAATAGAACAATATTTGATGTGTAGCCAATATGATAGGCGCTGGGTAATCCATGTAATAATTTCATGTGGGATGGATAGTCCACAGACCATGAATATGTTTAAATGTGAAATGTTTAGTCACATAATTATAAGATGGTAGTCAAATTAAAATAAGATGGAAAGTCAATTTAAATTATGATGGGTAGTCATTTGAAATTAAGATGGGTAATCAGTATATGTTGTATAGCTATAAATACTATGTTTGTTCCAACCATTGTGAATGCAGGAGCACGGTATATGGTTAAATAGTTTCAGTTAAAATACTGGTGAAGAGGAAAACCATTCAGCTCAGCGGCATAGTCTCACTAAATATCTATTGATTCAAGATGGTAAGTTATTATTCACACCAAACTGTTTTCTGATCCAAAGTTTTTGTCTTTCCCTTTAAACTCACGGGTACTCATTTGAGTAAGTGGGGAGTAAGAGTTTTCAAGTTTCCAATTAGATGAATAAGCTTCTAGAGACGTGCAGGAGGAAATCTAGCTATTAGGAGCATTATCTATTTCCACCGTGTAGCTTGATTTTGTCTATTTGGATGTAATAAAAAAGTTGTATAATTTCCAAATATTTGATCTTATTAACCAAGGGGCATCTTCGTATGTCGCTCTTAGAGTATTCTGTATAGTTATATTTTATCTGAATATGGAATCGAAAATGGGATTACATAATGGATACGAAATCTTACTTTGAAAAGGAATGTAAATGTTATTTTTGAAAACTATATTTGAAAAAAAATTCATATTCATGTGCTATTGAATATAGATATGGTTAACATAGCCATATTTTGTCGTTAAGGATTAATAACTATGGATGACTATAGAATCAGTAGCGGTTAGTTTTGGGACTCAGAATGAGGCATGTTACTTTAATTAACATAATGCAAATTCTAAATTAGTAACAAAGGATTGCCTGAATTTATACTTTAGTACATAGATGACAATAATAAAATATGAAGTTGCATAAATAAATATAAACTGAACATGGTCACAGCAGAAATACTATAACATGAGTTGATCTAATCGTTTTATGTAATAACATAGAAAGCATATTGAAAAAGACATATGGACATCAATAAATTTAAAACTTGTGAAAGTAAAAATAATTTCTTCTTCTTAGAGAAATTGGAATGCGTTAGCATTGTATTTTTACCATTACAAATGAAGAAATAGATTCCAAATAGTCTAATGTTATATTAAGGGCTAAAGTTACAATTGTAATACATTATTTAGTCTATGGAGTAAAAAATTATTGCAATGGCCAGTTCTATGAATAAGCAAATTGCATTTATGACTTGATTAAAAGTGAAACTAATACTAACATCCCTAGAGTGTTTAAATATGAATCTTTTAACAGGAAGTAAACCTTTTTTGTTTAGTAATTAAACACTATAACTATTAATGTAAGAGAAAATCAAATTAGAAAAACTGCTATTTTTGATTATAATGGTGAATATGAATGGAGATATCAACATAATAGATACATGATTTTCATCAATGCAAATGAAATTACGACAGCCTAGGAAATATATTTTGTTATGGACCTAAGATGATTTCAAACATAAGACAGAAAGTTCTAAATATGATTTATGTAAGTAATCATAAGTAATGTATCAGACAATGGCCAATACTGCCTTAGACGGTATATAATTAAATCAAAGTACTACAAAACCAATATTCCAAATGCTACTAAATCAAATTCCAAATTACGAATGCTACTCAATGAAATTAAAACGAGAAACATATAATAAAAAAATAATATCTGTTTAGCCGATTATTGAATAAATAACAAATCATAGTTCAACGAACTAACCTCAATGAGTTATCGATCGATCCATAATCATTAATAGCACGTAAAAGTTGGAGAAGACGGTGGATTGTTGGAATCACGCTGATGCAGCCCTAACCTTAGTGGACACTCGAACTAACCTTTGCTAATAATTTGGAAGCGCTCTAAAGCTGTAATATTTTGTGCGGTTCAATGGACTAACCATCGATTGATTGTTGGAGAATATGATGGATTTGGAATGTAGTTGGATGTCGAATCGTGTCTTTTTTGCAGTGAGAAAGAAATGAAAGAATTTTTTGTTTTGGGATGGCAAACAAAAGAAGCAAGAAATAAAGGATAAAACGTAGAAAGGGTATTTCATGAATTTCAAAATGACGCGGTTGATTTCATATTCATTGAATGACCATTATTAGGAGTACATACACAACACGAAAGCGCACACAGGCATGATGTTCCCGATATATGCATTTTGGTGATATATAAATATAACTTATCCTGTTTACAGGCCATTCGATGGACCTTATGTACCCTTCAATAAAGAAATAAGGCATGTAATATGTTCCTTAGGGCAATGTCTCTCCCTATGTTCATAAAGCCTAGTATTTGTTAGCTTTTTAGTCACTGTTTTATTTTCAAGGTTGGGAATAGAATCTAGGCTAGTAGTTACATTACATAGTTCGAACTAGAGCTATCAATTCGATTGGTCATATTTTATATTATCGTTCTATTCCTATTCAGGGATTTTATTTCCAATTGCATCATTTTTCATTATCATTCCTTTGTTATCTTCTTTTCCTCATGTATTCTTATTTTCATTTTCTAACTTCGATACTCCAGCTTCTTTAATAAAAAAATTATTACTTTTTACCATCACCCCATCTTTAGGTATCCTATTTGGATCACTATATGTTCCAATGTCTGACGTGTCAACTGATTTTTGTCTAATTGCCTTACTCTCTTAGTAAAAGTATCCACTAGAGATGTTGCTTCCACAGTGTCATTTGAAACAGTATATGTACTGAGGATATCTTGTCCATATGCCTCAGTCAGTTCTCTTACTATTCACTGATAGTGAGAATGAGTGCAAGAAGAGGTTGAGATAGGGGACATAGGAGTACCACTACAAATGGTTGATACCCTGTAACAACATGGAACAACTTTTCCTATCAATCTCCTTTGTTCATCAACCAATTTCAAATATTTTGATGGTTTCCTAGCAGCTACAAGCAGAAGCTTTGGTGTGGTGGTGGTCTTGCGAATCATTGTTTACGTTGTAGAAAAGTTCCTAATTCGTATTCTTAACATCGGTTTCTTATCAGTTTTTCGTTCTTGATTTTAATGAATTTGAAATTTTACTTGATTGAATTGGTTAACAAGATATGAAGCTAAATCAAACTGTATCAATAAAACGATTTCTGTTAAAACTAAACTTAGAAGTTGTGTGTAGATTTTTGTGATCTTAATAAGTTAACCTTTGAAAATAAATTTCCTTTCTCTTGAATCAACAACATGTTCGATCAATTGCATGAGATAGATCCATTTTTGAAAAGAACTAAGAGCCATCTAGTCTAGCCCAAAGATTCCATCAGCTGAGAATTGTGAAAGATTGTATCCACTTGTACATTCTTTGCGGTCCCGATATATTCTACGAATGGTCAGTTATCCTTCGGACTAACCAATGCCCTTGCATATTTTTTAGATCCGATGACCCGAGTATTTCATGAAGTGTTTTATAAATTTTTCTCGTATTTATTGATGATATTCTGATTTGGTAAGCCAAATACAGAATAGATATTTCAGCTTGATCTGGTAAACCAATTCTCTATCTTTCTGTGTGATCATATGTTCTTTGTTTATCTCTCTGTCTAGCAAATTTCGAGGACGGAATTTTCTTAAGGAGGAATCTGCAACGTCCCGTTTTTAAGTCAAATTTAATTTAGCAACTTATATAAATTTTGGATTAAATTGTGAATTAATTTGAATTTTTTCCAAATTGAATGAGATATGTGTTTGTTTTATGTATGTATGTATGTATGTGTGTATATATATATTGTAAATAGAATTTGGATTTGAAATTCAAAGATAAATATTTTAAAAATAAATTGGATTTAAAAACTCTATATTTCAAAACTAATAGAAACTTGTTTTCTAATTATAATATAATGTAATATATATGTAATATATTTTGGAAGTTGTGTATCAATAAAATTCTTCTTTGTTTCCACTGTGTTTTCATCTAATGTGTTATAAGCTCCGGTGAACCAAACTCAATGTTTGAATCTGCGGCATTCGAATACGGGTGAAGTATGGATGTCGATTTTCGGATGCTGAATCCGGGTCATTACAATCTAGTTGTTGGTTTATTTCCAAATAATCTACTATGGGTATGCAATAACCCTTATTCAAGGTAATATCTGAATTACTAATCTATAAATGAAAAGTTCATATACTCCATTAATTTTTAATTCCTTCTTAATGGATCAAAGTACTACATTAGTATGCTAAAATAGAGAATATCCCTTAGCATGAACAAAAATAATGATAGTGATAGTAAATAGAAAACATATTATCTTATAATACCATATAAGAATGGTAGGAAACCGGGGAGGAAGTAAGAAACAATACAAGTGTCAATATTTAGAATGAAAATAATTTTGACACTTAAAAGTCAATTAGTTTTTGATAAATCTTACAAATACATTTAGTGCTGGTAAAGGGAAAAGTTGCTATATTATCAGATAAAGTACACCACTACATGGAGTTACACATATTAAGTAATTAAAAAGTCAGAATATATACAAATTGTCAAAACAGTTGTCTAAATTTTCTTTTTTCTCCACACTTAACATAAATCGCCTACTAAGGAGAAAATGACCATCTACACGCTTAAAAATAAATTCAAGAAATCAAAACAATAAATACAACATAATGAAGCAAATAATTAATCTACTTAGTTAGTTAGCTTGCTTACACTTTTCCTTTTAACTAGTCCAAATAAATATTGTATTACTCTTAAATGTAAGAAAAAGCCAATAGTCATATTACAAAAATAAAAAAAGAGAGGTTGAATAAACTAATTGATGGAGTAAAAGAATTACCTACTATAGAACTGTTGATTTGGTTTCATGTTGAGTGAGTCGGAAATGGGCTTTAGATAGGGTCGATATTATTGCTGGAGTGAATTGAAAATCTATGGGTTGATTTTTAGAATGAATTAAAATAACATGGGATTTAGGGTAAGAGAAATTTGGACGAATCTAAAAGGAGATGGAATATTTATTTTTGGCGACCTTTGTTTTTAACTTTGTTAAATATAACGGACAATTTTTTTACACACATTCATAGAACATCGCAATTTATTGTTATTTTTTTCTTTAATAATTTTTATATATCACTTTAATTATAATTCCATGACACTATACCATATATATCATACATTCGAGTACATTTGAACTCTACATCACAGGTTATAAATGATCAATTTTCTCTTCTTTTTAAAAAATAATAGATAGTAGAAAGAAATTAGCAAACTCTTATTTTTCTTATGCATTCATCATATTACCGAACATACATTTAACCAAATACTAAGATTCGATTTTGATTTTAATCTTCTACAATGAAAAAGTAAACTCTCCTTTGCAAGTTTAGAATTAGAGGCTTTTTGCTTCTTTAAACATCCCTTGGTATGTTCCCATTTCTTTCTAACCAGATCCTCAATAGAAATAAAATATATATGTAAGTTTGGAAAGGATTTAAATAAGATCCTTATTTAAAATACACATACACTCTATATCGAACATATCTCTTATTATGATTAGGAACACAACACACGGTGAAATGTTGAGTAAAATAACGAACAATATGACCCAAATATTTAGGCTAACTAATGCCTCCTATATAAGGGATAAAATGTTCAATTCGTTATCAAGTATTCGTATTTATAGCCGTCACACTAGTTCAATTAATGTAAGATTAGATAGAAAATCATATCTATATAAGTACTTCGAGCATATTCGTTGCGTTAATTTAAGACCAAATTGCATATAATATCTTTGAAGACCTAAACTTTCATCCGTAATAAGCCATAAACTTTTTTTAACTATTTATTTATAAATTTTCTTATTTTTTAAATTATTCCTATATTTATAAAAATCTTACTTTTATAGGAGTTTGTTTGCAAATATTTGGAAAAAAACTACAGAATAATTTCTTAAAATGATTTTAAAATGTAAATAAGAATGTTGGAGTATAAATTTGAAAGAAATGTTTTGAAAGTTGAACTTTACTTTTTGGCTTGGAGAATTGAATTTTAAGGGTTAAAATGCAAAATAAAAGGTATAATGTTGGAAAAAGCATTCTCATTAGGGCTTGGAAAAAAAGGATTTGGTAGTATTAAAATTTCGAAAGGAAGAAATTAAGTTGGAATTTTAGTTGTGCATATAAACTCCTTTCCATTAACATAATCATTGAAATGGGATTTCCTGTAAATTAATATCTTTTCATATTTTTCATGGTAAATTTAAATGAATTTGACCAAATAATTTATTACTGTTTTCAAATTTATTTCTTAAAAATTAAATTTAAATCAATGTTGTTTTAAGATTTTGACTGAAGCAAAAAACATGAGTTTAAGGTTTTTAAATAATATAATTTTCAAAGCGAAAATTAAATCAAACCAATCAAAAGCCCTTTCATGGACTAGCTCCACCATCCCCATCTCGCTTTGTATCCAACTCACCATCTTTGTTTCCAAAGCCTTAATGCCTCTTTCTCCATTAGTAAAAACAATATTTTTGAATTCGAATTAACTAAAAAAAATCCCCAAAAATCATATACAGCTTCTCTGTCATCTTCTGTGCCAAATAAAACTATTGCACGCCAAAGTAACTCGTAATTAGGCCTTTTGTGATTCATGATAGGCTGAACTTGTGCTTTTAGCATTACATTTATGCTCTCTTGTTATCTTCCTCAACAACAGTGGGTTAAACCCTTACTATGAACCATGAACTGCATAATTAATTTTGAAAAAGTATATCTGCCTTTTATAGGATGTGTGCAAACAAATTTATTTCTGGAAAATTTTAGTTTTACGCTAACAATCTCTTACGTTACAAAATTTAATGCTTCTCTGGATCTAAGGATTCATTCATTCCCTATGATATGTATTTGACTGAATATGTATAGTGCTTGAATTTTCCTGAGTCAATGGCGAAATTGGATCAAAAAGGAGAGAAAGAGTTGATATGGTAGTTTGAAGCAAAATTGCTCCAAACGCTCTTGCACAGGTTGACTACCGAGGCCTCATCAGTTTTCACCTAAGGTGACATGTCGACCACTCAGGTCATGACTGGTAGATTGTTGGGAATAGGCTGGAGAAATTTTTTCTAAGCCGATAAAAATATTTTAAAAATTCATTAAAATAAATCAAAAAGTCCAAATATTAAATATAAATTTATTTCAGGTATAAAGTAGATAAAAATCTCAATTTTGAATTCTGTTTTATTTAAATAACTTTCAGATTCAAATTTTGAAACATTTAGCAGAATTTTTCAAAAAAAGTATAAATATATTTTTGGAAAATTTTAGTTTTATGCTAACAATCTCTTACAGTACAAAATTTAATGCCCCTTTGGATCTAATGATTCATTCATTCCCTATGATATGTGTTTGATTGAATATGTACGGTGCTTGAATTATCCCAAATCAATGCCGAAGTTGGATCAAAAAGGAGAGAAAGAGTTGATATGGTAGTTTGAAGAAAAATTGCTCCAAATGCTCTTGCACAGGTTGAATGCCGAGGCCTCATCAGTTTTCACCCAAGGCGACTCGTCGACCACTCAGGTCATGACTGGTAGACTGTTGCGAAGAGGCTGGAGAATTTTTTTCTAGGCCGATAAAAATATTTTAAAAATTCATTAAAGTAAATTGAAAAGTCAAAATTTTAAATATAAATTTATTTCAGGTATAAAGAAGATAAAAATCTCAATTCTGAGTACTGTTTTATTTAAAAAACTTTCGGATTCAAATTTCGAAACATTTAATAGAATTTTTAAAAAAAGTTGAGAAATCGGAATTTTCAAATATAAATTCAAGTTTGAATTTAAGATTCATAAAGAATTTTCTAAATGGAATTTCATAGTTTTACATTAATTTTAAACACGGTTTATATTGTTGCTTAGTTCCAAGGCTTTGTAAAATCATTAAAATTTATTCCTATAGTTAAAATTAATTTCCAAGTGTCATAGCACATTTACAAAATATGTATGGTTGCTTTCAATGTTTATTTTATTTAAATTTATTCCTTTAAAAGTTAGGGTTTATTTTTGTTTTGGGAAGGCAAGTAGAAGAAGCAAGAAACATAGAACAAAATGTAGAAAGGGTATTTTATGAATTCCAAAACGATGTGGTTGATTTTACATTCATTGAATTGCCATTATAGGTGTACATACACAACATGCACGCATGCACGTGCTTACTGTTCCAGATTTATGCATTGTAGTGGTATTTAAATGCACCTTATCCTCTTGGACATTACTTTCAGCTTCAATTGAATTTTGTGCATCTAGACGATCAGATTTGTTCTATGTCGTTCGATTGGTCGGTTTTTATATTATCATTCTGTTCTTGCTTAGAGATTTTATTTTCATTTGCTTCATTTTTCGTTATCATTCCTATTTATCTTCTTTATCTCCTGTATTCTTATTTTCATCTTCTAACTTTGACACCCTAGCTTCTTTAATTATATGTTTATCACTTTTACCGTTACACCACCTTTAGATATCCTACTTGGATCAATAAATGTTCTATCATTCCTATTTATCTTCGTTACCTCCGGTATTTGTATTTTCATCTTCTAACTAAGACACTCTAGCTTCTTCAATTATATGTTCATCACCTCTTACCGTTACACCATTTTAGATATCCTGCTTGGATCACTATATGTTCCAAGTCTGAAGTGTCAACAGATTCTTGTCTACTTGCCTCACTCTCTTAGTAAAAGTAACTACTAGACATATTGCTTCCACAATGTTGTTTGAAACAATATATGTACCACATTTATTACCATCTATAGGTATACCTACATTGCTACCTTGGAGCTAGGTAGCATCATTCTCTCGTATTTCTTGTTTCTATTCTATATTAGAACTATCGGCATCAATAGGAGCTACATTTGATAATGCCATCATCCATACTCCAAATCTCCAAACAAGCGAAGCCCACCATGGGTCTAGTCGTTTGTTTTTTCAAAAGAGTCCAGTATAAGTATGGAATAACCCTTATTCGGTGTAATATCTGAATTACTAATTTGCAAATAAACAATTAATATATTCCTTGAATCATTAATTACTTCTTAAAGGATCAAAGTACTTCATTAGTATGCTAAAATATAAAATATCCCATAGCATGAACAAAAAAATGATATAGATAATAACTAGAAAACTTATGATCTTATAATACCATAAAAGAATGGTAGGAAACAGGTGAAGCACTGAGAAACAATGTAGGTGTCAATAAATAGAATGATGTTATAGAATAAAGAAAATAGAAGCCATTGGAGAGAGAGAACAATTTTATTCATTCAGAGAATAGATATCTATTTACATTACATGGCCTACTTTATATAAGGGCTTCATAGGTAAGGACTGAACTTATCCCACGATGTGGGACTAAACAAAACAATGTACAAGCATATTCACTTCATAATATACATATATTATAACACTCCCCCTTGAATATGCGTCTTCAAAATCTTGAATGCTTGGATAATTTGAAAATTTCCGTTTCGAAACATGTATGATGATTGCTCCCCCTTATTATTATCTTGCTTGCATTTATCGATTCAATCGATATAGATTTGCCTCATTAAAAACCTCTATTAGAAAAACCCAGTGGGACAAAACCTTGAACGAGGAAAAGAGTGCAACTTATGAAATCATAAATATCATACTAAAAATGATATTTCTTATAAGAGTTTGATACTTCAGGATCAAAATAATGCCTCATTAAAACCTTACTAAGAAAAACCCAATGGGAAAAATCTTAGTGAAGGAAAAAGAGTACAATGACATATTTATTTTCTTATTTCCTTAAATAAAGCTTGATACTTCTGGATCAAACTAATGCCTCATTAAAACCTTACTAAGTAAAACCCTATGGGAAAAATCTTAGTGAAGGAAAAAGAGTACAATATAGTATGTCATATTTCAATAATTTACTGCATCAGATAGAGTTTGATACTTCTGGATCAATTTAACACTTCAGTAAAAACCTTACAAAGGAAAATCTGATGGGAAAAACCTTAGTCAAGGATAAAAATATAATTTAACTTAAATAACATATTTGAGATTTTATTTCTTGAAAAGACGTTTGATTCTTCTAGATCAAGATAATGCCTCATTAAAACCTCAATAAGAAAAACCCAGTGGGAAAAATCTTAAATAAGGAAAAAGAGTACATTATAGCTTATTTCAAATGTTACAAGGAGTTGATACTTCTGGATCAAGATAATGCCTCGTTAAAACCTTACTAATAAAAACCCAGTGGGAAAAATCTTAGTTAAGGAAAAAGAGTGCATTATAAAATACTTATGGATGCTCCCCCTGATTTAAAATTTTCCTCTGAATTCATATTCGTTTTTCGATAACTCAAATTGGTTATAGATACTTATGGATCTATAAATATGAATCTCATTAATAATACAATTTATTAATAGTTTCCTTCGATACAATCAAATTTTCTAAGATTGTTTCTTCCAAAAATGGTTTGCATTTTATGCATTTGTATGCTACTTTTATGAAACACACTTCATGTGCTTTCATTATTATTATTTTTTTATTTTTTTTTTGCTTCAAATTAGTTTTGCGCATTGCAACTATACATCTTTCATGAATATTAAAAATTTCATTACAACATTACTAGAAAGCATGAAGTAATCTACTCATCTTGATGTATCAAGATTTTCATTACAACAATACTTAGAAGAAATTTGTAATCTACACTTCATGTCTTTTTCATTCTTTATAACTGCAAAAGTTATATATATATTCTTCAGAAATTTGTATACTTTAATAAGTATTTGCATATCGCAACTATCACTTCAATGGATATTAAGAGTTTCATTACAACGATACTTAAAAATAGGAAGTAATCTACTCATCATGAATTATATCAAGATTTTCATTACAACAATACTTAAAAGTAGGTTGAAATTTACTCTCCTTGTTCTTTGCAGTCTTTATAACAATGAAAGTTATTTATATTCTTCAGGAATTTGTATACTTTCATTATTTAATATGATTTTAAACCATATTTATACCTTCGGGGTATATTAAGCATTTCAAGTACTTTTGGTACTTTGTGGACTACAAGTTCATATTTCTTATTAAGGAGAATTTCATGATGGCCAATCATGTTTTTCTCTAATCCAGGATCTTTAATCCATTTATAAACATAAGCGCTTTATTATTTATAAATTTATCATCGATGATTATTTCTTGTCAGTTCTAGACATGATTTATTGAGATCTCTTTAATTATCATGTTTTAGGTACCTAACCCACTTCTAGGGTTATTTGAGAATCATGTCATGGATCTCTTTCAGAGCATCCTTAAGTGTTTCTTCAAGAACACCCACCTCCTTTATTTGGCATCTTTATTACTAACTCCAAAAATATTTTGAACTGACTTTTGAACCATATTTCAGATGTGGTTTACAAATTTTGATCCTTCAGGGATTCAAATCTATATTGGAGAAAGTCTACTAGGGATAATATTGATAATATTTTGCATCATTGTATATTTTAATAAATATTTAACACTGATGATCAAAATGAACTTGTATCCCTTTATCCTCCCCCTCAATGTTGACAAACATTGTCACATTAAATAATAATCATCTTTGGATTCTTATTTTGATCCATTACGATATTTCTACTAGCAAATACGTCATACATATTAATAATAGGAGGATAATTCTTTTGTAAGATGCATTCAATTGATATTGATTATTAGAGTTTGTTCTCATTCATTGATCTAAGCAATTGGAGGAATTTACTTATTGTGTAGATCATTTGAATACATACATGACTTCAGGTCGTTCAACATTTATGTTGATTGAATTTTAAATCACTAAATAATGTCTATGCATAATCTATAAGATGAGCTTATAACAAACTTCAGGTTGTTAGCTAAATATTTACATATATGGATGTATACGTGCGTCCACGTATCACATATATATTATAAAATTTTCATATTCTTTCTCATTTGAATTAGTGATTTTTAGAACAAACTATTACAAGGATCCAAACTACTAATTTCTATTTATAAATAAATGTCAATGCAAACCTGTCAAAACAACATGATAATTTTGAAAACATTTGGTTTGAAACCATATCGAACTTCTGGTTCGAATAAAATATACACACAACTTCAAATTGTTAAGTTTATTCGTCAATTATATCTCAAATATCATTTTTTGAACAATAATTATGATTACTTATCAAGGAGTAATTTTTAATTGCATATAGAAATTTCTACACATCTCTATTGAGAGTTCTGTAAAAAAAAAAAAAATTACAGCAAAAATAATAATAGTATCTTCTAGATACTTGGAATGTTACAGATACAGATTTCCTCTTAGCTCTCAAACTTTTAGGATCTAATCTAAGCTAAATTAGGATCCTTTATAATCAAATTTATGTACACTTATTTGGTTTAATAAAATTACCAAATATATAAATAAATCTCTTCTAGAGATATGTTATCATTTTCAAATTTATAAATCTCTTCTAGAGATATATTAGTATCACCACTTCTGGAGTGAACTTTCTCTTCTAGATATATATATATATATATATATATATATATATATGCACTATTTGAATGCCATATCAATACACATTGTTTATTTTATACATATTACATAATTACTACTTTTACAGTAGCATAAAATATCCACGCTGGAGATTTTTGTTGTAATTGCTTTTAAAATGGCATATCAAACTTTAACTACAGTGACAAAATTAGATTCACCAACTGAAAATAAGATGCAAGGGATAAAACCACTACTTCTGGAGTGTAACATTGGTATACAATATCATTATTCTTTTTTTTTTTTTGAATAAATTATTGTTATTACTAAAAAAATTATATCATTATTCCTTGATTATATCTCTAATATTACTATTGAACATTAACTACGATTGTTTATTAGAAAATATATACTAACTTATAATTATATATAAACATCTCCTCTAGAGAGTTCAGTAAAATAGATATATTTACAACATAAATAAGAGTATCTTCTGGACCCTTGAAATGTTATAAAAATAAGAAATTATAATGGTTGCACATACCGATTTGTTCAAGACCGTATTTATATAGCTTTAGTGAAAATTATGATACGACATATAGATTATCTCTTCAGGAGCATATCTAAAGATATTTCTTCAAGAATAGTTGTGCATATAATATTTGATTCATCGTAAGTTCTGAAAAGTAAAAGGTTACGTATCACTATTTGTCTAATGGAGCTACGGGTCCATGACAATAGACGATTGAATTTTGGATAATTTATTATCACATTTGACAATATTTTATAGGCAATTCTTTTATAGTGCTATACGATGAATAATATCACTTCTGGGGATATTTCACAAACACCGCTTCTAGAGTGGTACATATCTCTTCTAAAGATACTTTATATGCATTGTTTTTGGCATGTCATCAATAATCAATATCTTTTTCTACATAATTGATATAATTCTACAACATCTCTTCTAGGATGTTTGGATTTTGAAATATAAAAATCATAAAACATCTCTTCAAGAGTATGTCATATGGATTATCTCTTATGGAGAATATTAAAATGTACTTCTTCAAATATATAGTTTGGCAAACACACCCAAAGATTATCAAAACTTGGGTTTTACCAACTTTAAACTGATTTACTGAACTGAAATAAAATAAAATCCACATAGCAGACTTCAGGCTGCTATTATTGGTCAATTCGACCATATCATTTATTACCGCACTTAGATTTTCATCATTAATGAAGTTTCCTTCATCTTCGAAGAAATGATCTAACTTCAGGTTAGTATTACTAGACAATCCTTTCACATAATTTTAAAATAAAATTCCTATAACATCTCTTCTGGGATGTTAGATTTTGCAATATAAATATAAATAAATCACTAAAACATTGTCATAAAATCTTTTCATAATTCAAGACTTCAGGTCTTGGACTTTGAGTTATACAACTTCTGGTTGGAAAAAAAATCTTTGCACAACTTCAGGTTGTTCAAACTTTTTTTTTTTTATGATTAAATTTTCTGATCCTCTTTTTTTTTTTTAGTTAGAACTTATGCTTCTTTATTTTGAGGAAACTTGTAATTCATTGATTTATGGAAACTCAACCTTTTATCTACAGGTTCTCAAATTTTATTTTTCTTTTCCCTTTTTTTTTTCAAAAGGAAATATCGAAAGATATTAAGCTTATCATGTAAGCTTTTATTAATGTTTCCATTCACTTCAGATGTGCTAAATCAAAATCAATGTTAGATCTAAACTTAGATCTTCTAGATACGTATTATATATATTTGTTTCTCTAAAAAAACAATAAAATATTTCTTCTGGAAATATAAATCATATATCAAAATAATTTTCAAAGCTTTCAATCAAATCTAAATCAAATCAAAATGTTTTCAAAATGAAAACTTCATTTACCAACCATGATTGATTTCTCAAATCCATATCCAAACTAAATGCAATCAAATTCAATAAATTTGTTGAAGCAACAATATCAAATTTTGTCAAGTTCAAACTTGCATTCCAAAATAAATGAACTATAAAACATAAAAATAAGCATGATATTGAGATCAACAATATAATATGATCAGAAAAATAGCAACAACAAACAAATTAGATCTGAAATATAATAACCAACAAAATAAGAATTAGATCTCAAAGTTTAGATCTATATAAGATATAAAATTATAAGACTAGTATAATAAAAGCTAAAAAATAATACAATAGATTTAGATCTGAAGAAGTAGATCTAGAATGGAATGAGATATATAAAAAATAATAATTTGGAAGATTAGATCAATCATAATAGAAAAATAACTTACCGTTTTGAGATCTATAATTAGATCTGGAGAAGAATAGATCTGATTTCATAATAAATTATCACAATTGTAGATCGTGCTGATAACGTGTTATAGAATAAAGAAAATAGAAGCCATTGGAGAGAGAGAACAATTTTATTCATTCAGAGAATAGATATCTATTTACATTACATGGCCTACTTTATATAAGGGCTTCATAGGTAAGGACTGAACTTATCCCACGATGTGGGACTAAACAAAACAATGTACAAGCATATTCACTTCATAATATACATATATTATAACAAATGAAGAACAAACTCATTTATAATTATGGTTCTTTTGCGTCCATTTGTATGATGAATTCGAGTTTATCAAATACTGTTGTCGACTATCGAAAACTATTGCATATTTAACTATGTTCAACCCGGGTTAGATAGGACGATATCTTTCAGCTAAATGTGCATATCACATTAGTTTCAACAAGGGAGACTCGCTAGTTGCATTTTTATTTTATTATTTTAATACCGAGTCTACTGTAAGGAATATTAATGTCTTTGAAAGATCACTATGCATAAGATATAACAATGACAAATTTTCTTTCTCATGTTTGTACGTACCATTTGTAAGTACTAAATTAGTAAAATTTGTCAATTTACAAATTTTACTAATTTCAAAATGAATGGAACAACATCCATGTGGTTGAACAAAGACTTTTTTAATAACAAATTTAATTGAAGTAGGGACCGACCTCACTCCTTTAATGGCTATTTGCTTTCACAACAGCCTTTTCTTCTAACCACTTAATAACATACCAAAATATTCAATGACTATTTTTTAGCTTTTAACTTATTTTCAGTATTTGGTATGCAAAAATTTAATTTTAACTTTAATAAATAACTTTGAAAAACAGACCTTGATTAATTAATCACAAAACTTTTGCAACAATAATGATCAGCAATCTGGTGATATACAAATAAAAGTAAAATTTTGGTAATTTAAATTAGATATGATCCTATTCTTATGCTTTGACTTTGGTTTGTTATCTATAAGGAAGTCTCCATCTACTTAAGAATAGGTGACATCAATCAAGGACCCATCAAAAATAGATGGGCCCGCATTATTGTTAAATTCGCATGCAATTATTTATTTTAAAATTTTTCAATTACTGAATCAATGTGCCTATAATACTAAAAACATATTTCCTTAGGCCTTGTGTTGCTACCAGATAATCTTTTTGGTGAAAATATATCATTGTTATACTACTTCATATGATACTTTATTGTCAAATTTTCGTTTGGTTCTACAGAATTTTTAACTAAGCTAAGAATGTTTGTGTGAGACCATCATGGATTGCGTAATTTATGAAACAATAAGCACTATTTTCGAGCCAAATAATAAATTAAGAGATTCGGCACTAATTTACTTCCTAAAAATAACATCTCTATTAACCGTTTGCACTGTTGGATTTTCTAATACTCATGCAGATAACTAATGAAATGAAAAAGAATTTTGATACTTAAAAGTCATTTAGTTTGTGGGTAAATGTTACAAATACAATTAGCGTTGGTAAAGGGAAAAGTTGCTATATTACCAGATATAGCACACCTCCATTTCGATTTACACATACTAAGTAATTAAAAAGTCAAAATATATACAAGTTGTCAAAAGGAGTATTTGGTGGTATATGGAGTGAATCGGGTATGAGGTTGAGATATGGTCGAGAGAGTGAATTGAAAATCGATGGACTGATTTTCAGAAAGATTTTAAATATCATGGGATTTAGGGTAAGCGAAATTTGGTCGAATCTGAAGGGAGAGGGAATTTTTATTTTTGGTGAACTTTATTTTTAACTTTGTTACTCATAGCGAACTATTTTTTTGCGACGACCAATTTATTTTCCACCATTCAAATCGACAATAATCCACACATGCCAGACTTGAATATTACAAAATAACAGATTGTAATAAAAATTTGGAGCAAATAAAATCAAATCACAAAATCAAAGACACAGAACATTAGAATATCTCGCAGCAGAAAATAAAATACAATGGTAGTTCACGAAGCTACTATCCCAATGTCTCAAAACCAAATGCAAACATCAGTCTGAAAACAGATACAACATAAAATCCCAAATACAAAGAAGTCCTCTAATACAAAGCTGATAACAGAACAATAGAACTGAAATATAGACAACTAGATAAGCTGATAATCTCCAGCGATTCCAGACCTCCAAAGAATGGAAATCCAAATCTGTGAATAACTCAGGCTGACCCGAGCGTAAATAAAACACAAACACTAGAGTCAGGACATACATACTTATCCAATGTAAACCAAATCAAGTGAACTGTAGCAAAGGTACAAGTAACTTAGAAGATGCTTAGGACCGCCCATCCTCTAAGGATTCGTTAAACTATTTACTATGTAGTAATATTGTGCTATTATAATAATGTCTATTAGTAAAATAAACTTACTTTAAAATAGCTTTAAGGAGTGACCCAACATTCCCCTTAGCACAAATAACGCCAATAGTTTATACAATACCTTCATATCTCCTGATCGTGAGACTATGAGAAGATACTGCATAGGTACGACACAAATAGAAACTCGTAGGAAAGGCTCGATATGGAAGGAGACACAACACACGAGGGAATGCTAGTGTAGATATACCAATTACGATACTCGGCTAGTGGTAACACAGCAGCCACATATGCGCACCTCGGAACACATTCCCAAATCGGAGGGTGGCCACCAAACAATCCAAAGTAATAGAATGGTATCGAAGAAATGCGTCCGACCAGAGGAGCTACCCATTTTGGCCCGAGACTGCTCCTGTTTCTACCGCCTTATGCCAACTCATGGGAGTCGAGTCCACGTAATATACCTCAAGAACGTCTCCACCATCCTACTTTATTCTAGAATCTCCAACGTGTACACAGTCATCAAAGTGGTTTTCGGTATCGGCAGAGAGTATGTCCATATCCGATCTCGATCTCTTTGCCAACCGGTCGTTATTATAACCCGTGGTTATAACTTTAAAAATAATAATTTATACTTCAAAATATTATATCCTTTCAAAACCCAATCTTTATCAAAATAAAGATTAAATCATTTCCAAACCATATCAATATTTGAAAATATCATATCCTTTCAAAACTTCCATTTAAATCATTATTTGAATTCAAATACAAATATCAAACTTAATACCCTTTTAAAATTCAAAGATAACATTCATTTATTTCAATTCAAATCATCTTTAAAATGAGTCATTTTAAAAATTAAATTCATTCATTTAAATCGTTTAAAAATGAAGTTATTATTATTTCAAGTCAAGTATTCAATTTCCAAAGATTCAAACCATTCTGAGCTCATTTACTAAGTCAAAACCCATAATTATTAAAATTTATGTCTTTCGCAGCATTTAGAAAAAGCTGTTATAAGTTACACTTGAAAACATTTTTAATTCAATAAAGACAGCACTTAAAAACTACTGTTAAAACTCAGTTTTAGTTAAATTTTATTTCAAACAGCAAAGACATCATTTTCAGAAATGCTATAATAGCTCAGGTTTCAAAACAAGGGTTTTAATTCATTTCAGCAAAGACAGCAGCCCACTACCGCATTTACAGAAATGCTATAATAGACCTGAATTAAGTTTTTAGCCTATTAGTTCAACTACAACAACTACATCATTTCAGAAATGCTATAATATCTCTTTTGTTAGCCTTTTAGTTCATTTTTAGAAACCATAACACTTCTGAATGCTATTAAAAGTGATTTCCAGATTTTAATGTATTTACAGCAATTAATAAACTTCATTTTAAACCCATTAAACATTATAAAAATCATAATTTAACATTAAAATGTTCATTGAAATATCATTTAACACATTATTTTTTAAAAATATTTATTCTTATAATTAAATCCAATTTCAACAAATTACTTAACAAATTCAAGTGTAAAAGTTTCCAATTCTTCGCATTTTTAATAAACAACTTAACACTTAAATTTTCTCCATTTTTTCACAAATAAAATTTAATTTCCATTTTTATTTATATAACCAAATTTTTATTTAAAAAAATTCCAATTTTTCCACTTAAGTTATTTTTTCCAAATTCAATGTAACTATTCATTTTTCCAACATTTTTAACTTATAGAAAATTCCAAATTTCTATATTTAATATTTAGAAATCCAATTTAAATCAAATTTTCATATATATACAATTTCAAAATTACTTAAAAATTCCAGAAAATTTTATAAAAATAATCGTGGGCATGTATATAGTTTTCTAACCTGGGTCAAGTGATATGGATAAATATCATTTCAATCCACAGTTTACAAATACAAATCCGGGTTTTATCATTTCAAATCCGTAGTCCAGGGTCAAAATAAATAATTAAAAACCGTTCATACCTATAATTTCTGCACATAACGATTTTTCCCTATTCTAAAGTCCGTTCGGGTATGTACATTTCAACCCATAGTGATTTCTAATCTAAAAGGGAACTTGCAGTGTGATAAACAGATATAAATGATCAGTTTAACAATATACAACAGTAACAAATGATATGACATATAATTTGCAGGTTTAACATCATACATAAATAACCACATACAATTATAGCATCATTTATAATTCTGCACATTCAATTGTTATCACTTCACATTTGCATAAGTATATAATGTCGTGTGAGATTTACTCACCTCTAAGTGCCGGAGATTGCAATACAACTGACACAATCAAATCAAGAGAAAAATGACAAGACTACGGATTTGAGTGGAGAGCGAGATTCAATGCTACGGATCTTGTGTTACAGCCCAAAACAAATTAAACAAATTTAAAATTTAATACCATTTTGAAATTGGTATACCTTTGGAACAAAAAGAGATTTGAATGCAACAACTTTTGCCTTGCTTTCTCTATTCTTTTGCACGGCTTAGGGGTGCAAGTGGTCAGGTTTTGGTCAAGACATGGCTCGCGTTTGCGATAGCATGGCTCGGGTTTAAGGCGTAAACATGGTGGAGTTTATAACATGAGAAGGTGTAGGGGTTTCAATCAATGTAGTGTGATTTTATCCAAAACAAAGGATCGGCCATGGAGGATTGGGCTCGGCCTGGGGTGTAGCATGACTGGTCAGTGGCTGGAGGGGTGTGTGGTGGTCTGGTCAGTGAGGTGGTTGCGGCTAGGTTGTTGGTCATGGTGGTGGTTGAAGGAGATGAGGCAAGTGGTGGTCAAATTAGCGTGGTTTCAAGGGTCTATTTGCATTTTTGTGAAGTTTTTGCACCATGGTGGGTCGGCCATGGTCAAGGGCTGGGGTGTAAGTGATGATGATGGCAAGCAATAGGTGTCGGAGGTGGTGGCCGTGGATATGAGAGAGAGGCCGATCAAACATACATGAGAAAACAAGGCAAAATCTTATAAAAATGAGAAGAAAAGAATAAAAAGATGATGCCATTACCAATATTTTTCTCTAGCCATGAAGAATTATAAGGAAGATGTTTTGTGCGTGAAAGATAAATGAAAATTTAGGGCTAAGAAACATAATGCACGGCCAAAACAAAAAGTAAATGAGGAGTTAAAGAAATTGAAAAGTCTAGATATGAAAAGCCATAGAAAAAGGAAGAGTCTTGTCTCTTCAATTCACCATTTCTTTTTAAAACAAATAAAATAAAATAATTTCAGTAAATAATTTAAAAACCAAAACAAAGCAAAATAATATGAAAATAAGTAATAAAATTTAAATAAAATAGAAAAGGATTAAAAGAAATTGCTTAAAAATCCAAAACAGTGTTCAAAAATTACAAATAAATCGTCACTAGCCTTGGAAAAATATCCACTTCATTTTAAAAATATTATAAAGCAAAAATTTGAAATAAAATAATCTATTTATCATTTCTAAAATGAAATAAATAATTATTTTGGAGAAAAAATAGAAAAAGAACCAAAGAAATTGTTTAAAAATGGCAAACAGGACATGAAAATTACAAAAAAATTACCATTAACTCTAGAAAAATTCCTGCTTCACTTTAAAAATATTTTAAAAAATTTTTTTAAGTAAAATAATTTCTAAAACATTTTCAAAGTGAAATAAATTCAACTAAAATTAATTTCAAAAATATTGGGTTATTACACTCTCCTCCACTCATACCTTTTCATCCTAAAAAAGAACAGATACAAGGAAATAAGAAAACAAGATAGAAAAACAAAATAGTACCTAGAATAAACAATTCCGGATTTGAAGCACTACCAAGCAACAAAATAGTACCTAGATCATCCTTAAGATAAACAAACCGGGCTTTACAAGAGATATGGGCATTATTCCTACCAAGCCAATCACTACCAAGCAACAAATCAAAAGCATCAAAGCCCAAAACATAAAAATCACCACTGAAGCAGTGATCAAAATATGTAAGTTCCACATGCTTACAAATCCAATTAAGGTTTGCGGACCCTCAATTGGATTTGAAACACATAAAGGCACAGAATCATACTCAGGAGAAAGAAGATGCTCGAACTTATCACACAAATCAACAGATATAAAATTATGGGATGCACCAGTATCAAACAGAACACGAACAGAATGCTGAAATAAAGAAAAAGAACCCTGGAGAGTACCTTGGTCATCACTAGGAGTTGGAGGAGATGGAGAAGAGGCAGAGGTGACAACAAATATACCAAAAGGCTTATCCCTCTGTTGGGCAGGGCAATCGTTCCTGAAATGGCCAGGATGGAGGCAAATGTGGCAAAGATCACGCCTAGCTGGCTGAGTGGGGGAGGAACCGAAATACCAATAATAGTAGGACAACTATTCACATAGTGTCCCTTCTGGTCACACTTAAAGCAGGTGATGGAAGAAAGGTCAACTGGCTGCCTCCAAGATGGAGCAGATGATGAAGATCCCAAACTAGGATTCTTGAGCCAATTCTTCTTCTGCTGTTGGAAACTGAGCTTCCTCTTCTTAGAATTTGCAGAAGAAGTCCGAGATGAAGGAGCACCAACTGAAAGAGGACCCTTAGAAGTAGGGTTCTCATAACGAAGAGCCATATCCATAAGCTGGGTAAAAGTGCCATGAACATGAGAAATGAGACGATTGTAGTACTCGTGACGGGCACCAACAATAAACTTCTCATTCTTCTTCAGAGGAGTGTCTATCAAACCAAGTCCGAACTTAGAAAGTTCGTTAAACTTCCTCTCGTACTCTGAAAAAGACATGCTTCCCTGCTTGAGGTCCATGAACTCCCTATAAAGCTGGGATTTCCCGGCTTCGGGCATCCACTTTGCAACGAAAGCCTCCCTGAGAAGTACGACAGATAAGCTTAGAAAATGCACGAAAAGATAGAAAAATAGAATTCAAAGAAACACAAGAAGATACCTGACTCCCACCAATCTTGGGCAGCCTCCTACAACTGCCATGCGGCTAACTGACGCTTTTGGGCATCAGTAATCTCAAGACCTGTAAATATCCTCTCGATACTTCTCAGCCATTGATGAGCCTCAATGATAAACTCAGAACCAGTGAACTTGGTTCCACCAATCTGAGTAAATTCTTTGTAAAGAACAGTGAAACGGACAGGAGCTGGGGCTGGAACTGGGGCAGCACCACAACCCTGACCTCTAGCATTTCTATGATTCATCCTGAAAATTCAAGAATGAATATTAGGACAAAGGTAGAGATAAGATAAAGATAAGACAAGATAAATTCACTTGGATGAACGTCCTAATTACAGAAATTTCTAACAAGGTGGATACGAAAGGAAAGAAGTTTAGAAAAAATTGCTTTTAAAACAAGAAAATTTTTATGTCAAAATAATCTTTGAAAAATCCTTTAAAAATCATTTTAAAATCATTTATACTTTGAAAATACGTTCTCTCACAAAGAAAGGATTTTGAAGTTGATTTCACTCATTCTAGGGTATTTCTACCCTATCTCTAATGAGTTTTTGCTCCGCAGGCTAAGGTTTGCCTAAAAACCAAAGTTCTGATACCAACTATGACAACCTATTTATTTTCCATCGTTCTAATCGACAATAATCCACACATGTCAGACTTGAATAGTACAAAATAACAGATTGTAATAAAAATTCAGAGCAAATCAAATCAAATCACAGAATCACAGACATAGAACATCAGAATATCTCGCAGCGGAAAATAAAATACCACAGTAGTTCATGAAGCTACTATCCCAAAGTCTCAAAACCAATTACAAACATCAGTCTGAAAACAGATGCAACATAAAATCCTAAATACAAAGAAGTCCTCTAATACAAAGCAGACAACAGAACAATAGAACTGAAATATAGATAACTAGATAAGCTGATAATCTCCATCAATTCTAGACCTCCAAAGAGTGGAAATCCAAATCTGTGAATAACTCAGGATGACCGGAGCGTAAATAAAACATTAACACTCGAGTCAGGACATACATACTTATGTAATTTAAACCAACTCAAGTGAACTGTAGTAAAGGTACAAGTAACTTAGAAGATGCATGGGATCGCTCATCCTCTAAGGATCCGTTAAACTATTTACTATATGGTAATATTGCGCTATTATAATAATGTCTATCAGTAAAATAAACTTACTTTAAAATAGCGTTAAGGAGTGACCCAATATTCCCCTTAACACAAATAATGCCAATAGTCTATAAAGTACCTGCATATCTCCTGATCGGGAGACTATGAGAAGATACTGCATAGGTACGACACAAATAGAAACTCATAGTAAAGGCTCGATATGGTAGGTGACACGGCACACAAGGCAATGTCAGGGTAGATATACCAATTACGATACCCGGGCTGGTGGTAGTGCAGCAGCCAAATACGCCCACCTCGGAACACATTCCCAAATAGGAGGGTGGCCACCAAACAACCACAAGTAATAGAATAGTATCGAGGAAATGCGTCCGACCAGAGGAGCTACCCTTTTGGCCCAAGACCGCTCCTGTTTCTACCACCTTATGGCAACTCAAGGGAATCAGGTCCACGTAATATACCTCAAGAACGTCGCCACCATCCTACTTCATTCTGGAATTTCAACCGCGTACACAGTTGTCAAAGTGGTTTTCGGTATGGACAGAGAGTATGTCCATATCCGATCCTGGCCTCTTTGCCAACCAATTATTATTATAACCCATGGTTATAACTTTAAAAATAATAATTTATACTTCAAAATATTATATCCTTTCAAAACCTAATCTTTATCAAAATAACGATTAAATCATTTCCAAACCATTTCAATATTTCAAAATATCATATCCTTTCAAAACTTCCCATTAAATCATTATTTGAATTCAAACAGAAATATCAAACTTAATACCCTTTTAAAATTCAAAGGTGACATTCGTTTATTTCAATTCAAATCATCTTTAAAATGATTTATTTCCCCATTAAATTCATTCATTTAAATCGTTTAAAAGTGAAGTTATTATTCTTTCAAGTCAAGTATTCAATTTCCAAAGTTTCACACCATTCTGAGCTCATTTACTAAGTCAAAACCCATAATTATTAAGATTTCAGCCTTTCGAAGCATTTAGAAAAGGCTGTTATAAGTTACACTTTAAAACATTTCTAATTCAACAAAGACAGCACTTAAAAAATGCCGTTAAAACTCAGTTTTAGTTAAATTTTTGTTCAAACAGCAAAGACAGCATTTTCAGAAATGTTGCAATAGCTCAGGTATCAAAACGAGAGTTTTAATTAATTTCAGCAATGATTGCAGCCCACTACAGCATTTACAGAAATGCTATAATAGACCTGAGTTAAGTTTTTAGCCTATTAGTTCAACTACAGCAACTACAGCATTTCAAAAATGCTATAATATCTCTTTTATTAGTCTTTTAGTTCATTTTCAGAAACCATAGCACTTCAGAATGCTATTAAAAGTGATTTCCAGATTTTATTGTATTTACAGCAATTAATAAACTTCATTTTAAACCCTTTAAACATTATAAAAATCATAATTTAACATTAAAATGTTCATCAACATATCATTTAACATATTATTTTTATAAAATAAATTTTCTTATAATTAAATCCAATTTCAACAAATTGCTTAATAAATTCATGTGTAAAAGTTTCCAATTCTTCACATTTTAAATAAACAACTTAACACTTAAATTTTCTCCATTTTTCTTCACAAATAAAATTTAACTTCTA
The DNA here is from genome assembly GCA_030765085.1 of Allium cepa. Taxonomy (NCBI): domain Eukaryota; kingdom Viridiplantae; phylum Streptophyta; class Magnoliopsida; order Asparagales; family Amaryllidaceae; genus Allium; species Allium cepa. The sequence continues at coordinate 9,371,692 of CM060937.1, forward strand.
TTTTTATTTATATAACTAAATTATTATTTAACAAAATTCCAATTTTTCCACTTAAGTTATATTTTCAAAATTCAATGTAACTATTCACTTTTCCAACATTTTTAACTTATAAAAAATTCCAGATTTCTATATTTAATATTTAGAAATCCAATTTAAATCAAATTTTCATATATGCACAATTTTAAAATTACTGAAAAATTCCAAAAATTTTTATAAAAATAACCACGGGCCTGTATATAGTTTTCTAACCTAGGTCAAGTGATACGGATATATATCATTTCAATCCGCAGTTTACAAACAAAAATCCAGGTTCTATCATTTCAAACTCGCAGTCCCAGGCCAAAATAAATAATTAAAAACCATTCAGGCCTATCATTTCAGCCCATAACGATTTTTCCCTATTCTAAAGTCCGTTCGGGTATGTATCAATTCAACCTAGAGTGATTTCTAATCTAACAAGGAACTTGCGGTGTGATAAGTAGATATAAATGAACAGTTTAACAATATACAACAATAATAGGTGATATAACATGTAATTTACAGGTTTAACATCATACATAAATGATCACAGGCAGTAATAGCATCATTTATAATTCTACACACTCAATTGTTATCACTTCACATTTGCATAAGTATATAATGTGTGAGATTTACTCACCTCTAAATGTTGGAGATTGTAATACAACTGACACAACGGAATCAAGATCAAAATGACAAGACTACGAATTTGAGTGGAGTGTTAGATCCAATGCTACAGATCTTGTCTTACAACCCAAAACAAATCAAAAAATTTAAAATTTAATACCATTTTGAAATTGATATAACTTTGGAACAAAAGGAGATTTGAATGCAACAACTTTTGCTTTGCTTTCTCTATTATTTTGCACGGCCTAGGGGTGCATATGGTCAGGTTTTGGTGAAGACATTGTTCGGTTTGGGCAAGCATGGCTCGGGTTTAAGGCATAAAAATGGTGGTGTTTATAACATGAGAAGGTGAAGGGGTTTTAGGCAATTTAGTGTGATTTTTGCCAAAACAAAGGCTCGACCATGGAGGATTGGGCTCGGCTTGGGGTGCACCATGACTGGTCAATGGCTGGAGGGGTGTGTGGTGGCCAGGTTAGTGAGGTGGTGGCATCTAGGGTGGTGGCCGTGGTGGTGGTTGAAGGAGATGAGGCAATTGGTGGTCAAATTAGCATGGTTTCAAGGGTCTAGTTGCATTTTTGTGGAGTTTTTGCACCATGGTGGGCTCGACCATGGTCAAGGCCTAGGGTGTAGGTGGTGATGATGGCAGGGAAGAGGTGTAAGGAGTGGTGGCCACGGATACGAGAGAGAGGCCGATCAAACATACATGAGAAAACAAAGAAAAATCTTATAAAAATAAGAAAAAAAGAATAAAAAGATGATGTCGTTACCATTATTTTTCTCTAGCACAAATACTAGGATTTTATTTTCATTTAAATAATAGTATTTGGCTAGTATTTAAAATAAGTAATATGGCTAAATGATAATCAAATCCTATTATTTGGCTAAATGTACTTTCTCTTCTTTCCCTATGAATCCTGGGTTTCAACTAGCTTCTCTCTAGAACAAATAGCAAGCATCTCCTCATGGTGGATACCATCTCTACAACCACATTACTGGGATCACAGAGATGTGATATGGTTGCCTTAGCAATATCAGGCCTTAATCCCCTAATAAACTTCTCATTTTTCTTGATGACAGTGTCTATAGTAGCATACCCATATTGGGACAAATCATTAAACTTAGTACCATATTCAGTTACCGATATCTCTCCCTACACTAAATCCATAAACTTTCTCTGTAACGACGACTTGGCAACCTCAGACAAAAACCTTTTCTCAAATCTCCTTCTGAAATCTGCCTAAGTAAATTCTTCCTCCGAAACTCCTACAGTAACACTATTCCACCAATGAAGCGCTGGCCCTTGCAATTGCCTAGAGGTTAGCCTCCTCTTCTGCTCATCATCGAAACCAAAATCAAAAAATATTCTCTCACAATGCAACAACCAATTAAAGTGATATATATGGTATAATGTCATGGAATTATAAATAAAGTGATACATAAAAATTATAAAAAAATAACAATAAATCATGTAGTGCTGTAAATGTGTATAAAAAATAGTCCGTTATATATATTTATTAAAGATAAAATAAAGGTCGCTAAAAATAAAAAATTCCCTCTCCCTTCAGATTCGACAAAATTTCATTTACCCTAAATCCCATGTTATTTCAATTTATTCTGAAAATGAATCTATTGATTTTCAATTCACTCCAGCTACAATCTTTACAATATCTCGACCCCATCTCCGATTCATTCTATCTACCACCAAATCAATAGTTCAGTAGTATGTAATTTTTTTAGTCCATCAACTCCTTTATTCAACTTTTCTATTTTTATTTTTGTAATAAGACTAGCAGGTTTTTTTCTACCTTTAAGAACAATATAATAATGTTTTGGACTAGTTAAATGGAAAAGTGTATGCCAAGCTAAGTAACTAAGTAGATTAATTATTTAGTTCGTTTTGTTGTTTTTATTGTTTTGATTTCTTGGAGTTAATTTTAAGCGTAGAGATTGTCATTTTCTCCTTAGTAGCTGATTTATGTTAAGTGTGGAAAAAAGAAATTTTAATTACTTGTTTTGACAATTTGTATATATTTTGACTTTTTAATTACGTAATATGTGTAAATCCATATAGGGGTGTGTTATATCTGGTAATATAGCAACGTTTCCCTTTACCAACACTAAATGTAACTGTAAGGTTTATCCACAAAATAAATGACTTTTAAGTATCCAAATTTTTTTCATTTCATTACTTATCTGCATGACTATTACAAAATCCAACAGCGCCAACATCTAATAGAGTTGTTATATATAGGAAGTAAATGAGTATCGAACCTCTTAATTTATTATTTGGCTCGAAAATAGTGCTTCTTGTTTCATAAATTACTCAAACCATGAGGGTGTATCATACCACAACTAAAATGCTTAGCTTAGTTAAAAATTCTACAAAACCAAAAGAAAAATTGACAAAAAAGTATCATATGAAGTAGTAGAACAATGATATATTTTCACCAAAGAGATTATCTAGTAGCAAACAAGGCTTATGAAAATCTATTTGTAGTGTTATAGGCAAATTAGTTTGGTAATTGATAAATTTTAAAATAAATAATTCTAAGCAAATTTGACAACAATGCGGGCCCATCTATTTTTGATGGATCCTTAATTGATATCACCTTCTTAAGTAGACGGTGACTTCCTTATACATAACAAACCAAAGTTAAAGCATAAGAATAGGATCATATTTTAATTTAAATTACAAACATTTTACTTTTCTTTGTAGATCATTGGATTGTTGATCGTTATTGTTGCAAATGCTTGGCTTGCGTTTAATTGATCAAGTCATTTTTTTATTTATTTCTGAAGGTAAAACAGAGTTTTTGCATACCAAATACTTCAAATAATTTAAAACCTAAAAATAATCAGCGAATATTTTGGTATGTTATAAAGAGGTTGGAAGAAAATGCTGCTATTAGAAACCAAACAGCTATTAAAGGAGTGAGGCCTCCAAGTCCCTTCTTTAATTCAATTTGATATTAAAAAGTCCTAGTTTAATTACATGGATGGATTGTCATTCTTTATGAAGTTAGTAGAAATAAATAACTTGTAAATCGATGAATTTGATTGATTTAGTACTTACACATGATACATACAAACATGCGAAATAAAATTTGTCATTGGCATATCTTATGCACAATGATCTTTCAAAGACATCAGTATTCCATACAATAGACTCGGTATAAAAATAATAAAATAAAAATGCAACTAGTGAGTCTCTTATGCTGAAACTAATGTGATATGCATATTTAGCTAAATGGTATTGTCCAAATTAATCCAGGTTGAACATAGTTAAATAAGCAATAGTTTATGTTAACGCTAAAATTTGAACGCTAACACCCCGGTGTATGAAGTGAGATTGTGAAAGCACCACCCGATAGCGCGGGAACAGATTATAAGCAGATAATAGCGAAAAAAAGTAAACAACGGCAATTTTATAGTGGTTCGGCTTTAGAGAGAGCCTACGTCCACTTTGAATATCTTTATTGACGATTTGATTACAAGTCGATGCAATTACACTTTGATTACAACACACTTCGAGTTACAAGTGACTTAGAACAAGTGGCCTAAACTTCAATGTCGATCCAAATCTTTGGACTCATGTTGGACATGTATGATTTCTTCGTGAAGTTCCTTGAAAGTGTTGAAGTAGTTCAGAATGCAGCAGAGTAACGGCGCTTGAAATGAATGAGCCAAAAGGTCCCTTGAATGTTGGAGGTGGCCATGTATTTATAGGCAAATTTCTGGGCTGGAATTGTTAAGTCATGAGTCGTGACCGACTCAGGATGAACCGTGACCGACTCACATATCACGAGTCAGCAAGCAGTGGTATAGATGAAATGGCATTGATCTTGTTCCTCGTATGCTTAGGTCGCCAGCGACTTATGATAGGTCGTTAGTCACCTTGAGTCGTTGGAAACCCTGAGTCGTTGGAAACCCTGAGTCGGTCTGCCCCATAAACCACTAACTAGTTAAACCACTCTGCTCCTCTAAGGCATTAACTCGTTGAGTCGTTGATCCACTGAGTCGTTACGAACCTTGAGCAGATGAGTCGGTCCAGTCCTTGAGTAGATGAGTCGGTCCAGTCCTTGAGTCGTCTCGTATGAGCCGTGAACTTCGTTGAGTCGGTAACTCAATGAGTCGGCCTGTATCATGAACCGTTAACCTCCATGAGTCGTTCCATTCCTCTAAGTTGCCTTGAGCCCTAGCTCGCCAGCCAATTGAGTCGCTACCAGTTGAGTCGGTCCTTTCCTTAAGTTGCTGAAGCCCCTTGAGTCGTAAATCCAATGAGTCGTTAAAGACCTTAAGTGGATGAGTCGGCCCAAGTTTCAACTCGTTGGCAGAACAGGGTTAACATTTGCCCCTCGAAGTACACGCCTAAGTCGTAGGTCGTGTACTTCGACTCATCTTGACTCGCATGTGCCGACTCACGTTTCACTATCCTGGTATAAAAGGCATGAATCGTCACTTTTATCTTCTTCTTCTCACACCAATCTTGTAAGTCGTTTTCTGCCATTAACATTCCTCCGAGCTTTCGAAAGCAATTCTATTCCAACTCCGTGCTAATAATCTTTGTTGCGTAAGTGAGCTTGATTCCCTTTCGATTCCTTACTGTTATTGAATTACGAATCCAGATTCCCATTTTTCTGACCCTGATGCATCTTTGTGCCATGTTCCATCACGACTCATGCTTTTTTGATCGATTTACAACTGCTATCGATTATATTATTGTTATTGTTCGCGATAACATAACAACGCGTCAGATTCGTCGCAAACTTGAAGCGATTCGAATTGACCCTTTGAGTGATTTTCTGATGGCGTGAGGTGAAGACAATGGATTATAGTGCCTTGAATTATCTGGTCTGCGAGTTTGGAAGGGATGAAATGATCCTTAACGGGTTAATGGGTTAGAGAGAAGATGACCGGTCGAGGAAATGACCTTTTTGATGACTTAGGTTTTTGGTCGTACGAGCGACTCAGCCTTTTAGATCCTCACCGCGACTCATCCTTTGAACCGTGAACGACTCAAACCATCTGCGCAAACGACTTAAGCCATAGGCCATGAACGACTCAACTCATAGGTCGTGAACGACTCAACTCATAGGTCGTGAACAACTCATCACTTGGACTATTTTTCATACCGAGTTGCTCCTTGTGGTTTGAACCTATGACCAGCTCAATTAGATGCAATCTAGGATTTGAGTCGTGGCCGACACAGGACTTGGAGAATTTCACACTGCCTTGAACTAAAAAATTTCTCTTTCTACCATGCCTTACGACTTAAAGAACTAGTGACTCGGTCTTTGACCTGAATTGCTGAAATAAACCACCTGAATATCGAATTGTCTGGACTTTAACCTGTTAAACTTTATTGCATACTTTAGTTTTGCAGATTACTTCAATTTGCTAGTATACAACCTGTTTAATACAACAATCACAGAAGATTGGGACGAATATACTGCCATTGATTGCCCACATCTAATGACAGATTAGTCAATAGAAGATAATTAATTTAAATGGATTGTGTGAATGAAGTACTTTAAACCAACGAATCCAAGTAGAGTGCTAAAGTAATGTTGAAATAGTCAACTGAAATTGACCGGTTTGCACTAACACTATACCTGAAACATTAAATTAACAAGTCCTGAAATTTAGTAATTGATCAATTGCCAACTAGCTTAACTTCAGTTATATTTACTTGTTTATCTTCATTAGCTCTGCACAACACTTCACACTTTTAGGAAACGTGCACCTTCGCATTCGAACATCCAGTTGCTTGTGTAGAATGACTTCTCAACAAGAAGAACCGATGGGCCAGGCTGAAGATGTCTTCCCAGTAGCCAACCCATTGGATAACCCTCCGGAGAGAACTTCCACAACTCTGAATCAACGGGTGTTTGACCAATTGCGCATCCAGTTTGGCATTGCCGAAGCTGATGCTTTACTGCCGGGGCCAAATGATACTGCAGATAGGCCCCCTCTCGGCTTTATTGCTGTCAATCGCCAAATGTGCTTGAGCGGTGCCATCCCACCTTTTAATGACTTCCTTCAGCAGTTCCTGCTTCGGTTATCTATCTCTCCATTCCAATTGCACCCCAACGGCCATGCCATTCTGATGGGGTTATGTGTGCTATTTAGGAGAGTTTTGGACCGATTACCGAGCTTTGGGGAAATCTGCTACCTCTGCTCATTCACGAAAATTAAAGATCATCCCTCTATCGTAGTTATAAGGAGTGCTCGAAACCGCAAAATCATCACTGATCTTCCTGAAAGCGTTCATGGATTTCTAAATCAATTTTTCTTTGTTCGTTGTCCTCCAGGATTTTATGCCATCTGGAGAGTAGGAAGTAAGATTTCCTGTCTTTATTTCTCCATTCTTGAGTTTTTCGAAATCTGAGTTGCTAAATGCTAACTTCGCTTCTTGTTTTCCTGTCTTAGCACTTCCTCCTCCCTCTAGAGATCCGTGCTATAAGCAAATTTTTGAAAGACTGAATGCCGTGGCGGCAGAAGAGAGGAGTATAAAGTTTTTGTTAAATGATGAATTTTTACATCAATATGGGCTTCTTCATTCCTCTCGCTTCACTCAACCTCATGAAGTTCCAACTGAAATTCCCGATTCTCCGATGGAAACTCCTGATGCCCCGGTCTCTACTAAAGAGCACATGCGGGGAGGAACCTCTACAGAAACATCACTAGTGAAGTGTTCAACTCCGAAGGATGCTGCGGGGCCGTCTGACAAGTCTGTATTTGCCCCAGTTATCGAAGAGGACGAACCTCCACGATCTTCCGGGAGATCTGCTAACGAAGGAGTTGAGAAAGCAAGTCCCAAAAAGCATGATGGTGATGATGTTTTTGAGGGGTTGAGCGATCTAATTGTGACTTCACAAGAACTTTTTAAAGATGATGTTTCCAAAACTATCTCTTCTGTAATCGAGGCGACATCTTCTCTACAACAAATGCCAACTCCTCCTACTCAAGTTATCACCACCTCTACTCCACAGAGTGGTCTGTAGCTTGATGCGTGTAGTTTACACATTACACAACACTTAGGATTTTCAGCACTTCTACGCACTCATCTTCTTATACTTTAAAGATTTCTAAAGCTTATTTTTTTTATTTCAGATTCTCCAATGGGGCGCAGTAGCTCATATTACGATGATTTCCAGCGCTACGGGAGGCGTAGCCAATATGATTATAGGCGTTACCTCCCCTCTTACATAGAATCCGATGAAGAAAGAGCTGCCCGAAAGGCTCAAGAGAAGAGGGCTCAAGAGGAGCGCTACGAAAGAAGGGAGAGGGAAGAGCGCCATGATTCTTCACAGAGAGGTGACGATTCCCATAAAAGAAAAACCCATGATGACAGAGGAAAAGGTCACATGGTTGAAGATTCGAGCAAGCGGGCACGACATGGTGAGAAGCACACCACTACAACTCCTGAAAAGGTTACCGCCCCTGCCTCGCTTGATATTCCTTCCGGCTCTCCCGCTCTCGGGAAGTCGGACATCCAAACTATAATTAGCAGACCCAAATTCCAAGTTGGGCCAGGTCCTGCCACTTTGCAAAGCCGATTTCCTCAGTGGTGTCTGAAGGGAGTAAGGTTTGACCTTGACTTGGTCCCCATAGACAAGTCTGCTATGTTACAAAATCTTGACGCCGTTAAACTTGACATTGAGAGGATGTCGAACTGGCAGAAACTTGTTGACGAGCTTCAGAGGGTTAATCGCGCGAACATAGAGGCCATGCTCACCAAGGAAAATGATAAAGCCGAATGGCAAAAAGTGCTCGAGCAACATGACACCGAGATGAGAAGCATTGCTTCTTACAATGAGGAGCTTGAAGCGAAAGTTGAAGAACTGAAACAAGAGCTTGTTGCTTCCTCTACATCTTATTCTCAAAAAGAAGAAGTGCTCCTCAAACAAGTGAGAGATGCCCACGCTAGCCAAAGGGATGCCGAAGACAGGCTTGAAGTGCAGAAAAGAATTAGCGAGGGCTATGTCGCTAACATTGAAGAGCTTCAGAAGAAAAACAGCTCCCAAGAGGCGGAGATTCAAATGCTTAAGCTTCAACTTTCTAAAGCTGAAATGGAGCGTGATGAGGCCGCTGCCGGCAAAATTGCAGCTGAAGATTCTCATGAGGCAACAAAAGCCAACATTAGCTCAACATTATTTGATTTCTATCTGCACAGCATTTTGGGGCGTGGCAGCCTTGCCTTTCTAGGCCCTAAGTATGAAATTACACTAGCTGAAGTTTGGGAGGCAGCACTCGATATGCTCGGTGGTAAAGGCCCTGGCTACGCTGAGTCAGCTCTTGAAGAGCATTATCTTGATGATGATGCTCGCGCCGCTCTTGCCAAGGGGAGAGAACAACTTGCAAGATTGAGAGCCGAAACAGCGGCAGGAGAATATTCAGGAAAAATCACCTCGACTACTCCAATACAACCTTCTCCTTCAGCCGAAATTGATATTATCGGTTCTAGTTCTCATTCCCCTCCTCCTACTAAAGTCACCACTGATATTACAAGCATACAAGGTGGAGATGAGGGCGGCGAGAGTGCTGAGGCACAGGCTTACGAAGTTGTCATCAGGGAACCGACTTCTGCAGGTAATTCTATTGACAATCTTGCCCGCGTAGACTGCTCATTTGTTTCTTATGAACTTGATGGGCTTTTCGACTACTTCTTGAACCTCGGCGAACCTTTATCTCCGCTTTTTGCTGACTTAAACTTTTTTCCTTCTGCAGAGAAAACGTTGGGCATTGTTCAGGGTTCTCCTCCTCCGGTTATCCCTCCTCCGTCTCTTCAGGTGGCTCCTCCTTCTGCTTCACAGCCCGGGTCACAAGAGGAGCAAATTGAGGCTCTTCATGGCTTAGATGACCCTATCGTTTCGCAAGAGCAGAAAGACGAGGGACTTGAAGGAGGCGAGATCTCTCCGGAGCGGACTCCTTCCGATGACGTAATTTTGTCCGCTCTTGTTACTCCAGGGAGTGAGTCTTCTTCGAAGAGAAGAAAGAAGCACGGAACATCGAAGAGGAGGGGGAAGAAAATCATTGCTACCGAAGAGGAACCGGAAATTGCACCAGTTGCACCTCCCTCTCCTTCTTCCCTTATGCCTTCAGACCAACCTGAAAAGCTAACCATTCGGCCGGGTAAAGGGTCTAAAGGTGGCAAGAAGAAATGAAGATTTCAGCTTTTTAGCTTCTTGTCTTTTGTATGTACTGGTCGAGAACTGTGCGGGTACCGGCCCTCGCTTTTTATTTTGAAACTTGTATCTGCAATACAATTGAATAAAATGATCCTTTATTTGTACAGACTCCTGTTTGAATTTGAGAATGCATTTATTATTCATTTTTGCACAAGTTTATTTATATGATATTGCAGCGGGCTTATGGCATGTTGTTTGAGCATTACTTTCGTCGATGTGGCTATACCATATTGTATGTAACTATACCATGTAGCCCCCATACCATAAGCTTGCTGCAATATTTTATACTTCGAGGGGACTCGCACTCTGATTTTCTGAAGAATAATTATTTCATTCTTGAAGAAATTCTTCGTAGAGTACAACTCCCTTCATATAAGTTTCTACGCTTTGTTCTTCGAAGAAATCACTTTTCTTTTGCTTATGTACACGCTTTACCAAGTGAACTCTTCTATGAGGTAAAGCGGGCCTCTGAAGGGTACTTTAACTTTCTCTATTTTTTTTGTTTTTTTTTTGAGGAAGGTTATTTTCCAGAATAGGTAAATCACTCTTCCTTTGAAAGTTAAAGTGTGCTTTTGATGAGGATTCTTTTCTTACATAGAAAGTTGTACCTCTGAGGAGGGATTTTTTCACGTTTCAACACTTGGAAGTTTTATTTCAATCTCGGTGAAACGTGTACCTCCAAAGAGTTGTGCCTTTGAAGGAAGCCTTTTCACGTTTCAAAACTTGGAAGTTTTATTTCAATCTCGGTGAAACGTGGGCTTCCGAAGAGGTCTTTCTTCTTGATTGTGTCTCCGGGAGGAGGTTTTTTTTTTTTAGAAACATAGAAAGTTGTACCTCTGAGGAGGGATTTTTCCACGTTTCAACACTTGGAAGTTTTATTTCAATCTTGGTGAAACGTGTACCTCCAAAGAGTTGTGCCTTTGAAGGAAGCCTTTTCACGTTTCAACACTTGGAAGTTTTATTTCAATCTCGGTGAAACGTGGGCTTCCGAACAGGTCTTTCTTCTTGTTTTACATTTCAACTCTGGTGAAGTGAAATTCCGAAGAGCGGTTGTAACACTTCAACTCCTGGTGAAATGGGCCTCCGAAGAGGGCTTTATTTTGTTTTACATTTCAACTCTGGTGAAGTGAAATTCCGAAGAGCGGTTGTAACACTTCAACTCCTGGTGAAATGGGCCTCCGAAGAGGGCTTTGTTTTGTTTTACATTTCAACTCTGGTGAAGTGAAATTCCGAAGAGCGGTTGTAACACTTCAACTCCTGGTGAAATGGGCCTCCGAAGAGGGCTTTATTTTGTTTTACATTTCAACTCTGGTGAAGTGAAATTCCGAAGAGCGGTTGTAACACTTCAACTCCTGGTGAAATGTGCCTCCGAAGATTGCCTGGAAGTTACTCTCTCATGGTTGGAGGGTCATGACTCCTCCAATCTTTTTTGGTTGAGTAGAGAACTTTCTTTTTTACGGCATATGCTTCGTTAGAGGTCTTTATCCTCCGAAGAGTTGTGCCTCCGAAGAGGACTTTAGTTGTTCCTTGTCCACTTGCTTATGCCTTTCCAGTGATCCTCTATTATTATTTTTTTTTTTTTTTGCTTGCACTTCCTTCTCTTACAAGTAGCCTGTTTAATCCAAAGAAGTGTACTTCATTGCTAGGCCAGTTCACGAGAACATACATAAGCTTCTTAATTGGATGTTTGTTTGTTCAAACTTCTCAATTTATTAGCTAAAGCCCGTTTTCGGCGAAATCATTGACCGTTCAATTGAAGCACTTCTTATCTAGGATTTAAGCTCGGGAATTTTGCGACTTGGAATTTGTTTGTTGAATGATAACAAGGATCACTTGGTCTTGTAATGTGCAAATTTTGTTTTCGTTGCCTGCAAAAATTTAAATCGATATTTCAGTAATACATTTAATATACTTTTCATATCGAAAATAAAGCAAACATGTAATAATAATAAGGAACACAAGATTTATAGTGGTTCGGCCAAGAATTTGGGCCTACATCCACTTTATAGTCTTTCATTATTCACTTGCATCATTTTTACAATCGCTTTCAATTACAGGAATCATACATTCATAATTCTTTCTACAATATTTCAACAAAGCTATCAAGTAAAGTATGGACGCAAGTGATTGTTGTTCCAAGCTCTTGGAATTTGATCTCCTTCGACAGTAGTGAGTTTGAATGTGCCGTCCAGAAGCTTTTGACCTATGACATATGGTCCTTCCCAATTTGGCCCAAACACACCTGTTGCTGTCATAATTCTCTTTAGGACTAGATCTCCAATTTCAAAGCTGCGTTGGCGAACTTTGGAATTGAAATGTCTGGCTATCCTTTGCTGATGAGATGCGATTCTGAGCTCAGCCTCTTCTCTTTTTTCATCAAGGAGATCTAGTGCCTCAAGCTGTAGTTTCTCATTCTCCGCTTGATTGAAATGGATTCTTCTATGTGAAGGGACCTCTGTTTCTACCGGAATCATTGCCTTTGATCCGTATGCCAATGAAAACGGAGTATGCCCAGTCGCAGTTTTGTGGGTAGTTCTGTAGGCCCATAGTGCCAGCGGTAGCTTATTGACCCAACCACCTTTTGCTCTTTCAAGTTGCTTCTTGATGGTTGACTTGATAATTTTATTTACTGCTTCCACTTGCCCGTTTGCCTGCGGATGGGCTACTGCTGAGAAGCTCTTTCGGATTTTGAATCGTTTGCAAAAGTCTTGGAATTCTTCACTTTCAAACTGAGTACCATTGTCTGTAATTATTTTTTGAGGCACACCGTATCTGCAAATGATACTTTTAGTCACAAAACTTATCATCTTTTTTGAGGTGATGGTAGCCAGTGGTTCAGCTTCTGCCCACTTAGTAAAATAATCTACAGCAACAATGGCATATTTAGTTCCAGATTTGGCGGTTGGTAGCGGTCCTATGAGGTCTATCCCCCATATTGCAAATAGCCACGGACTGACCATCTGTGTGAGTTCAGTGGAAGGAGCTCTAGGGATTTTGGCGAATCTTTGGCATCTGTCACATTTTCGGGAATAGTCTGCCGCATCTCGATTAATTTCTGGCCAAAAATATCCATATCGGAGAATCTTTTTCGCTAAAGTTTGACCACCTAAATGATCACCACATTCTCCCCCATGCACCTCAGCTAGGATTGTTTTGGACTCTTCCCTGGATACACATCGAAGTAACGGCATTGAGAATCCTCGTCTGTATAACTGGCCATCCTGGACTATATAGCGAGAGGCTTTCCTCAGTAGCTTCTTCTGTTCTTTTGAACTTTCCGGTAAAGATCCATTGAGCAGATATTCTGTTATTGGAGTCATCCATGATTCTTTCTCTTGAGACACGCTCATGATCCAATCAATATCCATCTCATCAATGCTTGGGGTCGACAGGATCTCCACTGGAGTTAACCCCAGAAATTGAGCTTCGCCTGTGCTAGAATACTTTGCGAGAGAATCTGCTTTCATGTTTTCTTCTCGAGGAATGTGACTTATCATGTAATGATCGAAATCACCCAGGAGTTCCCAAGCCTTTGACAAGTAGGCAGGCAGATTCCCCCCTTTCGCTTGGAATTCCTTTTTGACTTGGCATACAATAAGCTGAGAATCACTGAAGATCTGTAATGCTCGGATGCTTAGTTCTTTAGCAATCCTTAAGCCAGCGATAAGGGCTTCGTATTCTGCTTCATTGTTTGTTGAAGGAAATTCCAATCTTAGTGCATAGCATAATGATCGACCTTCAGGGGTCTCAAGTACAACTCCGGCTCCAGAACAGTAGTCGTTTCTTGGGCCATCGACATATAACTTCCATTGGATTGGGGAATCGTCGATCGTTTCCTCCCCACTGTTACCCTTATCTGTGAATTCTGCGATGAAATCCGCTAAAGCTTGTCCATTGATCGCTTTTCGGGGATGATAAGTGATGTCATATTGACTGAGTTCAATATTCCACTTTAGAAGACGACCCGAAGTCTCAGGACGAAACAGTACTTGCTTTAAAGGTTGATCAGTGAGGACTCTGATAGGATGAGCTTGGAAATATTGCCTTAACTTCCTAGATGCAATTAGCAGGCAATAGGCGAGTTTTTCCAACTTAGAGTAATTCATCTCTGCCCCAGTGAGTCTTTTGCTGATATAGTAAACTGGATGTTGAATCCTCTTGTCTTCTCGTATCAGCGCTGCACTTAAAGCATGAGATGATACTGCCAAGTATATAAGAAGATCCTCGCCATCGCCAGGCCTAGAAAGTATTGGAGGCCTTTCCATATGGCGAACCAATTCATCGAAGGCTTTTTGGCATTCGGGAGTCCAATCGAAGTTTTTCTTTCCTTTCTTTAGGGCGTCAAAGAATGGGATGCACTTATCTGTGGCTTTGGAAATGAACCGACTCAAGGCGGCGACTTTTCCATTGAGACTTTGCAATTCCTTCTTTGTTCTAGGAGCTTTGATTTCCTTTAAGGCGGTAATTTGAGCTGGACTAGCCTCGATTCCCCTTGCGCTCACGATGAAACCTAAAAACTTGCCGGATTCCACTCCAAATGAACATTTTAAAGGATTGAGCTTCATTCCGTATTTTCGGAGGACTGCGAACATGTCTGCTAAGTGTTCTATGTGATCCACTGCTTTCTTAGACTTTACTAACATGTCATCGACTTAGACTTCCATAGTCTTTCCCAATTGCGGTTTGAACATAGCATTAACGAGTCTTTGGTATGTTGCCCCAGCATTCTTCAGCCCGAAGGGCATAACTCTGTAGCAGTAAAGTCCAACGTCGGTGATAAAGCTCGTGTCCTCCTGATCTGGCTCATGCATCATGATCTGGTTATATCCAGAGTAAGCATCCATAAAAGATAACAATTCGTGTCCCGCTGTTCCGTCTACCAGTTGATCGATTCTGGGTAATGGGAAGCAGTCTTTGGGGCAGGCCTTGTTTAGATCTGAAAAATCGATGCATACTCTCCATTTTCCGTTGGCTTTCTTAACCAGCACTGGATTTGAAACCCAATTGGGATAGGTAGATTCTTTGATAAAATTATTTTCATGAGTCGATCAACTTCTTCTTTTAACGCTGCCGACCTTTCTGGACCTTGAGTTCTCCTTTTCTGCTTCACAGGTGTAAATTTTGGATCAATATTTAGAGCGTGTACTGCCACTTCTGGGGATATTCCGCACATACCGACATGAGTCCAAGCAAAAACATCCAAATTTGCCTTTAAAAAAGATATTAAGATATTCTGAATTGACGCATTAAGTTGTGAACCCACATTCAACATCTTGTTTGGGTCCTTTGGGTCAACAGGTACTGGTATTGTCGTTTCCACCAGTACCACTCTATTCTCCCCTGCACTGACTTTTCTAGGATCCATCTCTTTCCTTGCTCCGCTGTGCTCGCCAGTGTAGGGTCCGCCCTGTAATTGCTACAAGGCTGGTTCTTTGATGCGGACTGGGGCTGCCGCAACCTTTCCCATTTCTCTTTTTCTGGTTTCTCGTAGCTCTGTTAGATAACATTCCCGCCCCGCATTTTGATCCCCTTTTATAACTCCTACTCCATTATCTGTGGGAAATTTAATGGTGAGGCACCATGGGGCCAGAGCAACTTTGAATGCTGCGAGAGTTGGACGGCCAAGGAAAGCATTGTAAGCAGAAAATTCGTCGACAATCACAAAAGTTTGCTTGCGGACCACTTTTCTTTCTCCTTCTCCAAGTTCCACAAACAAATCAACGGTTCCTATCGGCTGTTTCAGCTCCCCAGTGAAGCCAGCGATTTTTTGCGATGAGGCTTGCACATCAGCCATAGGGATCTTCATTTGGTCGAATGTTTTCTTGAAGAGGATATTGCAGGATGCGCCACAATCAATGAGAACTCTTCTGACAATAGCTGGCCCGATACCAGCCGAGATGACTAAGGGATCCAAGGTAGGAGCTTCAATACCTGCGGAATCCCTGGCTCTGAACACAATATCATCATTGAAAGTTCTTTGTTGCTTCAGAGGCATAGCACCTTCCAAAACGAATACATCTTCCTCGGTCGGTACATGTTTCAAAGCTCGGGTATACCTTTCCATCTCACCCCAGCTTCTGCCTACTGGGTGAGGTCCTCCCGTAATGACATTGATAACACGCCTTCCGTATTCATGCCCTGTAGTCTTTTCACCTGTCCTGGGTTGATGAGCAGGAGCTCGTTGCCCCTGACTGGTCGAAGCGGGGTTGCTGCTATTCTTTTCCACAAATTGCTGCAGCTTGTTTTCCCTTATCAATTCTTCAATCAAATTTTTCAATTGGCGGCATTCGTCGGTATCATGACCAGGTTGATTATGAAAGCGACAGAACTTCCCACTTTGTACAGCTTTCCTCCCGGTTCTCAGAACAGGAGGTTTAGGGTATTCAACAGAATCTTTAGTGGCAAGGTATATATGCTCCGGTGTATCTGATAAAGGAGTATACTCTGATGGCTTGAAGGATCGAGGCTTCTTCAGATTACCCTGTTTCTTCCCATTGTTATTTTCCCTTTTTTGCCCTACAGATTCATTCTTGCGTGGAGCAACAATGTTATCTTCAGCTTTTTCCAACACTGCCTTTACCGGTATGGGGCGGCTTTCCAGGCGTATGAATTCATCTGCTTTTTTATAGAATTTTTCAAGGGAATTTGGTTCCTTCATGTTTAGCCATTTTCCAAATTCGCTCGACTTGTCGATGGCCCTCATCAGGTAGGTCAAGATCATCCGTGGTTCTGCACTGTCTACCTCGACCAGCGCTATATTAAAGCGATTCAAGGAAGTTCTGATAGTTTCACCTGGATTCTGCTCTAAACTTGACAACGACATAATATCTTTGGCTTTTGAAGCATATAGTCTGAACTGCTCCTTGAATTTCCGGGTCAAGTCCGAAAACTGATCAATAGATCGGATTGGTAGCTTGGTGAACCACAGTAGAGCCACACCTTCTAGATATACAGGAAAATATCGGCACTTTATCTCATCAGAGGCTCTGGCACCTGTCATGTGCCAATCATACTTGTATAAGAATTCGTTCGGATCGCTTGTCGCCTTGTAAGCTGGAATGGTTGGAGGGACAAACTTCCTTGGGAATTCAGCCTTTAAGATTTTCTCAGTAAATGGAGTTTTACTTGGGGCGAAACCCCATTCTTTCTCGTCTTCAACCCTCTGCATACTCTCTTTCATGATTTGTCGGACCATTCCAGAAAGATACTCCTCATCATGTCGAGTTCTAGATCCACCAACCTCAGTAAGTGTTTGTTCAAAGGGGCTAGCAGCCCTTTCAGGAGCATTCCTTTCTTCAGCATCATGAATGTTGCCGGCAAAGTTCCTTTCATTACCTGCCGGTTGACGGTTTGCCCCAAGCAAATCGTTCAACCTATTCAGAATTAGGGCATTTTGGGCACTCTGAGCCTCGAATTGTGCGTTTTGGGCATTTATCTGCTGGTTCAGCCCTAAGATTGCAGCATCCAGCTCTGCCTTTGTAACTCCGACAGCTGGAGTGGCTTGATTCGATACAGGGGAAGCGGAGGTTCCCTCTTGAGCATTTCCAGATCTTACAGATCTACTCTTTCTCCCCGGAGCCATGATTTCGGATAAACTTCTAGTCTTCAGAGAGGTTATTTCAACAAACTTTCGTGGAGCAATGATGACGATTTGCCTGAGTTCAATTCTCAGTGAAAGCACCAAAAATGTTAACGCTAAAATTTGAATGCTAACACCCCGGTGTATGAAGTGAGATTGTGAAAGCACCACCCGATAGCGCGGGAACAGATTATAAGCAGATAATAGCGAGAAAAAAGTAAACAACAGCAATTTTATAGTGGTTCCGCTTTAGAGAGAGCCTACGTCCACTTTGAATATCTTTATTGATGATTTGATTACAAGTCGATGCAATTACACTTTGATTACAACACACTTCGAGTTACAAGTGACTTAGAACAAGTGGCCTAAACTTCAATGTCGATCCAAATCTTTGGACTCATGTTGGACATGTATGATTTCTTCGTGAAGTTCCTTGAAAGTGTTGAAGTAGTTCAGAATGCAGCAGATTAACGGCGCTTGAAATGAATGAGCCAAAAGGTCCCTTGAATGTTGGAGGTGGCCATGTATTTATAGGCAAATTTCTGGGCTGGAATTGTTAAGTCATGAGTCGTGACCGACTCAGGATGAACCGTGACCGACTCACATATCACGAGTCAGCAAGCAGTGGCATAGAAGAAATGGCATTGATCTTGTTCCTCGTATGCTTAGGTCGCCAGCGACTTATGATAGGTCGTTAGTCACCTTGAGTCGTTGGAAACCCTGAGTCGTTGGAAACCCTGAGTCGGTCTGCCCCATAAACCACTAACTAGTTAAACCACTCTGCTCCTCTAAGGCATTAACTCGTTGAGTCGTTGATCCACCGAGTCGTTACGAACCTTGAGCAGATGAGTCGGTCCAGTCCTTGAGTAGATGAGTCGGTCCAGTCCTTGAGTCGTCTCGTATGAGCCGTGAACTTCGTTGAGTCGGTAACTCAATGAGTCGGCCTGTATCATGAACCGTTAACCTCCATTAGTCGTTCCATTCCTCGAAGTTGCCTTGAGCCCTAGCTCGCCAGCCAACTGAGTCGCTACCAGTTGAGTCGGTCCTTTCCTTAAGTTGCTGAAGCCCCTTGAGTCGTAAATCCAATGAGTCGTTAAAGACCTTAAGTGGATGAGTCGGCCCAAGTTTCTACTCGTTGGCAGAACAGGGTTAACAGTTTACGATAGTCAACAACAATATTTGATACACTCGAATTCACCATACAATTTGAGGCAAAACAACCATAATTATAAATGAGTTTGCTCTTCATTCTACATATTAACACATGTATTGTTTCTTACCGCCTCTCTAGTTTCCTACCATTCCTGTATGGTATGATAAGATTATAAGTTCTATATGTTATCACTATCATTATTTTTGTTCATGCTAAGGGTATTCTCTATTTTAGCATACTAGCAGAGTACTTGGATCCTTTAAGAAGAATAATGATTCAATGACTATATGAATTGTCTATTTATGGATTAGTAATTTAGATATTACACTGAATAAGGGTTATTGCATACCTACAGTAGACTGTTTGGAAAAAACCAACAACTACACTCTTTGTGGTCTTCACTTGGTTGGAGACTTGTAGTATGGATGATGACATCATCAACTGTAGTTCCTATTGTTGTCCCTATAGGTAGTTCTCATATAGAATAGAAACAAGAAATAACTGAGAAAGGTGCTACATAGCTACAAGATAGCAATGTAGGTATAACTATGGATGGTAATAATGTGGTACATATACTGTTTCAAATTACAATGAAGCAACATCTCTAGTAGATACTTTTATTAAGAGCATGAGGCAAGTAGACAAGAATTAGTTAATACTTTAAACATTGGAACACATAGTAATCCATATAGGATGCCTCAAGATGGTGTGACGGTAAAAAGCAATAAATAGATAATTAAAGAAGCCAGAGTGTCAAAATTAGAAGACGAAAATAAAATATAGGAGGTAAGGAAGATAACATAGGAATGATAATGAAAAAAAATGCAAACGGAGATAAAACTCTGAGTAGGAACATAACAATAATATAAAATCAAACTAATCAGATGATTTAGAACAAAATTGATCGACTAGATGCACAAAATTCTATTGAAGCTAAAAGTAATAGCCAAGGATACAATACTAAATAAGAAAATAATTTTGATGGTGATACAACACAATCTCCCAAGCAAGAAGAAAATGTAGAGAAAAACAAAAGGGATGATGAAGACTAATACGCAATGAATTGCTACTATTTGGTGCTTGCTCAGAATTTCTTAATAAGGCTAACGCACAAAGTGGAGCCTAATCCAGAAAAGCTTCTAAATCAGAAAATGATAAAGAAATTCAAACCCCTTTGTCGCTAAAAGTTCAAATTGATAGCTCTAGTTGGAAACTATGTAATTTAACTGCTGACCTAGATTCTATTCCCTAGCTTGATAACAAAGAAGTGGCTAAAAAGCTCACAAATAGTAGGCAATACAAACATAAGGAGAGGCATTGTCCTGAGGAATATATTAAGTGCCTCGTTTCTTTATTGAAGGGTACATAAGGTCTGTCGAATGGTCTACCAACATGATAAGGTATATTAAAATATTCACTAAAATGCATAAATCCAGAACATCATGCGTGTGCATGTGTTCTTGTTGTGTGTGTACTCCTAATAATGGTAATTCAATGAATATAAAATCAACCGCATCGTTTTGGAATTCACGAAATACCCTTTCAACATTTTATTCTTTGTCTCTTACTTCTTCTGTTTTCCTTTCTTAAAAAACCCTAGCTTTCAGAGGAATAAATTCAATTAAAGTATACATTAATCTACTATACATATTTTGTAAATGTCCTATAAAACTTGGAAGTTACTTTCGAATGTAGAAATAAATTTTAATGATTTTATAAAGCATTTTAACAACTAGGCCCATAGTTGGAACAAAACAACAATATAAATCATTTTTAAATTAATGTAAAATTATGAAATTCCATTTAGAAAATTCTTTATGAATCTTAAATTGAAATTATGAAATTCCATTTAGAAAATTCTTTATGAGTCTTAAATTGAAACTGGAACATATATTTAAAAATTCATATTTCTCAACTTTAAAAAAAATTCTATTATACGTTTCAAAATTTTGATTCTGAAAGTTATTTAAATAAACAGAATTCCAATTTTGAGATTTCTATCTACTTTATATTTGATATAAAATTTATATTTAAAATTCTGAATTTTCATTTACTTTAATGAATTTTAAATTATGATTATTTCTTGTTATTGTGCTCGACCCAAACAAAAATTTTCCAGCCTCTTCCCATCAGTTACCAGTCACGACTTGTGTGGTCGAATGGTCACCTTAGGTGAAAGCTGATGAGGTCGCAGTAGTCTACCTGTACGAGAGCATTTGGACCAATTTTTGCCCCATGTCGACTCTGCCTCTACTTTTTGATCTAATTTTGGCATTGACTTTGGATAATACAAGCACCATATATATTCAATTAAACACATATCGTAGGCAATGAGTGGATCGTTAGGCTATGAAGATTTGGCATTAAGTTTTGTACTGTAAGAGATTGTTGGAATAAAACCAAAATTTTCCACAAATAAATTTATGTCTACACATCATGGAATTGACTATGCAATTCATGGTTCACAACAAATTTTTAACTCACCTTTGTTGAAGAAGAAGACAAGAGAGCTTAAATGTAATGCAAAAAATACAAGTTCATGCTATCTCGAATGATGAAAGGCCTAAAATCAAGTCAATTTGGCGTGCAATAATATTATTAGGCAAAGAAGATGACAGACAAGCTAGATATGATTTTTGGGGATTTTGGTTTACTTTATTGGAATTCAAAAATATTATTTTTACTGAAGGAGAAAGAGACATTAAGCTTTGGAACCAAAGATGGTGAGTTGACTAAAAAGTGAGATGGAGATGGTGGAGCCGGTACATGAAAGGGCTTTTAATTGGTTTGATTTCATTTCGGCTCTGAAAATTATAAAATTAAAAATATTAAACTCTTTTTATTTTTCTTCAGTCAAAATCCAAAAAAACATTGATTTAAATTTAATTTTAAAGAAATAAATTTGAAAATAGTAATAAATCATTTTGTCAAATTCATTTAAATTTACCATACAAAATATGAATAGATATTTACTAACATGAATGCCCATGCCAATCATTATGTTAATGAAAAGGTGTTTAAATGCACAACTAAAATTCCAACGTAATTCTTCCTACTTTCTTCTGTGCTATGTCGTTGCCTATTTTCTTTTTGCGACTATAGTGTGTTATAGTCGTGTTTTTTTTTTCCTTCTATTCTCAATAAAATCTGGTAGGGGACCAGTCAACCCTACTTGCATTTCAGAAAAAAAAATCCAACTTAATTCTTCCTTTCTGAACTTTCATACAACCAAAGCCTTTTTTTCACGCCTTAGTGAGAACACATTTTCCAACATTATATCTTACATTTCGCATTTTAACCCTTAAAATTCAATTCTTCTAAATTGGCCGAAAAATATAGTTTAACTTTCAAAATATTTTCTTTCAAAATAAACTCTAACATTCTTATTTACATTTTAATTTGAAGAAATTATTTTGTTATTTTTTTTCTAAATATTTGCAAATAAACTCCTACAAAACTAAGTTTTTTCTAAATATAGGAATAATTTTAAAAATAATAAAAATTATGAATAAACAGTTAAAAAAAGTTTTCGGCTTATCACATATGAAAGTTTAGGTCTTCAAAGATATGATATGCAATCTGGTCTTAAATTAACGCAAAGAATATGCTTAATGTCCTTACATAGATATGATTTGCTATCTAATCTTACATTAGTTGAACTAGTGTGACGGCTATAAATAAGCCTACGTAGTAACGAATTGAACATACTATTCTTTATAATCGAGACATTGGTTGGCTTAAATGTTTGCATTGCACTATTCATTATTTTATTCAGCATTTCACTGTGTGTTGTGTTTCTAATCACAATGAAAGGAATGTTTCATATAGTACGTGTGTGTTTTATATAAGGATCTTGTTTAAATCCTCTCTAAAATTACATATATATTTTATTTGTTTTGCAGATTTGGTTAGAAAGAAATGAGAACACGCCAAGGGAAGTTTAAAGGAGCATAAATCCTCCAATTCGCATACTTAAAAAGGAGAGTTTACTTTTTCATTGATGGAGATTTAAATGAAAATAAAATCCTAGTATTTGGCTAAATGTATGTTCGGTAATATGATGAATGCATGAATAAAATAAGTATTTGGCTAAATGTACTTTCTAGAGTACATTTAAATTCTAATTTCTTGCTACTATCTACTATTAGCAAAAGAATGAGAAAATCGACCATTTAGAACTTGTGATGTAAATTTTAAATGCCCTCGAACATATGATATATATGGTATAGTGTCATGGAATTATAATTAAAGTGATATGTAAAAATTATTAAAGTAAAAAAAACAACAATAAATCGTGTTGTGCTATGAATGTGCATAAGAAATGTAACAACTCAATATTTTTACTTGCATTAAGAAATGTAACAACCCAATCCACATCACAAGTTCTAAATATTTTTTACTTTAATAATTTTTCTCTAGCGGTGAAGAATGATGAGGAAGATGTTTCTTTGCGTGAAAGACAAATGAAAATTCACGGCTAAGAAACAAAATGCACCGCCAAAACAAAAAGTAAATGAGGAGTTAAAGAAAATGAAAAGTCTAGAAATGAAAAGCCAGAGGAAAAGGAAGAGTTTTGTCTCTTTAATTTACCATTTCTTTTTAAAACAAAATGCATGGCCAAAACAAAAAGTAAACGAGGATTTTTAAAATCTACGGCCAAACCAAAATTTAATAATTTTTACATACCACTTTAATTATATTTCCATGATACTATACCATATATATCATATGTTCAAGTGCATTTAAAATCTACATCACAAGTTCTAAATGGTCGATTTTCTCATTCTTTTGCTAATAGTAGATAGTAGCAAGAAATTAGAAAATACTTATTTTATTCATGCATTCATCATTTTACCGAACATACATTTAGCCAAATACTAGGATTTGATTTTCATTTAAATCTCCTTCAATGAAAAAGTAAACTCTCCTTTTCAAGTACGCGAATTGGAGGCTTTATGCTCCTTTAAACATCCCTTGGCATGTTCTCATTTCTTTCTAACCAAATCTGCAAAAGAAATAAAATATGTATGTAATTTTGGAGAGGATTTAAACAAGATCCTTATATAAAACAAACACACGCACTATATGGAACATTCCTCTCATTGTGATTAGAAACACAACACACAATGAAATGCTGAATAAAATAATGAATAATACAATGAAAACATTTAAGCCAACCAATGTCTCGATTATAATGAATAGTATGTTCAATTCGTTACTATGTAAGCTTATTTATAGCCGTCACACTAGTTCAATTAATGTAAGATTAGATTGCAAATCATATCTACGTAAGGACGTCAAGCATATTCGTTGCGTTAATTTAAGACCAGATTGCATATCATATCTTTGAAGACCTAAACTTTCATATGTGATAAGCCGAAAACTTTTTTAACTGTTTATTCATAATTTTTCTTATTTTCAAAATTATTCCTATGTTTAGAAAAAACTTAGTTTTGTAGGAGTTTATTTGCAAATATTTAGAAAAAAAATAACAAAATAATTTCTTCAAATTAAAATGCAAATAAGAATGTTAGAGTTTATTTTTTGAAAGAAAATATTTTGAAAGTTAAACTTTATTTTTCGGCCAATTTAGAAGAATTGAATTTTAAGGGTTAAAATGCTAAATGTAAGATACAATGTTGGAAAATGTGTTCTCACTAAGGCTTGAAAAAAAGGCTTTGGTTGTATGAAAGTTCAGAAAGGAAGAATTAAGTTGGATTTTTTTTGAAATGCAAGTGGGGTTGACTGGTCCCCTACCAGATTTTATTGAGAATAGAAGGAAAAAAAAACACGACTACAACACACTATAGTCACAAAAAGAAAACAGGCAACAACATAGCACAGAAGAAAGTAGGAAGAATTAAGTTGGAATTTTAGTTGTGCATTTAAACACCTTTTCATTAACATAATAATTGGCATGGGCATTCATGTTAGTAAATATCTATTCATATTTTGTATGGTAAATTTAAATGAATTTGGCAAAACGATTTATTACTATTTTCAAATTTATTTCTTGAAAATTAAATTTAAATCAATGTTTTTTTGGATTTTGACTGAAGAAAAATAAAATGTGTTTAATATTTTTAAATTTTATAATTTTCAGAGCCGAAATGAAATCAAACCAATTAAAAGCCCTTTCATGTACCGCTCCACCATCTCCATCTCACTCTTTAGTCAAGTAGCCATCTTTGGTTCCAAAGCTTAATGTCTCTTTCTCCTTCAGTGAAAGTAATATTTTTGAATTCGAATAAAGTAAACCAAAATCCCCAAAAATCATATCTTGCTTCTTTGTCATCTTCTTTGCCTAATAATATTATTGCACGCCAAATTGACTCGATTTTAGGCCTTTCGTCATTCGAGATAGCATAAACTTGTATTTTTTGCATTACATTTAAGTTCTCTTGTCTTCTTCTTCAACAAAGGTGAGTTAAAACTTTTTTGTGAACCATGAATTGCATAGTCAATTCCGTGATGTGTAGAAATAAATTTATTTGTGGAAAATTTTGGTTTTATTCCAACAATCTCTTACAGTACAAAACTTAATGCCAAATCTTCATAGTCCAACGATCCACTCATTGCCTACGATATGTGTTTAATTGAATATATATGGTGCTTGTATTATCCAAAGTCAATGACAAAATTAGATCAAAAAGGAGAGACAGAGTCGACATGGGGCAAAATTGCTCCAAATGCTCTCGTACAGGTTGACTGCTGCGACCTCATCAGTTTTCACCTAAGGTGACCAGTAGACCACACAAGTCGTGACTGGTAACTGATGGGAAGAGGCTGGAGAAATTTTTTTTAGGTCGAGCTCAATAACAAAAAATAATCATAATTTAAAATTCATTAAATTAAATGAAAAGCCGGAATTTTAAATATAAAATTTCAGATATAAAGTAGATAGAAATCTCAAAATTGGAATTCTGTTTATTTAAATAACTTTCAGAATCAAAATTTTGAAACGTATAATAGAATTTTATAAAAAAATTGAGAAATATGAATTTTTAAATATAAATTCAAGTTTCAATTTAAGACTCATAAAGAATTTACTAAATGGAATTTCATAATTTCAATTTAAGATTCATAAAGAATTTTCCAAATGGAATTTCATAATTTTACATTAATTTAAAAATGATTTATATTGTTGTTTTGTTCCAACTATGGGCCTAGTTGTTAAAATGCTTTATAAAATCATTAAAATTTATTTCTACATTCGAAAGTAACTTCCAAGTTTTATAGGACAATTACAAAATATGTATAGTAGATTAATGTATACTTTAATTGAATTTATTCCTCTGAAAGCTAGAATTTTTTTGGAAAGGAAAACAAAAGAAGTAAGAAACAGAGAATAAAATGTTAAAAGGGTATTTCATGAATTCCAAAACGATGCGGTTGATTTTATATTCATTGAATTACCATTATTAGGAGTGCACACACAACAAGAACACATGCACACGCATGATGTTCTGGATTTATGCATTTTAGTGAATATTTATATATACCTTATCATGTTGGTAGACCATTCGACGGACCTTACGTACCCTTCAAGTAAAGAAACGAGGCACTTAATATATTCCTCAGGACAATGCCTCTTATGTTTGTATTGCCTAGTATTTGTGAGCTTTTTAGCCACTTCTTTGTTATCAAGCTAGGGAATATAATCTAGGTCAGCAGTTACATTACATAGTTTCCAACTGGAGCTATCAATTTGAACTTTTGGCGACAAAAATGTTTGAATTTCTTTCTCATTTTCTGATTTAGAAGGTTTTCTGGATTAGGCTCCACTTTGTGCATTAGCCTTATTAAGAAATTCTGAGCAAGCACCAAATAGTAGCAATTCATTGCGTATTAATCTTCATCATCTCTTATGTTTTTCTCTACATTTTCTTCTCGCATGGGAGATTGTGTTGTATCATCATCAAATTTATTTTCTTATTTAGTATTGTATCCTTGGCTATTACTTTTAGCTTCGATAGAATTTTATGCATCTAGTCGATCAATTTTGTTCTATATCATCTGATTAGTTAGGTTTTATATTATCGTTATGTTCCTACTCAGAGATTTTATCTCCAGTTGCATTTTTTTTCATTATCATTACTATGTTATCTTCTTTACCTCCTATATTCTTATTTTCATCTTCTAATTTTGACACTCTGGCTTCTTTAATTATCTATTTATTGCTTTTTACCGTCACACCATCTTTAGGCATCCTATATGGATTACTATGTTCTCCAATGTTTAAAGTATTAACTAATTCTTGTCTACTTGCCTCATGCTCTTAGTAAAAGTATCTACTAGAGATGTTGCTTCAGTGTAATTTGAAACAGTATATGTACCACATTATTACCATCCATAGGTATACCTACATTGCTATCTTGTAGCTGTGTAGCACCTTTCTCAGTTATTTCTTATTTCCATTCTATATTAGAACTATCTATAAGGACAACAATAGGAACTACAGTTGATGATGTCATCATCCATACTACAAGTCTCCTACCAAGTGAAGACCACCAAGAGTCTAGTTGTTGGTTTTTTTCCAAACAGTCTACTGTGGGTATGCAATAACCCTTATTCAGTGTAATATCTAAATTACTAATCCACAAATAGACAATTCATATAGTCCTTGAATCATTATTTCTTCTTAAAGGATCAAAGTACTCTGCTAGTATGCTAAAATAGAGAATATCCCTTAGCATGAACAAAAATAATGATAGTGATAAGATATAGAACTTATAATCTTATCATACCATACAGGAACGATAGGAAACTAGAGAGGCAGTAAGAAACAATACATGTGTTAATATGTAGAATGAAGAGCAAACTCATTTATAATTATGGTTGTTTTGCCTCAAATTGTATGGGGAATTCGAGTGTATCAAATATTGTTGTTGACTATCGTAAACTATTGCTTATTTAACTATGTTCAACCTGGATTAGTTTGGACAATACCATTTAGCTAAATATGCACATCACATTAGTTTCAACATAAGAGACTCACTAGTTGCATTTTTATTTTATTATTTTAATGTCGAGTCTGTTGTAAGGAATATTGATGTCTTTGAAAGATCATTGTGCATAAGATATGCCAATGACAAATTTTATTTCGCATGTTTGTATGTATCATGTGTAAGTACTAAATCAATCAAATTCATCGATTTACTAGTTATTTATTTCTACTAATTTCATAAAGAATGGCACTCCATCCATGTAATTAAACTAGGACTTTTTCAATATCAAATTGAATTAAAGAAGGGACTTGGAGGCCTCACTCCTTTAATAGCTGTTTGGTTTCTCATAGCAACATTTTCTTCCAAACTCTTCATAACATACCAAAATATTCGCTGATTATTTTTAGGTTTTAAATTATTTAAAGTATTTGGTATGCAAAAACTCCGTTTTACCTTCAAAAATAAATAAATAAATGACTTGATCAATTAAACGCAAGCCAAGCATTTGCAACAATAACGATCAACAATCCAATGATCTACAAATGAAAGTAAAATGTTTGTAATTTAAATTAAAATATGATCCTATTCTTATGCTTTAACTTTGGTTTGTTTCTATAAGGAAGTCCCCATCTACTTAAGAAGGTGATATCAATTAAGGATCCATCAAAAATAGATGGGCCCGCATTGTTGTCAAATTTGTTTGGAACTATTTATTTTAAAATTTATAAATTACCAAACTAATTTGCCTATAACACTACAAACAGATTTTCATAAGCCTTGTTTGCCACTAGATAATCTCTTTGGTGAAAATATATCATCGTTCTAGTGCTTCATATGATACTTTATTGTCAATTTTTCTTTTGGTTTTGTAGAATTTTTAACTAAGCTAAGCATTTTAGTTGTGGTATGATACACCCTCATGGTTTGAGTAATTTATGAAACAAGAAGCACTATTTTCGAGCCAAATAATAAATTAAGAGGTTCGATACTTATTTACTTCCTATATATAACAACTCTATTAGATGATGGCGCCGTTGGCTTTTGTAATAGTCATGCAGATAAGTAATGAAATGAAAAAGAATTTGGATACTTAAAAGTCATTTATTTTGTGGATAAACCTTACAGTCACATTTAGTGTTGGTAAAGGGATACGTTTCTATATTACCAGATATAGCACACCCTTATATGGATTTACAAATATTATGTAATTAAAAAGTCAAAATATATACAAATTGTCAAAACAAGTAATTAAATTTTCTTTTTTTCCACACTTAACATAAATCGGCTACTAAGGAGAAAATGACAATCTCTACGCTTAAAATTAACTCCAAGAAATCAAAACAATAAAAACAAAAAAACGAACTAAATAATTAATCTACTTAGTTACTTAGCTTGGCATACACTTTTCCATTTAACAAGTCCAAAACATTATTATATTGTTCTTAAATGTAGAAAAGAACCTGCTAGTCTTATTACAAAAATAAAAATAGAAAAGTTGAATAAAGGAGTTGATGGAGTAAAAAAATTATATACTACTGAACTATTGATTTGGTGGTAGATAGAATGAATCGGAGATAGGGTCGAGATATGGTAAAGATTGTAGCTGGAGTGAATTGAAAATCAATAGATTCATTTTCAGAATAAATTAAAATAACATGGGATTTAGGGTAAATGAAATTTGGTCGAATCTGAAGGGAGAGGGAATTTTTTATTTTTAGCGACCTTTATTTTATCTTTCATAAATATATATAACGGACTATTTTTTATACACATTCACAGCACTACACGACTTATTATTATTTTTTTATAATTTTTGTGTATCGCTTTATTTATAATTCCATGACACTATACCATATATATAAATTTAATTGGTTGTTGCATTGTGAGAGAATATTTTTTGATTTTGGTTTAGATGATGACCAGAAGAGGAGGCTGACCTCTAGGCAGTTGCAAGGGCCAGCGCTTCATTGGTGGAATAGTGTTACTGTAAGAGTTCCGGAGGAAGAATTTAGGCAGATTTCAGAAGGAGATTTGAGTAAAGGTTTTTGTCTGAGGTTGCCAAGTCGGCATTACGGACAAAGTTTATGGATTTAGTGCAGGGAGAGATATCAGTAATTGAATATGGTACTAAGTTCAATGAGTTGTCCCAATATGGGTATGCTACTATAGATATTGCCATCAAGAAAAATGATAAGTTTATTAGGGGATTAAGGCCTGATATTGCTAAGGCAACAGTATCTCATCTTTGTGATCCCAGTAATGTGGCTGTGGAGATAGATATCCACCATGAGGATATGCTTGCTATTTGTTCTAGAGAGAAGCCAGTTGAAACCCAGGATTCATAGGGAAAGAAGAGAAAGTTCTTTAAGAAGAAGGGAGCCCTGACGGGTGATGCTGCCAAGAAGGCATACGCTGATTTAGTCTGCTTCAAATGTGACAAGAAGGGTCATTATGCACATAATTGCCGGTCAGGAAAAGGTAAGAAGTCTTTAGATAAGAAAAGTGTGAAGTGGTTCAACTATGATTAAGTTGGGCATTACAAGAACTAGTGTCCGGAACTAGTTACAGTGGACAAAGGGGAAAGTCTTTGTATTGGACCATTGTCAGCTAGGTCAAATGCAGTTGATAAAGGGAAGAATGTGGTGTAAGGTACAATTTTGATTCAGAGTATAAATATTAGGGTAGTTGATATCGGTGCATCACACTCATTTATATCTCAGTGTTTGGCTGATAGGTTAAGCTTCAAACCCACTTGACTAATTACTTCATTAAGAGTTGCGAATCCAATACGAGGGTATGAAACTCTAAGGTAGAGACGTGGCCAGTTAGAACTTGATTTGTTAGGTCATAAGTTTGCATGCAGTTTGTATGTTTTTGATTTTGTAGATCTCGAGATATTTTTGGGAATGGATTAGTTGGGTGAGTCCGAAGCTAGGATATTTTGTCAGGATAGGGAGATATCACTAAGACACCTTGGTTGTCATAACTGAATCATATTCTAAGTGGATAATTCTGACCGGAGTGTTTGTGCTATGTAAATGGGAGAAGAGTTAAGTCAAGTTCTAGTAGTAAGAGAGTTTGCAGACATCTTTAAGCCGATTAAAGGATTACCATCGAACGAGCTGTTGAATTTTGAATAGATCTTGTGCCAGGAGCAGAACTTGTGAGTAGACCACCTAGCAAGATGACACCAACTGAGATGAAGGAATTGAAGGTACAACTAGTGGATTTTTAAAGGATGAAATTTTATTAGACCAAGTAGTTTGCCTTGTCGAGCAGTCGAGGTGTTCGTGAATAAACTATATGGGTCATTGAGGATGTGCATTGACTATCGTAAGTTGAATGAGAGGATGATTAAGAATAAGTATCTGTTGCTATGAATAGATAATCTATTTGATCGGCTGTGTGGAGCCAGCGTGTTTTCCCAATAGGATTTGGTGATAGGTTTCCATTAGTTAAGAGTGGCAGAGGAAAGTATTCATTTAACAGGATTTCAGACTAGGTATGGTTCGTATGAATGGTTAGTGATGCCATTCAGGTTAACTAATGCACCTGCTTTCTTTGTGGATTTGATGAACCTTAGGGGACACTCAAACAACCTTAGGCAATAATCTAAAATCGTGCTGAAGCAGCCCTACTTTGTGCGGTTTAGTGGACTAACTATCGATCGATTGTTGGAGAAGATGGTGGATTTGGAATGGCATAGGATCTGGAATCGTTTCTTTTTTGTAATGAGAAAGAAATGAAAGTTAGGGTTTTTTTATTTTGAGAAGGCAAACAGAAGATGCAAGAAACAAAGAAAAAAAATGTAGAAAGGGTATTTCGTGAATTCCAAAATGACACGGTTGGTTTTATATTCATTGAATTACCACTATTAGGAGTACGCACACAACAGGCATGCATGCACGCGCTTGATGTTCCTAATTTATGCATTTTAGTGATATTTAAATATACCTTATCTAGTTGGCATGCCATTCGATGGACCTTATGTAACCTTCAAGTAAAGAAACAAGGCATTTAATATATTCCTCTGGACAACGCCTCTCCCTATGTTCGTATTGCTTAGTATTTGTAAGCTTTTTATTTACTTCATTGTTCTCAAGGTAAGGAATTGAATTTGGGCCAGCATATACATTACATAGTTTCCAACTTGAGCTACCAATTTGAACCTTTCGCAACAAAGATGTTTGAACTTCTTTCTCACTTTTTGATTTAGAAGCTTTTATGGATTAGGCTCCACTTTGCCCATTAGCCTCAATAAGTAACTCTGAGCAAGCACTAAACAGTCGCAATTCATTGCATATTAATCTTTATCGTCGTTTTTGTTTTTCTATACGTTTTCTTCCTGCACAAGAGCTTGTGTTATATCACCAACTAATTTATTTTCTAGTTTAGCATTGTATCCTTGGCCATTACTATCAGCTTCAATGGAATTTTGTGCATCTAGTTGATTATATTTGTTCTATACCATCAATTGGTCAGACTTTATATTATCATATTGTTCCTGCTCAGAGATTTTATTTTCATTTGCATCATTTTTCGTTATCATTCCTTTGTTGTCTTCTTTACTTCTTGTATTCTTATTTTCATCTTCTAACTTTGATACTCTAGTTTATTTAATTATATGTTTATCACTTTTTACCGTTACACCACCTTCAGGTATCCTATTTGGATCACCATATGTTCCAATGTCTGGAGAACCGATTCTTGTCTACTTTCCTCGCTTTCTTAGTAAAATTATCTACTAGAGATGTTACTTTCATAGTGTTGTTTAGAACAGTATATGTACCACATTTATTCCCATCAATAGTTATGCCTCCATTGCTATCTTGGAATTGTGTAGCATCTTTCTTAGATTTTTTTGTTTCTATTCTGTATTAGAACTGTCTATAGGGACATCAACAGGAACTACTGTTGATGATGTCATCATCCATACTCCGTCTCCAATCTAGTGAAGTCCACCAATGGTCTAGTCGTTGGTTTGTTCCCAAATAGTCTACTGTGGGTGCGCAATAACCCTTATTCGGTGTAATATCTGAATTACAATTCTGCAACTAAATAATTCATATACTCCTTGAATCATTAATTCCTTCTTAAAGGGCCGAAGTACTTCATTAGTATGCTAAAACAGAGAATATCCCTTAGCATGAACAAATATAATGATAGTGATAATAAATAGGAACTTATAATCTTGTAATACCATATAATAATGGTCGAAAATCAGGGAGGCACTTAGAAATAATGCAGGTGTCAATATGTTGAATAAAGAACAAACTCATTTATAATTATGGTTGTTTTCCTTCATTTGTTTGATGAATTCTAGTGTGTCAAATATTGTTGTTGACTATCAAAAACTATTGCATGTTTAACTATGTTCAGTTTGGACTAGTTTGTATGATACCATTCAACTAAATGTGCATATCACATTAATCTCAACATGAGAAACTCGCTAATTACATTTATATTTTTTATTTTAATACCGAGTCTACTGTAATGAATATTGATGTCTTTGATAGGTCATTGTGCATAAGATATAACAATGACAAATTTTCTTTCTCATTTTTATGTGTATCATATGTATGTACTAAATCGATAAAATTCACCGATTTAATAATTATCTATTAATACTGATTTCACAAAGAATGGAACTTCATCTATGTAATTAAACTAATACTTTTTTAGTATCAAATTGAATTGAAGAAGGGACCTGAAGGCCTCACTCCTTTAATGGAAGTTTTCTTTCTCACCACAGCCTTTTCTTCCAACCTCTTAATAATATACCAAAATATTCACTAATAATTTTTTTATTTTAACTTATTTTAAGTCTTTGCTATGCAAAAATTCTGTTTTAACTTCAGTAAATAATAATAAAAAATTAACCTTGATCAATTAATCGCAAGCCAAGCATTTGCAACAATAATGATCAGAAATCCAATGATCTGCAAATAAAAGTAAAATGTTGGTAATTTAAATTAAAATATGATCCTATTCTTATGCTATGACTTTAGTGTGTTATATATAAGGAAGTCTCCATCTACGTAAGAAAAGTGACATCAATTAAGGATCTACCAGAAATTGATGGGCCTACATTGTTGTCAAATTTTCATGGAAGAATTTATTTTAAAATTTATCGATTACCTAATGAATTTGCCTATAACAATACAAATAGATTTCCATAAGCCTTAAGTTGCTACCAGATAATCTCTTTAAGGAAATTATATCATTGTGATACTACTTCATATAATATTTTATTGTCAATTTTTCTTTTGGTTTGTAGAATTTTTAACTAGGCATTTTAGTTGTGAGATGATACAGCATAATGGGTCGAGTAATTTATTAAACAATAAACACTATTTTTGAGCCAAACAATTAATTTAAGAGATTCGGTACTCGTTACTTATTATATATAACAACTCTATTAATTATTAGCACCGTTAGCTTTTGTAATAATCATGCAGATAACTAATGAAATGAAAAAGAAGTTTGACACTTAAAAGTGATTTAGTTTATGGATAAATCTTAGAAATACATGTAGTGTTGGTAAAGGGAAAAGTTGCTATATTACCAGATACAGTACACCACTATTTGGATTTACACATATTAAGTAATTAAAAAGTTAGAATATATACAAATTGTCAAAAAAAAGTATTTAAATTTTCTTATTTTTTTCCACATTTGACATAAATCGCATACTAAGGAGAAAATGACCATATCCACACTTAAAAATAACTCCAAGAAATCAAAAAAAATAAAAACAATGTAATGAAGCAAATAATTAATCTACTTAGTTAGTTAGTATGGCTTACACTTTTTCCTTTTAACTAATCCGAAACAATATTGTATTACTCTTAAATGTACAAAAAACCACTAGTCATATTACAAAAAACAAAAAAAGAAAGGTTGAATAAACTAATTAAAGGAGTAAAAGAAATACCTACTACCGAACTATTGATTTGGTGGTATGTTGACTGAATCAGAGATGAGCTTTAGATATGGTCAACATTGTTGCTGGAGTGAATTGAAAACCGATGGATTGATTTGTATAATGATTTGAAATAACATTGAATTTAGGTTAAGCGATATTGGGACAAATCTGAAGGGAGAGGGAAATTTTATATTTGGCACCCTTTATTTTTAACTTTGTTAAATATAACGGACATTTTTTACACACATTCATCACATATCGCAATTTACTGTTATTTTTTTCTTTAATAATTTTTATATATCATTTTAGTTATAATTCCATGACACTATACCATATATATCATACATTCTTGTGCATTTAATCTGCACATCACAGGTTATAAATGACCAATTTTCTCATTTAAAAAAAAAAGATAGTAGCAAGAAATTAGAAAACCCTCATTTTACTCATGCATTCATCATATTACCGAACATGCATTTAACTAAATACTAAGATTCGATCTTAATTTTAATCTTCTTCAACGGAAAAGTAAACTCTCATTTGCAAGTATGCGAATTGGAGGCTTTTTGCTTCTTTAAACATCCATTGGTATGTTTCCATTACTTTATAACCAGATTCGCAACAAAAACAAAATATATATGTAAGTTTGGAGAGGAATTAAATATGAGCCTTATTTAAAATACAAACACACACTCTATATCGAACATACCTATTATTATGATTAGAAACAAAACACACAGTGAGATGCTGAGTAAAATAACGATTAGTATGACACAAATATTTAGGCCAACTAACGTCTCCATTATAAGGGATAATATGTTCAATTCTTTACCAAGTAGGCTTATTTATAGCCGTCACACTAGTTCAATTAATGTAAGATTAGATAGCAAATCATATCTATATAACTACTTCGAGCATCTTCGTTGTGTGAATTTAAGACCAATTTGCATATCATATCTTTGAAGACCTAAACTTTCATCCATGATAAGCCATAAACTTTTTTTAACTATTTATTTATAAATTTTCTTATTTTTAAAATTACCCCTATATTTAGAAATAACTTACTTTTATAGGAGTTTGTTTGCAAATATTTGAAAAAAACACAAATTAATTTCTTAAAATGATTTTAAAATGTAAATAAGAATATTGGAGTTTAATTTTGAAAGAAAATGTTTTGAAAGTTGAACTTTATTTTTGGAAAATTTTGGAGAATTGAATTTTAAGGGTTACAATGCAAAATAAAAGGTATAATGTTCGAAAAAGCATTCTCATTAAGATTTGAAAAAAAGGATTTGGTAGTATTAATGTTTTGGAGGAAGAAATTAAGTTAGAATTTTAGTTGTGCATTTAAACACCTTTCCGTTAAACTAAAGATTGAAATATGCTTTCATGTAAATGAATATCTATTCACATTTTGTATGGTAAATTTAAATGAATCTGACAAAATGATTTATTACTATTTTCAAATTTATTTCTTAAAAGTTAAATTTAAGTCAATGTTGTATTAAGATTTTGACTGATGGAAAAAAATGAGTTTAAATTTTTATAATAATATAATTTTCAAAGCCAAAATTAAATCAAACTAATCAAAAGCCCTTTCATGGACCAGCTCCACCATCTGCATCTCACTTTATACCCAACTCACCATCTTTGTTTCCAAAGCCTTAATGCCTCTTTCTCCATTAGTAAAAAGTATATTTCTGAATTCCAATAAACTAAAACAAGATTTCAAAAATCATATCTAGCTTCTTCGTATCTTCTGTGCCAAATAAAACTATTGCATGCCAAATTGACTCGTATTTACGCCTTTTGTGATTGATTTTAGCCCGAACTTATTTTTATACCATTGCATTTACGCTCTCTTGTTGTCTTCTTCAACAACAGTAAGTTAAACCTTTACTATTAACCACGAATTGCATAGTTAATTCTGGAAAAGGTATATCTGCCATTTATAGGATGTGTGGAAACAAATTTATCTCTGGAAAATTTTGGTTTTATGCTAATAATCTCTTATAGAACAAAATTTAATGCCCCTCTAGATCTAACGATTCATTCATTCCCTATGATATGTGTTTGATTGAATATGTGTGGTTCTTGAATTATCCAGTGTTAATGCCGAAATTGGACCAGAAAGGAGAGACAGAGTATATATGGTAGTTTGGAGCCAAATGCTCTTGTATGAGTTGACTGTCAAGACCTCATCAGTTTTCACCGAAGGTGAATCGTCGACCGCTCAGGTCATGACTGGTTGACTATAGGGAAGAGGCTGGAGAAATTTTTTCTAAGCCAATAAAAATATTTTAAAAATTCATTAAAATAAATCGAAGAGTCGGAATTTTGAATATAAATTTTATTTCAGGTACAAACTAGATAAAAAAATCAAATTTGAATTCTGTTTTATTTAAATAACTTTCAGATTCAAATTTCGAAACATTTAGTAGAATTTTTTAGAAAAGTTGAGAAATTGGAATTTTCAAATATAAATTCAAGTTTGAATTTAAGATTCATAAAGACTTTTCTAAATGGAATTTCGTAATTTTACATTAATTTTAAACATGATTTATATTGTTGTTTAGTTCCAATTATGGGCATAATTGTTAAAATGCTTTATAAAATCATTAAAATTTATTCCTACAGTCGAAAGTAATATCCAAGTGTCGTGGGACATTTTACAAAATATGTACGGTTGCTTACACTGTTTATTTCATTTAAATTTATTCCTTTAAAGGTTAGGGTTCTTTTGTTTTGGGAAGGCAAGTAGAAGCAGCAAGAAATGGAGAACAAATTATAGAAAGGGTATTTGTCGAATTCCAAAATGATGTGGTTGATTTTATATTCATTGAATTACCATTATTAAGAGTACACACACAACATGAACGCATGCACGCGCTTGCTATTCCTGATTTATGCGTTTCAGTGATATTTAAATGTACCTTATCCTATTGGTAATTAGTTTCAGCTTCAATAGAATGATAATATAAAATACGACCAATCGAATGACATATAACAAATCTGATCAACCAGATGCACAAAATTAAATCAAACCAATCAAAAGCCCTCTCATGGACAAGCACCACCATCTCTAACTTAATTTATAGCCAACCCACCATCTTTAGTTCCAAAGCCTTAATGCTACTTTCTCCATTTGTAAAAATATTATTTTTGAATTTTAATAAACTAAAGCAAAATAGCCAAAAATCATATAAAGCTTCTATGTCATCTTCTTTTGCCTAATAAAACTATCACACGCCAAATTAACTCAAGTTTAGGCCTTTTATGATCCAGATAGACCGAAGTTGTGCTTTTAGCATTACATTTAATATCTCTTGTTTTATTCTTCGATAATGGTGACTTAAACCTTTATTATGAACCACGAATTGCATAGTTACTTCTGTAAATAGTATGTCTACCTTTTACAGGTTGTGTAGAAACAAATTTATTTGTGGGAAATTTTAGTTTTACGTTAACTATCTCTTACAATAAAAAATTAATGCCAAATCCTCTTGGTCTAACAATTTATTCATTGCCCATGATATGTGTTTGATTGAATATGTATGGCGCTTGAATTATCCAGAGTCAATACCGAAATTGGATAAGAAACGAGAGAAAGAGTCGACATGAGAGTTCGGAGCAAAATTGCTCCAAATGCACTTGCATAAGATGATTGCCGGACCTCATAAGATTTCACCCAAGGTAACTAGTCGACCACTCAGGTTATGACCGGTTGACTATTGGGAAGAGGCTGGGGAAATTTGTTTGGGGCGAACCCAACAACAAAAAACAAAAATATTTTAAAAATTCATTATAGTAAATCGAAAAGTCAAAATTTTAAATATAAATTTTATTTCAAATATAAAATAGATAAAAATCCCAAATTGAAATTATATTTTATTTAAATAACTTTCAGATTCAAATTTTGTAAAATATATTAGAGTTTTTTTTGAAAAGTTGAGAAATAGGAATTTTCGAATATACAATTTTGAATT
The DNA here is from genome assembly GCA_030765085.1 of Allium cepa. NCBI lineage: Eukaryota > Viridiplantae > Streptophyta > Magnoliopsida > Asparagales > Amaryllidaceae > Allium > Allium cepa. The sequence continues at coordinate 9,410,119 of CM060937.1, forward strand.
TAAGATTCAAAAGAATTTTCCAAATGGAATTTCATAATTTTATATTAGTTTAAAAAATGATTTATATATTATTGTTTAGTTCGAATTATGGGCATAATTGTTAAAATGCTTATAAAATCGTTAAAATTTATTCCTATATTCGAAAGTAGTTTCCATGTGTTATAGGACATTTACAAAATATGTGTGGTCGGTTTCGATGTTTATTTTAATTAAACTTTGTATTGCACATAAGTGATCTTCATATGTAAATTTAATATCACATTAATTTTGAGAATGTTATAGAATCACCAGTATGACTGGTCAAGATGCACCAATTACTGCACTGAAAACTAATGAAATTATCGTGCCTTAAATCATATAGAGAGAAACATAATCAGATTAACGCATTATCTAATATAATGGAATTTTTAGTTGATCCCCATCCCAAAAAAATTTTACATGTCATGGCCATGGGTGGAGCTGAACCAGTCCTTTCAAGAGGAGCTAGCGATTCCATCCTTGCATTTAGTACCAAAATGGGACCATTTAAAATGGAAAAAAGGACGTTCTTTATTAAGCGGAAACATAATTACTGATTGTTCCAACATTCCTTATTAGCCATGAAGGAAACATTTCGTTAAAAGAAATGATAGGGTGGAATTGATCGTAGACCAAAGGTGAAAGGCTACACAGAACTTTAGGTAGATGAGTCTTACGATAGGTTAGATGCATGATAACCCTAGAGATAAAATAGAATTGAAGGTGTAATAGCTTTGGCCACACCATAGATTTTGATGCACAGTGGCCTTGAAAGCACAATAGCTTTAATGGTATGATAGCTTTAAAGACAAGATAGGCTTAAAAGCACGATAGCCATGTTTGCGATAGGTATAGGATGAAGGGTATGACAACTATAAAAAGCCAATTCAATTTGGTCGAGTTTATGGAGAAATGTTTTCTAGAAGATGAATAAAAACTTCAAAGTTTAAGTAGGTAGCCAAGTAGGTAAAAAAAATTCCATTTATTATTCCACTATTGTACAACTAGGCTTTATAGCTAGTTAACTATTCGTTTAGCGTCATTATATGTTAGGTGTGATTCTACTATTTTTACTTTGTTGTATTTAACCCTTGTGTAGGAAAAATTTTGGACAATGGAAAATGTAATGGCAATTTTATGCAATGAAGGTTATTATTCGCTATTTTACATAATGTTGTTAATTAAAAAATTGATCTTATTTTGTTGCATGAAAATATTATGATGATGACTACAACATTATCGATCTATAATTTAAGGTCTTGCAGTGGGTGGTTTTATAGGAACAAAATGGACCAATGCATTTAGGTTGGTTGAAGACATACATCCATTAGCAATAACTTTTTTCACGCCGATCAAATTACATTTCGTATTTAACTCGGAATTTGCACTCTATCATGGAAAATATTTAATTGTGTTAATATGTCTTTTGAAAATAGATGTGATCCTATAAATAAAAGCTTGTCAATATATATGTTTAATAAATCCAATGCATAAACTGCTCGCATTATCATTAGATATGATACAATAATTAATGTATGAGTGGATGTCGTAGCATTTAAATCCATAATAATTACATTTGTTTCTGGCCAAGCTATTTTGCTTCCAATAGCTTCTCCAACATATGTCATGCTAGCTGATGGTCTCTACCAAAAGATAATATGGTCCAAAGCGAATATAATTCACAAGCTAATTAGGATCACTAGAGTATAACCGTCGATATGCAATTAATTCTTTGCTAACTTTCTAATCACATAGCTTGCATTTGATATTTGAGCTGCTATATTCTATGAAAAAATATTTATAATATACTTTTGTATATTAAATTATAAATATATTGAATACAGCCAGAAATAAATTTACCATAATGTCATCTTTCGCAAGGTGTACCACGTATAAAACAACTTTGTCAACTGGTGATGCTACCATCTTATCCTTAGCTTCTCCAATAAGTGAGATCACCCGAGGTGTAGGCCCCATGAAAAAGAATCCAATTTCTTTGGGAAATCTATCAAAATATTCATAACATTCAGTCAAAGAGGCATATTATGTATAACTTCTTTCAGTTCAGTTGAAAGAACTCTTTATTTTGCAACCGTTTCATCCAACCCAGTCCAGTGCAATAAATTTCATTTGAAGTTTTTTTTGTCATACTTATTCTACAATTTGTCAAAAGAAATTATGTCATATTATAACACCCTGATTTTTAATAACATTATTCAGGAGATTTAATTAGATAAATTAAATGTAATAATGCAAATAATTAGAGTAAAAAGGGATTGAGATTTGAAAAAAAATTAAAAGTCATGCCTAATTATCTAAATGGGCTTATATGTTAATTAATTAAAACAAGGGTATTAGGGTGATTGTCACCTACATTTCTATCACCCTTATATTTGCGTTTTATTCTTTCTCACGTTTATTTTCTAAAAAAATAAAAACAAGTGCAAACAAAAGAGAGGAGTCGGCCATTACTAGAAGGAAAATATAGAAAATAAAATCTAAAGCTATGGAATTATAGTAAAGGAATCAATCTCAATCGTATCTCAAAGTCCTTATCCTAATCAAGGTGAATAACAATCTAAACTGTCTATATTTTCTTTTTAAAATTATTTGAGTTTCGGCTTTAAGAATGGACTCCTTATAATGATTTTAAATGATTATATGCTTGGACTTTATGTGATGTTAAACTCAAATAAGGTTATTTGATAAATGATTTACACGGTTTAAAGGGTAAAACTGATTTTAATGAGTCCGTATGCCATGAGAAAATTTTATGTTATGTAAAACATAATATTAGAGATGGGTTTTAATTTTTGTAATTTTCCAAGCTCTGGAAAATTTAATATGAATTTCCTAAAGATATGAATATACTGGGTTTAAAATTAGTTTAAGTTATTTATAAAGAAATTGGGTCTGGAATGTTTATATGTTAGACAACATACTGAAAGTGAATTTCTGTAATATTTGGGGATTTTTTCTATATGATTTACTATGGAAATTAAATTATTTGAGAAGGACTTAGTTGCTTTATTGATTTTGGTTACTGGAAGGGCTTATTTGTTAAATTAGTCTTTGATTTAGATTTGAAAAATATGCGACATTTATTTAGGAAAGAATTTGAAAAGTTTAAGGAAACCAATTAAAAGTTTGCTAATGGGTAGGTTAGTTATGAAGTTATTACTTTAAATAGCAATAAATCGATCTTTACTCAAAAAAGTGGATTTTTCCTCTTTTAGATACACCTTCTGACTTTGTACTCCCGCTTCGACTCATTTAAAACCAACTATTTTGAAACAAACATAGCCTAAATCAAATACATAATGTATCAAAAATATGGTATGTAGTGGATTGGAGAATGCGGAAGGCATAGTGTCGAAATCTATGCTTTCGATAAGGTCAAAAATTTGTTTACATTCAAATGTTAAGCGCCTGCCTTTTTTGGAATAGGAGCTTTCAAAAGAGTGGAAACATATGATTTCGAAAGGGTGTTCTAAATATCTTTCGAAGAGCGTTACCATCTTTTAATTTAAAGTATAAGATTTCCAATGAGCTACTTTACTTACAACACATTGCTTTCGAAAAGGGTAGTTTCGACCTAGTCAAAACCATGTTGCCAATCTTATGCCTTCCGAATGTATTGAAGTTATCAGTGCTTTCGAAAGGCAGCTTTTGCTTTACAATTTTACTAAGCCACATCCTAAAAGCTTTCAAAAGTGTTCAAGGGTTTCGAAGGCAATGGCGTCGAATGGGAGTTTTGAAGCTATCCTTCAATATTTTACTTAAATGTTTTTGATGCTTTTTAAAGGATGGTTCTAAAGGCATCAAATTTTCCCCAAACAATTTTATACAAAGATCAATGGTTTCGAAAGGGGTATTTTCATATGTATTCTTTTTGACCCAATAGATAATTTTGTGGAAAAATCCAATGGTTTCGAAAGAGATACTTCCAAAAAGGTTCCGAAAGGGTTACTTTCATTGGTTTCGAAGCTATGCTTCTAAGAGTTAAAATGTAATGCTTTAATACTTTCAAAAGGTATGTTTTAAGGTTTTCGAAATAGATGTTTTTAAAGTGTTTCGAAAGGAATGCTAGTGTTTCGAAAAGAAAATTTAAATACTTTCGAAGTAGGTCATCCAAGGGTTTCGAAAGTAAACTTTTAAGGTTTCAAAAGCCTTAATTTTAAAAAAAATAGTAATAACCTAATCTCATTTTAAAGGAAACCCATCGCATAATAAAAGAATTTTGGAATGATTTTAGTATGGAGTTTTTAAGAAGTTTTCCTTAATTAATAGGTTAAAGGGATCAACCATGTTTTATATAAAATGATTTCAAGGATATTGTACAATAGGTGTGGGTATTATTATGTTATTACATTTGCTTCTAATATATATATTCACCTTATAATGGGCACGTACTGTATTTTAGGGAAAGGAAGAATAACCAGCTTGCTTGATCCAATAGTGAATATAAATTAAGTTAATTCTCGAATGAGTGGAATAACATTCAGGAAGTCAGATAGACCAAAGTGTAGGATGCCTAAATATTGATTAAAGAAGTTATCAGATAGACAGGTTTGTAGGAAACCCATGAAACTATGTTTAGGAAAAGTTATTGGCAAGGGCTAATAGGTTCATAGTAAATCCATGAAAACTATGACTAGAAAGAGTTATTAGTAGGAGGCAATAGTTTTGTAGTGAACCCATGAAATCTATATTCGGATAAAGTTATTGGCAGAAGTCAATAGGTTCCAAGTCAACCCATGAAAACTAGGATAAGAGGGAAGTTATTGGAGTTAGCAATAGGTTCAGGGAGAACCAATGAAATAGTAAAGTTATTAGTAGGGGCCAATAACTACTTTGTGATTCGATGAAAACTATGAAACCGAACAGGGAGTCCATAAGCATTAAACAAGTTATTATTCAGCCCATGAAAACTATTAGGTTAATAGTGACACTAGAAATAATAAATGTGACAGATAGTCAAAATGAATGGAGATGGGAAATCCAAAATTGATTTACTTGTTTGCATATCATCATAATATTTTGAATTGCTATTTTTGTAACCATTGTGGATATAGGAGCACAGTATATGGTTTTATAAAGTTTTAGGATACTAGTAAGGGGAAACCCTGTTCCTCTAAGCTGCATGGTCTCAATAGATATCTAAATGGTTTGAGATGGTATATTATTATTCATACCAGGCATTATGTTTGACTCAAAGTTTATATTTTCCCCTTAAACTCTCGGGTGCTCAATTTATTTTGAGTAGTTTGAGAGTTAAGGTTTTCCAGTTCTCTTTTGATGAATAAGCATCCGGAGGTATGCATGAGGAAAGCTATTTAAGAGTTTTTTATATTTTGATTACGCTGCATTTTTGTTGTAATGGGAAAGTTGTTTTATTGCCTAGTAATATGCTATGATCATCTAAGGGGGTATCTTCATATGTCGCTCTTGGCGTATGTAGTAATAATTATATTTTATCTAAACATGGTTCTCTTGTTCGGATTATGTAATAAGCTTGAAATGTTTTGAATTGTAAATGTGAAAGTTGTTTGATGATTTTAAATTTTTTACATATCTATGTGTTTTTGTTGTATCAATGTATTTAACATTACCCTATTTGATCGTCGAGGATTAATAACTGCGGATGACTGTAGCATCCATAGCCATTAGTTTTGGCCCTCCTAGTGGGGGATGTTACAAGTTGGTATCAGAGCATAGGTTTATGAAACTTAAAATAAATTCAAACCTAAAAGATTTTACAAAAAAATATAATAAATAAGATCGGCGTTTGGGATAATGCTATAGTAGCATACTAATTAATATTTGATATATAGGTATACATATGTACGTATTCCCCGCTCTCTTAGACCATTCTTCTGTATCTTACTAAGGCATGTACGTAGATTTATGAGAAAGAAGATATGGAGGTAGGAAACGGAAGAGGAAATCTTGGTGGAGGAAGCACCACAACCAATGAAAATGCTCAACCCACCAGGAGGAACCCAGTCGACAGGCCAATGCTAACCAAAATGCTGATGCCAATGTGAGTGCTGGAAATCCACCAGTAGATATGGAGACGCTGTATCAATTCTTCGTGAATCTGATGCAAGCAGTCGCTGCTTCTGGTGTTGCTGGGAATGTTGAAGGTGTTAATCATGTTGCTCCCGTTAGGAATAATTATGCTAAATTGAGCATAGATTACACCAGTCTTGATGGGAAGCCGTTTATTGGAACGGAGAATGCCATAAAAGTGGATGACTAGCTGCTGCATTGTGAGAAAGACTTGTTTATTCGGGTATAGATGATGAGAAAAAAAGGAGGCTGGCCTTTAGGCAGTTACAAGGGTCAATGCTTCATTGGTGGAATAGTTTTATTGCCAGGGTTCCAGAGAGATAATTGACTTGGGCAAATTTCAAAAGGAGATTTGAGCAATGGTTTTTGTTTGAGGTTACCAAGTCGGCGTTGCTGAGAAATTTTATGGATCTAGCACAGGAAGTGATGTCATTTTAGAGCATGCTATTAAGTTTGATTAGTTGTCCTGTTATGGGTATGCTGCTATAGATACTGTCATCGAGAGAAATGTGAAGTTTATTAAGGGACTGAGGCCGAGATTGCTAGGGCAAGCCTGCCACATCTCCGTGATCCTAATAATGTAGTTGTGGAGATGGAAATCCGCCATGAGGAGACGCTTGCTATTTTGCTAGATTACAAGCCAGTTGAAACCCAGGGTCACAGGGAAAGAAGAGAAAGTTCTTTCAGAAGAAGGGAGCCTGGAAGGGAGATGCTACCAAGAAGGAAAAAGTTTATTTAGTTTATTTCAATTGTGACAAGAAGGGTCATTATCCATATGAGTGCTGGTCAGGCAAGGGGAAGAAGGCTGTGGATATGAAAAGTCCGAAGTGCTTCAATCGTGATTAGGTTGGGCATTACAAGAACCAATGTACAAAATCAGTTAAGATGAACAGGGGGAAGGTCTTTGCTATTGGACCATCATCAGTTAGGCTAACTGCAGCTGATAAATGGAAGAATGTGTCTGAATGTACGTTTTGATGCAGAGTACACCGTTATCGTGCTATTTGATGCGGATGCATCACATTTATTACTATCTCAGTTTTTGATAGATAGGTTATGCTTAGAACCCACCTACCTAGTTACTTCTTTAAGGGTTGAAAATCTAATAAGAGGGTATGCAATCTAGGGTTGGGATGTGACCAGTTAGAACTTGATTTTTTAGGTCATCAATTTGCATGCAGTCTTTATGTTTTTGATTTCGTAGATGTCAGAATCATTTTGGGTATTGTTTGGTTAGATTAGTACGAGGCTAGGATATTTTGCCAAGATGGAGATATCACTCATGCACCCTAATAGTCATAACCGAATCATATTCTCAATGAAGAACTTTGATCGGAGTGTTTGTGCTATGTTAAGTGCTATGGAAATAAGGAAAAAAGTAAGGTCAGGTTCGATCGGCAAGAGAGTTTGCAGACTTTTTTGAGTCTGTTACAGGATTACCACCAAAACGAGCTATTGATTTTTGGATAGAACTTGTGCCAGGAGCTGAACCTATGAGTTGACCACCTAGTAGGATGACACCAACCAAAATGAAGGAATTGAATGTGCAGGTAAAGGATCTTGAAGGAAGGAATTTCGTTTGACCAAGTGGCTCGCCTTGGGGAGTGGCCGTGGTGTTCGTAAAGAAATAAGATGGGTCGTTAAGTATATGCATGGACTATCGTAAATTGAACGAGAGGAGGATTAAAAATAATTATCCTTTTCCTAAAATAAACGATCTATTTGATTAGTTGTGTGGAGCCAGAGTGTTTTTCTAGCTGGATTTGGCGACATTTTTCCTTCATTCAAGAGTGACAGATGACAATATTCTTTTGATGGCATTTTAGACAATGTATGGTTCATATGAGTGGTTAGTGATGCCATTCGGGCGAACAGATGCACCTGCTTTATTCGTGGATTTGATGAATCGAGTGTTCTGAGAGTGATTGGATAGATTTTTCTAGGTGTTTATAGATGACATTTTATTTTACTGTAAGGATGAGAGAGAGCACGAGAATCATCTTAGAGGGGTGCTTGGGATGTTTATGCAGCATCAGCTGAAGGCGATGTTTACCTAGTGCCATTTTTGGAAGAAAGGGGTTAAGCTTCTTAGTCATGTGATTTTAGGGAAAGGCTTGTAGTCGTTCCAGATAAAATCAAAGTTGTTAATAATTGGAAAAGACCAAAGATGGTGACTGGGATCAGAAGTTTTTTGGACTTGCTGGCTATTACTAAAGATTCATCAAGGGCTTTTCGTGGATAGCAGTACCTTTGAAAAAGTTAAGCAGGAAGGTTGTGAAGTTTGTCTAGTCCAACAAATATGAGGAAGCTTTCCTTAAATAAAAGCATTTGTTAACCAATGTACCTATGTTAGTAGTTCTTGACGGAAAACAATTGTTAATGGTGTATCCGATGCATGTGGGACTAGATTGGGAGTGTGTTGATGTAGAAAGGTAAATAATTGCCCATGCTTCACAATATCTTAGACCGCACAAAGTGATATATCCTACTCATGACTTGGAGATGGATGACATGATCTTTGCATTTAAGATATGGAGACGTATCTCTTAGGGGAGAGGTTTGAGCCATACACATATCATAAGTCTTTAAGGTATTTATTCTCTCAAAAGGAGTTGAATATGAGGCAACAGAGGTGGTTGGAGTTTTTAGCTGCTTATGATCTTGGTACAGAGTATACACCTCAGAAAGGAAATAAGGTAGAATATGCTCTTAGCAGAAGACATCAAAATGTAGTGTTAGCTATGTTGCAGAATGGAAGGATTTAGAAGCTTTGACTATATGTAGTGTGTAGTTTTGATCGACTTCTAGTTATAGTCAGAGTACCGCCATGTTGTCCTGTTTAGAAATTCGACCAGTGTTAATCAAAAGGATTGCTTCTAAGCAAAAAGAGCATCCAGTATTCGCCGAGAGAATTAGAAGGCTTGAAATGGGATTGGAGATCGGTGATCTAAAGGATTTTAGTGTTTACCAAAGAGGATGGTTGAGAAAGAAGGGACCATTGTGTATTCCGAATGTGGAGGACTTATGGAAAGAAGTTCTTTGAAAATATCATCTGTTCGAGTTTGCGATTCATCCTGGAGGGACCAAGATGCATCAAGATACGAAAAGGAGCTTTTATTGGGAAGGTATGAAGAGTGATGTTGGCTTGTGTGTTAGGCAGCGTACAAACTGTTAACAAGTGAAGGCCGAACATCAGGAGCCGAGTTGGTTGCTTTAGCCTTTAGTGTTTCCAGTTTGGAAATTGAATTCAATATCCATGAATTTTATAGATGGATTGCCAAGTTCTAATAGAAGAAATGGAAGTATATGGGTCATAGTGGACAGGTTGACCAAGAGTGCCGATTTCATTCCTGTTAAGTCAACCTGGACAGCACCTGTTTTCGCTAAGTTGTATGAAAACATAGTTAGGATATGAAATTCCTAGTAGTATAGTCTGTGTCCGAAATGCTTTGTTCACTAGTGAATTTTGGAAAAGTCTATAAGATGTATTAGGTTTAAGATTAAATTCATTATAATGATCTTGGATGATGATATGCTTGATATGTAATGTTAAATTAAAATAAGTTTATTTGATAAATTATTTGCATGGTTTTAAGGGTGAACTGATTATAATGATTTTTTATGCCATGAGAAAATTTTATGTTATGTAAAACATGATATTAGATTGGGTTTTAATTTTTTTAATTTTCCTAGCTATGGAAAATTTAATATGAATTTCCTTAGAAAAATATAAATAAATTCAGTTTAAAATTATTTTTTGTTATTTTATAAAGAAATTAGGTGTGGACTTTTTATATCTTAGACAACATATTGAAAGTGAATTTCTATAATTTTTAGGGATTTTTCCTAAGTGATTTATTATGGAAATTAAATTATTTTAGAACGACTTAATTTCTATATTTGTTTTGCTTAATGGAAGGGTTTATTTGTTAAATTAATCATTGATTTGTATCTGAAATTTTGTGGCAATTATTTAGGAAAGATTTTGAAAAGTTAGAGGCAACCAATAAGATGTTTACAAATGGGTAGGTTAGTTATAAATTTATTGTTTTAAATAACACCTTTACTCGAAAAAGTGGTTTCCGCCCCTGTCAAAAGCACCTTTCGACTCTTTGCCTCCGCTTCGATTTAATCGAAACCAACCATGTTGAAATAAACAAAGCTGAAACCAATGCACAAGGTATCAAAAGTATGGTATATAGTGGATTGGAGAAAAGCGGAAGGCATTGTGTCGAAACCTATGCTTCTGATGGGTCGAAACGTTTGTTTTACTTTCAAATGATAAGCGCCTGCCTTATTTTAATATAAGCTTTCGAAGGATTTGAAACATATGCTTTAAAAAGAGTCTTCTAAATGGCTTTCAACAAGGGTTTCCATCTTTTCGTTTAAAGTAAACGATTATGGATGAGTTCCTTTATTTATAAAACAATGCTTTCGAAAAGGGTGGTTTTAACCTAGTCGAAACCATGCTGCCAATCTTATGCTTTTCAAATGTACTAAAGTCATTAGTGCTTTCGTAAAATATCTTTTTCTTTAGAAATGTACTAAGCCACATCCTAAAAGCTTTCGAAAGGGTTCAAGGGTTTTGAAGTCACTGGCATCGAAAGGGAGTTTCGAAGCTATCTTTCAAAATTTTACTTAAATGTTTTGAAGCTTTCGAAAGGATAGCTTGGAAGCCATTAAGTTTTTCCAAACAATTTTATATAACGATCAATGGTTTCGAAAGGGGAACTTTCATATGTATTTACTTTAACCTAAAATATAATTTGGAGGAAAAACCCAATGGTTTTGAAAGAGATACTTCCAAAAAGGTTTCAAATGAGGTATTTTCATTGATTTCGGAGCTATGCTTCTAAGAGTTAATATGTAATGCTTTAGTACTTCCAAAAGGTATATTTTTAGGGTTTCGAAAGAGATGCTTTTAAAGTGTATCGAATGGAATGTTAATGTTCTGAAAAGAAGATTTAAATGCTTTCGAAGGAGGTCATCCAAGGCTTTCGAAAGTTAAGTTTTAAGGTTTCAAAACCCTTAGTTTTCAAAACAAATAACCCAATCTCATTTTAATGGAAAACCATGACATAATAAATGAGTTATGAAATGATTTTAAGTATGGAGTTTTTGAAGAAGTTTTCCTTGATTAATAAGTTAAAGGGATTAACCAGTTTCTATATAAAATGATTTCATGGATATTGAACCACTGATGTTGGTATTATTATGTTATTATGTTTGCTTCTTGATATATATATATATATATATATATATATATATATATATATATATATATATTCACATTACAGTAGACCCATAACAGTATTTTAAGGAAGGGTAGAATAACCAACTAGGTTGGCCCAGTAGTGAATATAAATTAAGTTAACTCCTAAATGAGTGGAATAGCATCCAGGAGGTCAAATAGACCAGAATGAAGGATGTCTAAATATTGATTAAATAAGTTGTCAAATAGATAGGTTCATAGTAAACCCATGAAAACTTTGCTCAGGAGAAGTTATTGGCTAGGGCCAATAGGTTCATAGTAAACACATGAAAACTATGGTTGGAAAGAGTTATTGGCAGGGGCTAATAGATTTGTAGTGAACCCATGAAAACTATATCCGGATAAAGTTATTGACAGAAGCCAATAGGTTCCTAGTCAACCCATGAAAACTAAGATAATAGGGAAGTTATTGGAGTTACCAATAAATTCAGGGAGAAACCATAAAATAGTAAAGTTATTGGCAGGGGACAATATGTTCTTAGTGATCCCATGAAAACTATAAAACAGGACAAGGAGTCCATAAGCATTAAATATGTTAGTAGTCAGCCCATGAAAACTATTAGGTTAATAGTGACCCTAGAAACTCGAAATGGGACAGATAATTAAAATGAATGGGGATAGGAAATCTAGAATTGATTTACTTGTTTGCATAATATCATAATATTTTGAATTGCTATTTTTTAACCATTGTGGATATAGGAGCATGGCATATGGTTTTATAAAGATTTAGGATACTACTGAGGGGAAAAACCATTCTGTTAAGCGGCGTGCTCTCACTAGATATCTAAATGATCTAAGACGGTAGATTATTATTCATACCAAGCTTTATGTTTGACTCGAAGTTTATATTGTCCCCTTAAAATCTCGGGTGATCTATTAATTTTGAGCAGTTTGAGAGTTAAGGTTTTCAGGCTCTTTTTGATGAATTGACTTATGAAGGCGTGCATGAGGCAAGCTTAATAAGAGTTCTTTATATTTTGATTCCGCTATGTTTTGGTTGTAATGGCAAAGTTATTTTATAGCCTAGTCATATATTCTGATCATCCAGGGAGCATTTCCATACGTCACGCATGGCGTATGTCGTAATAATTATATTATATCTGAACATAGTTCTTGTATTAGGATTATGTAATGAACTTAAAATGTTCTGAATTGGAAATGTGAAAGTTGTTTGATAATTTTAAATTTTTTACATATCCATGTGTTTCGGTTATATAAATGTATGTAATATTACCGTATTTGATCACTAAGGATTAATAATTATGGATGACTGCGGCATCCGTGGCCACTAGTTTTGGGCCTCCAAGTGGGGGATGTTACAAGTTGGTATCAGAACATAAGTTTATGAAACTCAAAAGAAATTTAAACCTAAAATATTTTTCAAAACATAATTAAATGAATTTGAAAATAAGATCCGGTTTTGTATAACGTTGTAGTAACGGACTTGTATTCGATATATCGGTATATATATAGGTACTTGCTCCATGCTCTCTTGGACTGTTCTTCTATATCTTACTAAGGCTTGAGTGTAGATTTACGAGAAAGAAGATATGGAGGCAGAAAACGGAAGAAGAAATTTTGGTGGTAAGTACCACAACCAATGGAAATGGTCGACCCACCGGGAGGAACCTGGATCAACAAGCTAATGCTAACCAAAATTGTAATGCCAATGTGGGTGCTGGAAATCCACTAGTAGATATGGGGACGATGTATCAGTTCTTCATCAATCTGATGCAAGCATGAGTTGCTACTGGTGTTGCTGGAAATTTTGGGGGCTAATCCGTCGGCTCCATTGGGAATAATTATGCTTAGCCGAGTAGAGATTATGCCGGTCTTCGTGGAAAGCCGTTTATTGGAATGGAGGATGCCATAGAAGTGTATAATTGGTTGTTGCATTGTGCGAGAATATTTGCTGATTTGGGTTTATATGATAAGCAGAAGAGGAGGCTCTCCTCTAAGTAGTTGCAAGGACCAACGCTTCATTGGTGGAATAGTGTTACTGCTAGAGTTTTGGAGGAAGAATTGACTTGGGTAGGTTTCAGAAGGTGATTTGAGCAAAGATTTTTCCCTGAGGTTTCCAAGGCAGCTTTGCTGAGAAATTTTGTGGATTTGGTGCACTGAGAGATGTCAATAATAGAGTATGCTACTAAGTTTGATGAGTTGTCCCTATATGGGTATGCTACTACAAATACGGTCATCAGGAGAAATGGGATGTTTATTGGGAGACCGGGGCCTGAGATTGCTATGGCAATACCGGCACATCTCCACGATCCTAGATAATGTAGTCATGGAGATGGAAATCTGCCATGAGGAGATGCTTGATGTTTGTGCTAGAGAGGTCGTTTGAAACACAAGTTCCGTAGGAAATGAAGAGAAAGTTCTTTAAAAAGAAGGGAGCCCAGAAGAGAGATGCTGCCATGAAGGCAAAAGCCGATTTTGTTTATTTCAGGTGTGACAAGAAGGATCATTATGCGCATGAGTGCTTGTCAGGTAAGGGGAAGAAAGGTGCAAATAAGAAAAGTGTGAAGTGTTTCAACTGTGATCAAGTTGAGCATTACAAGAACCAGTGTCCAAAACTAATTAGGGCAGACTGGGGAAGGTCTTTGTTATTAGACTATCGTCGGTTAGGCCAACTTCAGCTAATAAAGGGAAGAATGTGATGGATGGTACATTTTTGATTCAGAGTATACTGGTTAGGGTACTATTTGATACCGATGCATCACATTCTTTTATATCTCAGTGTTTGGCTGATAGGTTATGCTTAGAACGAACCTACCAAGTTACTTCCTTAAGGTTGTGAATCCAATAGGAGGGTATGAAACTCTAGGATTGAGATGTGACCAGTTAGAACTTGATTTGTTAGGTCATAAGTTTGCTTTCAGTCTGTATGTTTTTTGTTATGTAGATCTTGGGATCATTTTGGGTATGGATTGGTTGGTTAAGTATGAGGCTAGGATATTTTGCCATGATAAGGTGATATCACTAAGACAACCTGATATTCATAATCGAATCATACTCTCAGTGGAGAATTCTGATCGGAGTGTTTGTGCTATGTTAAGTTCTATGGAATTGGGATAAGGGTTAAGTTAGGTTTGAGTAGTAAGAGTGTTTGCAGATGTCTTTGAGCCGGTTACAGGATTACCACTGAAACGAGCGGTTAAATTTCGGATAGATCTTGTGTCGGGAGCTGAACCTAGCGGTAGACCACCTAGAAAAATGACACTAACCATGATAAAGGAATTGAAGGTGCAGCCAGTGGATCTTGAAGGAAGGAATTTTATTTGACCAAGCAGTTCGCATTGGAGAGCGACCGTGGTGATCATGTAGAAACCAGATGGGTCATTGAGGACGTGCATTGACTATCGTAAGTTAAACAAGAGGACGATTAAGAAAAAATATCGTTTGCGAAGAATAGACGTTCTATTTGACCAGTTGTGTATGGCTAGAGTGTTTTCCAATTAGGATTTGGCGATAGATTTCCATCAGTTAAGTATGACAGAGGGTAGTATTCCTTTTACAGCATTTCGGACCAAATATGGTTCGTATGAATGGTTGGTGATGCTATTTGGGTTAACGAATGCACATGCTTTCTTCATGGATTTGATGAACCTTAGTGGACACTCGAACTAACCTTGGCCAATAATTTGGAATCACGCTGAAGTAGCCCTGCTTTGGGCTGTTCAGTGGACTAACCGTCAATCGATTGTTGGAGAAGATGGTGGATTTAGAATGGTTCTGGATCTGGAATCGTGTCTTTTCTATAGTGAGAAAGAATTGAAATTTGGTTTTTTTGGAAGGCAGACGAGAGATGAAAGAAATAGAGAACAAAATGTAGAAAGGGTATTTTGTGAATTCCAAAATGACGCGGTTGATTTTGTATTCATTGAATTATCATTATCAGGAGAACGCACATAACACGCACAAACACGTGCGCACGCTGTTCCTAATTTATGAATTTTAGTGATATTTAAATATATCCGGTTGGCATGCCATTTGATGGACCTTATGTTCCCTTCAAGTAAAGAAACGAGGCATGTAATATATTTTTGACGACCGCCCATGGCTCCTGCACTAAAGAAGGAAATAGTGCGCTGTAAAGTGTGCCAGGCCACTATGGACGATCATCAGGGTAGGGTAAAATAATAAACTCTATCGTATTACTCACAGCGCATGGATAAAATACAACAGAAAAGTATACATAGTGAAGCTCCAACAGAATCTCATCATATAAACTCATAATAGTTTTATACAATCATCTGAATAGTCAATACATCAAGCCTCACTACATAACACTCAGAGTATCAAACCAACAGCGGAACGTCCAGTACATATAGTAAGAAAAACAATATGCAAAAGCCTCCAGCTCGTCTTCGTCATCAACAACGTTGGTCACTAAGAACAACACCTGTCACCTGCCACCTAGTCTGCCCATCCCAAAACGGATGAACAGCCCAAGGTAATAAGAGTTGAACATAAAACCTTGAGTCAGACAAAAGTCCTAATGAGCAGTAAATCAACCACGAAACATAAAAAAAGAGCATAATGGGTAAAAAAAGAATAGGAACCCAACCATCCCACTCCACCTCTTTCTACAGTGACAGCCCCCAGACCCACTAAGCAGAAATAAACATAGCAAAGCAGACAATTAAAGTAAAGCAATTATCACTCGAGTCAAGGTCGATATTTTCCAAGCACAAACCCCCAAGGCCTAAACCAAGATCAGATAAACACCCACAAAACATCGCTCTTGAGACCGAGTGACGGTACAACCAAAGCATCCATGACTCTGGCTATCACTGTTATCATTGCCTCGATATCATCGTTAATTGAATGACCGGCTCATTCTTTCATCCGTCCGTTAAGGGCTAATGGTAACCCCGGTTCTAGACATAACTCCGCACGTCATCGCAGCCCGTGCCTAGGACTATCGAATCTGCCCAGAGTACTTGGCACGTCGTCGCAGCCCGTGCCTGGGGTTATCGAATCTACCCAGCGTACTCTTGCTTTGAGCATGCTAGAACCTTCAATAACGATGAAATCTCAGCCTCCTAGTCATCCTCCTCGACGACTATTCTCATACTAGCTCAAGCGCCTCTCGAGCCATCCATTATCAACAAACTCGAACCATATCACCGAATTATCAACATGCTTGGGATAATCCCGTCTGGATTAAACCAAGGCTACCTCACGTCATGGTTTGACTCATCGCATCATAGCAAAGTTCCATCTCAATATCATGCTTTGCTTCATCGCATCATAGCAAAGTTCCATCTCAATATCATGCTTTGCTTCATCACCTCATAGCAAAGTTCCATCTCAACATCATCATCAAATTTATCCATATGAGCTTTCTCATCCGCTTCATATGCCACGGCAGCTTTCCTTACTCAAGAGCCTTTCCACTTAGCTTTTGAATCATCTTAGACCAACTTGTCCAAATCCAATCATCAATCAACTAACTTTTAACAATCAATTAAATCACACATTAATCCAAGCAATCAATCATTCAAACAAGATTTAAATAAACGGTTAGAACAATAATGGCAATTTCGTAAATAAAGAGTTCAAATCTAACAAGTATGAATTCTAAGTAATATCTTGATGAATGAACTATCATAGGTTAACATGTAGTAAAGTGGATATCAAAATTTTATGAACAATGGATCTACATGCAGACTTAAAGAAAAATGCATGAAATCACCATCTTTATCACACAAACAAACCACCGATCCAATATACTCCTTTGGGTCCGCGTGAGAGATAACCACCACTCACCGAATCACCTAAACACCTCAAAAGCAACTAACTCCAGATCTGGACAGCAAAGGATCTAGCTTGATCCGACAAGATTCCGCTTCAAACGATGAAATCTCTCTTTGTTGGATGGAGATCTTCAACTTTGGCTCTTGGATCTTCGATTTGATCTTCAATCTTGGATGGAAGTAACCACTAGATTAGAGTGGAGAGAAGAAGTGAAGAAGTGTTGCAGTCGAGCTCTCAAAATAGTAGCACTTCGTCGCTCCCAAATCCGGTGCCAAAAAGTAAACCAAAGCTGTGTATTTATAGGCAGAAAATCCTTAAGTCGTTCGCCCTTAAGTTGGTCACGACTCAACAAAACCCCTACGAGTTACGACTCAACCTCAAGGCCTCAACGACTCAACACACACGCGGCCTATCATCCTAACGACTCAACAGGGACATGACTTACGACTCAGCAACCAAGCAGCTCAACTGTATTGCCGACCCAATGACTTATTCATGCTACCGACCTAACACTATAGGCGACCCTGTACCTAAGTCTTCTGGACGACCTAACTAGGTGCCGTCCTAACTACTAAACTGGTTTCCGACTTAAAAATACGCGCGACTTAACACATAGCCGACTTAACACTTAACTATACTGGGTACGACCTATCCCCTGCCGACCTAACGCATGCACGCTCCTTTCTAAGTCGCCTGGATGACTTATGACCTAACACTCCACGGCTTACCGACCTATCACCCAACTCTCTTGCCCGACCTAACTCTCATACAACCTAATCACTAAGTCGTTCACCATACTTAGGTCGGTCAACTTCTAACCTACTAACTTCCTTAAGTCGGTCTCTCTTAGGTCGGCCAACTACTAAGTCGGCTACATCCTTAACTCGGTCATACTTCTCTAAGCCTTTATCTCTTAGGTCGGCCTATCTCCCTAACTCGCCAACCACCTTAGGTCGGCCAGTACCTTAACTCGCTCCACCGACCAAACCACAACACGACCTAAGCTCCCATACGAGCTAACTCTGGTTGACTCAAATGACCTAAAGACAATTATTTTACAATTTATCGACACGTAAAATACGGGTCGTTACATTCTCTCCCCCTTAGGAATTTTTCCCCCGAAATTTCCAAACAAACAAGAACAATCAAAACTATTCTGCATGCTTACCATCCATAGCAACCATCAAACCATGCATCCAATTACTAGCCTAGCATGCAGAATTCTAAGACTAAAACAAGTTACAAATTCATGAGATGTTACGACACCTTAGGGCCATACCTCGAAGAGTTCAGGATGAGCTTCCTTCATCCTCTCTTCCTCATCCCATGTACAGTCGTTAACATCATCACTCCATTGTATCTTGAGCAACGTAATCATCTTCCTCCTAAGCTGTTTCGTGTCGGTTTCAAAAACACGAAGCGGCTTACGCGGTCTTGTAACAACTGGATCAACCTCTAAATCCTCATAACCATCAGCAGAAACCACTGTACTTGGGTCGTGCACATACTTCCGTAGATATGATACGTGAAAAACATTGTGCACACCCGACATCTTTTCCGTTAACTCCAATTTATTGGCGAGCTTTCCAATTCGCTCGATAATCGGGAATGGTCCAACAAATCTCGGAGTCAACTTTTCTTTCTTCCCGAATCGAATAACATTCTTTAGTGGAGAGATCTTCACAAAAACCATATCTCCTACGTCGAATTCCAAATCCTTACGACGGTTATCAACATAACTTTTCTGACGGTCTTGGGCTGCCTTCATTCGTCGCCGAATGATCTCTATACAATCCGTAGTCTGTCGAATCATTTCTGGCCCAAGTATCAACTTTTCTCCAATTTCCAACCAATATGTCGGAGAGTTACACGGTCTTCCATACAATGCTTCATACGGTGCCATACCAATACTTGACTGGTAACTGTTACTATATGAAAATTCCACCAAATGAAGATAATCTTCCCATGATCCTCCGAAGTCCAAAGCACATGCTCTGAGGAGATCTTCCAAAACTCGGTTGACTCTCTCGGTCTGACCATCTGTTTGGCGATGATAAGCTGTACTCAAACACAGCTCGGTTCCCAAAACTTCCTGGAAGCTCTTCCAAAATCCACTAGTGAACAATGGGTCCCGATCGCTCACTATACTTTTCGGAATACCATGGAATCGAACTATCCACTTAACATACAACTCAGCCAACTTCGATGCAGTCCTAGTTGATCGAACAGGAATGAATCTGGCACTCTTAGTCAAACGATCAACTATGACCCAAATCCCTTCATTTCCCGCTCTGGTTCTAGGTAGTCCATCGGTAAAATCCATCGATATTTGCTCCCACTTCCATGTAGGAACCTCTAATGGCTGAAGCAATCCACTTGGCTTCTTCTGTTCAGCTTTTACCAACTGGAAATTCATACATTTGGAAATGAAATTTCCAACATCCTTCTTCATACCTTCCCAGTAATAGGTTCTCTTCATATCCCGGTACATCTTATTCCCTCCTGGATGAATTGTCAGCTTCGAGTGATGATTTTCCTTCAGAACTTCATCTCTCAATTCATCTATATCGGGAACAACTAGTCGTCCTTGCTTTCGAAGCCAACCCTCTCGATCGACTTCGAATCCTTTATCCTTCTCTATGTCTGATCCAGATTCCAAATCTCGGGTAATCTTGACAAGCTTATCGTCTCGCTTTTGGCTCTCGCCAATTCTTTCCACTAGAGTAGGTCTTATCGATAAGTTTGCCAACATCTCAGGTTCCAATTCACATCTAGGCCTGACGTCAAAACCGGCCAAATACTCAAGGCTCTTCCATTCCAAAAACATGGCTCCCAATCCTGCATGTCTTCGACTTAACGCATCTGCCACTGCGTTACCTTTTCCTAGAGTATAGGCTATACCAAAATCATATGATGCCAAAAACTCTACCCATCGTTGCTGCCGAAGATTCAAATCCTTTTGGGAGAAAAGATACCTCAATGACTTATGATCTGTAAACAACTCAAATCGGACTCCCAATAGGTAATGTCTCCATATCTTCAGAGCAAAAACAATCGCCGCTAATTCCAAATCATGAGTCGGATAATTCCTTTCATGCGGCTTCAGTTGTCGACTTGCATACGCAATAACTTTATCCTTCTGCATTAGCACTGCTCCAATTCCAGTACCACATGCATCGGTGTAAACCACCATCTCATCATTCCCACTTGGAATAGTCAAAACAGGAGCACTTGTCAGTCGCTCTTTTAGGATTCCGAAAGCTTGCTCACACTTAGTATCCCATCTGAATACTTGGTCTTTTTCGTCAATCCTGTTAATGGTGCAGCTATCTTGGAAAAGTCTTTGATAAACCGACGATAATATCCTGCTAATCCAAGAAAACTTCTCACATCAGATGCATTCTTAGGTCTAACCCAATCCTGGATGGCTGCCACCTTGGCGGGATCAACCGCTATTCCATTTCCAGAGATAACATGGTCTAAGAACCTCACTTCGCTCTTCCAGAAGTGACACTTCGAAAACTTAGCCCTCAGCTGATGTTTTCGCAGAGTTTCCAAAACAATATGCAAGTGCGTCTTGTGTTCTTCCTCAGTTCTGGAATAAATCAGAATATCATCCACGAACACAAGTACAAACTTGTTCAACTGATCCCTGAACACTCTATTCATAAGATGCACAAAATATGCTGGTGCATTGGTCAATCCAAATGGCATTACCAGCCACTCATAGAAACCGGATGGTGTCCTGAAAGCAGTCTTCGACACACTATCCTTTGCCACTTTCAACTGGTGAAATCCCGTTGCCAAATCCATCTGAGAAAACACCTTAGCTTCATGAAGCTGATCAAACAAGTCATCTATTCTCGGCAATGGATACTTGTTCTTCTTAGTCACTTTATTCAGCTCACGATAATCCACACACAACCTCAACGATCCATCCACTTTGATTGCAAACACAACTAGTGCACCCCATTCGGACACACTACGCCGAATGAATCCTTTCTGTAAAAGGTCGTCAACTTGCACCTTCAACTCTTGTTGTTCCCTAGGCGCCATCCACCTAAGTGGCATCACAACAGGTCTAGCTCTTTCAACTAGATCGATACGAAACTCGATCTCTCTATGCGGCGGTAATCCTTTGACCTCGTCAAAGACATCCTCAAATCCATTCACAATAGGCACCGATGACAGTCCATCCTGTGGAACAACCAGCGAATACATGAAGCTCATGAAGACGCCTTCCTCATGCTTACATCGTATCACAACCTTTCGCCCTTCCACATTCTCGATTGTCACCTCCAGCCTCTTACAATCAACCCTTGCCGCATACTTCCTAAGCCAGTCCATACCCAGAATAATTTCGAACCCCATAAAGTTCAGAACAAAACAATCACAAACAAAAGAGAAATCATGACTCGATACAACTAGACCACGGCATACCATACACAAACAAGACGAACCCCCAACTGGATTAGTCACGACCAAAGGTCTATCAACAATATTCGGTTCCAAACCCAACCAGTCTACTAGATCATTACAAACAAATGAATGCGACGCCCGAGTATCAAACAACACTCTAACTGGAACACCACATATAGAAAGAGTACCTTGAACCACCACACTCTTCCCTTTCCCTTCCATAGTAGGAGCTATCGAAGACGATGGCACAGCCCCCAAAGCATAAGCTTACACAATCTGTTTGTCCTTCCTCGGTTCCGGACAATCCTTCCTAAAATGCCCCGGTTTGTCATAGTTGTGGCACTTCGCTGGCACTTTCGGATTCTTACAATCTCTGGAGAGATGTCCCTTCTGCTGACAGTTGTAGCAGGTCACTTCACCTTTCATCTTCTTCTGGCCATCCTTACCCCTCTGTTGCTGCTGCTTCCTTTTCTTGTTTCCACTTTGCTCCTTGGTCACAATAACAACAGATCCTTCCTTAGGAAACAGATTCTCGTGCCCGAGTGCTTTCTCCACAAGCTTCTCAAATGGGTCATCCAGATGATCCACCAACTGCCTGCCAAGACAACTGTCCAAGCCTGTCACAAACTTCTCATTCTTCTGATAAGGGGAGTCAATATATGACCGGGCATACTTGGACAAGGCTTCAAACTCAGAAATATACTCAAGAACTGGTCTTCCACCTTGCTTGAGCTCCACAAACTTCTTGAATAGAACAGATTTCTGAGCTGTAGAAATGAACTTAGCTTCAAATCTGACTTGGAATTGCTCCCAATTAATCTCTTCCTCTGGAGTATCAATGGTGATAGAGTTCCACCAATCAGAAGCTCTTCCCTGAAGCTGTCTTGATGCAAGCTTCCTTTTAGTTACATCCTCAATTCCCAAATCACCAAAGATCCTTCTACAAGAATCTATCCATCTTTGAACTTCAATGGTTGATTCTGTTCCCAAGAAAACCTTTCCTCCAAGAGCAGTATAATCTTTACACAACTTAACAAAATCCACTGATTTTGGAGCTTGAACTTAAACTCCAACATCTACTGATGGCCCTGGAGCTGGGATCCTTCTCATGGTCGAAGTCATCATAGCTTCGAACATAGAAGCATAATCAGCAGCCCCCTCAACAGCACGGCCTCCTCTAGCAGCTGGTCTCCCTCTTCGACTCATTCCTAAAATCTAATAGAAATGATTAATATAACCTGAGAAACAACTGCATAAGGAATTCAAATCCTTCTAAGCTACTATATTATATATAGTAATCACCCATTAAAATACAATTACGTCTCTCATACATAGTTACGTCAGCGAGCGTTGGCTAAAATCGATTAACCCAAGCTCTGATATCAAATGTGACGACCGTTCATGGCTCCTGCACTAAAGAAGGAAATAGTGCGCTGTAAAGTGTGCCAGGCCACTATGGACGATCATCAGGGTAGGGTAAAACAATAAACTCTATCGTATTACTCACAGCGCATGGATAAAATACAATAGAAAAGTATACATAGTGAAGCTCCAACAGAATCTCAACATATAAACTCATAATAGTTTTATACAATCATCTGAATATTCAATACATCAAGCCACACTACATAACACTCAGAGTATCAAACCAACAGCGGAACGTCCAGTACATATAGTAAGAAAAACAATATGCAAAAGCCTCCAGCTCGTCTTCGTCATCAACAGCGTTGGTCACTAAGAACAGCACCTGTCACCTGCTACCTAGTCTGCTCATCCCAAAACGGATGAACAGCCCAAGGTAATAAGAGTTGAACATAAAACCTTGAGTCAGACAAAAGTCCTAGTGAGCAAAAAATAACTACCAAACATACCAAAAGAGCATAAAGGGGAAAAAAAAAAGAATAGGAACCCAACCATCCCACTCCACCTCTTTCTACAGTAATAGCCCCCAGACCCACTAAGCAGAAATAAACATAGCAAAGCAGACAATTAAAGTAAAGCAATTATCACTCGAGTCAAGGTCGATATTTTCCAAGCACAAACCCCCAAGGCCTAAACCAAGATCAGATAAGCACCCACAAAACATCGCTCTTGAGACCGAGTGACGATACAACCAAAGCATCCATGACTCTAGCTATCACTGTTATCATTGCCTCGATATCATCGTTAATTGGATGATCGGCTCATTCTTTCATCCGTCTGTTAAGGGCTAACGGTAACCCTGGTTCTAGACATAACTCCGCACGTCGTCGCAGCCCGTGCCTAGGGCTATCGAATCTGCCCAGAGTACTTGGCACGTCGTCGCAGCCCGTGCCCGGGATTATCGAATCTACCCAGCGTACTCTTGCTTTGAGCATGCTAGAACCTTCAATAACGATGAAATCTCAGGCTCCTAGTCATCCTCCTCGACGACTATTCTCATACTAGCTCAAGCGCCTCTCGAGCCATCCATTATCAACAAACTCGAACCATATCACCGAGTTATCAACATGCTTGGGATAATCCCGTTTGGATTAAACCAAGGCTACCTCACGTCATGCTTTGCCTCATAGCATCATAGCAAAGTTCCATCTTAATATCATGCTTTGCTTCATCACCTCATAGCAAAGTTCCATCTCAACATCATCATCAAATTTATCCATATGAGCTTTCTCATCCGCTTCATATGCCACGGCAGCTTTCCTTACTCAAGAGCCTTTCCACTTAGCTTTTGAATCATCTTAGACCAACTTGTTCAAATCCAATCATCAATCAACTAACTTTTAACAATCAATTAAATCAAACATTAATCCAAGCAATCAATCATTCAAACAAGATTTAAATAAACAGTTATAACAACAATGGCAATTTCGTAAATAAAGAGTCCAAATCTAACAAGTATGAATTCTAAGTAATATCTTGATGAATGAACTATCATAGGTTAACATGTAGTAAAGTGGATATCAAAATTTTATGAACAATGGTTCTACATGCAGACTTAAGGAAAATGCATGAAATCACCATCTTTATCACACAAGCAAACCACCGATCCAATATACTCCTTTGGGTCCGTGTGAGAGATAACCACCACTCACCGAATCACCTAAACACCTCAAAAGCAACTAACTCCAGATCTGGACAGCAAAGGATCTAGCTTGATCCAACAAGATTCCGCTTCAAACGATGAAATCTCTCTTTGTTGGATGGAGATCTTCAACTTTGGCTCTTGGATCTTCGATTTGATCTTCAATCTTGGATGGAAGTAACCACTAAATTAGAGTGGAGAGAAGAAGTAAAGAAGTGTTGTAGTCGAGCTCTCAAAATAGCAGCACTTCGTCACTCCAAAATCTGGTGCCAAAAAGTAAACCAAAGCCGTGTATTTATAGGCAGAAAATCCTTAAGTCGGTCACGACTCAACAAAATCCCTACGACTTACGACTCAACCTCAAGGCCTCAACGACTCAACACACACGCGGCCTATCATCCTAACGACTCAACAGGGACACGACTTACGACTCAGCAACCAAGTGGCTCAACTGTATTGCCGACCCAACGACTCATTCATGCTACCGACCTAACACTATAGGCGACCCTACACCTAAGTCTTCTGGATGACCTAACTAGGTGCCGTCCTAACTACTAAACTTGTTGCCGACTTAAAAATACGCGTGACTTAACACATAGCCGACTTAACACTTAACTATACTGGGTACGACCTATCCCCTGCCGACCTAACCCATGCACGCTCCTTTCTAAGTCGCCTGGATGACTTACGACCTAACACTCCACGGCTTACCGACCTATCACCCAACTCTCTTGCCCGACCTAACTCTCATACGACCTAATCACTAAGTCGTTCACTATACTTAGGTCGGTCAACTTCTAACCTACTAACTTCCTTAAGTCGGTCTCTCTTAGGTCGGCCAACTACTAAGTTGGCTACCTCCTTAACTCGGTCATACTTCTCTAAGCCTTTATCTCTTAGGTCGGCCTATCTCCCTAACTCGCCAACCACCTTAGGTCGGTCAGTACCTTAACTCGCTCCACCGACCAAACCACAACACGACCTAAGCTCCCACACGAGCTAACTCTGGTTGACTCAAACGACCTAAAGACAATTATTTTACGATTTATCGACACGTAAAATACGGGTCGTTACAATATTCCTCAAGATAATGCATCTCTCTATGTTCATAATGCATAGTATTTGTAAGTTTTTTAACCACTTCTTTGTTATCAAGGCAGGGAATATAATCTGGGCTAGCAGTTACATTACATTGTTTCTAACTAGAGATATCAATTTGAACTTTTGGTGACAAAGATGTTTGTACTTCTTTCTCATTTTCTGATTTAGAAGCTTTCATGGATTAGGCTCCACTATGCGCACTAGCCTCATTTAAGCAACTCTGAGCAAGCACCAAATAGTAGCAGTTCATTGCATATTAATCTTCATCGTCCTTTCTGTTTTTCTCTATTTTTTCTTCTTGCATAGGAGATTGTGTTGTATCACCATCAAATTTGTTTTCTAGTTTAGCATTACATCCGTGGCCATTACATTTCAGCATCAATAGAATTTTGTGCATCTGGTTATCGTATTTGTTCTATATCATCCGATTGGTCAGATTTGATATAATCATTCTATGCCTGCTCAGAGATTTTATTTTCATTTGCATCATTTTTCTTTATCATTCCTATGTTGTCTTCTTTACCTCTTGTACTCTTATTTTCATCTTCAACTTCGACATTCTAGCTTTTTTAATTAGCTGTTTATCACTTTTTACCATCACACCACCTACAGTTATCCTATTAGGATCACTATATGTTCCAATGTCTGAAGAGTCAACTGATTCTTGTCTACTTGCCTCGCTCCCTTAGTAAAAGTAACTACCGGAGATGTTGCTTCCATAATGTTGTTTGGAATAGTATATGTACCACATTTATTCCCATCTATAGGTATATCTCCACTGCTATCTTGGAATTATTTAGTATCTTTCACAAATATTTTTTGTTTCTATTTTGTATTAAAACTATCTACATGGACATTAACAGGAACTGCAATTGATGATGTCATCTTCCATGCTCCAAGTCTCCAACCTAGTGAAGACCATCAAGGGTCTAGTCGTTGGTTTTTTCCCCGAATAGTCTATTGTGGGTATGCAATAACCCTTATTCGATGTAATATTTGAATTATTAATATGCGAATAAACAGTTCATATACGCCTTGAATCATTAATTCCTTCATAAAGGATCAAAGTACTTCATTGGTAAGCTAAAATAGAGAATATCCCTTAGCATGAACAAAAATAGTGATAGAGTTAATAAATAGAAAACTTATCATCTTATAATAACATATAAGAATGGTAAGAAACCGAGGGGGCACTAAGAAACAATACAGGTGTTGATATGTAGAATGAAGAAAAAACTCATTTATAATTATGGTTTTTTTGCCTCCAATTGTATGATGAATTATAGTGTATCAATTACTGTTGTTGACTATTGGAACTATTGCATGTTTAACTATGTTCAACCTGGATTAATTTAGACGATACCATTCAGCTAAATGTGTATATCACATTAGTTTCAACATGAGAGACACGTTAATTGCATTTTTATTTTATTATTTTAAAACCGAGTATGCTGCAAGGAATATTGATGTCTTTGAAAGATCATTGTGCATAAGATATAACAATGACAAATTTTCTTTCTCATGTTTTTATGTATCATGTGTAAGTACTAAATCAATAAAATTTATTGATTTACTAATTATTGATTTCTACTAATTTTACAAAGAATGGCGCAATCACAAAGAATTTGCTTTCCGTTTACATGTTTTGCACTCAAACAAAATATCAACGTATATAATAATACAAACAGCCTGTGTGCGAAGCATAGGCCCATATTAATTCCATATAAGAATAGTAGGAAACCAAGGAGGCACTAAGAAACAATACATGAGTCAATTTGTAGATGAAGAACAAACTTGTTTATAAATATGGTTGTTTTGCCTCCAACTATATTTTAAATTCGAGTGTATCAAATGTTGTTGTTGACTATCGGAAAATATTGCATGTTTAACTATGTTCAACCTGGATTGGTTTGACCATTCAGCTAATTGTGCATGTCACAATAGTTTCAACATGAGAGACTTGCTAATTTCATTTTTGTTTTATTATTTTAATACAGAGTCTGTTGTAAGGAATATTGATGTCTTTGAAAGATCATTGTGCATAAGATACAAGAATGAAAAATTTTCTTTCTCATATTTATATGTACCATGTATAAGTACAAAACCAATAAACTTATCGATTTAGTAATTATTATTTCTACAATTTTTTTAAAGAATGGCACTTCATCCACGTAAATAAACTAAGACTTTTTAATATCAAATTTAATTAAAGAAGGGACCTAAAGGCCTCACTCCTTTAATGGTTGTTTGCATTCTCATAGTAGCCTTTTCTTCCAACCTCGTAATAATATACCAAAATATCCACTGATTATTAACTTACTTTAAGCATTTGGCATGAAAAAATTCAGTTTCACCTTTAGTGAATAACTAAAAAATACTGACCTTGATCAGTTAATTGCAAGCCAAGCATTTGCAACAATAACGATCAGCAATCCAATGATTGCAAATAAAAGTAACATGTTGGTAATTTAAATTAAAATACGATCATATTCTTGTGCTTTGACATTGGTTTGTTATACTTAAGAATAGGTGACATCAATTAAGAATCAATCAAAAATATAGGGGCCTGCATTGTTTTCAAATTTGGGTGGAACTATTTTTTCTAAAATTTATCAATTACTGGATGAATTTGCCAATAACACTAAAAATAGGTAATCATAATCCTTGTGGTTCTACCAGATAATCTCTTTGGTGAAAATATATCGTTGTTATACTACTTCGTATGATACATTACTGTCAGTGTTTCTTCTGGTTTTTTAGAGTTTTTAACTAAGCTAAGTATTTACTTGTGTGATGATACGCTATCATGGATTAAGTAATTTATGAAATAATAAGCACTATTTTCAAGCCAAATAATAAATTAAGAGATTCGGTACTCATTAATATATAATAACTATATAAACTATTGGCGTCGTTGGCTACTGTAATAATCATGCAGATAACTAATGAAATAAAAAGGAATTTTGATACTTAAAGATCATTTAGTTTTTGGATAAATATTACAAATACGTTTAGTGTTGGTAAAGGAAAAGTTGCTATATTACCAGATATAGCACACCCCTATTTGGATTTACATATATTAAGTAATTAAAAAGTCAAAATAAGCACAAATTGTCAAAACAAGTAATTAGTTTTTTTTCCACACAACATAAACCGGCCATTAAGGAGAAAACGACCATCTCCACACTTAAAATAACTCCAAGAAATCAAAACAATAAAACAACATAATGAAGCATATAATTAATCTACTTGGTTACTTAGCTTAGCTTATACTTTTTCCTATTAACTCGTACACAACATTATTGTGTTACTCTTAAATGAAAAATAAAATGCTAGTCACATTACAAAAAAAATGAAAGGTTGAATAAACGAATTGATGGAGTAAAAAAATTACCTACTACCGAATTGTTGATTTGGTGGTATATGGAGTGAATCGAAAATGGGGTCTGTATATGGTCGAGATTGCTATTGGAATAAATTGAAAATCAATAGATTGATTTTCAGAACGAATTGAAATTACATGGGATTTAGGTTAAGCGAAATGTGGTCGAATCTAAAGGGAGAGGGAAGTTTTATATTTGGTGACCTTTATTTTTAACTTTGTTAAATATAGTGAACTATTTTTTACGCACATTCATAGAACAACATGAATTACTTTTATTTTTTTACTTTAACAATTTTTATATATCACGTTAATTATAATTCCATGACACTATACCATATATGTCTTATGTTTGAGTGCATTTAAACTCTACATCACAAGTTATAAATGATCGATTGTCTCTTTTTTTTCCAAAAATAATATATAGTGGCTAGAAACTAGAAAACCCATATTTTATCATGCATTCATCATATTACCGAACATATATTTAACCAAATACTAAGATTCGATTTTAATTTTAACCTCCTTCAATGAAAAAGTAAACTCCCCTTTGCAAGTATGAGAATTGGAGGCTTTTTGCTTGTTTAAACATTCCATGGTGTGTTTCTATATCTTTCTAATCCGATCTACAACGCAAATAAAATATATATGTAATTTTGGAGAGGTTTTAAACAAGATCCTTATTTAAAATGCGCGTATACACACTATGTCGAATATAGCTCCCATTGTGATTAGAAACACAACACACGGTGAAATGCTGAGTAAAATAATGAACAGTACGATGCAACCATTTAGGCCAACTAATGTCTCCATTATAAGAAATAATATGTTCAATTCATTACTAAGTGGGCTTATTTATAGCCCTCACACTAGTTCAATTACTGTAAGATTGGATAGCAAATCGTATCCATATAAGTACATCGAGCATATTCGTTGCGTTAATTTAAGACAAGATTGCATATCATATTTTTTTTGGTGACTATACTTTCATCCTTGATGAGCTGCAAACTTTTTTTAACTATTTATTTATAAATTTTCTTGTTTAAAATTAGTCCTATATTTAGCAAAAACGTACTTTTATAGGAGTTCGTTTGCAAATATTTGGAAAAAACAACAAAATAATTTCTTCAAATGATTTTAAAATGAAAATAAGAATGTTCGTGTTTAATTTTGAAAGAAAATGTTTTGAAAGTTAAACTTTATTTTTTTAGTCGATTTCGAAGAATTGAATTTTAAGGGTTAAAATGGAAAATAAAAGGTAAAATGTTGGAAAATTAATTCTCATTAAGACTTGAGAAAAAGTATTTGGTAGTATGAAAATTTCGAAAGGAATAAATTAAGTTAGAATTTTAGTTGTCCATTTAAACACCTTTTCGTC
Organism: Allium cepa; assembly: GCA_030765085.1. NCBI lineage: Eukaryota > Viridiplantae > Streptophyta > Magnoliopsida > Asparagales > Amaryllidaceae > Allium > Allium cepa. Next base: position 9,440,588 of record CM060937.1, read on the forward strand.
TACATAATGATTAAAAAGGGCTTTCATGTAAATAAATATTTATTCATATTTTGTTTCATAAATTTAAATGAATTTGACAAAATGATTTATTACTATTTTCGAATTTATTTCTTGAAAACTAAATTTAAATCAATGTTGTTTTAGGATTTTGAATGAAGAAAAAAATGAGTTTATTGTTTTTATTTCAAAGCCGAAATTAAATCAATCTAATCAGAAGCCCTTTCATGGATCGACTCCACCATCTTTATCTTGCTTTATAGCCAACTCACCATCTTTGTTTCCAAATCCTTAACACCACTTTCTCCATTAGTAAAAATAATATTTTTAAATTCCAATAAACTAAAACAAAATCGCCAAAATCATATCTAGCTTCTACGTCATCTTCATTAACTAATAAAACTACTGCACACCAAATTGACTTAAGGACTTCTGTGATTCGGGATAGCCTGAATTTGTGTTTTTAGCATTACATTTAAGCTCTCTTGTTTTCTTCTTCAACGATGGTGAGTTAAACCTTTATTATGAACCATGAATTGCATGGTCAATTCTGCAAAAGGTATATCTACTTTTTACAGTGTATATGGAAATAAATTTATTTGTGCAAAATTTTGGTTTTATGCTATCTATCTCTTATAGTGCAAAAAACTTAATGCCAGATCCTTTTGGTCTAGCAATTCACTCATTGCCTATGATACGTGTTTGATTGAATATGTATGGTGCTTGAATTATCCAGACTCAATGCCAAAATTGGATCAGAAAGGAGAGAAAGAGCCGATATGGGAGGTTGGAGCAAAATTGCTCCAAACGCTCTTTCACAGGTTGACTACCACGACCTCATCAGTTTTCACCCAAGGTAACCAGTCGACCACTCATGTCATGACGGGTTGACTGATGGGAAGAGGCTAGGGAAATTTTAATTGGGTCGAACCCAATAAAAAAAATAAAAATATTCATAAATTCATTTAAGTAAATCGAAAAGTCCGAATTTTAATTATAAATTTTATTTCAAATATAAAGTAGATAAAAATTTCAAATTGGAATTTTTTTTTTAAAAATAGTTTCATATTCAACTTTTGTAACATATATTAGAAATTTTTTAAAAAGTTGAGAAATAGTAATTTTCAAATATAAATTGAAGTTTAAATTTAAGATTCATAAAGAATTTTCAAAATAAAATTTCGTAGTTTTACATTAATTTTAAAAAAGATTTATATTGTTGTTTAGTTCCAATTATGGGCATAATGGTTAAAATGCTTTATAAAATCGTTAAAATTTATTCCTACATTCAAAAGTAATTTCTAAGTGTTATAGGACATTTACAAAATTTGTATGGCTGGTTTCAATGTTTATTTTATTTAAACTTTACATTGCATATAAGTGATCATCATATGTAAAGTTAATATCTTATTAGTTTTAAGAATGTTATAGAATCATCAATATGACTAGACAAGATGCACCAATTGCTATATAGAAAACTAATGAAATTACCATGCCTTAAATCACATGTGAAAAACATAATCTGATTAACGCACCATCTAAGATAATGGAATTTATAATCCTCATCCCGAAAGAGTGTTACATGTCATGGCCATGGGTGGAGATGAACCAGTCCTTTCAAGAGGAGCTAGCGGTTCCATCCTTGCTTTTAGCACCAAAATGGGAACATTTAGAGTGGATAAAAGAACGTTCTTTATTAAGAGGAAACATAAATTGCCGATTGTTCCAACATTACATATTGGCCATGAAGGGAACATTTCATGAAAAAGAAATAATAGGGTGGAATTCATCGTAGGTCAAAGTGAAAGGCTACACAGAATTAGAGATAGATGACTCTTACAATGCTTATGCATGATAACCCTAGAGATAAAATAGAGTTGGAGGTGCAATAGCTTTGTCCACACCATAGATTTTGATGCACAACAGCCTTGGAGGCACAATAGCTTTAAGTGTATGATAGCTCTAAAGACATGATAGGCATAAAAGAACGATAGTCATGTATGTGATAGGTATAGGATGAAGAGTACGACAGGTATAAAAGGCCAATTCTATTTGATTGAATTTAATAAAGTTTTCTAGAAGATTAATAAAGACATCAAAGACTATGTAGGTAGCCAAATAGGTAAAAAAATCCATTTCTTATTCCACTATTGTATAACCAGGCTTTATAGCTGGTTAACTATTCGTTTTGGCATCACTATATGTTGGGTGTGATTCTACTATTTTGTTTTATTGTATTTAACCCTTGTGTTGGAAAAAAAAAATTGGACAATGAAAATTGCAATGACAATTTTGTGCAATGAAGGTAATTTATTCGCTCGTTTAACATAGTGTAGTTAATAAAAAAAATTGATCATATTTTGTTGCATGAAAATAATTCTAACGATGACTACAACATTATCGATCTTTAATTTAAGGTCTCATAGTGGGTGCTGTTATAGGAAAAAAAAGGACCAACTCATTTGGGTTTGTTAAAGAAGCGCATCCGTTAGCAATAACTTTTTTGACGCCGATCAAATTACATTTCGTATTTAACTTAGATTTTGCATTCTGTCATGGAAAAAAATTAATTGTGCAAATATGTTTTTTGAAAATAGAAGTGATCCTAAAAATAAAAGCTTTTCAATATATATGTTTAATAAATTCAATGCATAAACTATACACATTGTCATTAGATATAATAAAACAATTAATGTCACAATTAATTGATTCGGCTTTGGTGCAGGATGTCACAAGTTCGAAACTTGCTTTCGAACATTTATTTGACATGGGATATGTTGTCACAATTAATTGATTCGGCTTTTCTTTCAAACAATTAATGCATGAGTGGATGTTGTAGCATTAAAATTCTTAACAATTACATGTGTTTCTGGCCAAGCAGTTTTGCTTCCAATAGCTTCTCCAACATATGTCATGCTAGCTGGTGGTCTCTACCAAATTGCATTATGGTCCAAAGGAAATATAATTCACAAGCTAATTAGAATCAGTAGAGTGCTACCATCGATTAACAATTAATGCTTTACGAAGTTTCTAATCACATAACTTGCATTTGATATTTGAACTGTTATATTATGTGAAAAAAATATTTATAAAATATTTTCGTATATTAAACTTTAAATATATTGAATACATCCAGAATTAAATTTACCAAAATGTCATCTTTTGCAAGGTGTACCATCATGTGCAAATCAACTCTATCATCCGATGATGCCACAATCATATTCTTAGCTTTTCCAATAGGTGAGATCGTCTAAGGTGTACCATCTTGTGTGTAAACAACTCTATTAAACTCGTTATAACGATTTTGGATGATGGTATGCTCAGATTTTATGTGATGTTTAATGCAAACAAGGTTATTTGACAAATGATTTACACGGTTTTAAGGGTAAAACCGATTATAATGATTTTGTATACCATGATCAAATTTTATGTTATGTAAAACATAATATCAGAGATTGGTTTTAAATTTTGAAATATTCCAAGCAATGGAAAATTTAATATGCATTTCCTAAGGAAAAAAATGAATAAATAGGGTTTAAAATTAATTTCGGTTGTTTATACAAAAATTGGGTCTGGAATTTTTGTACGTTATAAAACATATCAAAAGTGAATTTCTGTAACTTTTGGGGATTATGCCTCAGTGATTTACTATGAAAATTAAATTATATATAAGATGGACTTAATTGCTTCATTTGATTTGCTTAATGGAAGAGATTATTTGTTAAATTAATCTTTAATTTAGATCTTAAATTATGCGGCAGTTATTGAGGAATGAAGTTGAAAAGTTTAAGACAATCAGTTAAATGTTTATAAATGGGTAGGTTAGTTACAAAGTTATTATTTTGAATAGCATTAATTCAGTCTTTACTCAAAAAAGTGAGTTCCGCCTCTTTCAAGAGCACCTTTTGACTCTGTGCTTCCGTTTTGACTCGGTCAAAACCAACCACATCGAAACAAACATAGCAGAAACCAGCACACAAGGTATCACAAGTATGGTATTTAGTGGATTGGAGAAAGGCAAAAGGCATGGTGTCGTAACCTATGCATCCGATGGGTCGAAAGCTTTGTTTCATTTTCAAACGATAAGCGCCTACCTTATTTTGTAAAAAAGCTTTCGAAGGACTCAAAACATATGCTTTCAAAAAGGTCTTCTAAATAGCTTTTGACAAGGGTTGCCATCTTTTTGTCTAAAGTATAAGCTTTCGAATGAGTTCCTTTATTTATAAAACAATGCTTTCGAAAAGGGTGGTTTCGACCTAATCGAAACCCTACTGCCAATCTGATGCCTTTCGAATGTACTGAAGTCATCAGTGCTTTCAAAAGGTAGTTTTGGCTTTAAAATTATACAAGCTACTTCCTAAAAGATTTCGAAAGGGTTCAAGGGTTTCGATAGTAATGGCTTCGTGGCTATCCTTCAACATTTTATTTAAATTTTTTTGAAGCTTTCGAAGGGATGGTTCCGAAGCCATCAAGTTTTCCACGAACAATTTTATATAAAGATCAATGGTTTCGAAAGAGGTACTTTCATATGTATTCACTTAACCGAAAAGATAATTTGGAGGAAAAACCCAATGGTTTTGAAAGGGATACTTCCAATCGAAAAGGGTACTTCGATTGGTTTCGAACCTATGCTTCTAAGAGTTAATATGTAATGTTTTGATACTTTCAAAATGTTCGTTTTGAGGGTTTTTAAAGAGAAGTTTTTAAAGTGTTTTGAAAGGAATGTTATTGTTTCAAAATAATATTTAAATGCTTTCGAAGGAGGTCATCCAAGGGTTCCGAAAGAAGAGTTTTAAGGTTTCGAAAGATTTAGTTTTCAAAACAAATAACTCAATCTCATTTCAAAGAAAAACCATGGCATGATAAATGAGTTTTGAAATGATTTTAAGTATGAGTATTTGAGGAAGTTTTACTTGATTAATAGGTTAAAAGGATTAACCAGGTTTTATATAAAATAATTTCAAGGATATTAAAAAACAAGTGTTGGTATTATTATGTTATTATGTTTTCGTCTTCATATATATATATACACATATATTCACATTATAATGGACCAATAATTATATTTTGGGGAAGGGAAAAATAAACAGCTAGGTTAATCCAGTAGTGAATATAAATTAAGTTGACTCCTGAATGAGTGGAAGTATGATACCTAAATATTGGTTAAAGAAGTTGTCAAATAGAGAATTTCATAGTAAACCCATGAAAACTATGTTTAAGAAAGTTATTGGTAGGGGCCGATAGGTTCATAGTATACCCATGAAAACTATGATTGGAAAGATTTATTGGCAGGGGTCAATAGGTTTGTAGGGAACCCTTGAAAACTATATCCAGGTAAAGTTATTGACAGAAGTCAGTAGCTTCCTTATCAACCTATAAAAACAAGGATAAGAGGGAAGTTATTGAAGTTACCAATAGGTTCAGGGAGAACCCATGAAATAGTAAATTTATTGGCAGGGGCCAATAGGTTCTTAGTGATTCGACGAAAACTATGAAACTGGACAGGGAGTCCATAAACATTTAACAGGTTATTAGTCAGCCCATGAAATCTATTAGGTTGATAGTGACCCTAGAAACTATAAATGAGATAGCTAGTCAAAATGAATGGGGATAAGAAATCTAAAATTGATTTACTTATTTGCAGATCATCATTATATTTTGAATTGTTCTCTTTTTAACCATTGTGGATGTAGGAGCACAATATATGGTTTCATACATCTTTAGGATACTAGTGAGGGGAAAACCGCTTCCGCTAAGTTGCATGGTCTCGCTAGATAGCTAAATGGTTTGAGATAGTAGATTATTATTCATATCAGGCTTTATGTCTAACTCAAAGTTTATGTACCCTTGAACTCTTTGGTGCTCAACTAATTTTAAGTAGTTTGAATGTTAAGGTTACCAGGTGCTCTTTAGACAAATAAGCTTCCAGAGGCATGCAGGAGGCAAGCTCATTAATAAGAGTTCTTTATGTTTTGATTCTTATGTGCTTTGGTTGTAGCGGCAAAGTTTTTTTGTTGCCTAGTCATATACTTTGATCATCTATGGGGGAGTCTTCATATTTCGCTCTTAGCATATGCCGTTATAATTATTTTATATCTGAACGTAGTTCTTGTGTTGGGCTTTTGAAATGAACTTGAAATGTTTTGAAGTGGAAATATGAAAGTTGTTTGATGATTTTAAATTTTTTACAGATCCATGTGTTTCTGTTATATCAATGTATCTAACATCACCATATTTGGTGATTGAGGATTAATAACTATGGATGACAGCAATTTCCGTAGCCATTAGTTTTGGACCTCCAAGTGGGTGATGTTACATGTTGGTATCAGAGCATATGTTTATGAAACATAAAAGAAATATAAGCCAAAAATATTTTTCAAAACATAATATAATGAATTAGAAAATAAGATCAGGGTTTGGGAAAATGCTATAGTAACGTATGTGTATTTAATATATAGGAATATATATGGGTACGTATTTCCCGCTCTTAGACCGTTCTTTTATACCTTACTATGGCTCGCATGTAGATTTACGTGAAACAAGATATGGAGGCAGGAAGCCAAGGAGGAAATCTTGATGGAGGAAGCACCACAACCAATGGTAATGCTCGACCCAACAGGAGGAACTCAGGTCGTTAGGCTAATTGTAACCAAAAATGCTGATTGTGATGTGGGTGTAGGAAATCCACCAGCTACTGGTGTTGCTGGAAATGTTGGAGGAGCTAATCTTGTATCTCCTGTTTGGAATAATTAAGCTAAGATGAGTAGAGATTACACCAGGATTGGTGGCAAGCTATTTATAGTAAAGAGAGATTCCATAGAAGTGGAGAATTGGTTGTTGCATTGTGAGAGAATATTTGCTAATTTGGGTTTAGAGGATGACCAGAAGATGAGGTTGACCTCTAGGCAGTTGCAAGGGTCAGGCTTCATTAGTGGAATAGTTTATTACTAGTGTTTCGAAGGAAGAATTGACTTAGGTAGATTTCAGAAGGATATTTGAGCAAAGGATTTTGTTTGAGATTGGCATGTTGGCGTTGTTGAGAAAATTTATGGATCTAGTACAATGACAGATGTCAGTGATAAAGAATGCAACTAAGTTTGATAAATGTTCCCGCTATGGGTAAGCTATTATAGATACTATCATCACGAGAAATGATAAATTTATTAGAGACTGAGGCCCGAGATTTCCAGGGCAACCCTGCCATACCCCCGCGATCCTAGTAACGTAGTTATGGAAATGGAATTCCGCCATGGGGAGATACTTGCTATTTGTGCTAGAGAGAGGCCAATTGAAATCCAGGGTTCACGGGAAAGAAGAGAAAGTTATTTAAGAAGAAGGGATATGCTACCAAGAAGGAAAAAGCTAATTTAGTTTGTTTCAAGTGTGACAAGAAAAGTCATTATGCACATGAGTGCCGATCAGGCAAGGTGAAGAAGGCTGTAGATAAGAAAAGTGTGAAGTGCTTCAACTGCGATAAATTTGGGTATTACAATAACTAGTGCCCAGAACCACTTAGGGCGGACAAGGGGAAGGTCTTTGTTATTGGACCATTGTCAACTAGGCCAACTGTAGCTGATAAAGGGAAGACTGTAATGGATGGTACGCTTTTGATTCATAGTATACCAACTAGGTTACTATTTGATACGGATGCATCACATTCACTTATATCTTAGTGTTTGGTTGAAAGGTTATGGTTAGAACCCACCCAACTAGTTACTTCCTTAAGGGTTGTGAATCCAATAGGAGGGAATGCAACTCTAGGGTTTAGATGTGAGCAGTTAGAACTTGATTTGTTAGATCATAAGTTTGCATGCAGTCTGTATGTTTTTAATTTCATAGATCTCAAGATCATTTTGGGTATGGATTGGTTGGGTGAGTATGAGGCTAGGATATTTTGCCAGGATAGGGAGATATCACTAAGACACCTTGATAGTCATAATCAAACCATATTTTCAATGGACAATTCTAACCGGAGTATTTTTTCTATGTTAAGTGCTATGGAAGTTAGAGAAGAGTTAAGTGAAGTTCGAGTAGCATGAGATTTTATAGATGTCTTTGAGTTGGTTACAGAATTACCACCAAACGAGCTATTGAGTTTTGGATAGATCTTGTGCCAGGAGTTGAATCTGTGAGTGGCCACCTGGCAGGATGACACCAACTGAGATGGAATAGAAGGTGTAGCTAGTGGATCGAAGGAACTTTATTAGACCCAGCAGTTCATCTTGGGAATGGCCACGATGTTTATGAAGAAACCAGATGGGTCATTGAGGATGTGCATCGACTATCGTAAATTGAACGAGAGGATGATTAAGAATGAGTATCATTTTCCAAGAATAGAAAATCTATTTAATCAGTTGTGTGGAGCCAGAGCGTTTTTCCAGTTGAATTTGGCGACAGGTTTCCATCATTTAAGGATTGTAGAGAACGGTATTACTTTGAGAGCATTTCAGACTAGGTATGGTTCGTATGAGTGACTAGATGCCATTCGGGTTAATGAATGCTCCTACTTTCTTTGTGGAATTGATGAGCCAAGTCTTTCGAGAGTACTTGAGCAGGTTTGTGTTGGTGTTTATAGATGACATTTTAGTGTAGTCTAAGGATAAGAGAGAGCACAAGGATCATCTTATAGTGGTGCTTGAGACGCTATGGTAGCATCAGGTGAAGGCGAAGTTTACCAAGTGTCATTTTTGGAAGAAAGAGATTAAGATTCTTGTTCACGTGGTTTCAGAGAAAGGCTTGTCAGCCGATCTAGATAAGATTGAAGCTGTTAAAATTGGAAGAGTCCAAAGACGGAGATTGAGATCAAAAGTTTTCTTAGACTTGCTGGCTATTACCGAAGGTTCATTAAGGACTTCTCATGGATAGTACACCTTTGACTAAGTTAACCAAGAAGGATGTGAAGTTATTCTGGTCCAACAAATGTAAGAAAGCATTCCTTAAGCTAAAGCATTTGTGGACTAACACACCTGTATTGTTAGTTCTAGTCAAAAAACGAGGGATGATGGTGTATATCAATGCATGTGAAAATGGATTGGGAGCTATATTGATGTAGAAAGGTAAAGTCATTTGCCTATGCTTCACGAGATCTTAGACCGCAAGAAGTGAGATATCCTACTCATGATTTGGAGTTAGCTGTGGTGATCTTCACATTGAAGATATGGAGACATTATCTTTAAAAGGAGAAGTTTGAGCGATGCACAGATCATAAGTCGTTAAGTTATTTATTCTCTTATAATGAGTTTAATATGAGACAGCAGAGGTGGCTGGAGTTTTTGGTTGCTTATGTTTTGTTATGGAGTATACACCTGGGAAAGGAAATAAGATAGCTGATCCTCTTAGAAGAAGACATGAGAATGTGGTGTTAGCTATGTTGGCAGAATGGAAGGATTTAGAATCTTTGACTACTTGTAATGTGCAGTTGAGATCGACTGCTAGTTCTAGTCGAAGTACCGCCATGTTGTCCTATTAGAAGTTCGGCTAGTGTTGATCGAAAGGGTTGCTTCGAAGCAAAAAGAGGATCCAGTATTAGCTGAGAGAATTAGAGGGCTTGAGGTGGGATCACAGATCAGTGATCTAAAGGATTTTAGCCTTGAATAGAGTGGATAGTTGAGAAAGAAGGGATGGTTCTGTGTTCTGAATGTGGAGAACTTAAGGAAATAAGTTCTTGGAGAATGTCATATGTCCAAGTTTTCGATTCATCCTAGAGGGACCAAGATGTATCGAGATATGAAGAGAAGCTTCAATTAAGAAGGTATGAAAAGGGATATTAGCTTGTGGGTTAGGCATTGTACAAACTGTCAATAAGTGAAGGCCGAACATCAAAAGCCGAGTGGGTTGCTTCAGCCTTTACAGATTCCTGTTTAGAAATGCCGATGTCCATGGATTTTATACATGGGTCGCCGAGGTCAAATAGTGAAAAATGAAAGTATATGTGTCATGGTGGATAGGTTGACATAGAGTGCCCATTTCATTCAAGTTAAGTCACCCAGAACGCACCTTTTTTTTCTAAGTTGTTCGTGAAGAACATAGTTAGACTACATGGAATTCCTAGTAGTATGTTCAGCGATAGAGATGCTTTATTAACTACTGAATTCTGGAAGAGTCTACAGGATGTATTATACCATGCTTAACATGAGCACTGGATATCTCCCTTAGATTGATGAGTAGACAGAGAGAGTTAATAAGGTACTCGAGGATTTACTGAGAGCTTGTGTATTGGACTTTAATGGATCTTGTGAAGATCACCGATATTTATTGAGTTTTCCAATGGTAATAGTTATCAGACTAGTATAGGAATGGCGCCTTTTGATGCTTTGTATGGAGGGCCATGCAAATCACCAGCATGTTGGTTGCAGACTAGAGACAGTTTAGTCTTAGGTCCATATTTGATTAGAGAGGCATTAGAGAAGATTGAGTTAATCCAAGAAAAGATGAAGAAAGCTCATTCAAGACAAAAGAGTTAAGGAGATAAGAGGTGTAAAGACCTAGAATTCACGATTGGAGATATGGTTTTCATTAAGGTATCACGAATGAAGGGTGTGGTATGATTTTGGAAGTCAGGGAAACTAGCATCACGATGTGTTGGTCCATTCCACACTATAGAGAGGATTGGAAAACTCGCAAAAAGAGTAGAGTTGCTAAGTAGTATGGAAGATGTCCATAATGTATTTCATGTGTCTCATCTTCGTAAATGTGTGCATGATCCGCAGACTACTATTCCTCTGAAGGGTTGGAAGATTTGATAGCAGAGCCTAATTTGACATTTGTTAAACAACAAGTCCAGGTTGTGGCTAGAGATGAGAAAAGATTGAGGAATAAGGCAATCAAGTTGGTGAAAGTTCAGTGGAGCAACAACGAGAAGGACTGTACTTGGGAGAAAGAAAACAGGATTAGAGATACCATCCTGTTCTGCTTTGATGGTATGCCTATATTAGATTTATATAGATTTTTGCTAGTCAATCAGGCTAGTACGGTTGTTAGGAGTCATTACAGATGATTGATATGTTTAGTTTTTAGTCCTTACTGAATTTCAAGTTTCGAGTACGAAATTCTTTAAGAAGGGAAGCATGTAACACCCTTAAGTTTTAATAACATTATTCAGGAGATTTAATTAGATAAGTTAAATTGAATAATGTAAATAATTAGAGTGATAAGGAATTTAAATTTGAAAATGGATTAAAAGCCCATGCTTAATTATCTAACTGGGCATATAAGTGGCTTATATGTTAATTAATTAGGTATTAGGGTAATTTCCACCCACATTTCTATCACTCTTATATTCATGTATCACCCTATCTCACGTTTAATTTCTAAAAAAACGTAAAACATAAATGCAAACAAACGGTAAGAGCCGGCCATTGCTAGGAGGAAAGAGGAGAAATCCAAAGCCAAGGAATTAAAGCAAGGGAATTAATCTCAATCAAAGCTTGAAGTCTTTATCCTAATCAAGGTGAATAATCTAAACTATCTATATTTTGTTTTTGCAATCATTTGATTTTTGGGTTTAAGATTAAACTCATTATAATGATTTTGGATGATGATATTGCTTGGATTTTATGTGATGCTAATTTAAAATAAGGTTATTTGATAAATGATTTACATGATTTTACGGGTAAAGCTGATTATAATGATTTTGTGTGCCATGAGAAAATTTTATGTTATGTAAAACATTATATTAATTTTTGAAATTTTCCAAGCTATGGAAAATTTAATATGAATTTCCTAAAGAAAATATAAATAAACTTAGTTCAAAATTAATTTCGGTTATTTAATAAAGAAATAGATTCTAGAACTTTTATATGTTAGGCAACATATTGAAAGTGAATTTCTGTAATTTTTGGGGATTTTTTCTAAGTGATTTACTATGAAAATTAAATTATTTTACAGGAAGGATTTAATTGCTTTATTGGTTTTCCTTGATGGAAGGGCTTATTTGTTAAATTAATCTTTGATTTAGGTCTGAAATTATGCGGTTTTTATTTGGGAAATAATTTTAAAAGTTTAAGGCAACCAACTAAATATTTACAAAAGGGCGGGTTAGTTATATAGTTATTATTTTAAATAGCATTAATTCAGTCTTTCTTCAGAAAAGTGGGTTCCACCTCTTCCAGAAGCACCTTTCGACTCTATGCTTCTGCTTTGACTCAGTAGAAAGCAATCATGTCAAAACAAACACAGCTGAAATCAATACACAAGGCATCATAAGTATGGTATGCAGTGGATTGGAGAAAGGAGGAAGGCATGGTGTTAGAACCTGTGCTTCCAATGAGGTTGAAACCTTTGTTTTACTTTCAAATGATAAGCGTCTGCCTTGTTTTAATAAAAGCTTTCGAAGGAGTTGAAACATATGCTTTCGAAAGGTTCTTCTAAATATCTTTCGAAGAGGGTTGCCATCTTTTAGTTTAAAGTATAAGCTTTCAAATGAGTTCCTTTTTATAAAACAACGCTCTCGAAAAGGGTGGTTTCGACCTAGTCAAAACCTTGCTTCCAATCTTATGCCTTTCGAAAGTATTGAAATCATTAGTGCTTTCGAAAGGTATCTTTTGCTCTAAAATCATACTAAGCCACTTCCTAAAAGCTTTCGAAAGGGTTCAAGTGTTTCGATGGCAATGGCTTCAAAAGATGTTTCGAAGCTACCCCTCAATATTTTACTAAAATGTTTTAAAGCTTTCGAAGGGATAGTCCCGAAGCCATCATGATTTCCCCAAACAATTTTATATAAAGATAAATGATTTCGAAAGGTGCACTTTCGTTTGTATTCACTTTGATACAAAAGATAATTTTTAGGAAAAACCCAATGGTTTCGGAAGAGATACTTCAAAAAGGTTTCGAAAGGGGTACTTTCATTGGTTTCGAAGCTATGCTTCTAAGAGTTAATATGTAATGCTTTAATACTTTCGAAAGTTATGTTTTGAGTGTTTCAAAAGAGATGTTTTTAAAGTGTTTCGAAAGGAATGTTAGTGTTTTGAAAAGAAGATTTAAAAGCTTTCGAAGGAGGTCATCCAAGGGTTCCAAAAGTAAAGCTTTAAGATTTCGAAAGCCTTAGTTTTCAAAACAAATAGTCCAATCTCATTTTAAAGGAAAATCATTGCATAGAAAAAGAGTTTTGAAATCATTTTAAGTATGGGGTTTTTGAAGAAGTTTTTCTTAATTAATAGATTAAAAGGATTAACCATGTTTTATGTAAAATGATTTCAAGGATATTTAACCATAGGTGTTGGTATTATTACGTTATTATGTTATCTTCTTCATATGTATTCACATTATAATGGACCCATAACTATATTTTGGGGAAGGGCGGAGTAACCAGCTAGGTTGATCCAGAAGTGAAAATAAATTAAGTTGACTCCTTAATGATTGGAATAACATCCAGGAGGTTAGATAGACCAGGATGTAGGATGCCTAAATATTGATTAAAGAAGTTGTCAGATAGATAGGTCATAGAAAACCCATGAACACTATATTTAGGAAAAGTTATTGGCAGAGGCCAATAGGTTCGTAGAAAACCCCTGAGAACTATGATTAGAAAGAGTTATTGGTAGGGGCCAATAGGTTGGTAGTGAACCCATGAAACCTATATCTGGATAAAGTTATTAACATAAGTCAATACGTTCCTAGTTAACCCATGAAAACAAGGATAAGAGAGAAGTTATTGGAGTTAAGAACCTTTGAAATAGTAAAGTTATTGGCAAGGGACAATAGGTTCTTAATGATCCCATGAAAACTATGAAATCAGACAAGGAGTCCATAATTATTAAATAGGTTATTAGTTATCCCATGAAAACTATTAGGTAATAGTGACCCAAGAAACTATAAATGAGACAGACAGTTAAAATTAATGGGAATGGGAAATCCAGAAATTGATTTACTAGTTTGCATATCATCATAATAGTTTTAATTGCTATTTATTTAACCGTTGTGAATGCAGGAGCATAATATAGAGTTTTGTAAAGTTTTAGGATACTGGTAAGGTGAAAACCCATTCCACTAAGGGTGTGGTCTAACTAGAAATCTAAATAGTTTAAGATGGTAGATTATTATTCGTACCAGGCTTTATGTCTGACTCGAAGTTTATGTTTTCCCCTTAAACTCTCAGGTATTCAATTGATTTTGGTTATTTTAAGGGTTAAGGTTCTCTTTAGACGGATAATTTTTCGGAGGAGTGCAGGTGGCAAGCTAGTTAATGATAGTTCTTTGTATTTTGATTCCGCTATGTTTTGGTTATAATGGCAAAGTTGTTTTATTACCTACTCATATACTCTGATCATTTAAGGTAATCTTCATATGTCGCTCTTTGCGTATGCTGTAATAATTATATTTTATATGAACGTGGTTTTCGTGTTGGGATTATGTGATGAACTTGAAATGTTTTGAATTGGAAACGTGAAAGCTATTCGATGATTCAAAATTTTTACATATCTATTTTTTTCTGTTATATCAATGTATCTAACATTATCGTATTTCGTCGTAGATGATTAATAACTATGGATGACTGCAACATCCATAGAGATAATTTTGGGCCTTCAAGTGGGGGATGTTACAAGCTGGTATCAGAGCATAAGTTTATGAAACTTAAAAGAAAACTAAACCTAAAGGATTTTTCAAAACATAATCCAGTGAATCAGAAAATAAGATTGCCGTTAGGTATAATGCTATAGTAACGTACTTATATTTTGTACTTATATTTGGTATATAGCATATATATATATATACATATATATATTAGTACATATTCCCTGCTCTGCTTTTGTATATTACTAAAGCTCGTATGTAGATTTACAAGAAAGGAGATATGGAGGCAGGAAGCGGAAGAGGAAATCTCAATGGAGGAACCACTACAACTAATGGAAATGCTTGAACCACGAGGAGGAACCCGGGTCGGTGGGCTAATGCTAACCAAAATGTTGATGCCAATGTGAGTGCTGGAAATCCACTAGTAGATATGGGGACGATGTGTCAGTTCTTCGTCAATCTGATGCAAGTAAGAGCTGCTGCTAGTGTTGCTGGAAATGTTATATACAACTCAACTCCTAATTTAAGAAAGTGTAGAACAACAATATTGATATAAATAAATAAAAGGACAAAATATTAACTGATATAACAACTATATCGATTCAAACACATGCGTCATAGCACGCTTTAAGCACCTGTGAATTGTTTTTCTACAAATCATATATGTTTAATCATATTTTTACGTTGAAATAAAGTGCCACTAGTTTTAGATTTTATGTCTAGGGTGCGACATATAATTTTTCGTTTGTTCCTATTTTTATTTCTATAATTAACTAATAAAGAATAAATTTCTAAAGAAAATTTATTTGTTAGATCCTATTTTTAAATGATATGATTTGATATGATCATATTTGCAGAGAAGAGTTTTGAATTGGTGAAGAAAGTTTATTTGCTAGACCGTATTTTTAAGTAATATTAAAATTTGATTTAGTAATATTTGTAGAGCGACATTTTAAATTAGTAAAACAAGTTTATTTGTTCGATCATATTTTTAAGTTATAGTGGAATTTTGATAATATCAGTAGAGTGGCATTTTTGATAGTTCACGCTGACACCAAGAATGAGTTACCCCAAAGGTATTACAACTATTATCAAAGAAGATAATATAAATACTTGTTCAGACATAAATCATACTAGCCTGGTATCTATACATATGTTTATTTACAAGCAACACTTATCAGCAACATTGCAAGCATTCTGACAAATCATTTTTGATTCTAAATAAACATATTTATTCATTTACACTCATAAAGTAATATTTGTTGTATTCAAACTTTATCAGTGAGAAAATGAGTTAATGATGAATCACTTATCCTATAAATGCCTGTATTATAGTTAATGATGATTTGATTTATTTTTAGATTTCATATTATCGTTTATCTTTTAATTTTCATAATTTTATTCCCACACTAAGATAGGATGTTCTTTAGAAGTTCAAAATTACACCTAAGTAAATCATTTTGTTTGTGTCTTGGGAAAGCAAGAGAGATTACCGCATATAGTATGCTAAAAATACAGTTGTTGAATACTATTTAATACAATATATTATTGGTACTATACTAATCTCCACTTCTTTAAATTTTGTACTAATACTAATTATACACATGCTTACCGTGATAAAATAAGACTATAAGACCCCTAAAAGAAGTTTCATACAGTTAGATATTGTTATTAAGGACATATGCTTTGTAGTGGGAATTCTAACCCGAGACCACTCAAATCAAAAACCCAAAGCATAGTGGAAAATGAGATCAGGGCAAGAAGTGCAATGATAACCAATCAATATGTCAATCCAATTCTCAATCAAATCAAAAACCTATCAAAATCAGCAAACAAGTAATAGAGAACCAAAACAATAACGATAAAATAAATCACACGCCGATTTATAGCCGTTCCACGAACATCTTGTTAGTGTACGTCCAGTTTGATAGAGGGCCTTTATTGATACTGTAGGATCGATTTCACCCTAGAGGGGGGTGAATAGGGTGATAGTATAAATTATAAAAATTAATCGCGGAAGCTTATAAAATACTTTCAACGCAGATCACTGATGCAGCCCAAAGAGACGAAGTCATAGGTTGGATCCGACCTAACTTGTTTTTAAGTCGAGTACGACCTAAGAAGTCACAAGATGAAGAGTTCCGACCTAACGAGCTCCGACCCAATGAAATACGACCTAGTGATGAAGAACGAGCTAACTGTGCCGAGTTACGACCTAAGCAAGCTAACCCGCATTTTCATTTAGGTCGTGGACGACCTAACTTACCTAACGAGTTACGACCTAAGATAGGTCGCTCCGGTAATTCCTTAAAGACAGTCTCGACCTACGACCTAGTTAGGTCGTGTGAAGATATCCAGAAGCTAATACTTAGGTCGCATCGACCTTATCTTGGTACCGACCTACGATAAGTCGCTGAAGGGTTAAACTGCTTGGAGTAAGGTTGCGACCTTGTTTAGGTCGTTAAGCCATATCAAGTATAGGTCGTGAGTCGTGTGTTTAAGTCGTCCGAGTTTGTGGCTACGTGTTGTATTGTGTTTGTAAGTCGTAAGTCATGTTGTGTTGATCATTTAGGTCGCTCACGACCTTGTTGAGTCGTAGGTCGTCCGATGCAGCGCTGTTATGTGTTGAGTATAGCATTGAGTCGCTGTTGTTAAGTCGCTGCCGACCTAAGATAGGTCGTAAGTCGCGAATGACCCAAGAGTCTGGTGATGTTTTGATTGTGTTGCGTTGTAAAAGCTATAAATAGCAGTGTTGTGTCATTTTGTAAGTAGTTGATTTTTGAATAAAATTTCTTGTTGATTGTTGTGTGCTATCATCTTAGATTGGTAGTTGAGTGTAATCTCATATCTCCACTTTCGGTTATTCGAGTGCGCTCGAATCAACGATTGTTGAAGCCGATTCGCGGAATCAAGTGCGCTTGATCAATGCTTGAAGAATTGAAGATCTTCTTTCACGGTATCGTGCGCGATCAACGTGTCGAAGATAGCTAGAATTCGGTATCTTTGTGATCAACGAATTTGGGCATTTCAGTATCTTCAATCCACCGATTGCTACTTTCATCGATCCATATCGTTTTGTTAATTATCCGCTGCGTCAGTTTAGGTATCAGAGCTCGACTTAGCCAATCATAGCTAAGACGAGTCTTGGAGCCAAGTATTTGAAGTTGAAGTTGAAGTTGTTCATCGTGTTCATCTTGAAGTTGCAACAAGAGGGAGACTTTCGATCCATTCTATTTTGGATCAAAGTGTTGGAAGGTGTTTGAATTTGATTTGTGATGAAGTATGAAGGCCGAGCATAACATCGTGTTAAGTATAGGCCGAGCATCAGTTGTTGGTATCATTGTTTGAAGTGTTAAGCCGAGCCAAGTTGAATTGAGCCGAGATTTGTTTGACTTGTGTTGAAAGTCTTGAAGTATTTGTTGAAATTTTTGAGAAGTTTTCAATCATACCACCAAGGAGAGCTAATCGTCATCAAAATGTTGAAGCGTTGTATAGAAGAGAAGAAGCCGAGCTTATGGAACAACGTATTAATGAGAAATTTGATGAAGGCATTGGAAAGTTAGAGAAGTTGATGAATGATTTGAATCAAACTCAAAGGAGGAGATCACCAATCTCGAACCATGGAGGAAACCGAGTTTCGCCATCGGTTACGGAAGCGAGGAGGGTATCACCGCAATCTTTTAGAGAAAGGAGAGAAACATCAATTTCATCAAGAAGAGATCACCATGACTATAGGCATGAAGAGAGGAGACCTCCACGTGAGTTTGAAGATGAGCCATATAGAGATGAAGAGAGACATAGTAGAAGAGACATGCATGATCGAAGGGATGTTGATGGTCGAGATCGATGTAGACGTACAATTGATTATGATGAAGAGGGTGATAGAGCTAGCATGCATTATCAAGATCGAGACCAAGTTCGAAATTCATATCGAGATGTAGATGATGATCATCGATGGGAATCGGGTATGAAGATGGAAATTCCTGAATTTAAAGGTGGAATGGTAGCAGAAAAATTTCTTGATTGGTTGTCTAATGTTGAAGAGATCTTTGATTTCAAGGAAGTTCCGGAGAATCGCCGAGTGAAGTTAGTTGCTACTAGGTTGAGGGGGAGAGCTTTGGCATGGTGGCAGCAAACTAAACTTACAAGGGAGAGAATGGGAAAGTCAAAGATTGAATCATGGGAGAAGATGAAGAAGTTGATGAGAGCTACATTTTTACCTTACAACTATCAATCACTCATGTACCAGAGGTTGCAGAATCTGAGGCAAGGTACGAAGTCAGTTAATGATTATGCAGATGAATTTTACCAACTCAATGCCAGAAATGATATTATGGAGACGGAAGAACAGCTAACTGCTAGATTTGTTGGAGGGTTGTGAATGCAGATCCAGGATATGGTTAATATGTTCGATCCAAGATCTGTTGTAGAAGCACATCAGAAAGCGTTGGCTTGGGAGAAGCAAGGAAGGCGTGGAGGTGGTGTGTTTACAAATTCCAACAATCAAGTAAAGGGTGTTAGTGGAAGTTATAATGTTCCTAAACCTGTCAGTAAGCCCGTTGTGAAGGAGGGTGAGAAGGCAAAGGCTAGCAGTGGTTTCAAATGTTACAATTGTCAGGAGTTGGGTCATAAAAGCAATGAATGTCTGAAGCCGAAGAGGAGAGCAATGGTTGCAGAGGTTGAAGAAGAGGATGTAGAAGCTGAATATTCCAATTCACCACTTGTTGAGGAGGAAGACTTATTGTCCGGAGATGAGGGTTGTAACCTTATGATGAGGAGGTCTTGTCTTACACCAAAGCAAGAGGAAGATTCTAGTTGGTTGAGAAGCAATATTTTTCAGTCGACATGCACTATTTTGGGAAAAGTTTGCAAGTTCGTTATCGATGCTGGGAGTTGTGACAATATTATCTCTACTGAAGCAGTAAGGAAGTTGAACTTGAAAACTGAGAAGCATCCTAAACCGTACAAGTTAGCATGGTTAAGGAAGGGTGGTGAAGTGAAGGTGTGTCGAAGAGCTTGTGTGAATTTTTCTACTGGAAAGAAGTACAAAGATGAAATTTGGTGTGACGTTGTAGACATGGATGTGTGTCATCTGTTGTTGGGCAGACCATGGCAGTTTGATAGAGCAGTGCAATATGATGGTCGTGCTAATAGCTATAGTTTCATGTTCGAAGGTACTAAAATCACTTTAGTTCCCAAGAAGCAACAACAGAAGGAGAGCAAGTTGGAAGAGATCGAAGAACTGAAAACTTTGCTATCTTTGTAGGAGTTTGTCAAGGAGGTTGAAGAGGAGCCTGAAGTCTTTTTGTTGATTGGGCGAGAGTGTAGTGAAGAGGTTGAAATTCCAGAAGAAGCGAAGCCAGTTTTGAAAGAATTTGAAGATGTATTTCCAGAAGAGTTGCCTAAGGAGTTACCGCCGCTGAGGGACATTCAACATCAAATTGATCTTGTTCCGGGAGCAGTATTACCACATCGACCACATTATCAAATGAGTCCGAAGGAACATGAGGAGTTACGAAGGCAAGTGGAAAAGTTGTTAGAGCAGGGACGTGTTCAGGAAAGCTTGAGTCCTTGTGCAGTACTAGCCTTGTTGGTGCCGAAGAAGGATGGAACATGGAGAATGTGTACCGATAATAGAGCTTTGAACAAGATTACCGTTCGCTACAGATTTCCTATGCCAAGGTTGGATGACTTGCTAGATCAGTTGAGTGGGGCTACTATCTTTTCGAAGATTGATTTGAAGAGTGGTTATCATCAGATTCGAATTAGACCGGGAGACGAATGGAAGACCGCATTCAAGATGAGGGAAGGTTTATATGAATGGTTGGTTATGCCGTTTGGTCTATCAAATGTACCAAGTACATTTATGAGGGTGATGAATCAAATTTTCAGACCATACATTGGGAAGTTTGTTGTAGTTTACTTTGATGATATTCTGATTTATAGTGCGAGCACGGAGGAGCATGTTCAACATTTGAGAAAGGTGTTAATTATTCTTCGTGAGGAACAATTTTATGCGGCTATGAAGAAATGTGTGTTCATGACTCGAAGTGTATTATTTTTGGGATATGTTGTATTTGAGAAGGGAATCCAGGTGGACCAGAGTAAAGTTGAAGCTATTAGAAATTGGCCACAGCCGAGAACTATCACTGAAGTTAGAAGGTTTCATGGATTGGCATCATTCTACCGAAGATTCATTCCACACTTCAGTAGCGTGATGGCACCAGTTACTGATTGTATGAAAGGGAAACAGTTTTCTTGGTCGGAGGAAGCAGGAGTTGCTTTTGAACGAATCAAAGAACTTTTGACGACAGCACCAATTCTTGTATTACCAGATTTTCAGTTGTTGTTTGAGCTACACACTGATGCATCAAAGGTTGGGATTGGAGGAGTGTTGAGTCAGAGTGGGAGGCCAGTTGCTTATTTCAGTGAGAAGTTATCAGGAGCAAAGATGAGATACAGTACATACGATGTTGAGTTTTATGCTATTGTGCAAGCTGTTAAACATTGGAGGCATTATCTATTTCAGAAAGAGTTTGTTCTTTACACTGATCATGAGGCGTTGAAGCATTTGCAAGGACAGGATAAGATTTCTGCGAGACATGCATCATGGATTGCTTATTTACAACAGTTTACTTTTGTCGTGAAACATAAATCTGGGACAACAAATCGTGTAGCCGATGCATTGAGTAGGAGGAGTCATTTATTAACGACAATGAAAATTGAGGTGACAGGGTTTGAATTATTGCCAGTGTTGATTGACGAAGATCCTTACTTTGCAAAGTTCGTTGAGAAAGTTAAGGATGGAGATACTGATGAATTTATTTTGGTTGATGGATTCTTGTTTAAAGGAAATCGATTATGTATTCCGGAGAGCAGTTTGAGAATGAAGATTATCAAAGAGGTACATGAAGAAGGCCATGTGGGTAGAGATCGTACTTTGCAGTTAATTTCTCAATCTTATTTTTGGCCATCAATGAGAAAAGAGGTAGAGAGGTTTGTGGAGAGATGTCATATTTGTCAAGTTTCGAAGGGAACAGCTACGAATGCGGGGTTGTATATTCCGTTACTTGTACCAGCTAAACCATGGGTAGATGTGAGTATGGACTTTGTGTTGGGATTACCGAGAACGCAGCGTGGCAATGATTCTATCTATGTGGTGGTTGATAGATTTTCGAAGATGGCATATTTAATTGCCTGCAAGAAGATAGCGGATGCAGTTCGAGTGGCACAATTATTCTTTAAGGAGGTGTATCAATTGCATGGTTTACCATAATCTATTGTTTCTGATCGGGATACTAGATTTTTAAGCCATTTTTGGTTAAGTTTGTGGAAGATGGTGGGAACGAAGTTGAACTTTAGCAGCGCTTATCATCCGCAAACGGATGGACAGACCGAAGTTGTTAACCGATCGTTGGGAAATTTATTGCGATGTCTTGTGAAGGACAATCTGAAGAGTTGGGACATGAAGTTATGCCAAGCAGAGTTTGCACATAATCATACGGTTAATAGAAGCACATGTTACAGTCCATTTCAGATTGTATATTCAAGTCTGCCAAGGGGACCGTTGGATTTGGCGGTAGTACCACAACCGAAGGGGACGATTAAACGGTCCGTTGATTTTGTTGATGAGTTAACTGAATGTCATAAAATCGTTCAGGAATGATTGGAGAAGTCGAATGAGAAATATAAGAAGTTTACAGATTTGAAACGACGAAGTGTTGAATTTAAGGAAGGTGATTTGGTTTATGCTGTATTGACGAAGGATCGCTTTCCAGTGGGTGCATACAATAAGCTTAAATCTCGAAAGATTGGTCCTATAGAAGTTGTAAAACGGATTAATGAAAATTCTTATAAGTTGAAACTGCCGGAGGATGTGTACACTTCTGACGTGTTCAACGTTAAGCATCTTATGCCATATTATGGAGATGAACAATCTGATGTGGAAGAATTTACAAATTCGAGGACGAATTTTTCTCAACCAAGGGAGGATGATGCAGCCCAGAGAGACGAAGTCATAGGTTGGATCCGACCTAACTTGTTTTTAAGTCGAGTACGACCTAAGAAGTCACAAGATGAAGAGTTCCGACCTAACGAGCTCCAACCCAATGAAATACGACCTAGTGATGAAGAACGAGCTAATTGTGCCGAGTTACGACCTAAGCAAGCTAAGCCGCATTTTCATTTAGGTCGTGGACGACCTAACTTACCTAACGAGTTACGACCTAAGATAGGTCGCTCCGGTAATTCCTTAAAGACAGTCTCGACCTACGACCTAGTTAGGTCGTGTGAAGATATCCAGAAGCTAATACTTAGGTCGCATCGACCTTATCTTGGTACCGACCTACGATAAGTCGCTGAAGGGTTAAACTGCTTGGAGTAAGGTTGCGACCTTGTTTAGGTCATTAAGCCATATCAAGTATAGGTCGTGAGTCGTGTGTTTAAGTCATCCGAGTTTGTGGCTACGTGTTGTATTGTGTTTGTAAGTCGTAAGTCATGTTGTGTTGATCATTTAGGTCGCTCACGACCTTGTTGAGTCGTAGGTCGTCCGGTGCAGCGCTGTTATGTGTTGAGTATAGCATTGAGTCGCTGTTGTTAAGTCGCTGCCGACCTAAGATAGGTCGTAAGTCACGAATGACCTAAGAGTCTGGTGATGTTTTGATTGTGTTGCGTTGTAAAAGCTATAAATAGCAGTGTTGTGTCATTTTGTAAGTAGTTGATTTTTGAATAAAATTTCTTGTTGATTGCTGTGTGCTATCATCTTAGATTGGTAGTTGAGTGTAATCTCCTATCTCCACTTTGGGTTATTCGAGTGCGCTCGAATCAACGATTGTTGAAGCCGATTCGCGGAATCAAGTGCGCTTGATCAACGCTTGAAGAATTGAAGATCTTCTTTCACGGTATCGTGCGCGATCAACGTGTCGAAGATAGCTAGAATTCGGTATCTTTGTGATCAACGAATTTGGGCATTTCAGTATCTTCAATCCACCGATTGCTACTTTCATCGATCCATATCGTTTTGTTAATTATCTGCTGCGTTAATCACAGAACAATAGCAGCACAGATAATAGCAGAATAATAAATGCAGAAATAGAAACGACACAGAATTTACCCAGCTTCGGCAAAACCCTGCCTACGTGTTGCCCCCAAGGTTTCTACTAGAAATTAGATAGTCAGACGCTTACACACGTAAACTCGTGACACCCGCTATCGACTAAACCTAACTCTACGCTCAAAACCCTGCCACAACTCGGCCACTGAGTTGCGAATTCTCAAACTACGCCACGTAGTTTGTCCCCTATTCACACGACTAGAAAATTAAACGGTTTAAAAAAGAAAATACAAATTAAAAACAATTTTAAATTAAAATAACCCTAATTTAAAACCAAAATCCCTATTTTATTCTTTAACAAGGCCAGCCTCCTTTTTTTTATATTAATTGGCCCGTTCTCTTTATTTCATTCCTTTGTGAAAAAGAGCCGTCGTTGTTAATCTCGTTCGTTCCTCTTTGCAACAAAATTAGGGCATGCGTCCTTGGTCCAAATTAGGGCTTTCGAAGAGTCGTTATTACTTCGATCGAATCTGTGGTTGTTCGAGAGTTGCCTTGCTCGATCGATTTCTCGTTGCTCTCTCTGGCTACTTCGAGTTGATGGATTTCGACTTCGATTCGGTATGTGGCTTTCGTTTATGCTATTCTGTTATGCTTGATTGAACTCCATGATTTTTAAAATTGCCGATGATGATTGTTTATATAGGGTTTGTAACCCTAGATTTGCGTTCGTACGAATATATTTGAATTTGTCAATTATATTCGATCGGCCGTTCGATTTCACTTTGATGCTGATGATTTCTCCGACTAAAACAAATGCGTATAATTTCTTATACTTGCTTCCCACGGCTTTGATGTTTAACTTGGTCAATTTTCTTCGCTGCTACGGTTTCGAATTTGACTTTACTCTCTGATTTCATTTTGACTTTAGCATTGACTAACTTGATTTTTTACTTGATCAACTTCGATGTTGATTTGTGAGTTCAACTCTGTCTTCACTCATCGTGTTTACTTCAGCCATTTGATTTCTTAAACTAAACTTCTGGATATTAATCAAACTGCTCACTTGCTCGATTTTACTTGCTGTTCACGGCCATTATATCTTTACTGCCATGTTGTTTTCATAGCATTTGTGTTGACTCTGTGTTTGCTGTAGTCTTCAAGCATTGCCGAATCACTTGAATTTAATGTGGTGTTTATACTGCTGCATATCACGACATTTTCTTTACTTCTGTACCACCACTTGTGTCTGCACTTGCTTGATCCAATTTTCACTTTATTCGGCCTCCCTCTCTGGTCATGATGGTTATTGACGCAGCGGATTAATCGAAACAAACTTCAATCGGTGAAATGTAACAATCGGTGAGTTGAAGATACCAAAATGCCCAAGTTCGTTGATCCAAAGATACCGAACTCTAGCTATCTCAAACACGTTGATAGCGCACTATACCGTGTTCTAAGATCTACGATTCTTCGCACGTTGATCTAGCGCACTAGATTCCGTGAATCGGCTTCTACGATCGTTGAATCGAGCGCACTCGATTAACCGAAAGAGGAGATAGGAGATTACACTCAACTACCAATTGGTATGAAAGCACAAAGCTAACAAAAAGGAATTTTATTCAAAAATCAACCACCCTAAAATATACAACACACCCTCTATTTATAGCTTGACACAACCGGCCCCTTTAACCCGTTGCCGACTCATAAGCTCCGACACATCATGAGTCGTTACCGACTTAGCACACTACATACCTGTGTACATCATACGACTCATCGATATACGACTCAAAACTTACAACATACAACAGTACACGACTCATTACAACAAACGACTCAACAAGCCACTACATCCCACAACGACTCAACCGACTCATTACATACCGACTCATCAATTGACCCTGTATGGCCGACCTAACGAGGTACGACTTAACACATCACCAACTCATGTATACACATGACCGATACACTTAGGTCGTATGCGACCTAACGACCTACGATTCAAAGAAACACGGCTTAACTCCTTGCCGACTCAACAACATACTGCTTAACTCCTTGCCGACTTAACATCCACGCGGCTTACCCTTCACCGACTTATCCTAGGTCGTAGCCGACCTAAACCTTGCTTTCCAATTCGTACTGCTATCTTGTTATCCCGTGATATTCCTTCTGTAGCCTTAGACCGTATACGACCTAAAGGCCCTGAACGACTTAAGCTTGTGATGGGTCGGAAAAGACTTAGGTCTTCTTCCTTAACTCGCATATCTCCCCCACATGCCTTCTTAGGTCGGAAACAACCTATAGCCACCATCATAAGTCGTGAACGACTTATCTTAACTCGTAGGCTTTTCCCCCGTGATTCTTTAAGTCGGAAATGACTTATAAGTACCGTCCTAGATCGTGAATGACTAATCGCTTTGGCCTGATCTGCATCATCCTCCCCTGGTTGAGAAAAATTCGTCCTCGAATTTGCAACCTCTTCCACAACAATCTCACCGCCATGATACGGAACTAAATGTTTGACGTTGAAAACATCAGAAGTATAAACATCATCTGGTAACTTTAATCGATATGCATTCTTATTGATTTTCTTCAAAACTTCAACTGGACCAATTTTCCGTGCTTTCAATTTATTGTATGTTCCTACCGGAAAACGGTCTTTTGTCAACACTGCATAAACCAAATCGCCTTCGTTAAATTCAACATTTCGTCGCTTCAAATCTGCAGTCTTCTTATATTTCTCATTCGACTTCTCCAATCGTTCCTGAACGATCCTGTGGCACTCCGTTAAACCTTCAACAAAATCAGCAGCTCGTTTAACTGTCTCTTTCGATTGAGGTACCACTGCTAAGTCCAACGGTCCCCTGGGTAAATTTGAATAAACAATCTGAAATGGACTGAATCCCGTGCTACGATTCACTGCATGATTATGTGCAAATTCAGCTTGGCATAACTTCATGTCCCAACTTCTCAAATTATCCTGTACAAGACATCGCAATAAATTTCCCAATGACCTGTTAACAACTTCTGTCTGCCCGTCAGTTTGTGGATGATAAGCACTACTAAAATTCAGCTTCGTTCCGACCATCTTCCACAAACTCAACCAAAAGTGACTCAGAAAACGAGTATCCCGATCAGAAACAATAGTTTCTGGCAAACCATGAAGTCGATAGATCTCCTTGAAAAATAATTGAGCAACACGAACAGCATCCGCCGTCTTTTTGCAAGCAACAAAATGTGCCATCTTTGAAAATCTGTCCACCACAACAAATATCGAATCATTTCCCCTTTGAGTTCTAGGCAAACCCAAAACGAAATCCATGCTAATATCAACCCATGGCTTAGACGGTACAGGCAACGGCATATACAACCCTGCATTCGTCGCTGTTCCCTTTGACACCTGGCAAATATGGCATCTCTCCACGAATCTTTCACCTCTTTTCTCATCGACGGCCAAAAGTAAGACTGTGAAATCAATTTCAAAGTACGATCACGGCCCACATGCCCTTCCTCGTGTAACTCTTTGACAATTTTCAACCTCAAGCTACAGTCTGGAATACACAAACGATTCCCTTTAAACAGAAAACCATCAACCAACGTAAATTCATCGGTACTCTCACCCTTCACTTTCTCAACATATTTCACAAAGTAAGGATCTTCATTAATCATCTCCGGCAACATCTCAAAACCCGTCACTTCAACTTTCATTGTCGTTAATAAATGACTCCTCCTACTCAAAGCATCAGCTACCCGATTTGTCACCCCTGATTTATGTTTGACAACAAAAGTAAACTGATGTAAATATGCTATCCACGATGCATGTCTCGCTGAAATCTTATCCTGCCCCTGTAAATGTTTCAATGCTTCATGATCTGTATAAAGGACAAATTCCTTCTGAAATAGATAGTGTCTCCAATGCTTAACAGCTTGTACAACAGCATAAAATTCAACGTCATATGTATTGTATCTCATCTTTGCTCCTGACAACTTTTCGCTGAAATAAGCAACTGGCTTCCCATTCTGACTCAGAACTCCTTCAATACCAACCTTCGAAGCATCAGTATGCAATTCAAACAATAACTGAAAATTAGGTAGAACAAGAATTGGTGCAGACGTCAACAATTCCTTGATCTTCTCAAAAGCAACTCCCGCTTCCTCTGACCATACAAATTGTTTCCCTTTCATGCAATCAGTAACTGGAGCCATCACACTACTGAAGTGTGGAATGAATCTTCGGTAGAATGACGCTAGCCCATGAAAACTCCTTACTTCCGTAATTGTCTTTGGCTGAGGCCAATTCCTGACTGCCTCAACTTTACTCTGGTCAACTTGAATACCTTCCCCTGAAACAACATAACCCAGGAATAAAACACTGTGCGTCATAAACACACATTTCTTCGTAGCAGCATAAAATTGTTCTTCACGAAGAATAATCAATACTTCCCTCAAATGTAGAACATGCTCCTCCGTACTCCTGCTGTATATCAAAATATCATCGAAATAAACCACGACGAACTTCCCAATGAATGGTCTAAAGATTTGATTCATCACCCGCATGAATGTACTAGGTGCATTAGACAAACCAAACGGCATAACCAACCATTCGTATAACCCTTCTCTTGTCTTGAAAGCTGTCTTCCATTCGTCCCCAGGTCTGATTCGAATTTGATGATAACCACTCTTCAAATCAATCTTTGAAAATATAGTTGCCCCACTCAATTGATCTAACAAATCATCCAACCTCGGCATAGGAAATCTATATCGAACAGTGATCTTATTCAAAGCTCTACTATCTGTGCACATCCTCCATGTTCCGTCCTTCTTTGGTACTAATAATGCTGGCACGGCACAAGGACTCAAGCTTTCTTGAACACGTCCCTGTTCCAACAACTCTTCCACCTGCCTTCGTAACTCCTCATGTTCCTTCGGACTCATTCGGTAGTGTGGTCGATGTGGTAACACTGCTCCCGGAACAAGATCAATCTGATGTTGAATGTCTCTAAGTGGCGGTAACTCCTTAGGCAACTCCTCTGGAAAGACATCTTCGAATTCTTTCAAAATTGGCTTTGCTGCTTCTGGAATTTCAACTTCTTCACTACTCTCTCTCCCAATCAACAAAAATACTTCAGGTTCCTCTTCAACTTCTTTCACAAACTCCTTCACAGTCAACAGAGTTTTCAATTCCTCAATCTCTTCCAGCTTGCTCTCCTTCTGCTGTTGCTTCTTAGGAACTAAAGTGATTTTAGTACCCTCGAACATGAAACCGTAACTATTGGCACGACCGTCATGTTGAACTGCTCTATCGAACTGCCATGGTCTACCCAACAATAAATGACAAACATCCATGTCCACTACATCACACCAAATTTCATCTTTGTATTTCTTCCCAATAGAAAAATTAACACAAGCTCTTCGACACACTTTCACTTCACCACCCTTCCTTAACCATGCTAGCTTGTACGGTTTAGGATGTTTCTCAGTCTTCAAGTTCAATTTCCTCACTGGTTCTGTAGAAATAATATTATCACAACTTCCAGCATCAACAACGAACTTGCAAACTTTCCCCAGAATAGTGCATGTCGACTGAAAAATATTGCTTCTCAACCAACTACAATCCTCCTCTTGCTTTGGTGTAAGACATGACCTCCTCATCATAAGATTACAACCTTCAACTCCAAACAATTCTTCTTCCTCCTCAACATAAGGTGTATTTGAACACTCTGCTTCCTCACCATCATCCTCCTCAACTTCTGCAACCATTGCTCTCTTCTTTGGCTTCGGACATTCATTGCTCTTATGACCCAACTCCTGACAATTATAACACTTGAACCCACTGCTAACCTTCGCCTTCTCAGCCTCCTTCACCACTGGCTTTGAAACAGGTTAAGGAACATTAGAACTTCCACCAACACCCCTTGCTTGATTATTGGAATTAGTAAACACACCACCTCCACGCCTTCCTTGTTTCTCCCAAGCCAACGCTTTCTGATGTGCCTCTGCAACTGATCTAGGATCAAACATATTAACCATATCCTGGATCTGCATTCTCAATCCCCCAATGAATCTAGCAGTTAGCTGTTCTTCTGTCTCCATAATATCATTCCTGGCAATGAGTTGGTAAAATTCATCAGCATAATCACTAACAGACTTCGTCCCTTGCCTCAGATTCTGCAACCTCTGATACATAAGTGATTGATAGTTGTAAGGTAAGAAAGTAGATCTCATCAACTTTTTCATCTTATCCCATGATTCTATCTTTGACTTCCCCATCCGTTCTCTGGTAAGTTTAGTTTGCTGCCACCACGCCAATGCTCTCCCCCTCAACCTAGTAGCAACCAACTTCACCCTTCTATGCTGAGGAACCTCCTTGAAATCAAAGATCTCTTCAACATTTGAAACCCAATCTAAGAACTCTTCAGCAACCATCCCGCCTTTAAACTCCGGAATTTCCATCTTCATACCCGATTCCCATCGACGATCATCTTCAACATCCCGATAAGAATTTCGAACTTGGTCTCGATCTCGATAATGAATACTAGCTCTATCACCCTCTTCAACAAAATCAAAAGTACGCCTACATCGATCTCGACCATTATCATCCCTTCGTTCATGCATGCTTCTTTGACTATGTCTCTCTTCATCTCTATATGCTTCATTGTCAAATTCACGTTGACTTCTTCTCTCTTCATGTGCATAGTCATGATGATCTCTTCGTGATGAAATTGATGTTTCTCTTCTATCTCTACATGAATGTGGTGATACCCTCCTCGCTTCCGTAACCGATGGCGAAACTCGGTTTCCTCCATGGTTCGAGTTTGGTGATCTCCTCCTTTGATTCAAATCATTCATCAATTTCTCCAATTTTCCAATGCCTTCATCAAAATTTTCATTAATACGTTGTTCCATAAGCTCGGCTTCTTCTCTACGATACAAAGCTTCAACGTTTTGATGACGATTAGCTCTCCTTGGTGGCATAATTGAAAATTTCACAAAACTTCAACAATTCGAACACAAAACTCCAAAGCTTTCACAAACAACAATTTCACAAGGCTCGGCCTTGAACTTAACTCGGCTTGTATGTATACGACTCAAGTAAGGTCGGCTTAATTTGACTCGGCTCAACCTCTTTAGCTCGGCTACAAATTCAAACACTTCAAACCTTGGCGCGCAAAAAACCCAAGATAGATCCAAACAATTTCCAACTCCTCGATCCAAAATGAAATGGATCAAACACTCCAAATTTGATGCAACTTCAATATGAACACGATGAACAACTTCAAACTTCAAAAACTTCAAAAACTTGGCTCCAAGAATCAACTTAGCTATGATTGGCTAAGTATGGCTCTGATACCAATAAATGACGCAGCGGATTAATCGAAACAAACTTCAATCGGTGAAATGTAACAATCGGTGAGTTGAAGATACCAAAATGCCCAAGTTCGTTGATCCAAAGATACCGAACTCTAGCTATCTCAAACACGTTGATAGCGCACTATACTGTGTTCTAAGATCTACGATTCTTCGCACGTTGATCTAGCGCACTAGATTCCGTGAATCGGCTTCTACGATCGTTGAATCGAGCGCACTCGATTAACCGAAAGAGGAGATAGGAGATTACACTCAACTACCAATTGGTATGAAAGCACAAAGCTAACAAAAAGGAATTTTATTCAAAAATCAACCACCCTAAAATATACAACACACCCTCTATTTATAGCTTGACACAACCGGCCCCTTTAACCCGTTGCCGACTCATAAGCTCCGACACATCATGAGTCGTTACCGACTTAGCACACTACATACCTGTGTACATCATACGACTCATCGATATACGACTCAAAACTTACAACATACAACAGTACACGACTCATTACAACAAACGACTCAACAAGCCACTACATCCCACAACGACTCAACCGACTCATTACATACCGACTCATCAATTGACCCTGTATGGCCGACCTAACGAGGTACGACTTAACACATCACCAACTCATGTATACACATGACCGATACACTTAGGTCGTATGCGACCTAACGACCTACGATTCAAAGAAACACGGCTTAACTCCTTGCCGACTCAACAACATACTGCTTAACTCCTTGCCGACTTAACATCCACGCGGCTTACCCTTCACCGACTTATCTTAGGTCGTAGCCGACCTAAACCTTGCTTTCCAATTCATACTGCTATCTTGTTATCCCGTGATATTCCTTCTGTAGCCTTAGACCGTATACGACCTAAAGGCCCTGAACGACTTAAGCTTGTGATGGGTCGGAAAAGACTTAGGTCTTCTTCCTTAACTCGCATATCTCCCCCACATGCCTTCTTAGGTCGGAAACAACCTATAGCCACCATCATAAGTCGTGAACGACTTATCTTAACTCGTAGGCTTTTCCCCCGTGATTCTTTAAGTCGGAAATGACTTATAAGTACCGTCCTAGATCGTGAATGACTCATCGCTTTGGCCTGATCTGCATCAGTTATACTTCTCTTGCTTGTGTCATTTGTGCATTGTTGCTCGATTCTGTTTTTGCTGTAGTCATTTGGGTTCATATGTACTTTATGGTTGTAGCTTGGTTTGTGTTGTTGCTTGAGTCACTTTGTTGCTTCCCTGTCCGGTGCATGATGCATATTGCCTGACCATTGTTGCTGTGTTGATCTTCATGTGCCCTTGACTTTTCCATGCTATTCACTGGTTCTTGTATATGAGTTGTTTCACTGGTGGCCTATTGTAGTGGTTGCGACTTGTTTATATTCTTGGAATTCAGCAGCTAGTCTTCATGTATATTTGCTTGTATTGCAGTTTGTATTTGCTGTTTACCTATGTACATGCTTCACTGCATCTTCAATTACCTGTTGTACATGCAGTGTATTGATTGTCTGGATTTTGTGTTGTATCACTTGTGTCACTATACCTGTTGTACATGCAGCTTCATTTTGTATTGATTGTCAGTGGTTTGCTTGATGAAGAGGTTGAACCTGTTAGTCGAGCTTGCATACTTCATGTTGCTTTATTCTCTGGTCATACCTGTATCATGCTTGGCTTTGTGGTCTGGTTTCACTTGGGCTTGTTGTTGATGTTTATAATTGTTCGACCTGGCATTTGTTTGCTGTTATGTTGGTGGTATTGTGCCTTAGCCTCTTGTGCATTGCCCCATACATATTGTCACTGTTTGATATAGTTTGGATTCGGGCTTTGACTTATGTCACTGATTTTTGGTCGAGACTTGTTCTAGTTGTCGAGACCGTTTTTCCATACTTGCACATTTTTAAGTGCACATGTGTTGAATCCAGTTTTAAAAATCGAGTTTGACCTTGTGCTGATGTCGAGACTTTATTTATATTGCACTTGAGTTGAACCCGTCTTTTTATTTGGGTTTGACCTTGTGCTCATCTGTCCTTGTAACATTATCAAGTGTATATCGGTGTGCACGGCCTTGTGGCATGTACAGTGATACACTGTGCATGTCACATTGTTCGTGTGTGATTAATTCAAATGTAAATGATGACGAACAACCCAAATAACCGAGGCAAATATTATTTTCAAAATTCACATTTTATTTTATATTGCAAAAATATTTCTTTTTCAATTTTACTGCGTTAGTGAATATTTTTGCAGATTGCTCAGATGTTGGATTCTAACTGGAATGAAGTTGGAGATAAAATACGAATTGTGTGAATGAGTGATGTGTAGTAAGGTTAAATGTAAATATGAAATTTTGATATATTTTTAATCAAAATTGTATATGTATAGTGAGAGCTTGAATTTGTACTATTCAAAATTGTAATAAATATCTATTTGAATAAAATTTCTGTTTGAATTCAAATTCTGCGTTATTTAATTTTATTCAGGAAATATTTATTTAATCTATGAAAAATAAAATAGTACATTAACAAATACATTTAAACGATTGTATATATGTTTATTATCATCAAACAAAAATCATATAAGCGCATATTCAACAATCTCCCCCTTTTGATGATAACAAACATATATTTAAGATTTTGAATATATTAAATGTATTTGATCATTGTATGCTCTAATTGCTCCCCCTATTTAAATGCTTCCTCTCTACACAAAGCTCCCCCTACATATATGCATACAAATAAAAATATGCAAATAAGCCTAGATGCAAATAGAAAATTATTTGACCTTTGCTTGATTTTATTTGACAAAATTTTAACTTTTCTCTCCCCCTTTTGTTATCAGCAAAAGAATGATAGTGTTAGAGAAAATAGAGATAAAGTGATTGATATTAATTCAACATTAAAACTCAATTGAATATAAATATTAAATTTCAATAAAAAATAAAACAAAAATCATAAATATTTTGTTAGGCGCATATTCCACTTTTAGAATGATGAGAGTTATGTCATCATATAAAACCATGCAGTTGTGTCTATTTGTGGTATATTTATATCAGGAATTTGAATACCTACTAACCATGCATAACCGTTAGGACTTTCAAATGAGATTAGTAGTATTCCAATTTTATTTAAAAAAAATGAACTCAAGTGTCTTCTAACCACGCATAACAGTGAGGACTTTCAAATGGGATTAGAATCAACTTGTTTATTTTAAAAATCAACTTTTGATATGCGTTCCATACATGATAACCGTGAGGACTTTTAAATGAGCATGGAAGCACATAACAAATTCCAAGTAATTCACCCATGCATAACCATGAGGACTTTTAAATGAGATTGAATACTTTCGTATTTATTATTTTTATTTTTTTTACTATATAAATTTTTTATTATTATTTTCTAAAAAAATGTAAAAATGAAAAAACGAACTTTTCCTGTTTAGAGTACCACATATCGACAAACTATATAGAATTTTGATGAGTGATGGTCGTTAGAAATATGATAGAAATAGAGATGGTCATGGAATTTTTACCAACAAAAGTTTTATAACTCTTGTTTAAATTTCAAAAGAAATTTACTAATTATACCCTCTCGAGTCATAATATATGATCAATATTAACACTCGTCACTTTTCCAATCACGATTTTTCTTTTCGATAATCATTGGGGAGTCAGATTAGTCAATGTAATCATTTAAAATCAAATTCAAAAATAATTATAAATCAATTTTTTTTAAAATGACCAATCTGAAAACAAGGTCAAAAATGATATTCTAGAAGGAGTTTTATAAGAAAATTTTCTGCTATTTGAAAAATTATTTGAATTGAAAATATATGCAGATATTTTCTTTGAATGAATGATGCAGTTACTAAATGTTTCAACAAAAAATCACGTTCCGCTAGTAATTTTCTATCAACTAGATTACCAGTGTAATCTGCATCTTAATTTCTCTTTCACTCAAAATGATCATTAATTTAATTTGATCGACCAAACCATGAAGCGTGCACCAAAAATTTCAAACTCGATTTTAACAGAAATATAAATGACATTCTCTTGAATTTGAAATGAAGCCGTGAAAATAATCAGAAACTGTGAATATAGGGTTAGCCGAATTATAACTATATGTATTATTATCCAACAAAACACTATTTTTAATCCAAACTGATATATGAAGTAATTCAAAGAATTTAGAGAATTTTATAGTGTTTTTGGCATAAGAATATAATTGGCCAACTATGTTGAATAAGTCAAAGTCAAAATCACCATCTTTTCATCATCTCAATATTGGCTGATTTTAATTCAGAATATGGTGCAGATTATCACATTTAATATATCGTTCAAATAAATATACCTTTACCTGTTTTTACCTTTACGATATTTTTCATCGTTGTCCATTGTGATTCTATCACCTTTTTACTAGGCTAAGGAACTTTGCTTTGTCGCCCGTTGTGTTTCTGGAACAGCCAAAAATCCAGAGAACACTGTTGTTGTTCCTTAGCCTGCCACCACACCTACACGGAAAAGGATTTATGTGACCTATTTGATTTTATAGGTCCATGATTGTTAGTGGCAGAATATTTCGAAAAATAATTTTGTGGAGACCCAAAACTATTTATAATTGCTCCCTTCGGCACCCAAATTTGTTTTACTTTGAGAGATTTTATATTTGTGCCTTTTGGAACCCAAATCGGTATAGTTTTCACATGTTTGGGTCTATACCAACAATTATTGTGATTGTGTCCATATTTTCTACAAATTGTGCACATAGAATTAACTTAATTAATATTGCATTCAACAATTTTCGATTTATTACATCCAAGTCCTTGTCTAACCGTATTAACAGTTTGCTTTCCTAATAGCATATTCAACGATTTTTCACTTTTTGAAAATTTATCTAAAGTCGTTGACAATTGTTGGACTTGTGTTTTGAGAGATTCATTTTCGTTTAACAATTGTGTGCACTTTTTAATAGAATTCTCTCTCCTAGTATTTTCACTCTCTTTTAAAATCAGAATTTCATTTTCAAGTGATTTATATTAATTTCTGATTTTTTAATTTCTTCTTCAAATGTTGGACACTTATCACACTTAAGGATCCTACTTTGATAGGTTTTAACTAATTGGTCAAGTTGTTCATTTAATTCTATCAAAGTAACTTTTTGTGATTCAAGTTTAGCATATTTCTCCCTAAGTCGCTCAAAACAACCATTCACTTCGTGGAAATAAATAAGTAATTCAGAGTGAGTGAGTTTTGATACCTCGCTTGGCTCGTCATCGTCGCTATCAGTCATATTCCCATGAAGGCACATATCTGCTTTCTCACTCTCACTACTAGAAATTTGATTATATTCATCATTTGTATTCCACGTGGCTGCAAAACTTTTCCTTTTTGATTTCTTTTTAAAGTCGCGTTGATTTTGAGGACAATTGGGCTTGATGTGTCCGGGTTGGTTGCACTTGTGACAGATGATCTTCTGTTCTTCAGGGTAGTCTAGTGCTTTGGATATTCCGCTTTTCGCTTTTTGAATTTGAGCTGAATTTCCATATTTGTAATTCCATCTTTTGAATTTCCTTATTAATAGCTCTAATTCTGCTACTGCATCATCATCGTCATCGTCATCACTTTCAGTTGTTCCTTTGAGAGCTATTGATTTCTTTTGAGTATCTCCTCCTTCACGCTCTTCCTTGAATTTCATTTCTAGCTCATAAGTGGTGAGATTTCCGATGAGTTCTTGACTTTCATTTGTTTCAAATCTTTTGATTCTTGAATGGCAGTCACTTTGGCTTCAAAACTTCGTGGAAGGACTCTGAGGATTTTTCGGACTATCTCCAACTCTGTGTATGATTTTCCAAGAGCTTTTGATTTGTAAACGATATTAGAAAGTCGTCCATGCATCTCTTTGACATTTTATTCCTTCGCCATTGTGAAGTTCTCGTATTCGCTGCTTAGCATGGCAAGGCGAGATTCTTTGACTTGAGATGTTCCTTCGTGAGTCACTTCTAGTGTGTGCCATATTTCCTGCGCAGTTTGACAATGTGAGACACGATTAAATTCAAATTGATCCAATGAACAGATAATAGAATTCATAGCTTTAGCATTAGTATTTTGTAATTTATTTTCTAGTTCTGTCCATTGTTCCTTTGGTTTCTCTATTTCCTGATTATCTACAGTTATAGTTGGTACTCCACAACCTGTCTCAACAATATTCCATGCGTCAATGGTTTTCAGAAAAATTTCCATCCTATTTTTCCAGTAAGCATATTCACCATTGAACATTGGAGGTCTAACTATGGATTGACCCTCAACAAAAGCAGTATTAAAAGAACCATTTTAAAAATTCAACTTTTTAAAATAAAAATTGGTTTTTGTAAAATCAAATTTTTAAAACAAAAACGGCTTTTGTTCCTAGCTCCGATACCACTTGTAGGATCGATTTCACCCTAGAGGGGGGTGAACAGAGTGATAGTATAAATTATAAAAATTAATCGCGGAAGCTTATAAAATACTTTCAACACAGATCACAGAACAATAGCAGCACAGATAATAGCAGAATAATAAATGCAGAAATAGAAACGACACAGAATTTACCCAGCTTCGGCAAAACCCTACCTACGTGTTGCCCCCAAGGTTTCTACTAAAAATTAGATAGTCAGACGCTTACACACGTAAACTCACGACACCCGCTATCGAATAAACCTAACTCTACGCTCAAAACCCTGCCACAACTCAGCCACTGAGTTACGAATTCTCAAACTACGCCATGTAGTTTGTCCCCTAGTCGCACGACTAGAAAATTAAACGGTTTAAAAAAAATACAAATTAAAAACAATTTTAAATTAAAATAACCCTAATTTAAAACCAAAATCCCTATTTTATTCTTTAACAAGGCCGGCCTCCTTTTTTTTATATTAATTGACCCGTTCTCTTTATTTCATTCCTTTGTGAAAAATAGCCGCCGTTGTTAATCTCGTTCGTTCCTCTTTGCAACTGAATTAGGGCTTGTGTCCTTGATCCAAATTAGGGCTTTCGAAGAGCCATTATTACTTCGATCGAATCTGTTGTTGTTCGAGAGTTGTCTTGCTCGATCGATTTCTCGCTGCTCTCTCTGGCTACTTCGAGTTGATGGAGTTCGACTTCGATTCGGTATGTGATTTTCGTTTATGCTATTTTGTCATGCTTGATTGAACTCCATGATTTTGAAAATTGCCGATGATGATTGTTTATATATGGCTTGTAACCCTAGATTTGCGTTCGTACGAATATATTTGAATTTGTCAATTATATTTGATCGGCCGTTCGATTTCACTTTGATGCTGATGATTTCTCTGACTAAATCAAATGCGTATAATTTCTTATACTTGCTTCCCACGGCTTTGATGTTTAACTTGGTCAATTTCCTTTGCTGCCACGGTTTCGAATTTGACTTTGCTCTCTAATTTCATTTTGACTTTAGCATTGACTAACTTGATCTTTTACTTGATCAACTTCGATGTTGATTTGTGAGTTCAACTCTGTCTTCACTCATCGTGTTTACTTCAGCCATTTCATTTCTTAAACTAAACTTCTGGATATTAATCGAACTGCTCACTTGCTCGATTTTACTTGCTGTTCACGGCCATTATATCTTTACTGCCATGTTGTTTGCATTGCATTTGTGTTGACTCTGTGTTTGCTGTAGTCTTCAAGCATTGCCGAATCACTTGAATTTAATGTGGTGTTTATACTGCTGCATATCACGGCATTTTCTTTACTGCTGTACCACCACTTGTGTTTGCACTTGCTCGATCCAATTTTCACTTTATTCGGCCTCTCTCTCTGGTCCTGATGGTTATACTTCTCTTACTTGTATCATTTGTGCATTGTTGCTTGATTCTGTTTTTGCTGCAGTCATTTGGGTTCATATGTACTTGATGGTTGTAGCTTGGTTTGTATTGTTGCTTGAGTCACTTTGTTGCTTCCCTGATCTGTGCATGATGCATATTGCCTGACCATTGTTGCTGTGTTGATCTTCATATGCCCTTAACTTTTCCATGCCATTCAGTGGTTCTTGTATATGAGTTGCTTCACTGGTGGCCTGTTGTAGTGGTTGCGACTTGTTTATATTCTTGGAATTCAGTAGCTAGTCTTCATGTATTGTTACTTGTATTGCAGTTTGTATTTGCTGTTTACCTATGTACATGCTTCACTACATCTTCAATTACCTGTTGTACATGCAGTGTATTGATTGTTGCATCTTGTCTTGTATCACTTGTGTCACTATACCTGTTGTACATGCAGCTTCATTTTGTATTGATTGTCAGTGGTTTGCTTGATGAAGAGGTTGAACCTGTTAGTCGAGCTTGCATACTTCATGTTGCCTTATTCTCTGGTCATACCTGTATCATGCTTGGCTTCGTGGTCTGGCTTCACTTGGGCTTGTAGTTGATGTTTATAATTGTTCGACCTGGCATTTGTTCGCTGTTATGTTGGTGGTATTGTGCCTTAGCCTCTTGTGCATTGCCCCATACATATTGTCACTGTTTGATATAGTTTGGATTCGGGCTTTGACTTATGTCACTGATTTTTGGTCGAGACTTGTTCTAGTTGTCGAGACCGTTTTTCCATACTTGCACATTTTTAAGTGCACCTGTGTTGAATCCAGTTTTAAAACTCGGGTTTGACCTTGTGCTGATGTCGAGACTTTATTTATATTGCACCTGAGTTGAACCTGTCTTTTTATTTGGGTTTGACCTTGTGCTCATCTGTCCTTGTAACATTATCAAGTGTATATTGGTGTGCACGGCGTTGTGGCATGTACAGTGATACACTGTGCATGTCACATTGTTCGTGTGTGATGAATTCAAATGTAAATGATGACGAACAACCCAAATAACTGAGGCAAATATTATTTTCAAAATTCACATTTTATTTTATATTGCAAAAATATTTCTTTTTCAATTTTACTGCGTTAGTGAATATTTTTGCCGATTGCTCAGATGCTGGATTCTAACTGGAATGAAGTTGAAGATAAAATACGAATTGAGTGAATGAGTGATGTGTAGTGAGGTTAAATGTAAATATGAAATTGTGATGTATTTGTAATCAAAATTGTATATGTATAGTGAGAGCTTGAATTTGTACTATTCAAAATTGTAATAAATATTTGTTTGAATAACATTTCTGTTTGAATTCAAATTCTGTGTTATTTAATTTTATTCAGCAAATATTTATTTAATCTATGAAAAATAAAATAGTACATTAACACATACATTTAAACGAATGTATATATGTTTATTATCATCAAACAAAAATCATATAAGCGCATATTCAACAGATACCAATGAGAAGAGTACAAGAGATTGATTAAAATGATCGATAATCAAATTTAATAGATTTGTGGAGAAGAGAATTGAAGAACACTAGGTTTAGATAAACCTTAGTTAATGGAAGATAAAACCCTTAATTAAACCCTAACAGTCGCTTTCGTCTCTGAATCCTAAAAATAGCTTATATAGGAGAGTAGGAAATCTAGGAAAAATTTCAAAATTGCCCCTCCGAATTTCAAAAATCATCACATCAAGCCAGGACTGAAAAATAGGCTGAAAATAATTATGGACATCTCCCATTTTATGACAAACATCTGCCATATATTTCAGGAAAACATTTCCTAAAACCACAGATGTCTGTCCCAAAGTGACAGACGTCTGTGCCAAACCTTGGGTTCCAAGCCCTGCTATCATATATGCCCGTAACTTGATGATAGGTGTCTATTGCTAATGCTAGCCACATTGCTCCACCTTCATCACCATATCTCCCTCCACTGAGATCTGATTTGCGAATTGTCTTCTCCGTCACCAAGCTACTGCCAGCCACTTTAATTTTTCCATAAAGTGTCATCAATTCAACATGCTTTTGTTCAAACCCTATGAAATATTCAAATGTGAATTTATTTAAAGTGTAGTTTTATTAATTAATTTTTCAAATAAGCATCGAAAACCACTTTTGTGATGTTTCTCTTTTTTTAGCATGAATACAATTCATAGTAATGGTGTTATTCTCTTTGATCACATTAGTGAGAATGGCTATGTACCTACTGTGTAACTTCCTAATTTTTGATAATACTATTTAGGAGATTTAATTAGAATAAATTAAATAGAATAATGTAAAGTGATAAGGGAATTGAGATTGGTAAAAATTAATTAGTGGTCGTGCTTATTTAAAATGAATGGACTTATAAATGATTAAGTATTAGCTAATTAACATAAGGGCATTATGGTCATTGCCGCCTACATTCTCCACCCTTATTCTATTATCCTTTGTCCATACACGTTCATTTTTACCACAAGAAAATTTTAAAATGTAAGAAAGAAAAGGGAGTCGACCATTAGAAAGAAGAGAAGAAGGGAAGATAAAAATATAAAGCTTTCAAGCTAGAAGAAATCAATCTCAATCAACCTTCAATTTCCATATCCAATCTAAACTGAATAATAATTACTGCATCTCCATTTGGTTTCTATAATCATATGTTTTCTTATTTAATGGTAAATTCTTTTTTATGATATCTCGGATGATGATATACTTGATTTTAAATTATATGGTTTAAAAAAGATTGGTTAAAAGAGGATGTGCACGGTTTTAAGGTAAAACCAAGGTTAATCGATTTTTAAATGCAATGGAAAAATTATATGTTATGGAAAACATGATTTTGGAGTTAGATTTCAATTTTTATAATCTTCCAAGCCATGGAGAATTAATTATGAATTTTCAAAGGAAAAATATAGTTATTGGGGTTTATAAATTTATTTTGAAAAATATATTATGAATTTGGGTCTGAAATTTTGAGATGCTAGATAAAATGATTAAAGTGAATTTTTGAAATTTTTGGAGATTTTTACTAAATGATTTCGTATGAAAATTAAATTATTTTGAAAGGAGGACCTAAATGATTTCATTGCTCTATTACTTGGAAATGCTTAATTGTAAAAGTTATTCAGTTTTTCAATCGGAGAAAATGTGGCAAAAATTTGTAAAATGATTTGAAAGTTTATGATAGCCAATCAAGTGTTTACAAGTAGGCAAGTTATTTACAAAAAGTTTACTTTATTTTGTAAAAACAACCTTTTGCTCAGAAATGTAGGTTCTGCCTCCTTTAGAAGGACATTTCGACCCATAGCTTTCGCCTTCGACATTGTCGAAACCAATATACATGGTATAACTTAGCCATGACGTAACTGATTAGAGGAAGACATATGGTAGGATGTCAAAACGTTGCTTTTGATGGGGTTGGTTCTTTTGTTTTATTTTATTTTAAAAGAAAAGTGCTTACCTGTTTATAAAAGGGGTTTCATTATAGTCAAACCTATGGTGGCGAAAGGTATTTCAAAAGAATCTTTTGGAAAATCTGCCGCCTTTGTTTTAAAGAAGTAGCTTTCGAATGAGTTGCTTAGATTTCATTTGAAGCTTTCAGAAGGGGTAGTTTCGACCAAGTCGAAACCCTTCTTAGAATCGATGCCTTTCGATGGTATTGAAGACATGAATGTTTTCAAAAGGTACTGTTGTTTTAAAAAACCTATAGGTCGCTTCCTACTGCTTTCGGAAGGAGTCACGGTTTCAAAGGGATTTCTATTGAAAGGGTTTACGAAGCCAACCTTCAATTGTTTTTCGTAGATGTTTAGTGCTTTCGAAAGGATAGTTTCGACACCATCATGATTCCCCAATACATTTTGAAACTAAGAATGGTTTCGAAAAAAATATTTTCGCTTATGTTCACTTTGACTCAATATTGTTAATTTATGAATAAACCCAGTGGCTTCGAAAGGTATACTTTCAGTGGTTTCGAAGGGTAACCTTTAATGGTTTTGAAAGGTGTGCTTTCAAATGGTTTCGAAGCTATGCTTATATATTTATATGATAATACTTTAACACGGTCGAATGGTTTCAAAAGAAAGGTTATGAAGTATTCGAAAGGCAGGAGGCCTAATGATTTTAAGTTGATTTTTAAGCTTTCAAAGGAGGTCATCCTATGAGGTCAAAAGTAAGGTTTCGAAAGGGTCGAAAGGCTTTTAAAACCCAAACTCAAATTTTTGAAGTAAAACCCCATGGCTAAATAAAGGAATTTTCAAACGACTTTAAGTATGTAATTTGTAGAAGTATAGCCTTGATAAGAATATAGGTTTAGTTGATTAGGTATGTTTTATATTATATGTATTTCAAGGACCTTAAATCCACAGGAGTGGTATTGTTAAATTGTTAT
This sequence comes from Allium cepa, assembly GCA_030765085.1. NCBI lineage: Eukaryota > Viridiplantae > Streptophyta > Magnoliopsida > Asparagales > Amaryllidaceae > Allium > Allium cepa. The sequence continues at coordinate 9,483,748 of CM060937.1, forward strand.
GTCTGCTTCTTCAAATATGAATATATTCACAGGATGAAAAACCTATAACTGTATTTTAGGGGTAGAGGGGTAGCAGAACTAGTGAGGTTAACCCTGTAGTGAATATGAATTGATTAAACTCCTGAATGAATATAATTGCATCCAGCGAATCAGGGAGACCAAAATATAGGATGCCTAAAGCTTGAAGTTGTCCAGGAGATAGGTTCATAGTAAACCCATGAAAACTATGTATTAAGGATAGTTGGCTAGGGCCAATTGGTTTGTAGTGAACACATCAAAATTATATCTGGATTAAGAATTGACATTAGTCAAAAGGTTCTTAGTCAACCCATATCCGGATTAAAAATTGACATCATTCAAAAGGTTACTAGTCAACTCAAGAAAACTAGGATAAGAAAGAAGTTAATTGGGTTATCAGTTGGTTCGTAATCAACCCATGTAAACTAGGATAAGAAGGCGGTTACTGGGTAAATCCATTGGTTCCTAGCCAACCCACGAAAACTAGGATAAGAGATGAGTAATTAGAATGACCAATAGGTTTGTGGGGACCCATGAATTTGTTAAGTTAATTGGAAGGGGCCTATAGGTTCTTGATGATCCCATGAAAACTATGAAATAGAATAGGGTGTCTCTATATTATGAAAGGTTATTAGTAAAGCCGTGAAAACTAATAGGTCAATAGTGACCCTAGAAACTATAATTATGATAAGGAGTTAATTAAATCAGAGATGGGAAACCCAAATTGTTTATAAGTATGCATACCATCATGATATATTGAAATTTTATGTTTTAACCGTTGTGGATGTTGGAGCACAATATATGGTTTTACAAATGTTTTAGGATACTAGTGAGTGGAAAACCTGTTTTGCCAAGCAGTGTGGTCTCACTAGATATCTAGAAGGATTGAAATGTTAGATTATTATTCATACCAAGCTTTATATCTAACCCAAAGTTTTTATTTTCCCCTTAAACTCTCAGGTACTAAATTGATTTTGAGTTGTTTAAGGTTTAGGGTTTTTGGGTTCTCTTCTAAACTGAATAAAGCTTCCGGAGGCGTGTAGGAGATAATTAGTTATTTAGAGTTATCTTTTTCCACTCTGTATTTTGGATGTAATGGTCGACTTATTTGCCTTATTGTATACTCTGATCAACCAAAGGGGCATCTTTATATGTCGCTCCTGGAGTATGTGTAATAATTATATTCTTTTGAACGTGGTTAACGTTTGTGGGATTTTCTAATGAACAACAAGGGTTTTAAATGGAATGTGGAAATGGGTTTTTGAGTTGTTAAAGTTTTTTCCATATTCTTGTGAGTTGTGTATCAATGTATCTAGCACAGTCGTATTTGGTCACAGAGAGTTAATAACTATGGATTATTGCAACATTAGTAGCCATTAGTTTTGGACCTCTAAGTAAAGGGATTTTACAAGTTGGCATTAGAGCATAGGTTTATGAAACTTTAGAAGAAAAGTTAAACCTAAAAGTTTTTTTTAAAACATAATCCAATAAATCAGAAATATGATCGGGGTTTGGGCTAACGCTTTAGTAAAGTTCTTGTAATTGATATACAGGTATATATCTAAGTGCATGTTCCCCTCTCTTTTGGACCGTTCTTCTATATTTTACTAAGGCTCCATATAGATTTACGAGAAAGAAGATATGGAAGTAGGAAAAGGAAGAGGAAATCCTGGTATAGGAAGCACCACAACAAACGAAAATGCTCGACCTAATACCAGGAGGCACCAAGGTCGACGTGCTATTGCTAACCCATATATGAAGCCAATATGGGTGCTGGAAATCCGTCAGTAGATGCGGGGATAGTGTAATAGTTACTGTCTTATCTTTTGCAAGCTGGTAATGTTAGAGGAGATGATTTAGTGGCTCAAGTTGGGTATAATTATGCTATGCTGAGTAGAGACTACATCAGTCTGGGTGGAAAGCCATTTGTTGGAACGGAGGATGTTGTTGAGGTTATGAATTAGCTTTTGAGCTATGTGGGATCATTACTGATTTAGGCTTGGACGATGGAGACAACAAGAGGCTTGTCTCTATGCAGTTGCAAAAGGTAGCGCTCCACTGGGGAATAGTGTGACTGCCGAAGTTCCGGAGGAAGGGCTTGCATAGGCTATTTTAAAACGAGATTTAAGCAGAGGTTTTTATTTGAGGTTTCGTAATTGACATTGATGAGAAAGTTCACGAATCTTGTTCGGGGAGATATGTTAGTAATCAAGTATGCTGCTAAGTTTGACGATCTATCTCGATATGGGTATGCCACTATAGACGCTGACATAAGAAGGAATGAGTGGTTCATTCGAGGACTGAGACCGAACTAGCTAGAATGACTATGACACATGTTAGAGAGCCTTGTAATGTAGTGGTGGAGTTGGCCATTCGCCATGAAGAGATGCTTGCTGTGTCCATTAGGGAGAAGCCAGTTGAGTCCCAGTTTCCTCAGGGAAAGAAGAGGAAATTCTTTGAGAAGAAAGGATCCTAGAAAGGGGATGCTGCTAAGAAGGCGAAGGCTGATTTAGTGTGCATCAAGTGTGATAAGTAGGGTCAATATGCTCACGAGTGTAGAGCTGGCAAAGGGAAGAAGCCTGAAGATAAGAAGAATATGAAATGCATCAATTACGACCAAGTTGGGCATTATAAGAACAAGTGTCTAGAGCCAGTCAGGGCGGATAGAGGAAAGATTTTTGCTATTGGACCGCCATCTTCTTCTAGGCCTACTACAGCAGAGAAAGGAAAAACTGTGATGGAAGGACTCTTTTATTTCAGCGTATACCAGTTAGGGTACTATTTAATACCCATGCATCACATTCATTTTAATCACAATATTTGGTTGATAGGTTATGCATAGAACCCACATGCCTTGTTACTTCCTTAAGGGTTACAAATCCAATAGGAGGGTGTGCAACTCTAGGGAAGAGATGTGACTAGCTGGAAATTGATTTATTACGTCATAAGTTTGCAAGCAGTCCGTAAATTTTTGATTTCGTAGATTTAGGGATGATTTTTGGTACGGATTGATTGGGTAAGTATGAGGCTAGAATTTTTTCCAACATAGGGAAATATCGTTAGGACACCTAGTAGGAGTATTTGTGCTTTGTTAAGCGCCATGGAGATTGGAGAAGAACTTAGTCAGTTTCGGGTTGCAAGAGAGTTTGCCATTGTCTTAGAGCTGGTTACGGTATTACCATAGAAACGGGCTGTTGAGTTTTGGATAGATCTTGTACCGGGAGCTGAACCTATGAGTAGACCACCTAGCAAGATGACACCGACAGAGATAAAGATGTTGAAGGTGTAGCTAATGGATCTTGAGGGAAGAAATTTTATTAAACCAAGAAGTTCACCTTGGGGAGCGGCCGCGGTGTTTGTGAAGAAACCAGATGGGTCGTTAATGATGTGGATCGATCCACGTAATTTAAACGAAAGGAAGATCAAGAATAGGTACCCTCTGCAGAGGGTAGATGACCTGTTTGATCAGTTGAGTGGAGCCAAAGTGTTTTATCGATTGGATTTGGCGATGGGGTTCCATCAGTTGAGAGTGGTTGAGGATAACATTACATTGATAGCATTTCAGACTAGGCATGGTTCGTGCAAGTTGTTGATGATGCTATTTGGATTGATTAATGCACATGCTTTCTTCGAAGATTTGATGAACTGGTTTTTCCGAAAGCACTTGTTTAGGTTAGTGTTGGTATTCATAGATGACATTTTAGTGTACTCGAATGATGAAAGAGAGTTTGAGATTCATCTTAGAGTGGTTCTTGAAATGCTGGAGTAGAATCAGCTAAAGGCGAAGTTTACCAAGTATCATTTTTGGAAGAAAGAGGCTAAGTTTCTTGGTCATGTAGTTTCCGAGGAGGGTTTGTCGGTCGATCTAGTTAAGATTGAGACTTTCAATAATTGGAAGAGACCAAAGATGGTAATAGAGACCATGAGTCTTCTTGGATTTGCTGGCTTTTATCGAAGATTCATAAGGATTTCTAGTGGATAGCAGCACCATTAACTAAGTTGACCAGGAAAGAGGTGAAGTTTGTTTGGTCCAACAAATGTGAGGAAGGGTTCCTTAAGTTGAAACATTTGCTAGCCAATGCACCAGTATTAGTAGTTCCAAATGGTAACCAAGGATTGGTATTATACATCGATGTATGAGGGATCGGATTGGGAGCAGTATTGATGCAAAGAGGTAAAGTTATTGCCTACACATCCAAACGGCTTAGACCACACGAAGTAAGATACCCTACTCATGACTTGGAGTTAGATGTGGTAACCTTTGCCTTGAATATTTGGAGGCATTTCTCTTGGGGGGAGATATTTGAGTTGTTTGCCGATCATAAGTCTCTAAGATATTTATTCTCTCATAAAGAGTGGAATATGAGGCAGTAAAGGGGGCTAGAGATTTTAGCTACTTATAATTTCGGTATAGAGTATACTTCTGGGAAAGGAAATAAAGTAGTAGATGCTCTTAGTATAAAACATCAGAATGTGGTATTAGCGATGTTGGCAGAATGGAAGGATCTAGAAGCCTTGGCAAGTGGCGGATTGCATTTAAGATCTACTGCAAACTCTAGTCAGGGTACATACATGTTGCCTTGTTTAGAAGTGCGACAAGTCTTGATCGAAAGGATAGCTTCTAAATAGATAGAAGATCCAGTTTTAGCCTAGAAGATAAAAAGGCTTGAGGTAGGATCAAATATCAAGGATCTAAAGGATATTAGTCTTGACCAAAGAGGATGGCTGAGAAAGAAGGGACGATTATGGGTTCTAAATGTAGAGAACTTAAGGAGAGAAGTTCTAGAAGAATGTCATCGATCCAAGTTTATGATTCATCATGGAGGGACCAAGATGTATCGAGATATAAAATTGAGCTTCTACTAGGAAGGCATGAAGAGGAATGTTGGCTTGTGGGTTAGGAAGTTTGTGAACTGTCAACAAGTGAAGGTAGAACGTCAAAAGCTAAGTGGATTACTTAAGCCTTTAGATATTCTAGTATGGAAATGTGATTCAATATCGATGGATTTTATAGACGGGTTGCCAAGGTCGAACAGGTAAAATGAAAGTATATGGTTTATACTCGGCGGGTTGACCAAAAATGCACATTTCATTCTAGTCAAGTCAACAAGATGGAACCTGTTTTGGCAAAGTTGTTTATGAAGAACATAGTTAGACTTCATGGGATTCCTAGTAGCATAGTCGCCGACAGAGATGCATTATTCACTCGTGAATTTTGGAAGAGTCTACAAGGGGTACTAAATACCAAGCTCAAGATGAATACTACATATCACCCATAGACAGATGGGCAGACAGAGAGAGTCAATAAGATACTCGAGGATTTATTGAGAGCTTGTATATTGAATATTGGTGGATCTTGGGAGGATCGCCTGCAAGTGATTGAGATTTCCTATAATAATAGTTATCAGATTAGTATAATAATGGCGCCTTTTGAAGATTTGTATGGAAGAGCATGCAAATCGCCATCATTTTTGGTTAGAGACTGAAGATAGATCGGTCCTAGGTCTGGATTCGGTTAGTGAGGCACTAAAAAAGATTAAACTAATCCGAGGTGATGCAGGAAGCTCAATCCAGTAGAAGAGTTACATAGATTAGAGGCGTAAATTCCTAGAGTTCTCAGTGGGGGACAAGGTTTTCATTAATGTATCACCTATGAAAGGTATAGTACGGTTTGGAAAGATGCGAAAGTTGGCCCCAATATATGTTGGTCCATTTCAGATTATAGAAAGGATTGGAAAGCTCGCTTATAAAGTTGAGTTGTCGAGAAGTTTAGCAGGTGTCCACAATGTATTCCATGCGTCTCATCTTCGCAAGTTTGTGCATGATCTAGAGGCTACCATTCCTCAGACAGCTTTGGTGGTAGAGCCTGATTTGACATTTGTTAGACAATCAATTCAGGTTGTAGTGAGGGATGGGAAAAGATTGAGGACTAGGATAATCAGGTTGGCGAAAATTTAGTGGTGCGACAACGAGAAGGACTGTACTTGGGAGACAGAGGACAGGATTCAAGATATTTATCCTAACCGCCTTTGATGGTATGTCTATACTAGATTTATATAGATTAGTAGAAGGTCGGGTAGGCTAGTATGGTTGTTAGGAAAAGTTACATATGATTGCTGTGTTTTCTATTTAGTCCTTACTAAATTTGAAGGATGACATTAAGGAGGGGAACTTGTTACACCCTTAATTGTTAATAACATTATTCAAGAGATTCGATTAGAATAAATTAAGTAGAATAATGTAAACTGATAAGGGAATTGAGATTGGTAAAAAGTAATTATTGGTCGTGCTTATTTAAAATGAATGGACTTATAAATGGTTAAGTATTAGCTAATTAATCCTAAGTGAATTAGGGTCATTGCAGCCCACATTCTCCACTCTTATACTATTATCCTTTGGCCATACATGTTCATTTCTACCATAAGAAATTTTAAAACACAAGAAAGAAAAGGGAGCTGGCATAAGGACGAAGAGAAGAAGGGAAAAATCAAATCTAAAGCTTAGGTTCAAGCCAGAAAAATCAATCTCAATCAATCTTCAATTTCCTTATCCAATCTAAGGTGAATAATAATTACTACATCTCTACTTTGGTTCCTATAATCATATGTTTTTGGATTTAAGGGTAAATTCATTTTTATGATATGTTGGATGATTATATGCTTGATTTAGAATTACATGGTTTAAACAAGATTGGTTAAAAGAGGATATGCACAGTTTTAGGGTAAAAAAGAGGATAAATGATTTTTAAATGCCATGGAAAAATTATATGTTATAAAACATGATTTTGGAGTTGAGATTCAATTTTTATAATTTTTCAAGCCATGGAGAATTAATTATGAATTTTCAAAGGAACATATGGTTATTGGGGTTTATAAATCTATTTTGGACAATATATTGTGAATTTGGATCTGAAATTTTGAGATGTCAAATAACATGATTAAAGTGAATTTTTGAAATTTTTGGGGATTTTTACTAAATGATTTGGTATGAAAATTAAATTGTTTTGAAAGAAGGACCTAATGATTTAATTGCTTTGTTACTTGGAAGGACTTGATCATAAAAGTTATTTAGTTTTTAGATCAGAGAAAAATAGCAAAAATTTGTAAAATAATTTGAAACTTTATGATAGATAATCAAGTGTTTACAAGTAGACCAATTAGTTACAAAAAATTTACTTTATTTGATAAAAACGGCCTTTTGCTCATAAATTTAGATTCCGCCTCCTTTTGGAAGGACCTTTCGACCCAAAGCTTTCACCTTCGACATAGTCGAAACATTCTACCACGAAACCAATACACATTGTATAACTTAGCTAGTACGTAGTAGATTGGACGAAGGTGGACGGTAGGTTTTCGAAATGTTGCTTTTGATGGGGTTGGCTCCTTTGTTTTATTTTGTTTTAACAGAAAAGCACTTGCTTGTTTATAAAGGGGGTTTCGATATAGTCAAACCAATGGTTGCGAAAGGTATTTCAAAAGAAGCTTTTGGAAGAGAGCTGTCGCCTTTGTGTTAAAGAAGTAGCTTCTGAATGAGTTACTTAGATTTTATTTGAAGCTTTTGAAAGGGTAGTTTCAACCAAGTCGAAACCCATCTGAGAATCGATGGTATTAAAGACATCATTGCTGTCGAAAAGTACTGTTATTTTTATAAATATATACCACTTCCTACTTCTTTCGGAAGTGGTTAGAGGTTTCAAAGGGAATGATGTTGGAAGGGGTTAAGAAGCCAACCTTCAATTGTTTTTTCCCGATGTTTAGTGCTTTCGAAAGGATGGTTTCGACACCATCGTCCTTTCTTAATCCTTTTTGAAATAAAGAATGGTTTCGAAAGAGATGCTTTACTTATGTTCACTTTGACACGAAAATGTTGTTTTAAAAATAAACCCACTGTCTTTGAAAGGTATAATTTAAATGGTTTCGAAGGGTAACCTTCGATGGTTTTGAAAGGGGTACTTTCAAATGGTTTCGAAGCTATGATTCTATTCTTATATGATAATTCTTTAGAACGGCCTAAAGGTTTCAAAAGAAAGGTATCAAAGTATTCGAAAGGCAGGAGCCTAATGTTTTTAAGTTGATTTTTAAGCATTCAAAGGAGGTCATCTTATGGGGTCAAAAGCAAGGTTTCGAAGGTGTCGAAAGGATTTTAGAACCCAAACTCAAAATTTTAAAGGAATAACCCACAGCTAAACAAAGGAGTTTTAAAATGACTTTAAGTATGTAAATTTGAAGAATTATTTCCTTGATAAAAATGTAGGTTAAAATGATTAACTATGTTTTATATGAAATGTATTTCAAGGACCTTAAACCGACAGGAGTGGTATTGTTAAATTATTAATTCTACTTCTTCAAATATGAATATATTCACATGACAAAGAACCCATAACTGTATTTTGGGGGTAGTAGGGTAGTAGAACCGGCTAGGTTAATCCAGTAGTGAATATAAATCGATTAAACTCTTAAATGAGTATAATTACATCCAGGGAGCCACGAAGACGAAAATATAGGATGCCTAATCCTTGAAGTTGTCTGGGAGATAAGTTCGTAGTAAACCCATGAAAACTATGCTTTAAGGATAGTTGGCAGGGGCAATTAGTTTACAGTGAACGCATGAAAACTATATCCGAATTAAGAGTTGGCATTGGTCAAAAGGCTCCTAGTCAAGCCATGAAAACTAGGATAAGAAAGAAGTTAATGGAGGTATCAGTAGGTTCCTAGTCAACCTATGAAAACCAGGATAAGAATAGAGTTACTAGGTAAATCCATAGGTTCCTAGTCAACCAATGAAAACTAGGATTAGAGATGAGTTATTAGAATAACCAATAGGTTCAGACGGACCCATGAATTTTTTAAGTTAATTGGCAGGGGCCTATAGGTTCTTAGTGACCCTATGAAAACTATGAAATAGGAGTGGGTGCCCCTATATTATGAAAAGGTTGTTAGTAAAGCCGTGAAAACTAATAGGTTAATACTGACCTTGGCAACTATAATTATGATAGTGAGTCAATTAAACCGGAGATGGGAAACCCAAATATTTTATAAGTATGCATACCATCGTAATATATTGAATTCTTATGTTTAAACCACCGTGGGTGTAGAAACACAGTGTTTTACAAAGGTTTTAGGATACTAGTGAGGGGAAAACTAGTTCTACTAAGCGGCCTGGTCTCACAAGATATTAAAAAGGATTGAGATATTAGATTATTTTTCATACCAGGCTTTATGTCTAACTCAAGGTTTTTGTTTTCCACTTAAACTCTCATGTACTCAAATTGAGTAGTTTGAGGTTTTGGGTTTTCAGGTTCACTTCTTAAACGAATAAAGCTTTTAGAGGCATACAGGAGGCAGCTAGTTATTTAGAGTTATTTTTTTTGCTGTGCATTTTGGGTATAAAGGCGGACTTATTAACCATATTATATACTCTGATCAACCATGGGGCAACTTCATTTGTCGCTTTTGGCATATGTGTAATAATTATATTTTTCTGAGCGTGGTTAATGTTTGCAGGATTATGTAATGAACATCAAATGTTTTAAGAGGAATGTGGAAAGTATTTTTGATTTGTTAAATTATTTTCATATTCCTGTGATATGTATATCAATGTAACTAACACAGCCGTATTTGGTCATCGAGAATTAATAACTACAGATGACTGCAGCAACGTAGCCGTTAGTTTTGGGCATCCAAGTAGGGGATGTTACATACTGCTTGCTAAATTATCATAAAGCTGATGTTGATTTTATGGGGAGAATATTTTAGAGAATAAGTCATATTAAAATGAAACAATGGTAAAGCTAAAATTGATTTTTAACACCCATGTATCCAGCACATACTAATGTCACTTGAATTAAAAAGAAGACATCACTTTACAAAAACTTGTTGCTTTGATTTCATCCAATGAAATTATTACTTTTCCTAACGGCTCATTCCTTAAAATCAAATACAAACATGGGTTGCATTGCAGTTAGCTAGATGAGTATTAAGAGCATTTGAATTTTGAATACTTTCATTATACGATTTCTTATTCCCTAATTGCATCATGTCACATTTTTTCTTAGTGCTTAGGCTGTTGAACTATGTTATTACTAAATAATTCTAGAAATTACTAAAGTAATATGCCACCGTAGGGCTTATGATCTTCCCTTTTGGCTAGTGAATGTTAAGCGACCGAAAGACATATTCCTCAACTTCATATGTGACATCCATATCTTGATTTCTAAGCTCTTCTATCTAAACTTGATATTTTCCTATTTCGACTGTTCCGTATTTGTGAAGATACATAAATATGTATTTTATAGTATTTAAATCAAGTTATATGGATGACTTGCATCAAACTCGGTTGCGGCCTCATCAACCCATACACTAATGGTTGACTGACTTGACATTGTAAGTCTTACAATAAATTTGTCATGAAGTTGGTTCTCTATGAAGCTAGTCATACTAAAAAATAAAAAACAATATTATGCATATTCTATTATGACATAAATGGTAATTAAATTATAGTCACCGAATCGTTAATGTAATCGATGTAGGATCTCGAACCACCATGATGCAACTTGGGGTTTTCCTTTCTACATTTTGTATTCCTACGTGAACGCACTTTGAACTCTTCCAATTTCTAATGTACCAGAAACCAATTTTAAATCCCCTGACCAAGTAATGGATGCTTATTCCCACTTTTTTCATATGGTGCACCCATTTTTTATATTTATTGCTAGCTTTTGTCATCTGCACCTTCTTCACTATTTTAGGGGAACATCATCACACCATCGAAATGAATTTTGCACATGCAATTATAAACATTATAAAAAAAGTAGACAACTTTACTTGTAAGAGTTCAAAATATTGGGTATAATAAAATTGTATTACCATAAATTCATTAAACATAACTTTCTTGACATCAAAAGGGATTTTTTTGAATATGGAACAAAAATCATTGACCCATGCCAACAAACCCTCACAAATGGCTTCAAATGCATCGCTACAAGTGAAGTCATATCTACGCATGCATAAATTATATTATTATGATTATTAAATAGGATTGAATGAAATGATCATATATGTATATCAATGCCCATGTATATCAAAGCATGTGCATGCGTGCATGGAAGTATGTGAGTAACTCCAATTGTTATTAGTGAAAATGGTGTTGGGGTAATGGAACTGTTCATATTTTTATATATAATTCATTGACTTGAATATACAGTTAAAAACTATCTTCAAACTTGTGTTATTTACCATTTCACATCCATTAACTCCATATTCCCACCAATTTTAATTACATACTAAAAACCAAATCAAAAAACTCATTCCGAAACCAAAAATATCTTAAATTTGTAAGAATTTTCATTTAGTCCTAATTCTATGTATGATGAAAGCTAAACAATGTATTACATGAATGAAAATATACATACGATGTATGGATAAGGTTTTTTGTTTCCTTTAATTCACATATATCCTGAGCATATGTAAGATATCTGTAGTTCAATTATAAAACTTTGCCATGTTACAAAGAAATTAGAAAAGAGCTATACTGACAAAATTTTGTATTCGTCAACTATTTTAACCAAAACCTTTTTTCACTCTAAAAGATCCATATTCAAGTATAAATAGGATGAAATAATTTTATAAAAAGCAAAAGTAGTACGAACAAGTTTGCCTTGAGTCCCATTAAATTGAAGATGAGAAAGAAATTTATAAAACAAAATGTTGTTGGGCATTTCGAAACATTTTGGTATCATAAAATAAACAATGTTTACTAAATGGCTAACTTACGGTCTAAAATAAAAATTTAGATATATAATTTGCGCCAGCAATTAGCAAAATAAATGGATCTCAGTGTTATATTAAAGGGATTCCATGTGGGTACATTATTTGCGAAGATTTTAGACATAGCATCAATATATATAATTTCATAGCATATAGAAATCTGTTGTTTCAAAAAAATATGCTTAAGGTATATAGGATCAATTACAAGCATGGATAAAAGCAAATTCAATGAAAAATCTTAATCTGCATACAAAAAAAGGTTCCCATCATATATGTGATATGACCCACTATTGGAAGCAAATGAACTTATATTTGAATATATCTGATATTTCAGAGATTATATATATTGACTTGAATATACAAGCATGAATTTTGGCTTAGTTGTACATATTGTTAAATCAACATATTCATTCATTAAACAATATTTATTTCAAAATAAAGCTAATAGCAACGAGAATTAGAAACAGTGTTATAGTACCAAGATTTTTAAATAGAAAAGTATGAATGCATCAAATGAACACGATATCGAATAAAGGCTTGGTCAAGTTTATTTATAGGTCGGAATGCAAATAAGGTATAAATACTATCGACTAAACAATTGATACTTGGAAGACATATTTTGATTGGAATGAAGCCTGGTCCAATCCAATAAGTTAAATATGTTAGCAATTTATATGGAGCAAAAATTTAAATACATCATACACCCAATTGAGCGCCCCCAAATCGTATTAAAACTCAGTATTTGTGCAGATGTGCATGGGATCCTCTTGAATATAACTATTGGGACACCCTACAAAATGCCATGCGGTTTAGTTATAAACAAAGTTGTTGACCTTGAAGCTGTTGTTTTCCTATGCACTATAATTAAACTTAATTTACTTGCAATTAACCTGAATATTCCTATGACGACCCACCCTTCTACTACCAGAAAGACGTATCATCATTAAGAAAAGAAAGGGATAGAAATAGAGAAGAAAAGAAAAGAAAGAACAACAGCATAAGAATCTCACAGCGGAATGGAACAAAATATAATATATCACATAACTATTACATAGTTTTACATATATCAGAGTTATACAATATCAGTACATATTACATACATCTGTCAATACATACATCAGAGATACTAACACAGCGGAACTAGATAGATAGCTACATACGTCTGGAAATTCCTGCTCCAAGCTCTCCAGAAATCAGAGTCCGAAACCTATCACTTGGCTACTCATAAAAATTTAAGTACCCATGAGTTTATGAAAAAAAAAATATAAACTCCGGGTCAGACATGGGTCTGGTATGAGTAATCGGTTTAAAGTTGTTTAACTTTGAAAAAACATTTGAAAATAAAGGTATCACGTAAGACTCCCCACAAATAAATACGGGTAATTTTTTACCTTACGCTAACCAAAACATTTCATAGGAAAACCAGTGATATTATAATAGTGTCTAGGTTTTTCAAGTAAATAGAAAATAGCCGAAATTGTTACATTCATTAAATTCCAGCTACTAGCCACAAAAGTGGGTAATACAAATCGAAACCATAGGGTCTCGTAGGGAAAATGGATTTCCAACAATGGCAGGGCTACTGGGGTACCGCCCGTCACAGTACGGGGCCTAGATCACCGTACCGAGGATCACTCCCGAACCCCTACAACACAAGGCCCGAACCATTCCTTATTGAACAGTCCCGAACAAGATAAACCCTGTGGTTGTAGCTAGCAACCGCCACACAGCCGAAATAAAAAGGGACATCTAGACAGGGGAATATCTTGTCCTGCTTGAGCATGACCCACCTAACCTTGCTGCATCTCCCATGTTTTGGCCATTCCCGGTTGATAAGGCTTGAGGTTGCGATTACCTTTCAGGACATTTCACTTAGAATGCTCATCGTCCGCCTGACGATGTGCTGAAAGCATTCAATCCATACAAGTTCGTTCCGGGTTCGAACGAAACCAAAGGCATTATCTCGTCATGCTCATTTTGGAATCACCCTCAGAGTCAACGACGATAACCGTTGCATTCTGAAAACACCATCTCGATCTTCATTTCAGAATTCACGACCTAACGTTTATATTGGATCGAAGTGGTTTTCGGAATATCAATTGGATACGCGATACCGGTCTCATCGAAATCCAAACGCCATTTTAAAGGCCAAGTTGTCTAATTAACTTAAAAAGTTTAAATAATTTAAATTCAACAATTGAATTAACATAGCATTTATCACAGATGAATCATACACAATTATACAGATATATCACAGCATATCACAGAGCATCACAGAATATCATCAAATAAATATCACAATCAGATATTCAATATAACATTCCGTAAGTAGTCATCTTTAAGTCTTATTTGTAATTAATTCAATTTAGAATTAATTACCTAAGAGTTAACCACTTAACTCTATTTTATTAATTATTAATTAACAAATTATTACCTATTTCATTTCAAATTGTTTAATTAATGATTCCTTATTTAATTATTAAGTCTTAATTACATAATTATTTTATTTCATACTATTAATTAACTACTTCCTTAATCAAGTGATTTAACTTTAATTACTTAATTAACTGTTCCCTGATCATTAATTGATATCTTTAATTACTTATTAATAAAACTTAATTATCCAATTATTATCTACTAATTACTTAATTAATCAATAATTAATTCTTAATCAAGTTACTTAATTAATTAACTATTTATTCATATGTATTTTTTGGCAAAGCCTGCGGGGTTAACTGGCCCCCTACCAGTTTTATTGCAAACACAATAAAAAAGATTCAAAACATGCTTTGAATCAAAAGAAAACAGGGAAAACAAAGAAGAAAAAGAAAAAAACAAAGAACAAAGGTCAAAGAGCCCAATTACTAATCATTATATCAGGGAAATGGCAAGCTCTCCTTCTCATTTACAAGTATATTCTTTCCCTAACTTCATACCATAGAGAGTCAAAGCTCTTTCTCTTATTATCAAACACAATTGTATTTCTCTCTTTCCATATCACATCCATATAAATTTTAATACTAATTACCAATTATCTGGATTTGATGGTCTTCCACCTAGTTGCCTTGTAAATAATATTCCAGTTAATTATTGAATTAGCAGAGGCAACGAAACTATGTATTTTACATCCAATTCATTCAACCAGTTCATAAAGTTTAGGGCATTCAAATAAAAGATGCTCCAATGATTCCACATGCTGCTCACAAAACACACATTCAGGGCAATAACAAATCCCATAATTATTTAAAAAACTTCAGGTCAGGAGAGAACTACTAACAACCTTCCACAACATAAGTTTCTCTCTCGGGGATGAGTCAGAAGACCATATAACAGAGACCCACTTTGCAGATGGCAAGACAGTGTTACCAAAAAGGTGTTGGTAGACGAACTTAACACAATGTGGTTTCTTGTTCCAAGACACAGTGAAAGAGTGATCATAACTGTATCTGTTACTCTAAATAAAACACCAAAGTTGCCTTACCACTTGACTACTATTGTAAGGTAGTAGTATTCTGCCATCAGTGAATTAATTAACTATTAATTCATAATTAAATCACTTGTTTAATTAACTATTAATCATTCATTAATTAACTTAATTAGTTGATTATAATTTATTATTTACTTATAATCCATCACTAATTATACTTAATTACTTAACTTCTAATCATTTATTAGTTACTTAAGTATTTAATTACTTTTTATTTATCCCTTAATAATTACATAATTCCAAACTCTTTTTAAGATTAAAAAATTATTTTCTAAAAACAATTAATTTATGTTAATCTTTCAACTTAAGTAACATTTTAAAGGAAATCTTCTTTAACCTTTTTGCAGTCAATTTATTACTTCTCACTAACTTATATGTTAATAAGTTTTATACTCGTCTTACATTAATTAAATAAAAATAATAATAATTAAGAGTTTAACACTCTTTAAAGTATTGATTAAAATAATTTAAAATTGTATCTAAGTTTTTAACTTAAATTGTTTAATATTATTAATTTTTACAATGTTTACAGTTTTGTTGGAAAACTGTTACTTTACTTACTAACACTAAACATACTACTGCAGTTAACAAAACCGAGAACTGCCCTGGAAATCTCGTACAACACTTCGAGTTACCCATTTCCCTTTTCCGAGTCACCCCTGAACTCCTTCTTCTTCCTATTTTTTAGTAATTAGTTTAAGTTTTACTTAAGATAAAACCTGAAACATCATATTCATAGTCAAATACCCGACCCAGAACTCGAAGCAATAACCCAAAAAACTCGAGCATCAACACGAGACGCGAACCACTCACGACACCGATACAGTTTCACGTCGTACACATGCACACGGCGGCGCCGGAGCACTGGCGAACCTCGCCTCACTCAACAAGTCGCGATTTATAAGTAGACACGCAAACAAAAATCAAATCGCCACAAACTGATCGAATCCAAAATATCACCTGAAGCTCGAACAAAAGCTCGAACTACCCTGAGAAATTGCTTCGCCCCCACCAACACTGACCACCGAAGGCGAAGATACTTCACCTATGCCTCGTCCACATCCTCCCCTAACACCCCCCAGAATCGCGATCAACTCGATCACGCGATGGCGACCCAACCTGAGATTTACAGAGTATTCAAAACGTATAAACAAAACCCTAACTTCGATTCATTCTACAATTTCTTGCATTAAAAAAAATATTTAACATTTTTCCTATGTTATTACAACTTCAAGCTTACATCATAACAAATTTCGTCAATTAAAATTAAGTGAATCATCCGATTTTGACAAAAACATAACTTATGGTTATTTTCGAACTGCACCATCAATATTGAATTAAAAATCATTGTTTTCGGTTTGAAAATCCTAACTTTGTGTATATAATCAAAGCATGTGATTAAATCCACAAATTGAAACATTCGAATTTTGACATTTAATTTCTTTTTACCTGTAACTTGAATAAACAGTATATATAAAATATTGTAAACGTCAATCAAGTTCCCAGTCCTTTGATTTAAGATAAACAAACATACTTAGCTTCAATTTCCAAGATTTATTTGATATAAATGAAGAATATTGGTATTCTTCCACTCCTTTTCTCAAAGCTTATGAATACAGAGAGCATTTCAGAACCAAATACTTTAACATATAGCAACAAAAAATATACAGGAACCAATTACCAATTTAAACTTTAAAATTTAAATGTTTACTCACCTGCCAAATTTTGTAGACAGAGAATGATTTCATAATTCCCACTTGAAGCCTGAAGTTAATACTATCCCTGAATCTGTCGGCAGTTTTGAATTAAAATTTTATTTTACTTCTTTCTCTTGTTTTGTTTTCTCAGGTTAGTTTCTTAAATTTTGTTAAGTTTTATAATCGAAACACAATAATATGATGGATATATATATAGAAAGGCTTGGACAGTAGGTAATATTTGGACAGGTTTTACTTGTTTTGACATGCTTTGTATTTAATATACTGAAATGATTTTGTAACTCGGCTGTAAGATTTATTTGTAAAACTGAAATGACTATTTGTTGTGCTAATTAATGCATGTCTTCAAATTTGTTAACAACTATTTATGGTTTCTGATATTAGTTGATTTTTTTTCCTGGGCAAAGATATCTTGTAAAGTATAAAGATATGTACTTCAGGTAGGCATAGCTTGTATATGAAGCTTTGGAAAATACATTTGTTTTTAGGTAGATATTTGGTTTTGCATAAGGAGATGTTTTATTTTATATTTTGCTGAGAGATTATTTTGTGAAAGAAGGTTATTTTATTTTATTATTTTGTAGCTTGAATAATTATATACATACTTGTCTTATTTTATTTACACTTTGGCCTAGTTTTTCATTTTGTTCTATGTTCTTAAATTTGATTCTGTATTTTATATTTCACTTAATTTCTTGTTTGCAGTTACATTTTTATTTCTATTTCCTATTTACATTTGATTATCAACATTTAATTTATATTTCATAAATTTACTTACCCATACTTATTTGTATTTGTACTTTAGCTAACAATATTTAAATATGTACAATATAATTTACTTACATTTATACTTATTTTTATATTTATTTCCAATTATAATTTATTCAAATAATATACATAAGGTTGACTCATATTTTACATTTATATTTTATATTACTAGAATTAGATTTTAAATTTTAAACATTACCATCTATAGATATTTCTATCAAATGTTAACAAAAGAAAGTATTTTAATTTAATGGTATAAGATAAATATTGTAAAGGGATTTATTTTAAATTTTAGACATTATTATTCATATGTATATTTATCAGATGTAAACAAAGTAAAGTGTTTTAATTTAATTACATAAGACAAATTTTATTATAAATATTATTAAGAAACTTAAATTTTAAACGTTCCAAATCAATTTCCTTTTTAAAATACAAATTTATATAAACAAATGGTAAATTTTCCAAAATCATATTCATTTCAATATGATCAGTTCACTTTTATTTAATTAGATCAAATATTTATTAAAATAAACGGGGCCAAAATCCAGTGTAACAACCCGCATATTTATCGATTTTATATTTAAATATTTTATTTAAATATTTCATCATTAGTCGGATTTTAGTCCGAAAAGCTACTTTTTGCATACGGTTGAATTAGGACTCGGGACCACTCCCATTGAGTTTAAAATGCCGTTTGCAACCTTTTTGAGTATAAGCTTCGATATGTTTGGAGAAAGTTGATTTTTGTTACTTTTCACTTTGGGTTTGGTTTGGGCTCAGCCCTATGTTAACTTATGCTCAAATCTGAGCCACTCTTCCCCACTCACCCTCATTCTCTTCTCATTTCAGTTTTTAGAGTATTAATGGTGGGAGAGATTGGAAATTAAAACTCCAAAACCCTAGTTTCTTTTGCAAATCAAATTCCTAGCTCCAAAATCAAGAAGAACCCATTGGTAAGCTTCTCTCCTTCTTTTCCAACTTATTCTCTTACCAATTTCAGAAATTCCTAAACCTAATTTCGGGAATGTTCTTGTTTTGAGCTTAGATTCAAGCTCAATTGGATTGTGTTGAAGAGAGGTTGATTCTCCATTTGCTTTCAAGCTTCTCCTTGTTTGATTTTGGTAAAAAGGTGAGATTTTTATCTCACATCTTTGTCTATAATTATCTTCGATTGTTAGGTATGAATTCCTAACACTTATTCGTGTGCAATTGATTTTGGTTTGGGTTGAATTGGTGTATATTCCATTTTTTGGTGTTTGGTCCAATTTATGAAAATCCTATTATGGATATTTGGACATTGATATTTGAGGCGTATCGAAGAGCCGCTTAGGCTGGGTTGTCGTTCGACGTAATTCCTTAGTCATCGCCATTTACTCGTTCGATCGTTTTCGATATTCGTTTGGCCATTTTTGGCCTAGGTTCAGGGAATGCCCTGAACCCTTCATTCAGACGTCTGAAGCATGATATTCAGACGTCTGAATATTGTCTGGGAAGTTTCCTATTCCCAGATTCAGACGTCTGAATTTGGGATTTCAGACGTCTGAATTGGCTTATTTTCAAACAGAAAGAAAATAGGCTAAAATATGCCTATTTCAGACGTCTGAAACATTTGGTTCAGACGTCTGAATCGTGTTTTGGAAATTTTTATATTTCCAGATTCAAACGTCTGAACCACTTGTTTCAGACGTCTGAAGCTGCTGTATTTTGCATATTTGCCTATTCGTTTGAGAATTCCAATTTAAATCGATTCCTGATAATCCCATTTTTTGTTATCATCTATTATGACTTTGATGACTCTTTTTAGGGATTTTTGAATATCCATTTCGATGGATCTTTTATCGATTTCTTTGGATTTTATTCACGTCTTCGTATGTGACTTTTTGTGACTGATTGTTCTTACAATCTTCTTCGTGATTTGTCACTTTAAAAATATAAAGGTTTTCTATACTAGGAGTAAATATCAAAACTCTTTCCTCAAACGATTTCAATACTATTTTAATACCAAATTCGTTTATAAAACCGTTTTCCAATCTATTAGTATATACAAACCTTTACCTCACTCGTATGAGAAATCTAATTAAATGGCTTAGTAAAACAAGTGGTATGAAATGCTTGCGTTTACTATGTCGGTTAATTCTTGGACTTGTTCGATTGAACCTCTTGTGACAATTTTCTAGTGGAGATCTACAATTTGTTCGTAAATATTTAAGTTAAGCTAGTGGTTATGGGACATGATGCTAAGCTCATATATTTACTAGCTTACTGTAATCGACACTTCTTGTTGATCATGACGATCATCTTTGTGATTTAGACTAGCAATGTGCGATGTCTCTTTGTCTACGAGGGAGACTAAACCTCGTTTTGTGGAGTTTCGACTCAATTTGGTGGGGTAGCAACCCATGGTCTTCGGGCCGTTTGTTGAGCTTCGGCTCAATTTGTGATGGTTAGCGACCATGGAATTAGCGTTCCGTTTGTGATACACGTGTTGGTGGGCTTTATGCTCCCGTTTGTGATAGGCCTTCCCCCTCTTTGTGATTTCTGGATTTCTTGTGTAGATTCCTAGAATTTGTGTTTCACTAATGTTCATGATTTCCATTGATAAGTTTTATCAATATTTGTGCATTGGTGAATTTGTGTGTCATTGACTTTAGTGATTTCTGGATTTCTTGTGTAGTCTTCTGGAATTTGTGTGTCATTGACTTTTGTGATTGACATTGATATTATCGTCAATATTTATGGTATGGTGAACGAAATAAGGAGTATGACGTTTCTTTGATTCTTGTGTAGATTTGGTGACATTGATTAATGTCTTGATGATTATCAACTAAGTATATATATATATATATATATCACAGCTTGGCATTGTGATTATTATATGTTTAGTCATATCTCTTATTCTATATCGTTTCATCTGATATTTATAGTTAGACTGATTCGTTTATTATTTTCTTATTAAATAATACTCGGGTCAGACCGAGATGTTACAGGTGCTTCTGCTTGACTTCTCATCCGGGATTAACTCCTTGACTTTTGGGTTAACTACTTAGAATTAGTAGTTATTTTGTTGTATACATTTGAGATATAGACTCCTTAATGTATACTTATTCTTTTGTTAGTTCGTGTAACTATTCTTTTGTGATATTGTGGATCTTTTTAGACCACTAATCTGATGTACACTTTCTAGTGTAATATTCATATCTTATTCTGCCTTTGTGATATGAATTGTCTGTGACTGATTTGTGTTATGCTTATTTCTATATTTGTTTTCCGAAGGATTTATATAGCCACCGTGTAGTAGCTTTGATTTGTGTCGGTATGTCGGATTTCCTCTTGAAATGGAATGCATGTTATATTATCTGACATATCGGTGCTCGCGCAAAGAAATTACACGGATGGTCGCTCCTCAACAGCCTTATTCTCCGTGCTAGTCGACAGCATTCACCGTAATGTTCTTGGCTAGCGTGGGTATAGAGGTGGGGCGTCACAGCTTGGTATCAGAGCCAAACTTCGGAACAATGTAGAATAACTTAACAAGGATCATCGTCCTAAGTCTATCTTAGGAGTCGTGCTTTAGGATCTTATTCGGGTCTACGTACCGTCTTATCCTATTTTCTTTTATGATTCCTTGTTTTGCCTATCAAGATTGCTTGATATTCAATTTGGTAAATAACCTTTTTCTTCTTTTTCTTTCTTTCTTAAGGAAGAGAAATGTCTAGACCAGGCCGCCCTAGAGCCGTACCGTCTAGCACTCCACCCCAGGATGGAGTTTTTATGACTGCTCAACAGCTTCTTGATTTAGTGACAAATGCTCAAGCAGCTGGAGATAACCCGGAACCTACTCACCCAAAGTCGGGATTTGCACGCTTGTGCAGCGATTACACTAATTTGGGTGGGGAGCCATTCAAAGGTTCCGAAACTATTATTGAAGTACAAGCTTGGCTAAGGTCATGCGATCGAATCTTTTCTCGCATGAATCTTATTGACCTTCACCGAGTTCAGGTGGCCTCTAGTATGCTCCGAGAAAGAGCATTGGACTGGTACGAGCTTCTTATTTCTGAGATTAATGAAGCGGATCTCACCTGGGAGAAATTCCGAGAACGCTTCGAGTTAAAATTCGTACCAGAAGCAGAAAAAGTGACATTGGCTCGACGATTTATAGACCTTGTTCAAGGTGAGTCATCCGTGACTGATTACATCGCCTCCTTCGAGTCGCTTTCCAAATATGGGGTAGAATACATCAACACCCCTTTAAAGAAGAACCAGAGGTTCGTCTATGGCTTAAACAAAGATCTCAAGAAGCCATTACTTCTAAAATTAGAAGTTTCTTTCGACCAACTCGTTGATATCGCACTTCGTCTTGAAGAGGCAGATAGGGAGGGTGATGTTGAAGTGGTGGGAGATAAACCAAACTTCAACAACAAAAAGAGGCCAAACAAATTTAAAGGTCCTTATCCCAGTAAGGAAGGGAAGCAAGCAACCTCCGAGGCAAAGACTTCTTCCTTTGGTCGTGGGGAATGCTATAATTGTGGTTCGAAGGACCATTACGCGAACAAGTGTCCAAAGTCTCTTTCTTGTCGTTACTGCAAAGTTCCCGGTCATGTTATATCTTCATGCCCCAAGCTTCAGGGCAAGAAGGAGGGAAAACTTAATGTTGCTCAAGCCCCTGGCAACACATCTCGTGGCCAAGTTATTTCTCATTCTATTCTAGATGGAATTATTTTATTTCATGATCATCCTATTCGAGTTCTTTTTGATACGGGTGCGTCCATTCTTTTATATCAAAAGAACTTGTTGATACCTTTTCTTTGGATGTTTTGTGTTTAATGACTTCTTTGAGAATTGCGAATCCGGTTGGTGGATCCGCAACAATCAGTTTATTGTGTAAAGATGTCGAGATTATTTTGTGTGATTTTTCTTTCCGAGCCGATTTGCATGTCATGCGTTATTTAGGCTTTGGAATGATTTTGGGAATGGATTGGCTTAACCGTTATGAAGCTCATATCCTATGTCCTGAGCGGACTATTCATCTTCGACAACCTCAATCTGTTAATCAGGTTTCTGTTATTCTTAAAGATTCAGATTCTGCTTTGGTTGCATCTTTATATTCTTTAAATACTCGTGATGACGATGATGATGATGAGGGTGATATTATTTCTCTTATTCACGTCGTTTGTGAATTTTCCGACATATTCGAGCCCGTTTTAGGATTACCACCTAAGCGAGCAATTGAGTTCAGAATTAATCTTATTCCTGGAGCTCAACCTATCACTCGTCCTCCTTATCGTATGTCCAATAAAGAAAACGAGGAGATGCGTAAACAATTATCTGAATTGGAAACGAAGCAATTTATTCGCTCTAGTTCCTCGCCTTGGGGAGCTTCGGCTATTTTTGTGAAGAAATCCAATGGTACACTTAGGCTTTGCGTTGACTACCGCAAGCTTAATGATCTTACTACCAAAAATAAATATCCTTTACCTCGGATTGATGATTTATTTGACCAACTTAGTGGTGCTAGAGTCTTTTCACAATTGGACTTGGCTACCGGTTTCATCAGCTTCGTATTGCAGAGGATAGCATTCCTTTGACGTCGTTCCGTACTCGGTATGGATCTTATGAATGGCTTGTTATGCCATTTGGGTTAACGAATGCCCCGGCCTATTTCGTTGACTTAATGAATCGAGTTTTTAAAGACTTTCTCGACCGGTTTGTTCTCATCTTTATCGATGATATTCTTGTGTATTCTAAAACCGAGGAGGAGCATGAAAAGCATCTTCGGATTGTGTTGAAAACTCTTAGGAGTAATCAATTAAAGGCAAAATTTTCTAAATGCCACTTTTGGCAATCTCGTGTGAAGTTTCTCGGTCATATTATTTATGAATCCGGAATTTCCGTGGATCCTTCAAAGATTGAAGCGATTCAAGATTGGAAGAGACCGGAGAGTGTGACAGAGGTTCGTAGTTTTCTCGGCTTGGCGGGCTATTACCGTCGTTTTATCAAAGACTTTTCTAAGATTGTCGTGCCTCTCACTAGCTTAACGAAGAAATGTGTTAAATACATTTGGTCGGACAAATGTGAAGCTTCTTTTCAGAAATTAAAAGAACTTCTTTCTGATGCTCCTATTCTTGTTATTCCCGATGGGAATCAAGATTTCGTTGTTTATACCGATGCTAGTCGCATTGGTTTGGGTGCCGTTCTTATGCAAAAAGAACGTGTTATTGCTTATGCTTCTAGGCAATTAAAGCCTGCTGAGACTAGATATGCCACTCATGATTTAGAGCTCGCAGCTATTGTTTTTGCTCTTCGGATTTAGCATCATTATCTTTTAGGAGAGAAATTTGTTCTATATACCGATCATAAGTCCTTGAAGTATTTATTCTCTTAAAAGGAACTTAATTTGCGTCAACAGCGTTGGCTCGAATTTCTTGCACCATATGATCTTGATATTCTTTATACTCTCGGTAAGGGTAATCGTGTCGCCGATGCTCTTAGCCGTAAACAACAAGCTGTTGTTTCTATGATGATATCTGAATGGAACGATCTCGAGATCTTATCCACTTGTGAGATTCGAGAGCGTGTTCCCGATTTATGTTCATCTCTTGCTTTATGTAGCCTTGAGGCTCATCCTTCTCTTTTAGACCGCATTCTTGAAGCTCAAGGGTTAGATCCTGAATTGGCTCTTCTTGGCCAAAATATTAGGGATAAAATTGATATTGAAAGACTTTGACATCGATTCTCGTGGCGGCAATCGCAAATTTGGTAGACTTGTCGTGCCAAATATTGGTGATCTTCGTAAAGATATTTTAGAAGATTCTCATCGTTCTAAATTTACCATTCATCCCGGTAGTAGTAAAATGTACGCGGATATGAAGCGACTTTATTATTGGGAGGGAATGAAACTCGATATTGCTAACTTTGTTAAGTGTTGCATGACTTGCCAACTCGTTAAGGCCGAACATCAAAGGCCCGGTGGGTTATTGCAACCTTTAGAAATTCCAATTTGGAAGTGGGACCAAATTTCCATGGATTTTATAGATGGCCTTCCCCGTTCTCGTTCGGATCATGATAGCTTATGGGTGATCGTTGATAGACTTACTAAATCCGCCCATTTTATTCCCGTTCGGTCTAACCGAACCATTCCTCTTTTGGCCAAAGTCTTTATCAAAGAGATTGTTAAATTACATGGAGTTCCTACTTCTATAGTTAGTGATCGTGATCCATTGTTTACTAGTGGATTTTGGAAGAGTCTTCAAAAAGCTTTAGGAACGAAGCTTAATTTTAGCACCGCTTATCACCCCCAGTCCGATGGACAAACCGAGCGTGTTAATCAAACTCTTGAAGATTTTCTTCGTGCTTGTGTGCTTGATTTCGGTGGAAGTTGGGAAGATCATATTTCTCTTGTTGAATTTTCTTATAATAATAGCTTCCAATCTAGTATTGGTATGGCACCTTTTGAGGCACTCTATGGAAGGCCATGTCGATCTCCTTCTTGTTGGCTTGAGGCCGGTGAGAAGCTGGTTTTAGGTCCAGATTTTATTCGTGATTCCACAGAGAAAATTGAACTTATTCGACATAGGATGAAAGAAGCCCAGAGTAGACAAAAATCCTATGCCGATAACCGGAGAAGGAAATTAGAATTTTCTGTGGGAGATCTTGTGTTCATTCGTGTTTCACCTATGAAAGGTGTTGTACGTTTCAGTCGATCGGGAAAACTAGCGCCTCGATATATTGGGCCATTTCCTATCACCGAACGTATTGGTTCCATGGCTTATCGCCTTTTATTACCGGCTCAGTTTTCTGCTATGCACGACGTGTTTCACGTTTCTCAACTTCGGAAATGTCTTCGAGATTCCGATTCTGTTCTTGAGCCCGGTGTTGTGGAAGAGATTGAAGTTTCGCCTAATTTAACTTATGAGCAACATCCTATTCGTATCATTGCTTCGGAAGTCAAACGACTTCGAAATAAAGATGTTCCGCTTGTTAAAGTTCAATGGTCTTCAAATCCTAAGGATTGTTCTGGGGAATCTAGAGAGTACATCGAGCGTACACATCCGGACTTACTTTCTCGTGCTCTTTGAGGTGAACTTCTTATTTCAAACTTCTTTTGTGTTGAATATGCTTTTATGGTTGTTACTATATATCTTCTTCTTGTAATATTGCGAGGACGCAATTTCTTTAAGGAGGGGAGTCTGTAACAACCCGCATATTTATCGATTTTATATTTAAATATTTCATCATTAGTCAGATTTTAGTCCGAAAAGCTACTTTTTGCATACGGTCGAATTAGGACTCGGGACCACTCCCATTGAGTTTAAAATGCCGTTTGCGACCTTTTTGAGTATAAGCTTCGATATGTTTGGAGAAAGTTGATTTTTGCTACATTTCACTTTGGGTTTGGTTTGGGCTCAGCCCTATGTTAACTTATGCTCAAATCTGAGCCACTCTTCCCCACTCACCCTCATTCTCTTCTCATTTCAGTTTTTAGAGTATTAATGGTGGGAGAGATTGGAAATTAAAACTCCAAAACCCTAGTTTCTCTTGCAAATCAAATTCCTAGCTCCAAACTCAAGAAGAACGCATTGGTAAGCTTCTCTCCTTCTTCTCCAACTTATTCTCTTACCAATTTCAGAAATTCCTAAACCTAATTTCGGGAATGTTCTTGTTTTGAGCTTAGATTCAAGCTCAATTGGGTTGTGTTGAAGAGAGGTTGATTCTCCATTTGCTTTCAAGCTTCTCCTTGTTTGATTTTGGTAAAAAGGTGAGATTTTTATCTCACATCTTTGTCTATAATTATCTTCGATTGTTAGGTATGAATTCCTAACACTTATTCGTGTGCAACTGATTTTGGTTTGGGTTGAATTGGTGTATATTCCAATTTTTGGTGTTTGGTCCAATTTATGAAAATCCTATTGTGGATATTTGGACATTGATATTTGAGGCGTATCGAAGAGCCGTTTAGGCTGGGTTGTCGTTCGACGTAATTCCTTAGTCATCGCCATTTACTCGTTCGATCGTTTTCGATATTCGTTTGGCCATTTTTGGCCTAGGTTCGGGGAATGCCCTAAACCCTTCATTCAGACGTCTGAAGCGTGATATTCAGACGTCTGAATATTGTCCGGGAAGTTTTCTATTCCCAGATTCAGACGTCTGAATTTGGGATTTCAGACGTCTGAATTGGCTTATTTTCAAACAGAAAGAAAATAGGCTAAAATATGCCTATTTCAGACGTCTGAAACATTTGGTTCAGACGTCTGAATCGTGTTCTGGAAATTTTTATATTTCCAGATTCAGACGTCTGAACCACTTGTTTCAGACGTCTGAAGCTGCTGTATTTTGCATATTTGCCTATTCGTTTGAGAATTCCAATTTAAATCGATTCGTGATAATCCCATTTGTTGTTATCATCTATTATGACTTTGATGACTCTTTTTAGGGATTTTTGAATATCAATTTCGATGGATGCTTTATCGATTTCTTTGGATTTTATTCACGTCTTCGTATGTGACTTTTTGTGACTGATTGTTCTTACAATCTTCTTCGTGATTTGTCACTTTAAAAATATAAAGGTTTTCTATACTAGGAGTAAATATCTAAACTCTTTCCTCAAACGATTTCAATACTATTTTAATACCAAATTCGTTTATAAAACCGTTTTCCAATCTATTAGTATATACAAACCATTACCTCACTCGTATGAGAAATCTAATTAAATGGCTTAGTAAAACAAGTGGTATGAAACGCTTGCGTTTACTTTGTCGGTTAATTCTTGGACTTGTTTGATTGAACCTCTTGTGACAATTTTCTAGTGGAGATCTACAATTTGTTCGTAAATATTTAAGTTAAGCTAGTGGTTATGGGACATGATGCTAAGCTCATATATTTACTAGCTTACTGTAATCGACACTTCTTGTTGATCATGACGATCATCTTTGTGATTTAGACCAGCAATGTGCGATGTCTCTTTGTCTGCGAGGGAGACTAAACCCCGTTTTGTGGAGTTTCGACTCAATTTGGTGGGGTAGCAACCCATGGTCTTCGGGCCGTTTGTGGAGCTTCGGCTCAATTTGTGATGGTTAGCGACCATGGAATTAGCGTTCCGTTTGTGATACACGTGTTGGTGGGCTTTATGCTCCCGTTTGTGATAGGCCTTCCCCCTCTTTGTGATTTCTGGATTTCTTGTGTAGATTCCTAGAATTTGTGTTTCACTAATGTTCATGATTTCCATTGATAAGTTTTATCAATATTTGTGCATTGGTGAATTTGTGTGTCATTGACTTTAGTGATTTCTGGATTTCTTGTGTAGTCTTCTGGAATTTGTGTGTCATTGACTTTTGTGATTGACATTGATATTATCGTCAATATTTATGGTATGGTGAACGAAATAAGGAGTATGACGTTTCTTTGATTCTTGTGTAGATTTGGTGACATTGATTAATGTCTTGATGATTATCAACTAAGTATATATATATATATATATATATATATATATATATATATATCACAGCTTGGCATTGTGATTATTATGTGTTTAGTCATATCTCTTATTCTATATCGTTTCATCTGATATTTGTAGTTAGGCTGATCCGCTTATTATTTTCTTATTAAATAATACTCGGGTCAGACTGAGATGTTACAGGTGCTTCTGCTTGACTTCTCATCCGGGATTAACTCCTTAACTTTTGGGTTAACTACTTAGAATTAGTAGTTATTTTGTTGTATACATTTGAGACATAGACTCCTTAATGTATACTTATTCTTTTGTGTAGTTCGTGTAACTATTCTTTTGTGATATTGTGGATCTTTTTAGACCACTACTCTGATATACACTTTCTAGTGTAATATTCATATCTTATTCCGCCTTTGTGATATGAATTGTCTGTGACTGATTTGTGTTATGCTTATTCCTATATTTGTTTTCCGAAGGATTTATATAGCCACCGTGTAGTAGCTTTGAGTTTGTGTTGGTATGTCGGATTTCCTCTTGAAATGGAATGCATGTTATATTATCTGACATATCGGTGCTCGCGCAAAGAAATTACACGGATGGTCGCTCCTCAACAGCCTTATTCTCCGTGCTAGTCGACAGCATTCACCGTAATGTTCTTGGCTAGCGTGGGTATAGAGGTGGGGCGTCACATCCAGGGTCGTTACATTCCTCCCTCCTTAAAAGAATTTCGTCCTT
This sequence comes from Allium cepa, assembly GCA_030765085.1. Lineage (NCBI taxonomy): Eukaryota > Viridiplantae > Streptophyta > Magnoliopsida > Asparagales > Amaryllidaceae > Allium > Allium cepa. The sequence continues at coordinate 9,512,686 of CM060937.1, forward strand.
GAAATTTGAAACAAAGATAATTTAAAAGCTGTTATACCAGCCATTCAAACATACATATCATTCATATATTCACAAATAACCAAACAGTCTATCCTAAACAAACATCACTAGCTATCCGAACACGAATTCGGATAAGCTTTCCTAAAACTATCCAGAGTTGTCTCTCGATGATCAATAATCCGAACTGAATTCCTGACCACAGTCAAATTTGTCTCAACTTCCAAATTCCTGAACTACTGGCTCAACCACTAATGATGAATCATGAACAAATTTCTAAGATGGGATATACGGAATACACAATGAATTCCAGATATCCACTCTAGCAACCCAATTCTAAAATCTATAGTACCAACTCTTTCCCAATTTTATTGACTTTTTTTGCAGAATTTCAATATCTATTCAATCAAGCCCGTACGATATACATATATTATTCGTACGTAATATCAAATTCGATCTCTTTCTTGATCACATAATTTCACTTTCGAACTAGTATCGTCCACCCGACTTCCTAGTACGGACTCAGATCTGGTTACTTGATCAGAAACTGTCATTCTCCTTGCATAGACACATCTATGATAGAGAATTTCCAGAATCAATCAAAATCCATATCCATGGTTCGTCGTCGAAAATCGAGTGAAAAAAAATCCTAACTCGGATCGATATAACTATCTCGAAATTTTGTGCTCGAATCTGAATCAAATTGTTATGCGAATAGAATAATATACGTACATCCTATGTATTTATATCCATTGATTTTCAACTATATCAATTTCTTTTATTCGCATTATTTTGATTTCTATCCACTTGGAATAATTTTCCCAGTACCAAATTTACTTAAGAATTTCACCACTCATTTCTTAAGTTTAATATAAGCATTATATATACTCTTATATTATTACTCTACCACTTTAGCCTTTATATCCTCATATTTTAAATCTGAATTTCCAATTCCATGTGAATTTCAATTTATCTTCAATTCTGAATATTGAATTTTATTGACTGTCTTCCATTTATAACTAATTCTATCATTGTTTTAAATTAGTTTCATCTACTAATTTATTTCAATCTCCAATTTGAAATCGCTTTGTTGCCAATAATTTTTTTAATTAATTTTTTTTTGTTTCTGGTTCCCAAAATTTTTGAAAAGTTTTGGCAGAGCCTCCATTTGTTTAGCATTACATATTTTCATAAGCACGTATGTATAGTTTCGACACTTATTACAATTACTTCCAACCAATTCTCAAATCATTCCCTTCAGTTTAAGTGATTTTCAACTTACTCGCTTATATATAATCTATTTAAGCAAAACAAACTCATATTCAAAATCATCCTATTTCGCTTCTAATAATTCATAAAATTTCATCTAATCTCATTTACTTCAAACGACCCATTTTCATATGCAATTCGACAATATTATTGTGAATAAATAACTACGTAAGCTTTATAACAATTTTAAATTGATTCCAACTCAATTTACACTTGATTCCATCCCAATTAATTTATTCACGATCTTTTCATTGCATTTTTCTTTCCTTAAAGAGGTTTGATTCCAAACCATTTTATTAAACTCGACAACCCATATTTTAAATAACCATCTCACAATTTACTTAAGTTATTCATTTTCTTCAAACTGTTCCACCCAACAGCTTAAGTTTATTCCATTCCACCATTTTCCATTTAAATCTTAGATTTTATTTTCCCTTATTCGAATCCCATATATTTACTATTTTATTCAATTAGTTCATTCTTTTACCCATTCTTAAATTTTAATTTACATTAACAATTCATTATTGAATTTATTTATAATAAGGTCATTCAATTTATGCTTGAATTAGATTTGTTTACAACTCACCGCAATTCTATTTTAATTCAAATCAATACTTACTTATTTATTTACTTAAAAGCTTATATTGCTCGTTTGAGTCATTACATCTTATATCCACAATTTCAGATTATATATAACACTTACTACGTTAAGGTATAAATTTTCATTTCACCATTACAATCATTTTACCTTTCAATTTTATATCGAATTTAATTAAAATTCAACTTAAATTTTATTTAACTTATCTCAGGTTGAATTCAAATATATTTTCTTCACTTTCATTTACTTAAGTTAAATTTTAGTCTGGATTAAAATTCCTCGATTTCTTCTTATTAATATCAACTTTACTTTATAAGTTCAATAGTTAATTCATTTAAACTTTTCACATTATTTAAATCGAATTTCTTAGAATTCAACTGCCCGGTTTTAATTTCCAAAACCATTTTGAAATGATAACTACGCATACCCACTTGGTGTATCAAATCAAATTTCCAAATTCCAACACTTGTTTTCACCAAATAAATTTTCCTTTTGAAATTTTTAAAACAACTTGTATACCGAACAAGACCAAACAATATCATGACCAACTTTCCTGGTAGCAATCCATCACTTTAGAAACTCGAAAATGAATACTGATGATGTGTCCATCATCATCAGGATTATTTTCTAGCGACTGAAGTGAGTTCAGTGCTTTCTTACTTCCACAAATTCTTTCCAAAACAATTTTCATTCAACCATATTTTTCCAAAACAAAACTCCATTTTTGCCTTCAAATCTTCGGAAAAACATTTCAAACATTCCTAAGATTTTAAATTCCCAAACCTTTCTTTTAAATTCATTTAAACACCTTTCAAATTTCTAGGGCTTAAATTTCTGGTTTAATCTAATTTTAATTATATTCCTTTTTATTTAAACCATACTTAGACAAATTTTATTTGGTTATAAACCACTCGAATTTTAAATAATTTTTCTTTATTCAATTGCATTATTAACAACCAAACATCCAAATATATATATAATAATTTCAGAAAAATATTTCTTTTATGTCAAAATATAATTTTGGGTAAAATTATTTCATTTACCCTACTGAAAAACAATACTGTGTCGGTTTACCTTGTTTAAGAGTTTAGAAATCCCTATCGATGAAATGGCGTCCCACACATCGACTAGAATCCATAAACACTCAACAGATAAATCATCACAATATAAAAATAATTTTATATTCACTAACAAATACGCGCTCATATCTATTAATACACTCAAACTCATTTTAGAGTACTACAGACTCTATTCTATGAGTATTTCCTACCAGAGCCAAGGTTATCACCAACCTAAGCTATGATACCAACTGTGACGACATGCCCTTCTACTACCAGAAAGACGTATCATCATTAAGAAAAAAAGGAATAGAAATAGAGAAGAAAAGAAAAGAAAGAACAACAACATCAGAATCTCACAGCGGAATGGAACAAAATATAATATATCACATAACTATTACATAGTTTAACATATATCAGAGTTATAAATATCAATACATATTACATACATCTGTCAATACATACATCAGAGATACTAACACAGCGGAACTAGATAGATAGCTACATACGTCTGGAAAGTCCTGCTCCAAGCTCTCCAGAAATCAAAGTCCAAAACCTATCACTTGGCTACTCATACAAATTTGAGTACCCAAGAGTTTATGAAAAACAAAATATAAAATCCGAGTCGGACATGGGTCTGGTATGAGTAAACGGTTTAAAGTAGTTTAACTTTGAAAAAACATTTGAAAATAAAGGTATCACGTAAGACTTCCCACAAATAAATACGGGTAAGTTTTTACCTTACGCTAACCAAAACATTTCATAGGAAATCCAGTGATATTATAATAGTGTCTAGGGTTTTCAAGTAAATAGAAAATAGCCGAAATTGTTACATTCATTAAATTCCAGCTACTAGCCACAAAAGTGGGTAATACAAATCAAAACCGTAGGGTCTCGTAGGGAAAATGGATTTCCAACAATGGAAGGGCTACTGGGGTACCACCCGTCACAGTACGGGGCCTAGATCACCATACCGAGGATCACTCCCGACCCCCTACAACACAAGGCCGGAACCATTCCTTACTGAACAGCCCCGAACAAGATAAACCCCACGGTTGTAGCTAGCAACCGCCACACAGCCGAAATAAAAAGGGACATCTAGACAGGGGAATATCTTGTCCTACTTGGGCATGAACCACCTAACGTTGTTGCATCTCCCCTGTTTTAGCCATTCCCGGTTGATGAGGCTTGAGGTTGCGATTACCTTTCAGGACATTTCACTTAGAATGCTCATCGTCTGCCTGACGATGTGCTGAAAGAATTCAATCCATACAAGTTCGTTCCGGGTTCGAACGAAACCGAAGGCATTATCTCGTCACACTCATTTTGGAATCACCCTCAGAGTCAACGACGATAACCCTTGCATTCTGAAAACACCATCTCGATCTTCATTTCAGAATTCGCGACCTAACGTTTAGATTGGATCGATGTGGTTTTCGGAATATCAATTGGATACCTGATACCGGTCTCATCGAAATCCAAACGCCATTTTAAAGGCCAAGTTGTCTAATTAACTTAAACTTTTTAAATAATTTAAATTCAACAATTGAATTAACATAGCATTTATCATAGACGAATCATGCACAATTATACAGATATATCACAGCATATCACAGAGCATCACAGAATATCATCAAATAAATATCACAATTAGATATTCAACATAACAATCCGTAAGCAGTCATCTTTAAGTCTTATTTGTAATTAATTCAATTTAGAATTAATTACCTAAGAGTTAACCACTTAACTCTATTTAATTAATTATTAATTAACAAATAATTACTTATTTCATTTCAAATTGTTTAATTAATGATTCCTTAATTAATTATTAAGTCTTAATTACATAATTATTTTATTTCATACTATTAATTAACTTCTTCCTTAATAAAGTGATTTAACTTTAATTACTTAATTAACTGTTCCCTGATCATTAATTGATATCTTTAATTATTTCTTAATAAAAATCAATTATCCAATTATTATCTGCTAATTACTTAATTAATCAATAATTAATTCTTAATCAAGGTACTTAATTAATTAACTATTAATTCATAATTAAATCACTTGTTTAATTAACTATTAATCATTCATTGTTAACTTAATTAGTTGATTATATTTATTAATTACTTATAATCCATCACTAATTATACTTAATTACTTAACTTTTAATCATTTATTAGTTACTTAAGTATTTAATTACTATTTATTTATCCCTTAATAATTACATAATTCCAAACTCAATTTAAGATTAAAAAGTTAATCGTTCTTTATTATTTTCTAAAACAATTAATTTATGTTAATCTTCCAACTTAAGTAACATTTTAAAGGAAATCTTCTTTAACCATTTCGCAATCAATTTATTACTCTCACTAACTTATATGTTAATAAGTTTTATACTCATCTTACATTAATTACCTCAAAATAATAATAATTAAGAGTTTAACACTCTTTAAAGTCTTGATTAAAATAATTTAAACTTGTATCTAAGTTTTTAACTTAAATTGTTAAATATTATTAAATTTTATAGTGTTTACAGTTTTGTTGGAAAACTGTTACTTTACTTACTAACACAAAACATACTACTGCGGTTAACAAAACCGAGAACTGCCCTGGAAATCTCGTACAACACTTGGAGTTACCCATTTCCCTTTCCCGAGTCACCCCTGAACCCCTTCTTCTTCTTTCTTTCTTTTTTCAGTAATTAGTTTAAGTTTTACTTAAAATAACACCTGAAACATCATATTCATACTCAAATACCCGACCCAGAACTCAAAGCAACAACCCATAAAACTCGAGCATCAACACGAGACGCGAACCACTCACGACACCGATACAGTTTCGTGTCGTACACGTGCACACGGCGGCGCCGGAGCACAGGCGAACCTCACCTCACTCAACAAGTCGCGATTTATACGTAGACAGGCAAACAAAAATCAAATCGCCACAAACTGATCGAATCCAAAATATCACCTAAAGCTCGAACAAAAGCTCGAACTACCCTGATAAATTGCTTCGCCCCCACCAACACTGACCACCGGAGGAGAAGATACTTCACATATGCCTCGTCCATATCCTCCCCTAACACCCCCCAGAATCACGATCAACTCGATCACGCGATGGTGACCCAACTCGAGATTTACAGAGTATTCAAAACGTATAAAAAAAACCCTAACTTCGATTCATTCCATAATTTCTTGCATTAAAAAAAATATTTAACATTTTTCTTATGTTATTACAACTTCAAGCTTACATCATAAAAAATTTCATCAATTAAAATTAAGTGAATCATCCGATTTTGACAAAAAACGTAACTTATGGTTATTTTCGAACTGCACCATCAATATTGAATTAAAAATCATTGTTTTCGGTTTGAAAATCCTAACTTTGTATATGTAATCAAAGTATGTGATCAAATCCACAAATTGAAACATTCGAATTATGACATTTAATTTCTTTTTACCTGTAACTTGAATAAACAGTATATATGAAATACTGTTAAACTTCAATCAAGTTCCCAGTCCTTTGATTTAAGATAAACAAACATTCTTAGCTTCAATTTCCAAGATTTATTTGATATAAATGAAGAATATTGCTATTCTTCCACTCCTTTTCTCAAAGCTCATGAATACAGAGAGCATTTCAGAACCAAATACTTTAACATATAGCAACATAAAATATACAGGAACCAATTACCAATTTAAACTTTAAAATTTAAATGTTTACTCACCTGCCAAATTTTGTAGACCGAGAACGATTTCTTGATTCCCACTTGAAGCCTGAAGTTAATACTATCCTTGAATCTATCTGCAGTTTTGAATTAAATTTTTATTTTACTTCTTTCTCTTGTTTTGTTTTCTCAGGTTATTTTCTCAAATTTTGTTAAGTTTTATAATCGAACACAATAATATGGTGGACATATATATATAGAAAGGCTTGGACAGTAGGTAATATTTGGACAGGTTTTACTTGTTTTGACATGCTTTGTATTTAATATACTGAAATGATATTGTAACTCGGCTGTAAGATTTATTTGTAAAACTGAAATGACTATTTGTTGTGCTAATTAATGCATGTCTTCAAATTTGTTAACATCTATTTATGGTTTCTAATATTAGTTGATATTTTTTTCCTGGGCAAAGATATCTTGTATAAGTATAAAGATATGTACTTCAGGTGGGCATAGCTTGTATATGAAGCTTTGGAAAATACATTTGTTTTCAGTTAGATATTTGATTTTGCATAAGGAGATGTTTTATTTTATATTTTGCTGAGAGATTATTTTGTGAAAGAAGGTTATTTTATTTTATTATTTTGTAGCTTGAATAATTATATACATACTTGCCTTATTTTATTTACACTTTGGCCTAGTTTTTCATTCTATTCTATATTTTGTTCTTAAATTTAATTCTGTATTTTATATTTTACTTAATTTCTTGTTTGTAGTTACATTTTTATTTCTATTTCCTATTTACATTTGATTATCAACATTTAAGTCATATTTCATAAATTTACTTACCCATATTTATTTGTATTTGTACTTTAGCTAAAAATATGTAAATATGTACAATATAATTTACTTACATCCATACTTATTTTTATATTTATTTCCAATTATATTTTATTCAAATTATATACATAAGTTTGACTCATATTTTACATTTATATTTTATATTACTAGAATTAGATTTTAAATTTTAAACATTACCATCTATAGATATTTCTATCAAATTTTAACAAAAGAAAGTATTTTAATTTAATGGTATAAGTTAAATATTATAAAGGGATTTATTTTAAATTTTAGACATTATTATTCATATGTATATTTATCAGATGTAAACAAAGTAAAGTGTTTTAATTTAATTACATAAGATAAATTTTATTATAAATATAATTAAGAGATTTAAATTTTAAACGTTCCAAATCAATTTCCTTTTTAAAATACAAATTTATATAAACAAATGGTAAATATTTCCAAAATCATATTCATTTCAATATGATCAGTTCACTTTTATTTAATTAGATCAAATATTTATTAAAATAAATGGGGCCAAAATCCAGGGTCGTTACAATTCTACTTGCTCTTAGCTTGCTTTTGAACTACTGTGGCGGGAAGGTGCCTTCTGGTTTACAGTGCCCTTAAAATGTGAGGGATGGTGTCGGTTATTTATGTGATGTTTCATTGAATTGTGTGAGTTCGTGAGTGTGCACAGATTTGCTCAGATTGAAATTTGCATGGATGTATCACATGTCCTATATGTATGGATGGTTTATTTCCATATTTGAATACATGGATATCTAACTAATACAATAAACACACATTAAAATAGCAACCTAATTTTAGTTCATTATACTGATTATTATTATTATAATCATTATTTATCAAAGGCAGAGAAGTCTAGTAATTCTACCACTTGAAATTAATTTTCGGAGGTTTGGACGAAATTAATGATGAAATATAAAGAGTTAGAAACTCTAACTATAGGGAAAAAATTGAATTAGTAGCTACAAATAGGCAACTCATATCTCGATGATGGTGATATCCAGATGTCCATATCAATTATGTTTTATCAACATGCCATCATCCATAGCATCATAAGATGTTGATAAAACTCAAAACAGAACAATAAAGAAAGTTATATGAAAATAAATCTTGAAAACCTGTTAAATAATAATTTGTGTCTACCATTATAGAAATACACAAGTTGTACATAGATACATTGTTATTAATATAAAGTTGTCTAAAAATATTAATATTATTCAAAACTTGACAAATATATGGAACTTTCGATTCATACTCTAAGATGATTGTCAGACTCGGCAAAAAATTAATTCGACTGTAAGTTAGAATCAGAAGAGAAATCAAAATTTTACCTTCGACTGATAATAAATCGAAAGCTTGAAACGTATTAGGGTAGGAGAAAAAACCCTAACCTACGTTGGCCAGAGTCACTATTTTAGATGAAGGGATTGGGGTTGAGAACGTTGGTGGTGGATAGTAAAAGGACGAGCTAGCCGAATGCACGAAAGGGGTCGGATGTAGGTTGCCATGGGGAGGAGATTGGGCGGATCGTGAAATTACGTTTTATGGATTTTTTTTTCCTTTTTTTGTATTTCATGAACGTCGGGAGTAAAACAAGGTAATGTGATGTGGGGGTAACATAGTTGGTAGACATCGTCCCTATGTCATTGCTAAGTATTCTGAACATACAGATAGCCTTATTAATTCCAACTTATTCCGACAACATAACAACTCACTATAAAATGTCATCAGAAAATAAAGATCTGAAACATCAATGTTTTCTAGTAGTGTCGTCATAATCGCATCCGTGATCGCTTTTTCGAATATCAGATATTTATCCACTTTTTGGATACGGATGCGGACGGATATCGAAATTTTCAGATATCCATTGACAGCATTAGTACCTTCAAGATTGAAGTAAATGAAAATCAATGTGGCAAACGTGCTTTAATCCAACAAATCAAAACGATCTAGCCAATTGTTAAAAAAAATTGTTCATAACTATAAAATTGAAGAAAATAGATTAGTTTTAAAAGTAAATATGAAAGTCTAAGATTGGAAAATATGGTTTTTTTTTGTAAATATAGAAAACCCAATATTTATAATATTTGAAAATATAAAGTTTAAAAAATAAAGAAGATAAATAAATAGTGAAGTGCATTTCTCTTATAATTTGAACTATCTTCGAAGAAACCAAATTCATGTAAGAATCAAATGTAGAATGCGTAGACTTAAAATACAACCACTAAGTGAACTCTTTTGGTTTATTTTAAAAAGAAAAAAGAAAATGTAGTAATTGAATCAACACCCAAAGTATACTCTTATTTTTTGTTGCAATGTTTAATGTGGAAAAAACATTCCTCAGAAAATCAAAACAATAATATAATTTGTTAACAATATATCAGAGAAATCAAAGTTGTAACACCCCTAATTTTTGATAACATTATTCAGGAGATTTAATTAGATAAATTAAATAGAATAATGTAAATAATTTGAGTGATAAGGGGATTGAGATTTCAAAATAAAATTAAAGGTCGTACTTAATTATTTAAATAGGCTTAAGAATGGTTTGTAAGCTAATTAAATAATACAGGGGCTTATTAGGAAAATAGTCGCACCTTATGTCCACATATCCTTTCATTTTCCTATTTACTTTCATTTCACAAAAACAAACGTAAAACATAAAAGGAATAGCCGACCATTGCTAATGAGACGCCCTACCTCTATACTCACACTAGCCAAGGACACTATGAGGTAATGTCGTTGACTAGCATGAAGAATAAGGCCGTTTAGGAGCGACGATCTATGTAATTGCTTTGTGTGAGTACCAATATGTCAGATAGTATGGCACGCATTTCGTTTCAAGAGGAAATCTGACTGATCAAATACAAACTCAAAGCTACTACATAGTGGTTATATGGTCTTCGGAAACAAATACAAAATAAGCGTAACACAAAATCAGTCACAGATATTTTTATCACTAATTCGGAAATAGATACGAATATATCACATAGAAGTGTTCATCAAAGTAGTGGTCATACAAGATCCACTACATCACAAAAGAATATGTGCAAGTGCTAGACAAAAGAATATGTATACATCAAGAAGTCTCTATCTCGAATGTATAAAAGCAAAAACTACTAATCTAAAGTAGTTAGCCAAAAGTCAGAAGCTAGTCCCCATTAAGAAGTCAAGTGGAAGCACCTGTAACACCTCGGTCTGACCCGAGTATTATTTAAGGGGAAAAATAATAAACGGATCAGTCTTGCTATAAATTTCATACAAGATAAGATAGAATAAGAGATATGGAAAATATATATATATATATGATAACAACAAAGAATATAAGATATCTCAAATTTTCTCAAACACCAAAAAGAATGCCATATTCTTTAGCTTTATTCACCAAACCATAAATATTGATAGAACTTATCAATACAAATCACAAAAATTGGTGAAACACAAATTCCAAAAATCAATAATTAGAAATCCAAAAAAACAAAAGCGGAGGCCTATCACAAACGGGAGTGTGAAAACTCACCAACACGTGTATCACCAACGGGACACTATCTCATGGGTCTCTAACCCATAAAAATACGGGGTACAGTCCCTCCTTAGGGATGAATGAGCCGAACAACGACGCACCTAAAAAGATACGCCCGATGCATTGCCGAACATCGACGCACCTAAAAAGATACTCCCCATGCACATACTTATTGAGCCAAACATCGACACACCTAGAAAGATACACCCATGCATAGACTCGTTGAGCCGATTTCTCCAAGAACATTCAAAAGACCATGGGTTATAAGCCCACAAAATGAGATGAAGCTCCATAAATCGGGTTATAGTCCCCCACGTGGACAAAAAGACATCGCATATCGCTAGTCTAAACCATAAAATGATCATCATTGATCAATATGAAATGTAAATTACACTAAGCTAGCAAATAAATGAGTTTAGCTTCATGTCCCATAATCACTGGCTTAACTTAAATATTTACGAACAGATTGTAGATTTCCACTCGAAAATTGTCACAAGATTTCAATCGAACAAGTCCAAGAATTAACAAATGAAGTAAACTCAAGTGTTTCATACCACTTGTTTTGCTAAGCCGTTTAATTAGATTTCTCATATGAATGAGTAAGGGTTTGTATATACTAATAGATTGAAAAACAATTTTAAAAACGAGCTTTGTATTAAAAATAGCATTGAAGTCGTTTTTGTGAAAGAGTTTTTGTATTTACTGCTAGTATAGAAACCTTTGTATTTTAAAGTGAAAAATCACAAAAATGATTGTAGAAACAATCAATCACCAAAACTTCACATTCAACGACATGAATCAAAACCAAGAAAATTGATTCCAAATCCATCAAATGGATATTCCAAAAATCCAGAAAAAAGTCATCAAAGTCGATAATAAATGACAACAACCAATCGGATCAACCAAGAATCAATAAAATGGAAATCCACTCAAAAATAGTTATTTGGCTGAAATTAACAACATCAAACGTCTGGTGGTTTCCTAGAAGTATGAGCTGAAGGTCTGGAATTTTCTTCCAGATCATCCAAACGTTTGGGAAGTAAGCTCAGACATCTGAGTTGTACGTCTGGAATTTTTATTCCGATGGTTGAGACATTTGAGTGTTATACCAGATGTCCGAGCTAAAGCTCATGGCAAAAAATCAGCCAGGCCAATGATGGACAAATCGGTTCAGAAGCGATAGGATGAGCAACGGAGGATAGGGATTTATGCCAAGCGACAACCCAGCCCAATAGGCTCTTCAATAAACTCCAAACAACATGTCCAGACATCCATGGTAGGATTTTCATAGATTTTGATCTCAAAATACCAAAAATAGGAAAATTCACCAAACCAATTCTATTCAAAAGCAAATGAACATGAAATAGATTTTAGGAATTCATACCTAACAACCATCAAAAATATAGACATAGATGTGAGTTCAAGAACGCACCTTTAAACCCAAAAACAATGAATGAGAAGCTCTAAAACAAAGGAAAGATCAACCTCTCTTTAACTTCAACTCTAGGATCTCCAATCTATGAACATAGATAAATATTTTCTAAATTAGATTATAGGAAATTTCTGAAAATTGGAGAGGAATTGAGATGGAGAAGATGAAGAGGATGCTTACCTAAGCTTCTCCTTGATTTCTAGAACTTGAATTAAAATTTCCTAAGAATCAAGGGCTTAGCAATTTTGATTTCATTTCTTTTTCCCCGTTTTTCTTTTAGGGCTTGAGGGTGTTAGGAAATTTAAAAATGAAATAAATAAAGAGGAGAGGAGTGGGATGTTTATGGTAAGGGGTTTGGGTTCTCTTGTTGGGTTAATGGGCTAGAATACAACCCAAAGCCCAAACAAAATACCAAAATCCTAATCAACTCCAAACATATCGATGTTTATACTCAAAATGATTGTAAACGCCATTTTGAACTCAATGAAAGTAGTCTCGAATCCTAATTTGACTATTTACAAAAAGTAGCATTTCGTACTTTAATCCAACTAACGATGCTATATTTAAATAAAACATTTAAATATATAATCGTAAAATATAGGGGTTGTTACAGACTCTCCTCCTTAAAGAAATTGCATCCTCGCGATACTTAAGAAGAAAACAAAAAGTAACAACCACACTACGGCATAACAGCACAAATGAAAATTTTGAAGTGAGAAGTTCACCTTAAGGAGCATGAGAAAGTAAGTCCGGATGTGTTCGCTCGATGAATTCTCTAAATTCTGGAGAACAATCCTTAGGAATTGAGGACCTATTTGTACCGAAATTGGGCACAACACCTTTCGGAAGTTTTTGAAGAGATAATAAATGAAGAATATAAGTTGAAAATGAGGATTATCTAACAAAAACTCCAAATAACAGTAAAATAAGGACAAAGACAAGCAGTTTATAGTGGTTCGGCGCGCTGCCTACGTCCACTGTAAAGTTTTTGCAATTTTATTGATTCTCTTTCAATGTTTATAGGTGTTTACAACAAGCAACAGCGAGTTACAACTGGAAATTCGAAATCAACAGCAAATGTATGATGTAGGATGATGAAGATCTCGATCCGGCAGAGTCTGGACGCTTGAGAATCCAAAGATCCCTTTTCAGTTGGCTCTGGAGCTCTATTTATAGGCGTAGGATGCTGATATTTCGTCGAAAACTCGGGAGACCACTTCTGGCACGTGAGGGGGCCCACACGCCCGGCCTCAGGAAGTTTGGGCCCACTTTGGCTTCGATTCGAACTCCATTCGAATCGATCGGAAAATCATCCAATCGAGGTGAAATTTGGTGTGGATATTTTTCAACATGTGTACAAGCTTCTGTGAAAATTTCGTGGCATTTGAATCAGTAGATTGAGAGATATGTTGGATACGATTCTTCATGTAGCTGTTTAGTTCGAAACCATCCCTTCGAATCGATGGTTTTGAATCGATGGTGGCACGCACCTCTGTGATGACGTGGAGCGCAAACCTCGAATCGATGGAGGATCTCAAACCACCACGATGCAACTTAGGGTTTTTCTTTCTACATTCTGCATTCCTACCTGAATGCTCTTTGAACTCCTCTGATTTCAGTGTTCCAGAAACCGATTTTAAATCTCTTGACCAAGTAATGGATGCTTATTCCCACTTTTTTCATATGATGCGCCCATTTTTTATATTTATTGCTAGTTTTTATCATCTGCACATTCTTCACTTTTTTAGGGGAAACATCATCTCTCCATATAAATGAATTCTGCACATGCATTATATATATTATCAAAAAAAGTAGACAACTTTACTTTTAAATGTTAAAATTGTTGGGTATAATAAAATAATTTTACCATAAATTCATTATAAATAATTTTCTTGATATCAGAAGGGATTTTTTTTGAATGCGGGAAAGAAATCAATCACTCGTGCTAACATACCCTCACAAATTGCTTCAGACACATCGCTACAAGTGAACTCTACGCATGCATAAATTATATTATTATGGCTACTAAATAGGATAGAATGAAATGATCATATATGAATGTCAATGTCTTGTATATCAAAGCATGTGCATGCGTGCATGGAAGTATGTGGGTAACTCCGATTATTAGCTAGTTAAAATGATGTTAGGGGTAATGGTATTGTTCATATTTTTATATATAATTTTTGACTTGAGTATATAGTTAAATACTATCATCAACCTTGTATTATCTACCATTTCCCACCCACTAACTCCACATGTCCCACCTATTTTAATTACATACTAAAAATCAAATCACAAAACTCATTTCGAAACTAATAAATCTTAAATTTGTAGAGAATTCTTATTTAGTCCTAACTGTATGTGTGACGAAAGCTAAACAATGTATTTACATGAATGAAAATATATATATATACGATGTATGTATAAGGTTTTTTCCCTTTAATTCACATATATATTGAGCACATGTAAGATATCTGTAATTCAAATATAAAACTTGGCCGTGTTACAAAGGAATTCGAAAAGAGCTACACTGAAAAAAATTTGTTTTCATAAACTATTTAAATGTTTGGCCAAAAAGAACCTTTTTCCCCTCTTGCAAGAAAGAAAAGAATCGCATTCTGCCGAGGGGGACTATTAAAGTACGATCATCTCCTGGATATACTGGCTTCAAGGCAAACTCGACAACTTCCGAACAGAGTGTTTCTGAACTGGAGTCCGAGATATCCAAATTCAAGTATGAAGAGGATGAAATAGTTTTATAAAGAGCAAAAGTAGTACGAACTAGTTTTCCTTGAGTCCTATTAAATTGAAGATGAGTAAGAAATTTACAAAACAGAATGTGGTTAGGCATTTTGAAACATTTTGCTATCATAAAATAAATAATGTTTAGGAAATGGCTAATTTACAGTCTAAAATAATAATTCAGATATATAGTTTATGCAAGCAGTTAGCAAAAAAGTGGATCTCGGTGTTATATTAAAGGGATTCCGGGTGGATACATTATTTGCAAAGATTTTGGACATAGCATCAATGTATATAATTTCATAGCATACAGAAATCTATTGTTTCAAAAAATATGCTCAAGGTATATAGGATCAATTACAAGCATGGACAAAAGCAAATTCAAAGAAAAATCTTAATCTGTATACCAAAAAGGGTCCTATCAAATATGTGATATGACCCACTATTGGAAGCAAATGAACTTATATTTGAGTATATTTGATATTTCAAATATTAGATATGTTGACTTGAATATACAAGCATGAAATTTGGCTTAGTTGTACATATTATTAAATCAACATATTCGTAAATTAAACAATATTTACTTCAAAATAAAGGTAATAGCAATGAGAATTAGAAAAAGTGTTATAACACCAACATTTTTAAATAGAAAACTATGAATGCATCGAATGAACACGATATCGAATAAAGACTTAGTTGAGTTTATTTATAGGCCGAGATGCAAATAAGATATGAATACTATCAAATGAACAATTGATACTTGAAGAGATATTTTAAGTGGAATGAAGCCTTGTCTGAGCCAATAAGTTAAATATGTTAGCAATTTATATGGAGCAAAAATTTAAATACATCATATACCAAATTTAGAGCCCTAAATCGTATTAAAACTCAGCATTTGTGTAGATGTGCTTGGGAGTCTCCTGAATATAACTACTGGGACACCCATCAAAATGCCATTCGGCTAAGTTATGAACAATCTTGTTAACCATGAAGCTGCTTGCTTATGCACTGCAATTTTGCTTAATTTACTTACGATTAACCAAGAATATTCTGCTTGGTCCTAGCTTTCTTTTGAACTACTGTGTAGAGAAGGTGCCTTCTGGTTTCTAATGCCCTTAAAATGTGAGGGACGGTGTCGGTTATTGATGTGATGTTTCATTGAATTGTGTGAGACCGTGAATGTGCACAGGTTTGCTCAGTTTGAAATTTGCATGGATGTATCTAATGTCATATATATAGGCGTGGTTTAATTCCATATTTGAACGATATGGGTATCTAACTAATACAATAAACACACATTCAAATAGAAACCTAATTTCAATTCAATATAACAATTATCATCATCATCATCACCATCATCATTATTTATAAGGCAGAGAAGTCTAGTAATTCTACCATTTGGAATTAATTTTCGAAGGTCTGGACAAAAATAATGATGAAACATAAAGAGGTAGAAACTCTAATTATAGGGACAAAATTGAATTAGCAGCTGCCAATAAGCAACTCGTATCTCTAATGATGGTGATATCTGGATGTCCATATTGGTTATGTTTTATTAAAGTGTCATCATCCATAGCATCATAGGATGGTGAAAAAATTCAAAATAGAAAAATAAAGGAAGACATATGACAATAATTCTTGAAAACCTGTTAAATAATAATTTTGTGTCTGCAATCTTTGAAATGCACAAGTTCTACATAGATACATTATTATTCATGTAGAGTTATATAAATATTAAAATCATTTAAAACCTTACAGATATATGCAACTTTCGATCCGTGCTCTAAGATAATTCTCTGACTTGACAAAATATTAATTCATCTGTAAATTAGAATCAAAAAAGAAATCGAAATTTTACCTTCGACTAATAATAAATCAAAAGCTTGAAACATAATAGGGTAGGAGAAAAGGCCCTTACCCACGTTGGCCAGAGTCACCAATTTAGATGGAGTGATTGGGGTTGAGAACGTCGGCGGTGGTGATATGCACGTAAATATGCATATTTTTACCACCATATTTAATCTATTTAAATTGAATAAATGATCATATTGGGTATTTTTACTTGTTTAAACCAAATTCAAATTGTTTTCAAATTGTCACATATTCATCTTCATATAAGGGGAAAATGGTCATTTTTGTGCATATATCAAATTGAGAAAATTTAATGGGAAATTTCTATATTATTTTGTGGGAATTTAAACTCAATTACCAGTGGTTTCATGAAGGAATATGCATGTACAAAGAAGATACAAAAGAATAAAGATGGAAATAATTCAAAGTGAAGAACATGGAGGACCCCACCTACCCACTACCTTAATGTACAAATTAAAGGCTAATGCACATGCTAAAAGACATTTAAAGCTTCATGTACATTGGGGGATTATTAAAGCTAATGATAACTTGGCCACCACACTTCCTCCAAGGGCATTTTGGGTACTCCCTAAAAATATGCATTATGGTTTCTAACTTGTATAAATACCCCTTATGTTTCATGTAGCCATCTTCCTCTTAGTTAGTTAGTTTTAGTTTAGAAAATAAATCAAATCTCTCTTTCTTTCCATGGTCACTTAGCCATTTCTTCTCTTATGTAATTCTTTTTTTTATGCAATGTTAATTATTGTTTATTTTTAATTACATGTTCATTTTCTTTTATGCAAGTAGTGTGGATTTTTCTTTATGCAACTAGAATAGTTTTCCATTCACTTTGCTCTCTTTTCCTTTTCTTTTTCTCTCATGTTGCAAGCTACATTTGTTCATATGATAGCAAATATGAGAGGCTAAACCCCTTCAATTTAGGGGTAATTAAGCTCTCTAATCATGTAGCTTCAACTTAATTTGTTGTTTATGCTCTCTTTTTGTGCTTAATGAGAATGATTGAAATGGTTTAATGATGTTGTTTAGCTTTGAATTTGATAGCCTATATTGTTCATAACAAATAGGCTATGCTTAAACAAACAAAACACAAATTGCCTCTTCATTTACATATGATTACGCCAAAGAAGTGATTGTTGAAATTAAAATTTGATGGCTTATATTTCTAATTGATAGTTAATAGGCCATGCTTAAAATAGATTTTTCTTTCAACTTTGTTGTCATATTTTATGAGATTCAAAAGTGTATTAGTGGTTGTGTTATAGTTTGATGGTTTATATTGAGCTAATTAATAGCACAAATATACCATACTTATGATAAGCACATCAGCTAATTCACTAATGACAAGAAAAGAGAGATCATAACTTCATTTTGTTGATTTATGTGATCTAGAGAGTGGAAATTGCCTCTAAATTGTCTTAACACTCTCATATTTTTATCTATTTTCTTTTGTCATTTTTCTTCTTTTCCAGCTAAACACACTCTCAACTTTGGGTTAGTTTGATTGAGTAGGAAATTTAAATCAACAATTCCCTGTGGATCGACCCGTATTCGCCACGTGCTACATTCGTACACCGTGCGCTTGCGGTTATTTTTATATTTAAATTCGTTCGACGTTTTTCTAAACCGATAGAATTTCGTCGACGAACAAGTTTTTGGCGCCATTGCCGGGGATTTGTCTTGATTTTGATTTTCTATTCTTCGGATTAATAGTTTTATTGTGTGTGTTTGCATTATAAAAAACAACAACAAAAACAAAAAAATATTGTGTGTTTGTTGTTTTATTTTTGTATCCAATTTGTTGTGTGCTTGTTTTAGTTTTTGAATTGCATTTGCATATTTAAAAAAAAATTGCATTGCATCTTTCTTGTTCACTTTCTTGTGCATTTCTGTACCCATTTTGCATTGCATTTTGTTTGTTGTTCTTGTGTATTTCCATCACTGTTTCTATTGTCATTTAAATTTCTCTGCATATTCACAAAAAGAAAAAGTCCTATTGCTCACTGTTTACATTTGCAATTAAAATTGCAACAGAGAACATTTCTATTAGCATTCTTGCTCACTTACATTACTTTCACATTACATTTACAACTTGGTTTTCCAAGTGCTTTTCTGTTGCCATTTACAAGTCAGTTTTCAATTGTTACAGGCAACTGAACAAACCAACCATCTAGTTCATACCTCCAAACTTCCCTGCAACATAAAAGTTGCAAAACAACATCAAACTGAAACCACCTTCATCTGTTGCCATACAAACTTCCTCAACTGCAACATCTTCTACATTTCCCCTTCACCTCTATAGAGCACATCCATCATTAACATCAACCAAGATCCCACTTCTTTGCAAACATCACCCACAACTACTCTCAACATACCCACCATATCAATCTGCCGATCATCCTTCACCATACCAGTCACAACACCAACCCACCGCACTCACAATTCAATCACCTCTACCAAACAGCCCTCCTCTACATTTACATCTACATCTTCACATCTCCATTGCATAAAAACTCCACCCGACTATATACTTCATCACCACTGCAGTATCTACTTCTGACCAACATCCTCACAACACCACTGCCTTCTACTACTTCTGCCATATCACCCTTTTCTTCATAACATACCTGAACCACCAAAACACCATCACCTTCCTCAACCATCACGCAACATAGCCTCTGACTGGCAACAACCATAATCGCAAATACTCCCACACAACAAACTCGAGAAACCACGGTACTCATATTCAACTCGCAAGCCAAATACCTCGCCTGTCAAATCGCAAGTTTGCAAATCACTGCGACCCTCCGCAATTACCTTCACCATCAACAACAATTCGCCAAAAAATCAATCGCACTCGCACCAACAACCACCGACGCGAACAAGTTTTACAAAGTACGAATCGTTTAGAAAAAAAGCCACGAACAATTCAAAATCGCCAAATCGAACCACTCCCTCCTTCAATTCAACCATCCACAACATCAGTCGCACTATCTCGACCTGTACACAAACTTCAGTTTTGACTTTGAGTTCGAAGTCATTTTTGAGTTAACAGTTTATTTGAGACTTGTTTAATAAAAAATGGAAAAGGGAAGAATGGTATCGATTTTGAAAGTAGTTACTTTGGGCCGGTTAAAAAAAAGAGAGAAAAGAGTGGGTTGGTCTTCTTTTTGTTTTTATTTTTTTTATTTCTTTAGTTAGGTTTTAAGTTTCTTTAATCAATTCCCCAAAAAAAAAAAAAAATCAGTAGTTCTGTTTTGTTTACAATTTTCATTTATTTGAGTTTGGTTGTGTTGTGAATTGTTGGCTTCTGTTATCCTCCATTTTGTATTTCAAAATAATAATAATAATAATAATAATAATAATAATAAATAAATTGCTTTGTTTTCTTTAGACCTTTGTTTGTCTCTAAAAAAAGAAAGTTTTTTTTTAGTTTAGTTTAGTTTTATCCAAAAGAATTTTTTTTTATTTTCTTTTTTGTTTAATTCGTTTTTTAGTTACATCCTAATATAAAAAATTGTATATATCTTGTTTTTCTTTGCAGGTTATCAAAGCAGATAAATAAGGAGTTGCTTCTATAAAAGTGCTCTGCTTGCTTAGAAAAATTGCTGCTTTCATTTCTTGTTTTTCCTTACATTCTTGATTGCTTGGATTTGCATTTGTATATAAAAACTACAAAGATAAAAAAAATATAAAAATAAACTTCATTCGTAGTTGCACTGTTAATACACGTTTAATTTCTGCTTTGCATTTCATCTTAGAATTTGATTAATAATAATGGTTAGACATCGATAACGCTTAATTGTATATTAACTAATTGTCTTCTTTGAACAATTTAATTTCTTGGTGTCTAGGCTACGACAGAGTAATAATCAGTTATAATTATTACGGTGATTCGTAAATATTATACTGAATTGTTTCTCTGAAGGTACTTAAACCTTCGGCTGCATTGCTACGGTGATTCGTGGTGCACCGATAAATCCTATTCGTTACCTGGCTGAGAACTATCTTGTTTATCTAAGACAATTTGTAATTATACGATTTTGTGTTAACTTAGGATAAATCATTTGTAATTAACCACTGCATTCATTTAGTTGCATTAGTTCATGCATATTTAAAAAAAACAAAAAAAATTTAAAAAATCCAAAACTAAAGAAAAAATTGTAAATATTCCTTTTATTTTTCTTTGCAATTTTTTCCTTTTCCTTTGAAATTTCTAAAATCCAAAAAAATTAAAAAAAAATTCCAAAAAAATATATAAAACTTTTTCTTTAAAAAAAAAAGCCAAAAAAATTTGAAAATCCAAAAAAAAAAACAAAAAATAATTTTCCATTTTGAAAAATAAATTCTACTTGTCAATATTTTTATTTATAAAAAAAACCAAAAAAAAATTCTTGAAAATGTCCGAGTTTCCTTTTCCTCACTCAATTGAATTTAGTTGTGAAAATCAATATAATCCATATGAGTTCACTCCAAATTCGTATGGATATTTTAACAACAACTTTTGTTTAGACAATTCAAATTTTGAACCACAAAATTTCCGAAGTAATGGTCAACCCTCAACTCTTGAAAATTACATTTCGTCGTTACTTGAACTCTCTACGCAACAAAATCAAGAGATAAATGAGTTGTGTAATTCACGTTTGTGCTATAACTCGAATCAAAGTTATCAAAATAATCAAAATTAGGATTCACTTCAAAATTCAAATGATTTCGAGTATAACCCATGCCAATTCAATTTTGAACTCCAAAACGAATTTCAAAATCAAGACGAAAATGTGAACCAATTTTCAAATAATATTGGCAATGGGAATAATTCCAATAACGATACGACTGAAAACTTTAGTTATCAAATTCAAAATGAAAATTTTCAAATTTATAATCATGAATTTGATTTTGTTGACCAAATGGAAAAAGAAAACGGAGATTTATTACTTGAAAAATACAAAACTTTTCGTGAAAATCATAATCAAATCTCAACTTGCGAAGAATCAAATAATAATCTACCGTTTATCAAAATTGACAATTCTTATTCTCAACAAGTCCAAATCGAAAATTTTCAAGTTAATAATTACAAATTTGACTTTGTTGAGCAAATGAAGGCAATTTACGATGATCACACGAATTTATCAATTAAAACATTGGAAAATTTTCGTGAGAAACAAAATCAAATTTCAATGTGTGACGAGTCAAACAATAATCCATCTTTTACCCAAATCGATGATTTTCAAATAACAACTTTTGAAATTGATAATGATGATCTTAATCAAGTTGTTGAAAATACGGTAATTAAGTTGGATTTTAATTCTTTTATAATTACACTTTGTTATAAAAAAATTAAAAAAACAAAAAACAAAAGAAGAATTTTTTATGCATTTTGATTTATATTAAAGAAACACTATAGGATAAATACATGGTTTTTGCTCATTAAATTGAAATTTTTGGAAGTTTATTCATCTTAACAAAAATAAAAATGAAATTTTATTACAAATAACAAGGGTTTAACTAGGATATAGGAAGATTCATACGTGTTAATTATGAAATACATCCTAATTGAAAATCTTTGTTTTAAAAAGTGGTTGATTTAAAGTAAACGATATAACATTTTTTTAATCTTCTAAGTTAATGGTGCTAGGATGATTTTGCAAACTCTCTCTCTCCGTCTTAAAAAGAAATATAAAAAAATAAAAAATAATAGCATCCAAAGTATTCACTCTCATTTAAAATCCCTCACGGTTATGCATGGATGAATTACTTGGAATCTTTAATTATGTGCTTTCATACTCATTTAAAAGTCCTCACGGTTATGCATGTATGGAACACATGTTAAAAAAATAGACTTAATAAAAACCACCTACGGTCGATAGGTGTATGCACGAAAGTGTGAGCACTCGCCATGCTCTGTACTCCCCTCACATAAGCCCGAAAGGCAGTGCATTGGTGGTATATCTGGCCTCAGTTTATCTGAGCTAGGTGTGTAATTTTTCTTGCAAATAATGAGAGAGCAAGCAATTGAAATCCTAGCACTATTTTTACTTATTTGATTTGATTTGTTATTGAAAAGAAATGAAAATACCACTTTGATAAACTTTGATAATCAACTAAGGATCCATTTCATAATTACACTTTGTTATCAACCGAAACAACAAGTTAAACTATTGTCTATTTGTTATGATAACTTGATTTTTGTTGGAAATTTTGACGAGTAAATGACATAAATTTTCAAGATAATAACCAAAACCAATATTTAACTTAGTCGTGTCAATTTAAAAATAAATCCTTCATTTGTAAATATTTCAAAAACTTGCATTATTCTCTTTGTAAATAAATCTTACATTTTGCAAATATTTTCATCCTGTTTGGATTTTGTAGGTAGTATCCGCTGAAAACCCTCACGATACAACACTCGTCCTACTAGGGACACCCAGAGGTTTAACAGCTTGTTGCATACGCTCAATGCATTCGTGCTCCCTACGAAAATGGATTTATCTCAGTTTTTTTTTATTCGGGGACGAATAAAAAGATAAGTGTTGTGGTATTTGATATGCACATAAATATGCATATTTTTACCACCATGTTTAATCTATTTAAATTGAATAAATGATCATATTGGGTATTTTTACTTGTTTAAACCAAATTCAAATTGTTTTCAAATTGTCACATATTCATCTTCATATAAGGGAAAAATGGTCATTTTTGTGCATATATCAAATTGAGAAATTTTAATGGGAAATTTCTATATTATTTTGTAGGAATTTAAACTCAATTACAAGTGGTTTCATGAAGGAATATGCATGTACAAAGAAGATACAAAAGAATGAAGATGGAAATAATTCAAAGTGAAGAACATGGAGGACCCCACCTACCCACTACCTTAATGTACAAATTAAAGGCTAATGCACATGCTAAAATACATTTAAAGCTTCATGCACATTTAAGTGGGGGATTATTAAAGCTAATGATAACTTGGCCACCACACTTCCTCCAAGGGCATTTTGGGTACTCCTCAAAAATATGCATTAGGGTTTCTAACTTGTATAAATACCCCTTATGTTTCATGTAGCCATCTTCCTCTTAGTTAGTTAGTTTTAATTTAGAAAATAAATCAAAAATCTCTTTCTTTCCGTGGCTGCTTAGCCATTCCTTCTCTTATGTAATTCTTTTTTTTATGCAATGTTATTTATTGTTTCTTTTAATTACATGTTCATTTTCTTTTATGCAAGTAGTGTAGATTTTTCTTTATGCAACTAGAATAGTTTTCCATTTCACTTTGCTCTCTTTTCCTTTTCTTTTTCTCTCATGTTGCAAGCAACATTTGTTCATATGATAACAAATATGAGAGGATAAACCCCTTCAATTTAGGGGTAATGAAGCTCTCTAATCATGTAGCTTCAACTTAATTTGATGTTTATGCTCTCTTTTTGTGCTTAATGAGAATGACTGAAATGGTTTAGTGATGTTGTTTAGCTTTGAATTTGATAGTCTATGTTGTTCATAACAAATAGGCTATGCTTAAACAAACAAAACTAAAATTTCCTCTTCGCTTACATATGATTATGCCAAAGAAGTGATTGTTTAAATTAAAATTTGACGGCTTATATTTCTAATTAATAGTTAATAGGCCATGCTTAAAATAGATTTTTCTTTCAACTTTTTTGTCATATTTTATGAGATTCAAAAGTGTATTAGTGGTTGTGTTATAGTTTGATGGTTTATATTGAGCTAATTAATAGCACAAATATACCATACTTATGATAAGCACATCAACTAATTCACTAATGACAAGAAAAAAGAGATCATAACTTCATTTTGTTGATTTATGTGATCTAGAGAGTGGAAATTTCCTCTAAATTGTCTTAACACTCTCATATTTTTATCTATTTTCTTTTGTCATTTTTCTTCTTTTCTAGCTAAACACACTCTCAACTTTGGGTTAATTTGATTGAGTAGGAAATTTAAATCAACAATTCCCTGTGGATCGACCCGTATTCGCCACGTGCTACATTCGTACACCGTGCGCTTGCGGTTATTTTTATTTCTAAATTCGTTCGATGGTTTTCTAAACCGATAGAATTTCCGTCGACGAACAGGTGGGTAGTAGAAGGATGAGCTGGTCGAATGCACGAGGAGGCTCGGATGCAGGTTGCTGCTAGAAGGAGATCGAGCAGATCGTGAAATTGTGTTTTAGGGATTATTATTTTTATTTTATTTTTTATATTTCATGATCGTCAGGAGTAAAAAAAGGGTAGTGTAATGCAAGGTGTAACGTAGTTGGTAGACATCGTCCCTATGTCATTGCTAAGTATTCAACATAATTATAGCCTTTTCAGTTCCAAATATATTCCGACCACATAAAAATCACTGTAAAATGTCGTCAGAAAATAATGATTGGAAACGTCAACTTTTTCTAGTAGTTTCATCGTAATCGTATCCATATTTGCTATTTGGAATATCAGATATGTATTCACTTTTTCGATGGGATGCAGACAGATAACCGATTTTTCGAATATCCATTGACACCCGTAATACCTTCTAAATAGATTGAATTAAATGAAAATCAATGTAGCAAACATGCTTTAATCTGACAAATCCAAATGATCTACCCAAGTATTAAAAAAATTGTTCATAATTATAAAATTAAAGAAAATTGATTAGTTCTAAAAGCAAATATGGAAGTCTAAGATTGGAAAATACGGCTTTTTTGAAAATATAGAAAACCAAATATTTTTAATATTTGAAAATATAAAGATTAAAAAATAAAAAGATAAATAAACTATGAAGTGCATTTCTCTTATAAAATAAACTATCTTCCAAGAAACCAAATTCATGTAAGAATTAACATGTAAATTGTGCAAACTTAGAATACAACCACTAAGTGAACTCTTTCGGTATATTTTTTTAAAAGGAAATGTAGTAGTTGAGTCAATTCCCATAGAATACTTTTATTTTTTTGTTAAATGTTTAATGTTGGAAAAAAACATTCCTCAAAGAATCAAAACATAATATAATTTTTTAAAAGTATATCAGAAAAATCAAAGCTGTAACACCCCTAATTTTTTATAACATTATCGTGAAATTTAATTAGATAAATTAAACAGAATAATGTAAATAATTTGAGTGATAAGGAGATTGAGATTTGAAAATAAAATCAAGGATCGTGCTTAATTATTTAAATGGTCTTAAGAAAGGTTTGTAGGCTAATTAAATAACACAAGGGAATTTTAGGAAAATAGCCGCACCTTATATGCACATATCCATTCATTTTCACGTTTACTTTCATTTCACAAAAACAAACATAGAACATAAAAGGAATAGCTGGCCATTACTATGAAAAAAGAGAAATTCAATCAAAAGCTAAGGATTAAAGCTACAGGAAATTAATCTCCAACAAATCTAATAGTCCTTTTCATAATCAAGGTGAATAATAGTTTTAATCAACTCTATTTTGTTTTATAGTCATTTGTTTTCGGGTTAAAATTAAATTCATTTTAATGATGTTTTGGATGATGATATGCTTGGGATTTATGTAATATTAAATTCATATAAGGTTATTTAATATGTCATGTAAAATATGAATTTGTAGATAGGTTTCAATTTTTGTAATTTTCCAAATAGTGGAAAATTTAATACGAATTTTCAAAGGAAAATATGTACAATTGGATTTAAAATTTTATTTCGATTATTTTAGAAAAAAATTGGGTCTGGAATTTTTGTATGTTAGATAACATATTGAAAGTGAATTTCTCTCATTTTTTAGGATTTTTCCTAAGTGATTTACGATGGAAATTGAATTAATTTAGAAGGATTTATTTGCTTTTTTGCTTTTGCTTAATAGAAGGGCTTAGTTGTTAAGATAAACTTTGATTTAGATCAGAAATTATGTGGTGGTTATTTGGGAAAGAATTTGAAAAGTTAAGTCAACCAATTAAATTTTTATAAATTGGCAAGTTAGCTAAAAAGCAATTACTTTAAATGGTATTAAATCAAACTTCACCTAGAAAATTAGTTTCTACCTCTTTCAGAAGTACCCTTCGACTCCTATGCCTCTACATCCACTCAGTTGAAACCAACCTAGTCAAAACCTACTAAACCCGAAACCAATACACATGGTATCAATGATAAGTATGAAGTGGATTAGAGAAAGGCGGAAGGCATGGTGTCGTAAGCATTGCTTCCGATGGGGTCGAAACCTTTGCTTTGCTTTCAAATTTAAGCGCCCTCTTTGTTTTACTAAAATCTTTCAAAGGAGGCAAAAACATATGCTTTGAAAGGGGTTTTCTAACTAGCTTTCGAAGAGGGTTTCCATCTTTCATTTTTAAGTATGAGCTTTCAAATGAGTCCCTTGTTCATAAAACGATGCTTTAGAAAATGGTGGTTCTGACCTAGTCGAGATCCTACTGTCGTTCTTTTAGCTTTTGACTGTGTTAAGGACATCAATGCTTTCGAAGGGTAGTCTTTCTTTTAAACTTATACTAAGCCACTTCCTAAAAGCATTCAGAAGGGTTCGAGGGTTTTGAAGGCAGTTGCTTCGAAAGAGGGTTTGTAACAACCCGGGGTTTTGCTATTAATTTGTCATCGTCAATAAATGGTTAATTTGTTGGTTTATGGCAATTGGGCGTTTTATTCAGCTGAAATTCTTTTGAAATTTTCTAGAGTGTTTTGCGGGTTTTAATATTGGCCCTTGTTCTTTTTATTTTGGGCCGTGTTATCTGAGTAGGAACCCGTCCCCCTCAATCTAAGATTCGTTTTCAAAACCCTAAAGAAAACAAAACAAAACGAAAAACAAATGGTGGCGGCTCGATCTCCTTTCCATTCGTCTCCAAAAACTCATGAAGCTCGTTCGTGCTTCCTCATGCATTCCTCGTTTCAAAGCTAGGGCTTTAAGGCTGCTCGTTCTCGTCGTCTTCTTTTCGAAGCTAGGGCACCTTCAAAATCGAAGATGCCGACTTTAAGATGATTGTCGCTGCTTGCTCTGACGATCGGCGTCTCCTCGCTTGGCTCTCGGCTGCTACGATTGTGGCAAAGGTGAGTGATTTTTTTCACTCACATCTATTTCAACCTCAGCTTCATTTAGGGTTGAATTCCTATATCCCGTTCGTTTGGATTTGTTATTTAATTCATCTAGGCATTCGATTTTGTTTGATCTTGATGATTTCTCTGGTTTGGTCAATTGCATATGATTTGACGATTGCTTTTTCATCACGGTTTCGAATTGCTTTCGTCACCGCCACGGTTTATTTTGATTTTTCTAATGATTGATTTTGTTCTTTGTTCCCTTTTGTTTCCAATCTGTCGTTCACGGCTCTGGATCGAATTTTGAAATTACCTGACTTTGTGTTGACTTTGGATTGCCATAGCTATGTTTTGAACTGTAGCTTGACTTCGTCATTTTTCTGTTGGCTTCGGCATGACCACGTTCTTGAGTTTAGTTGGAAGTCTGTAGGCATGATTTGTGAAAACATTTTTGGGGTAAGGATTTATTGTATCTCTGCATTGCTTCGTCTTCAACATGCCTGTAGCGTTCACTGTAGTCACAATGTTGCTCTGTGCATTTGATTTAAACTAAGTTGAATCGTCACTTCACCGTGTTCGAGTTGTATACATACCAGTCGAGTTATGTTCCTTCCACTGTTGCATATATGTGATTGTCCACCTATGTTGTAAGACCTGTAGCATGCTTTGTTCATGCACTTTTATGGTACAGTCCAATTTCATTTAGTGTTCACTGATGCATCATGTAGTGTCATTTGCTACTCTGGTAGTTGATGCTCTTGTAGTGTATGGCCTGGTCCACTGGTCGAGTTCTTTGCATGATGTGCTTAGTCTGATGCCAGGTTACCACCTCTGATCAGTTACATTTTTGCCATATTGTAGTTCGACCTCTGGTAGCACTGTGTTATTCGTCTGCACTTGTCCAGTGCAGTTCCATTGTGTCTTCACTTGATTTGAAAATTGTAAAACATGTTGTTTGAGTACATGTTAGGTGTGTTGCATTTGTGCTCCTTCATGATATTTTCATGTTGTTGCTAAATTTGTTATGTGCAGTTCACCATTAATGCACTGTTGAGGCTGCATCTTTTGGCCTGCACATCCATATGCCTTCTTTGTTTCATTTAGTTCTTTTGGTTTCACTGCATAGCTTTGAGCCTTCTTGCTTATGCTCAGATCATTGCGATTTTTGTGCTTGCATTTGAGTTTTTTTGCGGGTTGTCCTTGTATATTTGGGGTTGTTGCTAATTGGCCCTTGTTGTTTTGTATTGCACTGACCACTGTATTCATGTGCACTTGGTCATTCGAGTTGAGTTGCTGTACAGTTGCGTTGAGGCAGTTTGCATATGAATTAGCTATCTTGACCACTTGATTTTATTTGGAATTGTTATTCAAATTTCACTTGAGTTGAATCCAGTATTCGGGTTTGACCTTGTGTTCGTTTGTGAATTTTCATTCTGTACATACGTGCACAGTGTCCATGTCTGTCTACTTTGACCACTGAGGTCGTGGCATTGATATTTGAATCTTCATTGATTTTGGTTCGTTGATCTTTTGTGTACATTATCACTGTAGTGGCAAGGCTGTGCACGCAAGCGTGTACTGCAGCCACACGGTATTGCTTTTATTGATATTCTTATTGCTTTTGATTTATGGATCTTTTGCGTATTCCATATGCCATAGTGGCGAGGCAGTACACGCGTGCGTGTACTGCAGCCCTACCCGTGTTGACCTTTTTATTGATGTTTCAATTGTTTGAATTGTTTCGTGTGTCCAATTCAATAATTTGAATTTGTTGATTTGTTGTTTAACACTGTTACCTGTTATATTTATCGTTATCTGATTTCTTTATTTAAAGATCGAATAGACGAGATTTATTGTGACTGTCATCTATTTGTTACTTGATTATTATTGCTTCATGCACTAATAACTGAGTTTGAATCAGACTGACCCGTGTATTATTTTCTTTTGAATGTAATACTCGTATCAGACCGAGTTATTACAGGTTGTTGATATCTTGCTTTGGATTGCTGCTAGAGCTATGAAGTTTCTTTATATCATTTGGAGTAGATGTTGTCATAGTATAGGAGGTTGTATATTCATGTATATTATTCACGATAATGTACTTGTATATGTAACTTCCAGAGTCAACACTTGTAGTTGTATCTTATGTATTGTATCACACGTATATCAACTGACATCAGTTATTATATATATGAGACCTTTTGTTTTATCTGTGTTCCGCCTTTATATTATATATGTTATTATTATATTAATTGTCCTAAACTATTATGAACCATCGTAGTTCGTTTTGTACTGGAATTGGGTATGTCGATGGGAGTAAATAAATAAGAGATGAAAAATAAAAATATATACCACTCCTATTGAGATAACCAATACTAGTGTAAGGCCTAACTACGGATGGCCGCTCCTATCCAGCCTTATCTTCGTGATAACAGACAGTATTTCTCTTAATACTCTTTGTTATTATTAGCATAGAGGTGGGGCTTCATAGGGTTTTGATGTTAACCCTTAATGTTTTACTTAAGATTTTTGAAGCTTTGAAGGGATGATTCTGAAAACATCAAATTTCCCCCACAAAATTTTATATTAAGATTAGAAGGTTTCAAAATGGATACTCTTGTATATACTCACTTTGACCCAAATGACCCTTTTTAAGTAAATCCAATGGTTTCGAAAGAGGAACGTTCATTGGTTTCAAAGATATGTTTCCAAAAATTATTAAGTAATGCTTTATTATATTTAAAATGTGCATTTTGTTTTCGAAGGAGATAACTAAAGCGCTTCGAAAGGTATAGATTTAGCGTTTTGATAATAATTTTTCGATGTTTTCGAAGTAGTTTATTCAGGTGTTTTGAAAGTAATCTTGTAAAGTTTTGAAAGCCTTAGTTTTCAAAACAAATAACCTGATCTCATCTTAAAGGAAAACCATGGAATGATAAAAGAGTTTTGAAATGATTTTAAGTATAGGTTTTTGAAGAAGTTTTCCTTGATTAATAGGTTAAAGGGATTAAACATGTTTTATACATAATGATTTCAAGGATATTAAACCACTTGTGTTGGTATTATAATGTCATTATGTTTACTACTTTATATATATATGTTCACATTGTAATGGACCCATAACTGTATTTTGGGGAAGGAAAGCATAACCAGCTAGGCTGGCCTAGTAGTGAATATAAGTTAAAATTAACTCCTGAATGAGTAGAATTACATCCAGAGGTCAGGATGACTATAATATAGGATGCTAAAATATAGATTAAAGAAGTTTTCAGGGAGACAGGTTCATAGTAAATCCCTGAAAACTATGTATAGGAAAAGTATTGGTAGGGGCTAATAGGTTCATAATAAACCCATGAAAGCTATGTATAGAAAAAGTTATTGGAAGGTGCCAATAGGTTCATATTAAACCCATAAAAAATATGATTTGTTTGAGTTATTGGCAGGGCCAATATATTTGTATTGAACCCATGAAAAACTATATCCAGATTAAGTTATTGACAGAAGTCAATGGATTCCTTGTCAACCCATGAAAACTAAGACGAGAGGGAAGTTATTGGAGTTACCAATAGGTTCAGGGAGAACCCATGAAACAGTAAAGTTATTCGCATGGGCCAATAGTTTTTTAGTGAACCCATGAAATCTATAAAACTAGACAGGGATTCCATAAGTATATTAAACAGGCTATTAGTCGGCCCATGAAAACTAATAGGTTAATGGTGACACTAGAAACTATAAATGAAACAGTTGGTCAAAATAAACGAGAATGGAAATTCCAGAATTGATTTACTTGTTTTCATATCATCATAACAATTTCAATTGTTATGTTTTAACCTGTTGTGGATGCAGAAGCAAAGTACATGGTTTTATAAAGTTTTAGAACTGATGGTGAGGGGAAAACCCATTCCACTAAGTGGCATGGTCTCACAAGATATCTAAATGGTTTGAGATAGTAGATTAGTATTTATATCATGCTTTATGTTTGACTCGAAGTTTTTTTTCCCCTTAAATCTCAGGTGCTTAATTGATTTTGAGTAGTTTGCGGTTTAAGGTTTTCAGGTTCTCTTTTAGTGTAATAAGCTTCTGGAGATGTGCAGGAGGAAAGCTAGTTAATAAGAGTTCTTTTATTCCGCTATGACTTTGGATGTAATGGCATTGTTGTTTACTTGTCCATATTATATTATGATCATCCATGGGGACATCTTCATATGTTGCTCTTGGCGTATGTTGTAATAATTATATCTTATTTGAGCATGGTTAACATTTGTGGAATTATGTAACAATGGTATTGAAATGGAATATGGAATTTGTTTGATGTTCTAAAAAATTTCCATATTTATATGTTTCTGTTATATCAATGTATCTAACATTACCGTATTTGGTCGTCGAAGATTAATAACTATGGATGACTGCAACATCCATAGCATTAGTTTTTGGCCTCAAATTAAGGGATGTTACAAGTTAGTATGAGAGAAAAGTTTTATGAAACTTCAAAGAAATTTAAAACCTAAAAAAATTTCAAACATAATCCAATGAATCAGAAAATGTGATCGGGGTATGGGTTAATAGTATAGTAACGCACGTGTATTTAATATATATATATATATATAAGTATGTATTACCTGCTATCTAAGATTGTTGTTTTGTATCTTACTAAGACACGTATGAAGATGTACAAAAAGAGATATGGAAGTAGGAAACGGAAGAGGAAATCTCGATGGAAGAAGCACCATAACGAATGGAAATGCTCGACCTACCAGGAGGAACCCGGGTCGATCGGCTAATGCTAACCAAATTGCTAATGCCAATGTGGGCAGTGGAAATCCACCAGTAGATATGGGGATGATGCATCAGTTCTTTGTCAAAATGATGCAAGCAAGAGTTGCTGCGGCAGTTGCTGGGAATGTAGGGGGAGCTAATCCTGTGGCCCTGGTTGGGAATAATTATGCTAAGCTGTGTAAAGATTACATCTGTCTAGGTTGGAAGCCATTTATGGGAAAGGAGGATATCATAGAGGTAGAGAATTGGTCGTTGCATTGTGAGAGAATATTTGCTGATTTGGGTCTAGATGATGAGCAGAAGAAGAGGTTGGCCTCTAGGCAGTTGCAAAGATCAACGCTTCATTGGTGGAACGATGTTACTGCCGGAGTTCCAAAAAGGATTTGGCTTGGGCTGATTTTTGAAAGAGATTTGAGAAAAGGTTTATGACTCAGGTTGTTAAGTTGGCATTGCTATAGGAAGTTCTTAGATATCGAGCAGGGTGAGATGTCGGTTGTTGAGTATGCTACTAAGTTTGATGAGTTGTCCTATTATTGATATAATACCATAGACATCATCATTAAAAGGAACTAGAGGTTCATTTGGGGACCTAGGCTCATGATTTCTACGGCAACCCTGTCACATCTTCGTGATCCTAGTAATGTAGTGGTGGAGATGGCAATCCACCACGAGGAGATGCTTGCTATTTGTTTTGAGAGAAGCTAGTTGAAATCCTGGGTTCTCAAGGAAAGAAAAGAAAGTTGTTTAAGAAGAAGGGATCCTAGAAGGGAGATGCTGCAAAAAAGACAAAGGATGACTTAGTTTGCTTTATGTGTGACATGAAGGGTCATTATGCGCATGAGTGTCGGTCAGGTAAGAGGAAGAAGGTTGCAGATAAAAGTAGTGTGAAATGCTTCAATTGGGATCAATTTGGGCATTACAAGAATCAGTGTCCAAATCCAGTTAGGGCGGACAGAGGGAAGGTTTTTGCTTTTAGATCATCATCGGCTAGGACAATTGTAGTTGATAATGGAAAGACTATGATAAAAGGTAAGCTTTGGATTCAGAGTACACCAATTAGGGATACCAGTGCATCCCATTCATTTGTATCTCAGTGTTTGGTTGATAGGTTACGCTTAGAACCTACCTACCTTCTTACTTCCTTAAGGGTTGTAGATCCATTGGGAGGGTATGCAACTCTAGGGTTGACATACGACCGGTTAGAACTTGATTTGTTAAGTCATAAGTTTGCATGCGGTTTGTATGTTATCGATTTCGTAGATTTTGGGATCATCTTAGGTATAGATTGGTTAGGAAAGTATGAGGCTGGGATATTTTGCTAGGATAGGGAGATATCACTGTGACGACCCGCCCTTCTACTACCAGAAAGACGTATCATCATTAAGAAAGAAAGGGATAGATAATAAAAAAAGAAAGAAAGAAAGAATAACAACATCAGAATCTCACAGCGGAACGGAATAAAATATAATATATCACATAAATAATACATAGTTTTACATATATCATGGTTATACAATATCAATACATATGGCAGTCAGGTATACATCTATCACAATATACATCAGAGGTACATCATACATCAACTACTGACACAGCGGAACTTAGATAGATAGCTACATACGTCTGGAAACTCCTGCTTCCAGCTCCTCCAGAAATCAAAGTCCATAACCTATCACTTGGCTACTCATAAAAATTTGAGTACCCAAGAGTTTATGAAAACAAAAATATAAACTCCGGGTCAGACATGGGCCTGGTATGAGTAAACGGTTTAAAGTTGTTTAACTTTGAAAACATTTGAAAATAAAGGTATCACGTAAGACTTCCCACAAATAAATACGGGTAAGTTTTTACCTTACGCTAACCAAAACATTTCATAGGAAATCCAGTGATATTATAATAGTGTCTAGGGTTTTCAAGTAAATAGAAAATAGCCGAAATTGTTACATGATTAAATTCCAGCTACTAGCCACAAAAGTGGGTAATACAAATCAAAACCGTAGGGTCTCGTAGGGAAAATGGATTTCCAACAATGGCAGGGCTACTGGGGTACCGCCCATCACAGTACGGGGCCTAGATCACCGTACCGAGGATCACTCCCGACCCCCTACAACACAAGGCCAGAACCATTCCTTACTGAACAGTCCCGAACAAGATAAACCCCGTTGTTGGCGCGACCAACCACCCACTAAGCCGAAGAAAAAAGGGACATCTAGACAGGGGAAATATCTTGTCCTGCTTGGGCATGACCCACCTAACCTTGCTGCATCTCCCCTGTTTTAGCCATTCCCGGTTGATGAGGCTTGAGGCTGCGATTACCTTATAGAACATATTTCTTAGAATGCTCATCGTCCGCCTGACGATGTGCTGAAAGCATTCAATCCATACAAGTTCGTTCCGGGTTCGAACGAAACCGAAGGCATTATCTCGTTACACTCATTTTGGAATCACCATCAGAGTTAACGACGATAACCCTTGCATTCCGAAACACCATCTCGATCTTCATTTTAGGATTTACGACCTAACGTTTAAATTGGATCGATGTGGTTTTCGGAGAATCAAGTTTGATTCTTCCTATCCCGGTCTCATCGAATCCAACCGCCATTTTAAGGGCCAAGTTGTCTAATTAACTTAACAGTTTAAATAATTTAAATTCAACGATTGAATTAACATAGCATTTATCACAGATAAAACATATACAAACATCATAGATATATCACGGCATAGCAGAGAGCATCACATAATATCATAAATTTATACATCACAAACCAGGCATCCTACATACACAACAATCCATAAGCAATCATTTAAATTCTCATTGCAATTAATTTGATTTAAAATCAATTACTTGAAAATTCATCGCTTGATCATGTTTGCTTAATCGTTAATTAACAGTTAATTACTTATTTTCTTTCAAATTATTTACTTACAATTAATTACTTATTTCTTTTTAAATTGTCTTAATGATTTCTTAATCAACTATTAAATCCTAATTACATTTTATTTCACACTATTAATTTATTTACTTCCCTACTCAAGTGATTTAACTTTAATTACATAATTAACTACTACCTGATCATTAATTAAAAACTTTAACTATTTATTAATAAAACTTAATTACCCTTTATTAACTGCTAATTACTTAATCAATCAACAATTAATTCTTAATCAAGCTACTTAATTAATTAACTATCGATTCATAATTAAATTATTTGATTTAACCAACTATTTATTCATTTATTATTACTTAATTACTCAGTTAGTTAGTTGATTCCTAATTATTAATTATTAATTTCCTAACTTACTTATTATAGATTAATTAGTTATTCAGATATCACAAATTATTTAAACTAACCATCTATCATCAATTTTATTAAATATATAATCTTCAATTAACCACTTTAATTAATTATTATTTATGAATTAATTTCTAAGTAATCAGCTAACATTCTTACGATTTAAATCGATTTAACATGTGATTTATTTATTATATTTATTTTATTTTTTATTTTTTTATTTTATTACAAAATCAATTTAAAATTTCAAGTAGAAATTACATTCCAATTACTTATTATTAGACACCTATCTCTATAGACTTTTCTTAAGTAACCTTTAAATTTAAACTAACTAACTAACTATTGTTTAATTAACTTAGTTAACACTTACACAAAAATTATTATACACGTCCTATGGGAAAGCACTCGAGACCGCACTTCCCTTTACTCGAGAAAACTCGAGTTTCTCTCGTGATTTCCCCGCATCCCAACTTTCCTATTTCCCCTTCTTCTCCTTTCCTGTTCTATTCCTCTCCTCACTTAAATTAAATTTTTTTATGAAGAACGAACTGCTGTAGCCACGCACTCAAACGGCTCGAAGACAACCTCGACGCAACATTCAATTAACTCGAGTACGAGCACGCGCCTACTCACAGACCCACGAACACCACTACGCCACCGTGCACGTGCACGGTGGCTCACCCCACCTCCGGCGCTTTACGCTACCACCAGCAAATTCCAAAACGACTCAGCTACCAACATTCAAACACAAAACCCATCGAAGATTATAAGATCAAAAAATGACCTGATGCTCGAGCCCAATGTTCGAACGTCATCGAGAAAATGGCCCACCTCTCCATCCATGACCACCAGAGACGAAACCCCTCCGCCTACACCACGTCCAACCCCTGCCTAACCTTCCCCCTAACACACGTCGCACTCGATCCATCCCATGAGTCGCGAACGGAAAATTTACAGAGCCTAGTAAACTCATGCCCAAAACCCTACTTTAATCCCAATCTCATAAACTATGTATTCGAAAAATAATTTGACATTTTTCTTGTGTAAAAAGGGTTACAATCTTGCTTTCTATCAATTGACAGCAATTAAGATGAACTCCATCATTCAAAATTGACAAAAATCCATTACAGTTCCTTTATGAAACTGCTCTGAATATCATTGCTAAAAAAATCAAAAGTTTTATGTTAAAAATCCCAGTTATGTATATGAAATCAAATCATTTTATTAAATTTATAAATTTAAACATTCAAGTTTTGTCTTTAATTCTCTGTTTTCCTGATACTTGCATAAACAGTATTGATAAATACTGTTAAACCTCAAAACAAAATTGTAGGCCTATGATTTGGATAACAACTTAAGTTTGCATCAATATCTAGGTTTTAAACCATCTACATGAAGAAGTATATGAAATTTCTTAGCTTTACTCTGTACAGTTATTCAAAGCTCCTGAAGTATAACTTCATATATTACAGAACAACAAGAAGTAATCAAGACAACTTAGTTAAAACAGACATCCAAGCACAAATCTTTGTGAGTTAAATATAAAGTTTTAAATTGAAAATAATAAGTTTACTCACCAAAAGTGTTGAAACAGAGGCTAGTTGGAACAGCAGTTTGAAGTTTGAAATCCCTGTAAACTTTTCGTCTTGCTTTCTGAATTTTGTTTAAACTTGATAATATGAAATTTGTTTATACTTCTTTGCTTCTTCTTTTTTTTTCTTTCTTCAGACTTTACTTTATAAGTTTTAATAACTGAACTAAATGATATCAACAGATAGAATAAATGACCATACATATATACAACCTTCAACAGTTATGCCTTCTTGAACAAGCTTTGTTGACAAAATATCTTGCTTTGTTTTTATTATGTACTTAGGTACTAAACCTGAAATGAAAGGCATATTTTCGGCTGAAAGATGATGTTTCCAGATATAACAGTGGCTAATTAATGTATATGTTTACTCATATGTTAACACATAATCAAATGCTAGCTGACACAAAGATTTGTATATAGATATTTGCAGTTTTTCTTTTGTGTTTGTACTAATATGCTGCTGGCAAACTTTGTTTTGTCTTTGAATTTGTACACACTAATTAGTATTGGCTGACACAAATATTTTGTATAAGATATCTCAGGTTTTGTTTTTATTGATATGTTTTATTTGCTGTGAATTCTTGGCTTATGTATGAAGCTTTGGTTATAAAGATATTTTGTTTTGTTACTAAATTATTTTTGTTTTTCTTAACTTCAAGTCTGAACTGTAGCATACTTATTTGTATGGAGATATGCATTTTATTATTATTATTATTTTTTGCAGGTAAATGTTGGCTGAGATGAAGCAATCTAAATGTTATGTTTCTTCGGCTAACAATATTTTAATTATGTACAATATATATGATTTACTTATTTATACTTATCTTCGTATTTATTTCCATTTATATTTTTGCTATAAATAATAAACTTATATTCATGAGTTTACTTATTTGTTTATACTTATATTTTTGACTTACATAAATATTAATATTTTGTATTGAACATTATCACCAATTTATATTTTACATCTTATATTTTCTATTTTAGCCATTAATATTTGAATTAGAGTCATAAGTTATATTTACACTTATTCTCATTTTTATGGTTCATTTGTATTTATTTACATTTATATTTGATATTGCTAGAATTAAATTTTAAATTTCAAACATTATCAAGCATATGTATTCATTTAACAAATGTTAACAATTGTATAGCATTTTAATTTAATGAGTTAAATTTTATTAAAAATATTGTTAAGAGACTTATTTTAGAATTTCAAACATTATTATCTATGTGTATTATTTCATACTAAATATAAATAATGTAAAGTATTTTAAGTAATTATATAAGATAGATTTTTATTGGGCATATTATTGAAATACTTATTTCAATTTCCAAATCAATCTCCTTTTTAAAAATACAGTTTATATAAATAGATGGCAATATTTCCAAAATCGTATTCATTTAAATATGATCAATTCACATTTTATATCTAAGTAGATTAAACATTTATTAAAATAACCGGGGCCAAAATCCAGGGTCGTTACAATCACTAAGACATCTAGATAGTCATAACTAAATCATATTCTTAGTAGAGAATTCTTACTAGAGTGCTTGTGCTTTGTTGAGCGCTATGGAGGTAGGAGAAGAGTTAAGTCAGGTTCTTATAACAAGAGAGTTTGTGGCTGTCTTTGAGCCGATTAAGACCTTACCACTGAAATGAGTTGTTGAATTTCAAATAGAATTTGTACCATGAGCTGAACCTATGAGTAGAACACCTAGCAGGATGACACAAACTGAGATGAAGGAATTGAAGGTGTCGCTAGTGGATCTTGAAGGAAGGAATTTTATTAGACCTAGCAGTTCTCTTTGGGGAGCGGTCGCAGTGTTTGTGAAGAAACCATATGGGTCGTTGAGGATGTGTATTGACTATCGTAAGTTGAATGAGAGGACGATTAAGAATAAGTATCCTTTGCCACGAATAGTGTTCTATTTGATCAGTTGAGTAGAGCAAGAGTGTTTTCCTAGTTAGATTTGGCGGTAGGTTCCCATCGGTTAAGAGTGGCAGAGGACAGTATCCCGTTGATAGTATCTTGGACTAAGTAGGTTTTGTATGAGTGGTTAGAGATGCCATTCGGCTTAACGAATGCACTTGCCTTCTTCGTGAATTTGATGAATCGAGTTTTTCGAGGGTACTTGGATAAGCTTGTTTTCGTATTTATAGATGATATTTTTGTATACTCTAAGGATGAGAGAGAGCATGAGGATCATCTTAGAATGGTTCTTGAGACGCTTAGTAGCACCAGC
This sequence comes from Allium cepa, assembly GCA_030765085.1. Taxonomy (NCBI): domain Eukaryota; kingdom Viridiplantae; phylum Streptophyta; class Magnoliopsida; order Asparagales; family Amaryllidaceae; genus Allium; species Allium cepa. Next base: position 9,552,640 of record CM060937.1, read on the forward strand.
TAAAGGCAAAGTTTACCAAGTGTCATTTTTGGAAGAAAGAGATTAAGTTTGTAGATCATGTGGTTTCAGAGAAAGGTTTGTCAATCTATCTAGATAAGATCGAAGTTGTGAATAATTAAAAGAGACCAGAGATAGTGATTGAGATCAAAAGTTTTCTTGGACTTGCTGGCTGCTACCAAAGATTCATCAAGGATTTTTCGCAGATAGCATCACCGTTGACTAAGTTCACAAGGAACGATGTGAAGATTTTAGGATTTGACAAATATGTGAAAGCATTCCTTAAGTTAAAGCATTTATTATCCAATGCATATGTGTTCGTTGTCTCTGACAGGAAGCAAGGGATGGTGTTGTATACTGATGCATATAGAACTGGATTAGGAGTGATGTTGATGCAGATGGGTAAAGTTATTACTTACGCTTCATGAGAGCTTAGACAGAATGAAGTAAGATATCTGACTCATGATTTGGAGTTGGTAATGGTGATCTTCACATTGATGATTTGGAGACAGTATCTCTTAACGGAGAGATTTGACCTATATAAGGATCATAAGTCTTTAAGGTATTTATTCCCTCATAAGAAGTTGAATATAAGACAACAGAGGTGGCTGGAGTTTTTGGTTGCTCATGATGTTGGAATAGAGTATACACCCAAGAAAGGAAATAAGGTAGTGGATGCTCTTAGCTGAAGATATCAGAATGTGGTGTTAGCTATGTTAGCAAAATGGAAGGATATAGAAGCTTTGAATACTTGTAGTGTGCAGTTGAGATCGACTGCTAGTTCTAGACAGAATAACAACACATGTTGTTCTGTTTAGAAGTTCGACCAGTAGTGATCGAGAGGATTGCTTTAAGCAGAAAGAGGATCCAATACTAGCCGAGAAGATCAGAAGTCTTGAGTTTGGAACTGAAATAGATGATCTAAATGATTTTACCCTTGACCAAAGAATATGGTTGAGAAAGAAGGGATGGTTGTGTGTTCCAAATGTTGAGGACTTAAGGGAAGAAGTTCATAGAGAATGTCATCGGTCCTAGTTTATGATCCATCCGGGAGTGACCTAAGATGCATCAAGATATGAATAGGAGCTTCTATTGAAAAGGTATGAAGAGGAATGTTAGCTTGTGGGTTAGGTAGTATGTGAACTGTCAATAAATGAAAGTCAAACTTTAGAAGCTGAGTGGGTTGCATCATCCTTTAAAGATTCCACTTTGGAAATGGGACTCAATATCCATGGATTTTACAAACGGGTTCCCAAGGTAAAATAGTGGAAATGAAAGTATATGGGTCATAGTGGACAGATTGACCAAGAGTGCCTATTTCATTCCAGCTAAGTCAACCAGGACGGTACCTGTTTTAGCTAAGTTTTTCATAAAGAACATAGTTAGACTACATGAGTTCCTAGTAGTATAGTCAGTGACAGAGATGCTTTGTTCACTAGTAAATTCTGAAAGAGTCTATAGGATGTATTAGGCACTAAGCTTAATATGAGTACTACATATCACTTCAGACGGATGGGCAGACAAAGAGAGTCAATAAGGTGCTCAGGAATTTACTGAGAGCTTGTGTATTAATCTTTGGTGGATCTTGGGAGGATCATCTACATTTGGTTGATTTTTCCTATAATAATCGTTATTAGACTGGTATAGGAACAGTGTCTTTTGAAGCTTTGTATGCAAGGCCATGCAAATCAGCATCATGTTGGTTGGAGACTGGGGATATATTAGCCTTAGGTCTAGATTTGGTTAGAGAGGAATTAGAGAAGATTGAGTTGATCCAGGAAAGGATGAAGGGAGCTCCGTCCAGACAGAAGAGTTACGCAATCAAGAGGCGTAAAGATCTAGAATTCTTAGTTGGAGATAAGGTTCTCATTAAGGTATCACCGATGAAGGGTGTGATACGATTTGAAAAGTCAGGGAAATTGGCATCGAGATATGTTCGTCCATTCAAAATTATAGAGAGTATTGGAAACCTCGCACAAAGAGTAGAATTGCCGAGCAATATGGCAGGTGTCTATAATGTATTTCATTTGCCTCATCTTCGCAAGTATGTGCATGATCAAAAGACTATTATTCCTTCGACAAGGTTGGAAGATTTGATAGTAAAGCCTAATTTGACTTTTTTTAGATAACCGGTTCGAGTTGTAGTGAGAGATGAGAAAAGATTAAGGAACAAGACATTTAGGTTGGCGAAAGTCCAGTGGAGCGACAACGAGAAGGACTGTATTTGGGAGACAGAAGACATGATTAGAGATACTTACCATGATCTGCTTTGAAGGTATGTCTGTATTAGATTTAAATAGAGAGTAGCCAGTCAGGTAGGCTAGTATGTTTGTTAGTTTTCGTTACCGATGATTGCTATGTTTAGTATTTAGTCCTTACTGAATTTTGATGACGAAATTCTTTAAGGAGGGGAGAATTTAACACCCCTAATTTTTAAAAACATTATTCTAGAGATTTAATTAGATAAGCTAAATAGAATAATGTAAATAATTTGAGTGATAAGGGGATTGAGATTTCAAACTAAAATTAAGGGTTGTCCTTAATTATTTAAATGGCTTAAGAATGGTTTATGAGCTAATTAAATTACACAAGGGATTACTAGGAAAATAGCCGCACCTTATATCCATATATCCTTTCATTTTCTCGTTTACTTTCGATTCACAAAAACAAATATAAAACATAAAAGGAATATTCGGCCATTGCCAAGGGGAAAAAAGAAGAGAAATTCAATCAAAAGCTAAGGATTAAAGCTAAGGGAAATTAATCTCCAACAAATCTTAAAATCCTTATCATAGCAAGGGTGAATAATAAACTTAATCATCTCTATTTTGTTTTATAATCATTTATGTTCGGGTTTAATACTAAATCCATTTTAATGATGTTTTGAATGATGATATGCTTGGGTTTTATGTGATATGAAATTCAAATAAGGTTATTTGATAAAGGATTTACATAGTTTTGAGGCTAAAACCTATCGTAATGATTTTCGAATGCCATGGAAAATTATATGTCATGTAAAATATGATTTCGAAGATGGGTTTCAATTTTTGTAATTTTCCAAGTTATGGAAAATCTAATATGAATTTTTTAAAGGAAAAAAAGTATGAATAGGTTTAAAATTTGATTCCAATTATTTGAAGAAGAATTTGAGTCTGGAATTTTTGTGTGTTAGATAACATATTGAAAGTGAATTTTGTAATTTTAGGGATTTTTCCTTAGTGATTTACCATGGAAATTAAATTATTTTAGAAGAAGGACATATTAGCATTTTTGGTTTTGCTAAATGGAAGGGGGCTTAACTATTAAATTAAACATACAATTAGATCTGAAATTATGTGGCAATTATTTGGAAAAGAATTTGAAAAGTTAAGGCAATCAATTAAATGTTTACAAATAGGCAGGCTTGTTATAAATTAATTGCTTTAAATGGTATTAAATCAAAATTTACCTAGAAAAGTGGGTTCTGCCTCATTTAGAAGCGCCTTTCAACTCCTATTCCTCCGCTTCGACTCAGTCGAAACCTACTAAAGCCGAAACCAATACACGTGGTATCAATGAGATTGGTACGAAGTGGGTTGGAGAAACGTGGAAGACGTGGTGTCAAAAGCATTACTTTCGGTAGGGTCAAAACCTTTGCTTTGCTTTCAAATGTTAAGCACTTGCTTTGTTTTACTAAAAGCTTTCAAAGGAATTGAAACATATTCTTTCAAAATGGGTTTTCTAATTAGCTTTCGAAGAGGATTGCCATCTTTCATTTTTAATTACGAGCTTTCAAATCAGTCCCTTGTTCATAAAACATTTCTTTTGAAAATGGTGGTTTCGACCTAGTCGAAACCCAGCTATCTTTCTTTTTACCTTTCGAATGTATTGAAGAAATCAATGCTTTCGAAGGGTAGTCTTTTTTTTAAACTTATTTTAAGCCACTTTCCAAAAGCTTTCGAAATGGTTAAAGGGTTTCGAAGGCAATGGCTTTGAAAGGGGGTTTCGATGCTTATCTTCAAAGTTTTACTAAAGCATTTTGAAGCTTTCTACAGAATAATTCCAATGCTATTAAATTTTCCCCTAAACAATTTTATATGAAGATTGAAAGGTTTTGAAAAGGATATTTTCGCATATATTCACTTTGACCCAAAAGATATTGTTAAGTAAACTCAATGGTTTGGAAAGGGGAACTTTCATTGGTTTCGAAGCTATGTTTCTAAGAATTACTAAGTAATGCTTTAGTAATTTTGAAAGGTACATTTTGGTTTCGAAAGAGAAAAATAAAGAGCTTTGAAAGGTATATATTTAGTGTTTTGATAAGAAGTTTTCAACGCTTTTGAAGGAGTTTATCCAGGAGTTTCAAAAGTAATGTTTTAAGGTTCAAAAGCCTTAGTTTTCAAAACAAATAACTCAATCTCATTTTAAAGGAAAACCATGGTATGATAAAAGAGCTTAGAAATGATTTTAACTGTGGAGTTTTCGAAGAAGTTTTCCTTGATTACTAGCTTAAAGGGATCAAGCAAGTTATATATATAATGATTTCAAGGATATTAAGTCAAAGGTGTTGGTATTATAATGTAATTTTGTTTGCTTCTTCATATATATATATATATATATTCACATTGTAATGGACCCATAGTTGTATTTTGGGGAAGGGCAGCATAACCAACTAGGTTGACCCTGTAGTGAATATATATATTAAATTAACTTCTGAATGAGTAGAGTTGCATCTATGAGATCAGGAAGAACATAATATAGGATGATAAAATATTGATTAAATAAGTTTTCATGGAGATAGGTTCATTGTAAACCCATGAAAACTATGTATAGAAGAAGGTTTTAGCATGGGCCAATAGGTTTATAGTAAACCCATGAAAACTATGATTAGATGAGTTATTCGCAGGCTCCAATAAGTTTGTAGTGAACCCACGAAAACTGTATACGGATTAAGTTATTGTCAGAAGTCAACAGGTTCCTAGTCAACCAATGAAAACTAGGATAAGAGGAAAGTTATTGGAGTTACGAATAGGTTCAGGGAGAACTAATGAAATAGTAAAGTTATTAGCAGGGGCTAATAGGTTCTAGTGAACCAATGTAAACTATGAAACTGGACAGGGAGTCCATAAGTATTAAACATGTTATTTGTCACCCATGAAAACTATTAATAATAATCCTAGAAACTACAAATGAGACAATTAGTAAAAATGAATGGGGATGGGAAATCTAGAATTGATTTACTTGTTTGTATATCATCACGACATTTTAAATTTCTATGTTTTTAACCGTTGTGGATACAAGAGCACAGTATATGTTTTTATAAAGTTTTAGTATAATAATGAGAGGAAAACCCATTTCGCCAAGTGGCGTGTTCTCACTAGATATCTAAATGGTTTGAGATGGGAGATTATTATTCATACTAGGTATTATGTCCGACTCGAAGTTTTTTCCCCTCAAACTACCGTGTGCTCGAATTATTTTGAGTAGTCTGAGGGATAAGGTTTTCAGGTTCTCTTTTAGACGAATAAGCTTCCGGAGACGTGCAGGAGGCAAGCTAGTTAATAAGAGTTCTCTTATTCTGCTGTGTTTTTGGATGTAATGACAAAGTTGTTTACTTGCCTATATTATACTCTGATCATCCATAGTGGCACCATATGTCGTTATAGTGTATATTATAATAATCATATTTTATCTGAACGTGGTTAACGTTTGTGGAATTATGTAGTGAACTTGAAATGGTTTTGAAATGGTATGTGGAATTTGTTAGACATTTTAAAAATTTCCCATATTCATGTGTTTCTGCTATATCAATACATCTAACATACTTGGTCATCGAAGATTAATAACTGTGGATGACTACAGCTTCCATAGCCGTTAGGTTTGGGCCTCCAAGTGGGGGATGTTGCAAAGCATAACATAATTTGGTATAAAATCAAACTGTTTTACGAAAAAATGGAAGTCAAATGGAAGTTAAACTATAGGTCGGTACAAATAATAGTGGTAGACTAGCATAAGAAAAATGTTAGCAAAACAGTGAGAACCTCAAATTTGTAAGCAATCGTTCCGATTAAATTTTCAAACTCCGATGGAATAATTTTTTTAGTTTAGAGCAGTTTGGCTAAATTTGAAAAATTAATTCACTTATACCCATATGGACCGCATGAATGTACTTGAACCTACAAACCTTATGTACTTGAATCATTAGATTTAATTCGAATTGGTGATTGAAAGTCTAATTCGATTTGGAGTGGGTGAAAGATTTCCTAACATGCAAAGAAGATTATTAGCTAGGAGTGCTGATATTGATGACAGAAGGGGGCAATGATGATGGGAGGCGATGGGGATGATAGAAGGTGACGGCGATGCTAGGAAAGTGTTTAGCAGTGTCATGTAATAATACGATCACTTGAAAGGTTCCTTTAATTTCTAAGATCTTTACTAAGCTTTCTTTGTCAACATCATTCATCATAATGTGTTGGAATCTTTGCAGTTAAAGTGTTCGACAGATTCAATGCAGTGGAGGTGCGAAAAGTCCTAGCGGGGATATAGCGAGGATATAGCAGGGTATAGCGGATGACTCTAAAATAACATATAAACCTCGTGCTTAATGTTTGTACAAATATATAAATGGCAATTAAATAAAAAATTAACATTTAATTGAATTATAATTACTACATAAATAATTTTAAATGAAAACATGTGCGAATATACTACAAATAAACGTAAAACTGCTACATAACATAATTGAATTTAGAAGAATATTAGAGTATTTTCATTTATGAAAATATATTTAAAATTCAGTTAAATAAATTAATTTCATAATTTTTATAATATATAATGTCATTTTTCAATTCATTTCTTTTAAAGAAGATATAGCGAAAATCCTGGAATATAGCGGGAATAACGAAATGTAGCGGAAATAGTGAGGCTTAAAGTGGAAAGACTATATTTGGGGCTATATGGAAAAATCAAAGTGGTAGAAATCTGCTATGAGATATAGCAGGATTATATGCGGGCAATAGCGGGCAATAACTACACATGTTCGAATTAATTAAGAAATGTAAACACACAAATGGTCATAAATTGCTAGATATGAAAATATTATGAAAAAATTAAGCAATGTCTTAAGCAAGCCTGCTGACATTGTAGGTGTATGGATAATTAGAACACAACATACTATTTCCTTTTATAGTTTCATGTGGTCGTTTCAATTGTAGGAGCACTACTATAAGAACTAAGATCAGTTTGACTTTTTTCGTTCATGACTACACCAAATTCCACCAAATCTTTTTTAGTTATAAGTACCAATATAATACATGAATAATTCTATAGCATGTCAAAGATATGGTGATGTTGTTTTAGTTGGATTTAACTACATAACCTTGAACACGGTTTCGGCTGTACCCGAGAAAAATTTGAAGTTAATTGCAACAGCCCTAATTTTAGTTTAACATTATTCAAGTCATTTAATTAGATAGACTAAATAGAATAATGTAAATGGTTAAGGAGAATGAGATTTATTCATCAATAAGATCGTGCCTTAATAAATTAACTAATGAGATTGTTTTGGTAAACTTAATTATAGAAGGATATATAAGAAGGATAATCTAAGTATAGACCTATCTTTTATCCCTTAAACTCTCTCCTCCTCATATCATTCTCATTTTTCATAAAAAAAAACAATCAAAAGAAAAACCTAAGGTCGGCCATAACCTAGGAGATAGAAGCAGGAAAACCAAAAGGAATTCAAGCAAGTTTAGGGGAAACTAAAGCACTTATCTCAACTCTAAGGTTAATAATACATGAATCATAATTTTTTTGACTTTTTGAATCAGGTCCGGATAATATCCAAATTATTTTTATGATTTTTTCCAAGTTATGGTCATTCAATCCTTATTTGGATAGAATAATGATTCATGCAATCGTTTATTTCATTATTCAAGTGGTTTTAAGGGTAAAACCAAAGTTTTAAATCATCAATAGCTTTGATTTTCGACTATATTGAGTGAAACATTATTTTGAAGAAGGGTTTTGTGACGACCCGGAATTTTCGAGCATTTAAAATTAAAGTATTTAATTGATTTTAATTATTTAAAGGTTAATTATCAACTTAAATTACGAATATCATAATTTATTTGACAATTAAATTTTTGAACTAAATAATTTGAATTGGATAAGATATGAAACCTGAGATTTTAAGCCTATTAAAAATAATTTGAAGGCTTGTAAAATTTATATTGATAGAAAAGAAGATAATAGAAGATGTAAAATTGAATTAAACAGTGGTTTGTTCAGTTTTAAAATTTTATATCGTTTAAATTGAATTTAAAAATAGCCTTCCGAGGCACAGTCTTGGAATTCGACGAAACCTGTTCCATTGGGTCCGTAATATTGAATTATAATCGGATTTCAAATTTCGTTTTGATCGGAACTAGTGTGTGAGTGTACGAAATATAAATGTGCTGGAAATTTAATTGATAATAATCTAATAAAATTTTATTTAATTGATTAAGCTTCTTGTTTACGCCAACGTTTTCCCTTATCTTCTCATGTACGCCTTTGTCCTTCTAACAGGAATCGAACCCTTGTTCTTTTAAACGAAGCCCTTCTTCTTGAAAAAAAGAAAGAAAGGGAACAATGGCCGAAATTAACAAAGTCCCTAAAAAACAAAAAGAGAAACTAAAAGTAAAATCAAATTCTATCGGCAACAAGGATCGACCAAAACTTCTCCTCTCAAGTAAATCATTCCCAAAATCGAAGCTTTCTCTCTTCGATACGACTTAGAAATCAAATTCGAGAATTTAGGGCTTTCGCGTGTCTTCAAATCAGCGAGCGACGTCGCGATTGTAGGAGAGTGTTTGGGGGCGAGGCGATTCGATTGAGGTCGCATTCCATTCAAAATCTTGGAAAGGGCTTAGGATAGTGCTGCAGCATCGAAGACGAGGCAAACAAGCGCTTGGAGGAGCTGGATTCGTTTCAATTGGGATTGGAGGAGTCGCGACGAGCCTCGCAACTCGAGGTGTTGAAGCTTGAGGGGAGGCATGTCACCGAAGTCGAGCTCTCCGGGGATGGCTGTCAGGTGGTTTTTGTTTTTTGTTTTTAATTTAATTTAGTATATGTACACAATTTAGAAAAGAAATGTTATTTTACAGAAATGTTTATAACACAATTTTTTTTTTGTTTTGTTTTGTTTTAGTTTACAGACTGGTGAAATTTTAAAATTGACAGTAAAATAGAAAACAAGTTGTTTTAAATGTTAAATCAGTAATATATATAATAGCTTGTTATATTTATTCACCTATTTGGTACTAAATGAGTTTGATATATATGGACTAAAAGAAAGAAAAGAAAAACAAAAAAAGGAAAGGAAAAATAATAATAATCATATATATAGTTTAACTTGCTAATCAATTTCAATTTATATATTATAATTTATATTCTGATGGTTTAACCCTTTTTATTAATTAATTGAGTTATTTAAGCTCAAAAATAAATAGTTATGAAGAAAATTAGTTTAAGTAAAGGTGTATAAGGATTTTAAATACCGAAGGATTTTATATAAAACAAAGTTGTCTAGATTTTTGAATCTATAAATTTTACAAAAAAAAAAGTGTATGTCTAGAAATTTATTTATTCAATTAACTTATTTAATTATTTGGTTACTAAAATAATCTGTTAAAAAGGAAATTAGTTTAAAATTAAATTAAATTTGTTTAAAATGGAATCACTATTTAGTTGAATTATCAAATGGAAATTTAATTGTTCAGTGGACTTGGATATTAATAAAAACATCTAATGTTCATACAAGGTCTAAAGTCGTGGGGAAAACCAGGCAAGTTTGAAATGGATGGCAAAACGAAAATCAAAGGTGAGTAAATCTCACTCAGTTTAAATTTAAATTCAAGTAATTAAATTTAAATAATTGTTTGAATGGTTGAATTGAATAATGTGTTATAGTATAGTATATTTAGAAATTGGCATTATATGTTGTGCTAACGTCTGTGGATGCGGGGAAAACAGGTTGGAGGGATCCAACTGGATCCCTCAACATTTATTTAAATTATTTAAATCCCCTGTTATAATGATTTGATATTTTCTAATGAATTATGTTGAAATATTGAATGCTATGGTTTGATTGTACATAACTGGGTATAATGAATTTCCAAAATAAATGGGATTTTGGAAAGGAAATAAAATAAGCAAATTTTGTAAGTTAAACAATTATATAAATTTGAATAAATTTAAGAATGAATTGGAAAAGTAATAAAGTGACCTTAGAATTCTATTAAATAAAATTAGAGTATAGAAGGACATTTTGAATAAACAGAAAGTTAATGAATTTTAATCTTTAGCGTTATTGTTTTGAAAGAACAAAACATTTATCTAATATTTAGGATTTAAATTTTTGAAAGGAATAAAGAAGAAATTGGGAAAAAGCATGGAATTTGTATATTTCAGTTAAAAGGTTTAAAATCAAACGGAAAATAATAACATTAATAATAAGTCTATAACTAATGAAATTTGAAATGAATTGAGAAATTAAAGAAACTTATTTCAAATGAAATAAATTGGAAATCAATTTTGGGGAAATTGATTTAAGTGATTGAAGTTGGAATTTTCTCTGGACGGCCAAGTACATGTTTTTAAAAGTAATTTGCAAATATAAATTACATGTTTTAAAGTTGTTTTTAAAGAAGCAAGTTTTGTAAAATTTATTATTTCTAATATTTGAAGTAAGTATTTTCTTTAATCTATTCTAGCAGTAATTATTAAGAAGTAACTTAGTATTTTGGTTTTAAAAGTAGAAATCTAGTTTTACATTTTATTAAGTAACTTTATTTTCAAATGTTTATATAGTATGTATTTAGTAAATTATTAAAGTACTCTTAACTTAAGTGTTTAAAGGTAAATCCCAAAGTAAGTATTTTTGTTTTATCTATTATCGTAATAATTATATAAAGAATGACTTGGTATTTTGTTTAAAGCATCATTTTAAATTAAGAACCAAAGAAAGATTTTCTAAATTAAATATTAACCATACTTTACAATTAAAGTGTTTTGAAATTATTTTAAAAATCTAAAATCTTGTGCTTGGTGATTCCAGTGGAAATAGAAATACTTGGAATTTATTCTGAGAAAGGCAGACAGTTTTGCAAACCGTTTTAAAAGGGTTGAAATTAGAAATATATCTTATAAAGAGATTTTTTGAAGATTATAAATAATTTGGGAAATTATTTATTGTGTGATGGATGTTGTGAATATTAATTGATAGTTAAATAACCGACTATCAATATTGGCCAACTACGTTGATCGTTTCGAAGAGACCGGGATCGAGATTTATTTCTCGAAAACCACTTCGATCCGGTTTGTACGTTTCGTGAAACGATTTTGGATTCGAAGATGGAGCAGTGAAGTACAAGGGCTAGTTGCTATTAATCCTGAGGATATTTTCAAAATGGATGTAGTAGGAGTAGTGCCTTCGGTTTCGTTCGGACCCGGGACGGACTTGTATGGATGAATGCTTGCGAAACATCATCAAGTGGACGATGGGCATTCTAAGGGATATATTCTAAAAAGGTAACGCTTAGCCTCAAGCCTCATCAAGTGGGAATGATTGAAAATCAGGGGTTATGCAGCATGGCTAGGTGGGTAGCACCCAAGCAGGGTGAGGTCATTCCAGTCCAGATGTCCCTTTTTATTTCGGCTTAGTGGGCGGTTGCTGATCCCAACCGCGGGGTGATCTCACTCGGGATTATCCAGTAAGGGGTAGTCCCGGCCTTATGTTGCAGGGGAGCGGGCGTACTCCTCGATATCGTGATCTAGGACCCGTACTGTGACCGGTGGTACCCCAGTGCCTAGTCATTGGTTGGAAATCCATTCTCCCTGCGAGCCTTGTACGAGTTTTGTTTGTATTACCCACTCTGTGGCTAGTAGCTGGAATTTAATAGGTGTAACAATTTCGGCTATTTTATAAGTATTTGTAAATAGACCCTATTATAATATCAGGGGATTTCTATAAAAATTGTTTTAGCTATCGTAAGGTAAAAACCCGACATATTTATTTGTGGCGTGGTCTTACGAGATGCTTTTGTTTTCAAGGGATTTTTGAAACTTTAATAATCAATTGGTTGTGATTTTCTCACGCTGGTAATCCAGACTGACTCGGGTATTATTTAACTGTAATGCTCGGGTCAGACCGAGTATTATAGGATACAGGATATGATGCTATGGAGCTCAGGAAACGAGCTGGATGACGACACGTACTCTCGTACTTGTTTATATATATATATATATATATATATATATATATATATATATATATATATATATATATATATTCCGCTGTATTGAGTTGCTATGCATCCATTGGTATGATATTGATGTTGAGCTGTGATTGATGTACTCTAATGATGTAATATATAAACAGATATATTTGATTTTGAGTAAAGATCATTTATTATCTATTATACTTTATTCCGCTGCGATGGTTTGATTCTGTTGTTGTTTTCTATTTTTCTTCTTCTACCTCTTCTTCTTTAACCCAAATGGTTCGTATTTATGTACAACTTGAATTGATTGTTGTAGAATAGTGCTGAATCAAGGGGTACGGATTTGCGGGTCGTTACACTTGGTATCAGAGCTTAGGTTGGAGATAACCTTGGCTCTGGTGGGAAAATTACTCAAATAGAGTTCGTAGTACTCTAGAATGAGTTTGAGCGTATTAATAGATATGAGCGCGTATTTGTTAGTGAATATAAATTGTTTTAATATTGTGTTGATTGATTTATTGAGTGGCATATGAACCTCGTCGGCATAGTCTGCGCAACTATATTGAAGGGGTTTCTAAACACTTTAATAGAACAATCGACACGGTGTTGTTTTAAATGTGGGTGAATGAAATTATTTTACCTAAAACATATTTTGATATAAAGAATAGTTTTTGAAAACTATTTAGCTAATATATGGTTGCTTGGATGTTAGAAATGATAATATTAAAGTATTATCATTGTTATGTGAAAATTTACTAGAAATTGAAAATATAACTAAAGTTAAGGGAATAAATTCATTGTAAAATGAAATTTATAAATATAAATTATAAATGTAATTTATGAATTGAATTATAATCAAATGGGAAACTATGCAAATGAATTATAGTTAAAATTGATTTAAGTAGGATTTGGAAATTTAAAATCCCGAAGATTTTGGAAGTGTTTTCGAAATGATTTAAAGATAAATGAAAGCATTATTATTTTGAAGGTATTTCTGAAAGGAAATGTGTTTTAAATGGATTTTGAAAGTGATATAGCCTTGAAATCACTTGGATTATTGGAAAATAATTCTGATGATGACGGCCGCATCATCAGTATTCATTTTTGAATTTCTGAGTGACAGATTGCTGCAAAAAAAAAAAATTTGTTCAGAAAAGCTAGTTGTTTTGAAAATTTCAAAGGAAATTTGTTGGCAATAAAGCCAGGATTGGTTTAAAATTTTTGTGAGATGAGATTTGAGATGTTGGAGATTTCAAGATAATTCTAAACCAAAAGTCGGGTGTTTAAAAATCCTGATGAGATAGTTGTAAGCTTATAAATTGAGATGATTTTTTTTATCAGGAAGGGAATATAAGCTTTGAATGTTGGAAGGTAAATTTAAAGAGAAAAGTTAAAAATGAAATTAACTTGGATGGGAAATAAAAATATGACTGGATTGAAATTAATTGGATAGGCTGAAAATAATATCCAGTGTATTCGAATTTAGTTGAAGTCAGATTGAGTTGAATAAATCTGAGTTAAAGTAAAACTGAATTGGAATGAGAATTCAATTGAATTAATGAATGAAATTAAATTCTTACCTGAACAAATGGAAAATAAGTTGGATAAGAATTGGAATTGAAATAAATAAATAAGAATAACTTATAAAAGAATCAGAATTAGAAATCCATGGAATAAAATATTCTTGGGCTATAAATAAGCATAAGGCTTGAGTTAAAATAAAAGAAGAATATATTCAAACCATGATGAATGGAATTGTGTAAATAATAAGTTGTGGCTTATAAAATTTGATAAAGTGGGATAGAAACCCAAAATAAATATTGTTGGATGAATTGAAAAAAAAAAGATCAAAACTTGAATTATAAAACAAATATGAACTTAAGAAAATTTAAATGAAGAGATTTTGAGATTAAAATCAAGTTCTGGATTATATGTTGGGGAAGACTATATAGATAATAAATTAGACAATGAAATATGTAATGAGAACTCAATGTAGTTAAATAAAGCTGAATTGGTGAGTTAATATTGAAGTTTGGAAATAAAACTCAAGTTATAAATCAAATTCGACTTGAATCATTAGTGAAGAAATATAGTTGATAGTGGCCTTGCAATTAATTAAATGAACTGAGAATGTAATTGAATTGTGAGTCCATGAAATTAGTGAAAAATTGAAAATGGATAGTGGATTCGGAACTTGAGTTATAAATTAAAATTTATCTTGAAGTGTTAACAGATTAAATATAGTTAGGAATGTGTCGAATAAATAAAAATGTGAATGGATTAAAATAGTAATGGTTTGAATGTGTAAATGAAATCCAATAAGTGGAAATAAATTGGATATGGCCTTGGAATCAATTGAGTTAAGTTGAGTATAAAAGAGTAAAATTTGCTGATAAAATGAAAATGAGCTTAAGTATAAAATTTGAATAAATTGAAGTAAATTGACTTAAGCTGAATAGATGGAAGAGAGTTGAATTTAAATCAACTTGAATTAAATTTAATGATATTGGGTTGGATTTAAATCAAGTGAAAATAAATTTAAATCGAAATAGAATTTGGTGAGTTACAGATAATATTTAATGGAATGAAAATTCTTAAATAAATAATTGTAAACTATTTAAAATGTTAAGGATTTGAAATAACTTGGAGTCTATAAGAAAAAAAAATTGAAATGGTTATTGAATGAAATAGCTTAGATTGTTTTTGAGCTAAATAAAATAGTTTGGAATAAACAAATATGGAATGAAATGCAAGTGAATGGATTCAAATCTGAAATGCAATGAAAATGAGAATATATGGATTGTGAATAAATTTAAAAACGGAATAGAATTGAGTATAAATTGAGTTGAAATCCATTTAAATTGATTATAAAACATAAATACTTATTTATTCAAATAAACCTCGTCGAATTGCATGAAATAAATTGTCGTTGGATGTAAATGGAAGTAATTAAAATTCTATGTGTTGATAAGGGTAAAATAAATTGATTTTGAGAATAATTGAATTAAATATGAGTTCAGATTGCTTAATAATAAATTAAATGTAAGTTTGTGAGTTGTTAACCATTCAGATTAAGTGGAACGATATATGAATTGGTTGCCAACAATTAAGAATTATGTTGGAACATTGGAAATGAAACAAAATAAAGTATAAATTGAATTGATATTAATTTTAAGTAGTTATAAAGTAGAATGAATATTCTATTAAGTGAACATCATTGAATTTGCATAAAAATGGTCGTCGTTGACGCAAATGAGATTGTATAAAAATCTATGAGTTAACATAAGCAATAAAATTGATTTTTGAATCAATTGAGATAAATATGTGTTCGTTTGGATTAAAATGAATTGAATGTAAGAAATGAAGTGTAAACCATTTAAATGGAATGAAATTGATGGGTGATTTAGTTGTAGACAACTAAATTTGTATCGGAACCTCATTAATTTGCTTTTGGAAGTGTTTAGTGTATATTGTTTATATTATACATGTGTTTGACTACTGAAATTAAGTGAAATGCTATAAACTTTGTATATTTGTCACTTACATGTTTAAATTGAGCAAGTACAGGTTTTTGGAAGCCGTATGGCTGGATTTGGGTTGCATTAACTGCTAAATAAATAAGTTGCTTGCTTAAAATGCTTAATAAGGTACGCCTACGCAATAAAAATAGGAAATATGAACTGTTTTTGGTTTTTCCGACCGGGTAGGTCGATGTATATATATTTATCTCTTTTGTCAAATTGCAAAAGCTCCTCCGTACAAAGGGGACTCTGCCAAAAAAATTCAGAAATTTTGGGAGTTGGAAAATTTTTGGAAAATTTTGTTAACGACAAAACGGTTTTGAATTGAAAATTGAAATAAGTTAGTAAATGAAACTAATTTAAAATAATGACATGGATTAGTTATAAATGAAAAATAAAATTCAATATTTGGAGTTGAAAACAAATTAAATTCATATGATAATGGAGGAATCAATTTGAATAGTAATAGATATAAACTAAAGTGGGAGATGAAAATAAATATAAGAAGCATATAAAGTGCTCATATTAAACTTAAGAAAGGAATGGTGAATTATTAATTGGAAATTGAATATTACAAATATATTCTAAGATGATATTTGAATGAATAAATATTGACATTTGGAAGGAAGTCGATAAAATGTTATTTAAATATTGTGATTGGATAATTAGTGCCAAGCAGGATATGTAGGTAATATAAAGGGAAAAGAGATTTGATTTTGATTTCAGAAAGATAAATATGAATTGCCCGACAAAAGGTATGTATTTTAAATTTGGTGTGAAATTTGATTGGGATTTGGATTGAGCCACTTGGATTTTTGTTTTCTTTTTGGATTTGGGAGCCCGTAGAGGCCTTTTGTAGTTATACCGAGCTAGCCGCACAAAGGAGACGCTGGCGAAATTTTTCGGGAATTTAGGGAGTTAGAAAATTTTGAGAAAATTTTGATAATTCAAATTTTGGTTTTAAATTGAAACTTGAATGGTTAAACAAATAGTATGGTTTGAAACTATGGAAGAGTTGAGAAGTTACTAAGAATGGTAATGGGTCTTCTATAAAAAGATATTTGGTAGGATGTTGAATTGTTGGTTTTGGAGAAATAGTAACGGGTTTTGGACCACTCTTCCTAACTAGTAATTTCGGGGACGAAATTCTTTTAAGAGGGGAGGAATGTGACGACCCAGAATTTTCGAGCATTTAAAATTTAAATATTTAATTGATTTTAATTATTTAAAGGTTAATTATCAACTTAAATTACGAATATCATAATTTATTTGACAATAAAATTGTTGAATTAAATAATTTGAACTAGATAAGATGTGAAACCTGAGATTTTAAGCCTGTTAAAAATAATTTGAAGGCTTGTAAAATTTATATTGATAGTACAGAAGATAATAGAAGATGTAAAATTGAATTAAACAGTGGTTTGTTCAGTTTTAAAATTTTATATCGTTTAAATTGAATTTAAAAATAGCCTTCCGAGGCACAGTCTTGGAATTCGACGAAACCTATTCCATTGGATCCGTAATATTGAATTATTATTGGATTTCAAATTTCGTTTTGATCGGAATTAGTGTGTGAATGTACGAAATATAAACGTGCTGGAAATTTAATTGATAATAATCTAATAAAATTTAATTTAATTGATTAAGCTTCTTGTTTACGCCAACGTTTCCCTAATCTTCTCATGTATGCCTTTGTCCTTCTAACAGGAATCGAAACCTTGTTCTTTTAAACGAAGCCCTTCTTCTTGAAAAAAAAGAAAGAAAGGGAACAATGGCCGAAATTAACAAAGTCCTTAAAAAAAAGAGAAACTAAAAGTAAAATCAAATTCTATCGGCAACAAGGATCGACCGAAACTTCTCCTCTCCAGTAAATCATTCCCAAAATCGAAGCTTTCACTCTTCGATACGACTTAGAAATCTAATTCGAGAATTTAGGGCTTTCGCGTGTCTTCAAATCAACGAGCGACGTCACGATTGTGGGAGCGTTTTTGGGGGCGAGGCGATTCGATTGGGGTCGCGTTCGATTCAAAATCTTGGAAAGGGCTTAGGATAGTGCTACAGCATCGAAGACGAAGCAAACAAGCGCTTGGAGGAGCTGGATTCGTTTCGATTAGGATTGGAGGAGTCGCGACGAGCCTCGCAACTCGAGGTGTTGAGGTTTGAGGGGAGGCATGTCACCGAAGTCGAGCTCTCCGGGGATGGCTGTCAGGTGGTTTTTGTTTTTTGTTTTTAATTTAATTTAGTATATGTACACCAGTTAGAAAAGAAATGTTATTTTACAGAAATGTTTATAACACAAATTTTGTTTTGTTTTGTTTTAGTTTACAAACTGGTGAAATTTTAAAATTGACAGTAAAATAGAAAACAAATTGTTTTAAATGTTTAATCAGTAATATATATAACAGCTTGTTATATTTATTCACCTATTTGGTACTAAATGAGTTTGATATGTATGGACTAAAAGAAAGAAAAGAAAAACAAAAAAAGGAAAGGAAAAATAATAATAATCATATATATACTTTAACTTGCTAATTAATTTCAATTTATATATTATAATTTGTATTATGATGGTTTAACCTGTTTTATTAATTTATTGAGTTATTTTAGCTCAAAAATAAATAGTTATGAAGAAAATTAGTTTAAGTAAAGGTGTATAAGGATTTTAAATACCGAAGGATTTTATATAAAACAAAGTTGGCTAGATTTTTGAATCTATAAATTTTACAAAAAAAAAATAGTGTATGTCTGGAAATTTATTTATTCAATTAACTTATTTAATTATTTGGTTACTAAAATAATCTGTTAAAAAGGAAATTAGTTTAAAATTAAATTAAATTTGTTTAAAATGGAATCATTTGTTAGTTGAATTATCAAATGGAAATTTAATTGTTCAGTGGACTTGGATATTAATAAAAACATCTAATGTTCATACAAGGTCTAAAGTCGTGGGGAAAACCAGGCAACTTTCAAATGGATGGCAAAACGAAAATCAAAGGTGAGTTAATCTCACTCAGTTTAAATTTAAATTCAAGTAATTAAATTTAAATAACTGTTTGAATGGTTGAATTGAATAATGTGTTATAGTATAGTATATTTAGAAATTGGTATTATATGTTGTGCTAACATCTGTGGATGCAGGGAAAACAGGTTGGAGGGATCCAACTGGATCCCTCAACATTTATTTAAATTATTTAAATCCCCTGTTATAACGATTTGATATTTTCTGATGAATTATGTTGAAATATTGAATGCTATGGTTTGATTGTACATAATTGGGTATAATGAATTTCCAAAATAAATGGGATTTTTGAAAGGAAATAAAATAAGTAAATTTTGTAAGTTAAACAATTATATAAATTTGAATAAATTTAAGAATGAATTGGAAAGTAATAAAGTGACCTTAGAAATCTATTAAATAAAATTAGAGTATAGAAGGACATTTTGAATAAACAGGAAGTTAATGAATTTTAATCTTTAGCGTTATTGTTTTGAAAGAACAAAACATTTATCTAATATTTAGGATTTAAATTTTTGAAAGGAATAAAGAAGAAATTGGGAAAAAGCATGAAATTTGTACATTTCAGTTAAAAGTTTTAAAATCAAACGGAAAATAATAACATTAATAATAAGTCTATAACTAATGAAATTTGAAATGAATTGAGAAATTAAAGAAACTTATTTCAAATGAAATAAATTGGAAATCAATTTTGGGGAAATTGATTTAAGTGATTGAAGTTAGAATTTTCTCTGGATGGCCAAGTACATGTTTTTAAAAGTAATTTGCAAATATAAATTACATGTTTTAAAGTTGTTTTTAAAGAAGCAAGTTTTGTAAAATTTATTATTTCTAATATTTGAAGTAAGTATTTTCTTTAATCTATTCTAGCAGTAATTATTAAGAAGTAATTTAGTATTTAGGTTTTAAAAGTAGAAAACTAGTTTTACATTTTATTAAGTAACTTTATTTTAAAATGTTTATATAGTATGTATTTAGTAAATTATTAAAGTAGTCTTAACTTAAGTGTTTAAAGGTAAATCCCAAAGTAAGTATTTTTGTTTTATCTATTATCGTAATAATTATATAAAGAATGACTTGGTATTTTGTTTAAAGCATTATTTTAAATTAAGTACTAAAGAAAGATTTTCTAAATTAAATATTAACCATACTTTACAATTAAAGTGTTTTGAAATTATTTTAAAAATCTAAAATCTTGTGCTTGGTGATTCCAAGGGAAATAGAAATACTTGGAATTTGTTCTGAGAAAGGCAGATAGTTTTGAAAACCGTTTTAAAAGGGTTGAAATTGGAAATATATCTTGTAAAGAGATTTTTTGAATATTATGCATAATTTGGAAAATTATTTATTGTGTGATGGATGTTGCGAATATTAATTGATAGTTAAATAACCGACTATCAATATTGGCCAACTACGTTGATCGTTTCGAAGAGACCGGGAGCGAGATTTATTTCTCGAAAACCACTTCGATCCAGTTTGTACGTTTTGTGAAACGATTTTGGATTCGAAGATGGAGCAGTGAAGTGCAAGGGCTAGTCGCTACTAATCCTGAGGATATTTCCAAAATGGACGTACTAGGAGTAGTGCCTTCGGTTCCGTTCGGACCCGGGACGGACTCGTATGGATGAATGCTTGTGAAACATTGTCAGGTGGACGATGGGCATTCTAAGGGATATATTCTAAAAAGGTAACGCTTAGCCTCAAGCATCATCTAATGGGAATGACTGAAAATCAGGGGTTATGCAGCAATGCTAGGTGGGTAGCACCCAAGCAGGGTGAGATCATTCCAGTCTAGATGTCCCTTTTTATTTCGGCTTAGTGGGCGGTTGCTGATCCCAACCGCGGGGTGATCTCACTCGGGATTATCCAGTAAGGGGTAGTCCCGACCTTGTGTTGCAGGGGAGCGGGCGTACTCCTCGGTACGGTGATCTAGGCCCCGTACTGTGACAGGTGGTACCCAGTGCCTAGTCATTGGTTGGAAATCCATTCTCCCTACGAGCCTTGTACGAGTTTTTTTTGTATTACCCACTCTGTGGCTAGTGGTTGGAATTTAATAGATGTAACAATTTCGGCTATTTTATAAGTATTTGTAAATAGACCCTATTATAATATCAGAGAATTTCTATAAAAATTGTTTTAGCTATCGTAAGGTAAAAACCCGACATGTTTATTTGTGGCGTGGTCTTACGAGATGCTTTTGTTTTCAAGGGATTTTTGAAACTTTAATAATCAATTGGGTGTGATTTTCTCACGCTGGTAATCCAGACTGACTCGGGTATTATTTAACTATAATGCTCGGGTCAGACCGAGTATTATAGGATACATGATATGATGCTATGGAGCTCAGGAGACGAGCTGGATGACGACACGTACTCTCGTACTTATATATATATATATATATATATATATATATTCCGCTGTATTGAGTTGCTATGCATCCATTTGTATGATATTGATGTTGAGCTGTGATTGATGTACTCTGATGATGTAATATATAAACAGATATATTTGATTTTGAGTAAAGATCATTTGTTATCTATTATATTTTATTCCGCTGCGATGGTTAGATTCTATTGTTGTTTTCTATTTTTCTTCTTCTACCTCTTCTTCTTTAACCCAAATGGTTCGTATTTCTGTACAACTTGAGTTGATTGTTGTAGAATAGTGCTGACTCAAGGGGTACGGATTTGCGGGTCGTTACAGGTTTTCAGTTTCATAATTTTCTAAGTGAAATTGAATATTTTATGAATTTCCTAAAGGGAAATTTGAGTTAAATTCGAGTTTTAATTATTAAAAATAATTAAATATGGTTTTTGGTCTCGAAAGTTTTATATAATGAAGAAAATAGTATTTTGAATCTTTGTGAATTTTTTGGCGTTTTCCCAAAAGATTCTGAGTTATTGTGAATTTTATGGGTTTTTCCCAAGAGATTTCGAGTTATTGTGAATTTTATATGCTAGGAAAGCCTTTAAAAGGGTAATTAATTAATGATATTAATTAATTTGTTTGGTATATGTCTTGTAATTTGGAAAATGTACGTGGTAGTAATTTCTAAAAAGTTTTGATTACGAGATTATTTTAACCAATAGAAATCGAACAAGAATTAAGGTTCGGTAAAATAAAACAATTTTATTCATAATTACGATAATATTATGCAGCATGTACGCTCTCCATGTCTATAGAAGCGCCGTGTCCATCAATGTCGACGTCGAACTGAAAAGAAGTGTTGGATAATTACTTCGGTAGTTATGGAATGTTTTCTAGTAGGACGAAGTCGACCTCATTGACATTTAGCATCGGTGACATTGGCACTTCATGATTCATCTATAAGTGAGGCCGCATCTCTTCTACTATGTGACGACATCGCACTTATGTATTTGTAGCACAATAGCCGAAGAAAGTTAAGAATACAACTTTTAGTGACCTCACTAGTCTTTTTACCACTACTTATCAGGGTCGGCGACCCTATATGTTCGTTTTCGGCAGTTGGCCAATTGTTTATACTATCCTTTTGATAAATCTTGACATTGTCTTTAGAGTCGACCTTATTTCTATATATACATCATAGTAGAATAGCCGAAGTAAGTTGAGTACGTTTTTACAATGACATCGCTTATATTGACGTCGTCGTTCATCAGTGTCGGCAACGTTATACTTATTTTTACAAACGCTAAGGTTAGCAAAAACGTTGGGTGACAATATTTTATCTATGTCATCGACATCATCCTCGACATAGAGTTCTAATACTTAGAAGAATTTAAGTGATGTCCTGGACCTTGGACAGAGGTCAATGATGTTGTAACGCCTTAGGTTTCACATGTTATTTGATTAAAGACAGAGAGCCTTAATCCTCCATGCCGACACTATTAGAACGTCGACATTGATCTATGTTAACGTAATTAAGGGTCATGAACCTATTTTTTATGACTTTGATTTTAAACATTAGGGACATCAACGCTATTTTGATTGTAGATGTCAACACTATCATTGGTGACACCAAAGTAAATTAGTTTTGGAAAACTAAATGTTTTATAAGAGAGACTTTATCATTGGGGATACCAATGTATTTTCTTAAATGAGTTTGACATGCTGGAGATACATTATATGTCACTTGGAATGTTATAACCTTAAAAGGAGAACCTAATTGGGGAAACAAATAGACATAGGTTAAACATGTTGGTAATATGAATCAAATTGTAAAATGATGGGTTCATAGTCATCCTAGGAAAATTATGAGATGTGAGGTGGATAGTCCACATCATACCGATGATGGATAATCTCTATGAGGTTAATGAAGGGTTCATAGTCATCATCAGTAAACTATAAGATGTGTGATAGAAAGTCCACTGTTTGTAAATTAATTGAAATATATGTGATGGATAATCCACATAATTTAAACAATAGAACAATATTTGATGTGTAGCCAATATGATAGGCTCTGGGTAATCTAAGTAATAATTTCATGTGGGATGGATAGTCCACATGACCATGAATATGTTTAAATGTGAAATGTTTAGTCATATAATTATAAGACGGTAGTCAAATTAAAATAAGATGGAAAGTCAATTTAAATTATGATCGGTAGTCATTTGAAATTAAGATGGGTAATCAGTATATGTTGTATAGCTATAAATACTATGTTTGTTCCAACCATTGTGAATGCAGGAGCACGGTATATGGTTAAATAGTTTCAGTTAAAATACTGATGAAGAGGAAAACCATTCAGCTCAGCGGCATAGTCTCACTAAATATCTATTGATTCAAGATGGTAAGTTATTATTCACACCAAACTGTTTTCTGATCCAAAGTTTTTGTCTTTCCCTTTAAACTCATGGGTACTCATTTGAGTAAGTGGGGAGTAAGAGTTTTCAAGTTTCCAATTAGATGAACAAGCTTCTAGAGACGTGCAGAAGGAAATCTAGCTATTAGGAGCTTTATCTATTTCCACCGTGTAGCTTGATTTTGTCTATTTGGATGTAATAAAAAAGTTGTATAATTTCCAAATATTTGATCTTATTAACTATGGGGCATCTTCGTATGTCGCTCTAAGAGTATTCTGCATTGTTATATTTTATCTGAATATGGAATCGAAAATGGGATTACACAATGGATACGAAATATTACTTTGAAAAGGAATGTAAATGTTATTTTTGAAAACTATATTTGAAAAAAAATTCATATTCATGTGCTATTGAATATAGATATGGTTAACATAGCCATATTTTGTCGTTAAGGATTAATAACTATGGATGACTATAGCATCAGTAGCGGTTAGTTTTGGGTCTCAGAATGAGGCATGTTACTTTAATTAACATAATGAAAATTCTAAATTAATAACAAAGGATTGCCAGAATTTATAATTTAGTACATAGATGACAATAATAAAATATGCAGTTGCATAAATAAATATAAACTGAACATGGTCACAGCAGAAATACTATAACAGGAGTTGATCTAATCGTTTTATGTAATAACATAGAAAGCATATTGAAAAAGACAAATGGACATCAATAAATTTAAAACTTGTGAAAGTAAAAATAATTTCTTCTTCTTAGAGAAATTGGAATGCGTTAGCATTGTATTTTTACCATTACAAATGAAGATGTAGATTCCAAATAGTCTAATGTTATATTAAGGGCTAAAGTTACAATTGTAATACATTATTTAGTCTATGGAGTAAAAAATTATTGCAATGGCCAGTTCTATGAATAAGCAAATTGCATTTATGACTTGATTAAAAGTGAAACTAATACTAACATCCCTAGAGTGTTTAAGTATGAATCTTTTAACAGGAAGTAAACCTTTTTTGTTTAGTAATTAAACACTATAACTATTGATGTAAGAGAAAATCAAATTAGAAAAACTGTTATTTTTGAATATAATGGTGAATATGAATGGAGATATCACCATAATAGATACATGATTTTCATCAATGCAAATGAAATTACGACAGCCTTGGAAATATATTTTGTTATGGACATAAGATGATTTCAAACATAAGACAGAAAGTTCTAAATATGATTTATGTAAGTAATCATAAGTAATGTATCACACAATGGCCAATAATTCCTTAGACGGTATATAATTAAATCAAAGTACTACAAAACCAATATTCCAAATGCTACTAAATCAAATTCCAAATTGCGAATGCTACTCAATGAAATTAAAATGAGAAACATATAATAAAAAAATAATATCTGTTTAGCCGATAATTGAATAAATAACAAATCATAGTTCAACGAACTAACCTCAATGAGTTATCAATCGATCCATAATCATTAATAGTACGTAAAAGTTGGAGAAGACGGTGGATTGTTGGAATCACGCTGATGCAGCCCTAACCTTAGTGGAAACTCGAACTAACCTTTGCTAATAATTTGGAAGCGCTCTAAAGCTGTAATATTTTGTGCGGTTCAATGGACTAACCATCGATCGATTGTTGGAGAATATGATGGATTTGGAATGGAGTTGGATGTGGAATCGTGTCTTTTTTGCAGTGAGAAAGAAATGAAAGAATTTTTTATTTTGGGATGGCAAACAAAAGAAGCAAGAAATAATAAATAAAACGGAGAAAGGGTATTTCATGAATTTCAAATGACGCGGTTGATTTTATATTCATTGAATTACCATTATTAGGATTGCATACACAACACGAAGGCGCACACAGGAATGATGTTCCCGATATATGCATTTTGGTGATATATAAATATAACCTATCCTGTTTACAGGCCATTCGATGGACCTTATGTACCCTTCAATAAAGAAATAAGGCATGTAATATGTTCCTTAGGGCAATGTCTCTCCCTATGTTCATAAAGCCTAGTATTTGTTAGCTTTTTAGTCACTTTTTTATTTTCAAGGTTGGTAATAGAATCTAGGCTAGTAGTTACATTACATAGTTCGAACTAGAGCTATCAATTCGATTGGTCATATTTTATATTATCGTTGTATTCCTATTCAGGGTTTTTATTTCCAATTGCATCATTTTTCATTATCATTCCTTTGTTATCTTCTTTTCCTCATGTATTCTTATTTTCATTTTCTAACTTCGATACTCCAGCTTCTTTAACATAAAAATTATTACTTTTTACCATCACCCCATCTTTAGGTATCCTATTTGGATCACTATATGTTCCAATGTCTGATGTGTCAACTGATTTTTGTCTAATTGCCTTACTCTCTTAGTAATAGTATCCACTAGAGATGTTGCTTCCACAGTGTCATTTGAAACCGTATATGTACTGAGGATATCTTGTCCGTATGCCTCAGTCGGTTCTCTTACTATTCACTGATTGTGAGAACGAGTGCAAGAAGAGGTTGAGATAGGGGACATAGGAGTACCACTACAAATGGTTGATACCCTGTAACAACATGGAACAACTTTTCCTATCAATCTCCTTTGTTCATCATCCAATTTCAAATATTTTGATGGTTTCCAAGCAGCTACAAGCAGAAGCTTTGGTGTGGTGGTGGTCTTGCGAATCTTTGTTTACGTTGTAGAAAAGTTCCTAATTCGTATTCTTAACATCGGTTTCTTATCAGTTTTTCGTTCTTGATTTTAATGAATTTGAAATTTTACTTGATTGAATTGGTTAACAAGATATGAAGCCAAATCAATCTGTATCAATAAAACGATTTCTGTTAAAACTAAACTTAGAAGTTGCGTGTAGATTTTTGTGATCTTAATAAGTTAACCTTTGAAAATAAATTTCCTTTCTCTTGAATCAACAACCTGTTCGATCAATTGCATGGGCTAGATCCATTTTTGAAAAGAACTAAGAGCCATCTAATCTAGCCCAAAGATTCCATCAGCTGGGAATTGTGAAAGTTTGTAACCACTTGTCCATTCTTTGCAGTCCCGATATATTCTACGGATGGTCAGTTATCCTTCGGACTAACCAATGCCCTTGCATATTTTTTAGATCCGATGACCCGAGTATTTCATGAAGTGTTTTATAAATTTGTTCTCGTATTTATTGATGATATTCTAATTTGGTAAGCCAAATACAGAATAGATATTTCAGCTTGATCTGGTAAACCAATTCTCTATCTTTCTGTGTGATCATATGTTCTTTGTTTATCTCTCTGTCTAGCAAATTTCAAGGACGGAATTTTCTTAAGGAGGAATCTGCAACGTCCCCTTTTTAAGTCAAATTTAATTTAGCAACTTATATAAATTTTTGATTAAATTGTGAATTAATTTGAATTTTTTCCAAATTGAATGAGATATGTGTTTGTTTTATGTATGTATGTATGTGTGTGTGTATATATATATATATATATATATTGTAAATAGAATTTGGATTTGAAATTCAAAGATAAATATTTTAAAAATAAATTGGATTTAAAAACTCTATATTTCAAAACTAATATACACTTGTTTTCTAATTATAATAAAATGTAATATATATGTAATATATTTTGGAAGTTGTGTATCAATAAAATTCTTCTTTGTTTCCACTGTGTTTTCATCTAATGTGTTATAAGCTCTGGCGAACCAAACTCAACGTTTGAATCTGCGGCATTCGAATACGGGTGAAGTATGGATGTCGATTTTCGTATGCTGAATCCGGGTCATTACAGTCTAGTTGTTGGTTTATTTCCAAATAGTCTACTGTGGGTATGCAATAACCCTTATTCAAGGTAATATCTGAATTACTAATCTATAAATGAAAAGTTCATATACTCCATTAATTTTTAATTCCTTCTTAATGGATCAAAGTACTTCATTAGTATGCTAAAATAGAGAATATCCCTTAGCATGAAAAATAATAATGATAGTGATAGTAAATAGAAAACTTATTATCTTATAATACCATATAAGAATGGTAGGAAACCAGGGAGGAAGTAAGAAACAATACAGGTGTCAATATTTAGAATGAAAATAATTTTGACACTTAAAAGTCAATTAGTTTTTGATAAATCTTACAAATACTTTTAGTGCTGGTAAAGGGAAAAGTAATTAAAAAGTCAGAATATATACAAATTGTCAAAACAGTTATCTAAATTTTCTTTTTTCTCCACACTTAACATAAATCGCCTACTAAGGAGGAAATGACCATCTACACGCTTAAAAATAAATTCAAGAAATCAAAACAATAAATACAACATAATGAAGCAAATAGTTAATCTACTTAGTTAGTTAGCTTGCTTACACTTTTCCTTTTAACTAGTCCAAATCAATATTGTATTAGTCTTAAATGTAAGAAAAACCCAATAGTCATATTACAAAAATAAAAAAAGAGAGGTTGAATAAACTAATTGATGGAGCAAATGAATTACCTACTACAGAACTGTTGATTTGGTTTCATGTTGAGTGAGTCGGAAATGGGCTTTAGATAGGGTCGATATTATTGCTGGAGTGAATTGAAAATCTATGGATTGATTTTTAGAATGAATTGAAATAACATGGGATTTAGGGTAAGAGAAATTTAGACGAATCTAAAAGGAGATGGAATATTTATTTTTGGCGACCTTTTTTTTTAACTTTGTTAAATATAACGGACAATTTTTTTACACACATTCGTAGAACATCACAATTTATTTTTATTTTTTTCTTTAATAATTTTTATATATCACTTTAATTATAATTCCATGACACTATACCATATATATCATACATTCGAGTACATTTAAACTCTACATCACAGGCTATAAATGATCAATTTTCTCTTCTTTTTCAAAAATAATAGATAGTAGAAAGAAATTAGCAAACTCTTATTTTTCTCATGCATTTATCATAATACCGAACATACATTTAACCAAATACTAAGATTCGATTTTGATTTTAATCTTCTTCAATGAAAAAGTAAACTCTCCTTTGCAAGTTTAGAATTAGAGGCTTTTTGCTTCTTTAAACATCCCTTGGTATGTTCCCATTTCTTTCTAACCAGATCCTCAACAGAAATAAAATATATATGTAAGTTTGGAAAGGATTTAAATAAGATCCTTATTTAAAATACACATACTCTCTATATCGAACATATCTCTTATTATGATTAGGAACACAACACACGGTGAAATGTTGAGTAAAATAACGAACAATATGACCCAAATATTTAGGCTAACTAATGCCTCCATTATAAGGGATAATATGTTCAATTCGTTACCTAGTATTCTTATTTATAGCTGTCACACTAGTTCAATTAATGCAAGATTACATAGAAAATCATATCTATATAAGTACTTCGAGCATATTCGTTGCGTTAATTTAAGACCAAATTACATATAATATCTTTGAAGACCTAAACTTTCATCCGTAATAAGCCATAAACTTTTTTAACTATTTATTTGTAAATTTTCTTATTTTTTAAATTATTCATATATTTATAAAAATCTTACTTTTATAGGAGTTTTTTTGCAAATATTTGGAAAAAAACTACAGAATAATTTCTTAAAACGATTTTAAAATGTAAATAAGAATGTTGGAGTGTACATTTGAAAGAAATGTTTTGAAAGTTGAACTTTACTTTTTGGCTTGGATAATTGAATTTTAAGGGTTAAAATGCAAAATAAAAGGTATAATGTTGGAAAAAGCGTTCTCATTAAGGCTTGGTAAAAAAGGATTTGGTAGTATTAAAATTTCGGAAGGAAGAAATTAAGTTGGAATTTTAGTTGTGCATTTAAACTCCTTTCCATTAACATAATCATTGAAATGGGCTTTCTTGTAAATTAATATCTTTTCATATTTTGCATGCTAAATTTAAATGAATTTGACAAAATAATTTATTACTTTTTTCAAATTTATTTCTTAAAAATTAAATTTAAATCAATGTTGTTTTAAGATTTTGACTGAAGCAAAAAACATGAGATTAAGGTTTTTAGATAATATAATTTTCAAAGCGAAAATTAAATCAAACCAATCAAAAGCCATTTCATGGACTAGCTCCACCATCCCCATCTCGCTTTGTATCCAACTCACCATCTTTGTTTCCAAAGCCTTAATGCCTCTTTCTCCATTAGTAAAAACAATATTTTTGAATTCGAATTAACTAAAAAAATCCCCAAAAATCATATACAGCTTCTCTGTCATCTTCTGTGCCAAATAAAACTATTGCACGCCAAATTAACTCGTAATTAGGCCTTTTGTGATTCATGATAGGCTGAACTTGTGCTTTTAGCATTACATTTATGCTCTCTTGTTATCTTCCTCAACAACAGTGAGTTAAACCCTTACTATCAACCATGAACTGCATAGTTAATTTTGAAAAAGTATATCTGCCTTTTATAGGATGTGTGCAAACAAATTTATTTCTGGAAAATTTTAGTTTTACGCTAACAATCTCTTACGTTACAAAATTTAATGCTTCTCTAGATCTAAGGATTAATTCATTCCCTATGATATGTATTTGACTGAATATGTATAGTGCTTGAATTTTCCTGAGTCAATGGCGAAATTGGACCAAAAAGGAGAGAAAGAGTTGATATGGTAGTTTGAAGCAAAATTGCTCCAAACGCTCTTGCACAGGTTGACTACCGAGGCCTCATCAGTTTTCACCCAAGGTGACATGTCGACCACTCAGGTCATGACTGGTAGATTGTTGGGAAGAGGCTGGAGAAATTTTTTCTAAGCCGATAAAAATATTTTAAAAATTCATTAAAATAAATCAAAAAGTCCAAATTTTAATTATAAATTTATTTCAGGTATAAAGTAGATAAAAATATCAATTTTGAATTCTGTTTTACTTAAATAACTTTCAGATTCAAATTTTGAAACATTTAGCAGAATTTTTCAAAAAAAATTTAAATATATTTTTGGAAAATTTTAGTTTTATGCTAACAATCTCTTACAGTACAAAATTTAATGCCCCTTTGGATCTAATGATTCATTCGTTCCCTATGATAAGTGTTTGATTAAATATGGACGGTGCTTGAATTATCCCAAGTCAATGCCGAAGTTGGATCAAAAAGGAGAGAAAGAGTTGATATGGTAGTTTGAAGAAAAATTGCTCCAAATGCTCTTGCACGGGTTGAATGCAGAGGCCTCATCAGTTTTCACCCAAGGTGACTCGTCGACCACTCAGGTCATGACTGGTAGACTGTTGGGAAGAGGCTGGAGAAATTTTTTCTAGGCCGATAAAAATATTTTAAAAATTCATCAAAGTAAATTGAAAAGTCAAAATTTTAAATATAAATTTATTTCAGGTATAAATAAGATAAAAATCTCAATTCTGAATACTGTTTTATTTAAAAAACTTTCGGATTCAAATTTCGAAACATTTAATAGAATTTTTAAAAAAAGTTGAGAAATTGGAATTTTCAAACATAAATTCAAGTTTGAATTCAAGATTCATAAAGAATTTTCTAAATGGAATTTCATAGTTTTACATTAATTTTAAAAACGGTTTATATTGTTGCTTAGTTCCAAGGCTTTGTAAAATCATTAAAATTTATTCCTCTAGTTAAAATTAATTTCCAAGTGTCATAGGACATTTACAAAATATGTATGGTTGCTTTCAATGTTTATTTTATTTAAATTTATTCCTTTAAAAGTTAGGGTTTATTTTTGTTTTGGGAAGGCAAGTAGAAGAAGCAAGAAACATAGAACAAAATGTAGAAAGGGTATTTTATGAATTCCAAAACGATGCGGTTGATTTTACATTCATTGAATTACCATTATAGGTATACATACACAACATGCACGCATGCACGTGCTTACTGTTCCTGATTTATGCATTTTAGTGATATTTAAATGCACCTTATCCTCTTGGCCATTACTTTCAGCTTCAATTGAATTTTGTGCATCTAGTCGATCAGATTTGTTCTATGTCATTCGATTGGTCGGTTTTTATATTATCATTCTGTTCTTGCTTAGAGATTTTATTTTCATTTGCTTCATTTTTCGTTATCATTCCTATTTATCTTCTTTATCTCCTGTATTCTTATTTTCATCTTCTAACTTTGACACCCTAGCTTCTTTGATTATATGTTTATCACTTTTACCGTTACACCACCTTTAGATATCCTACTTGGATCAATATATGTTCTATCATTCCTATTTATCTTCATTACCTCCGGTATTCTTATTTTCATCTTCTAACTAAGACACTCTAGCTTCTTCAATTATATGTTCATCACCTCTTACTGTTACACCATTTTAGATATCCTGCTTGGATCACTATATGTTCCAAGTCTGAAGTGTCAACAGATTCTTGTCTACTTGCCTCACTCTCTTAGTAAAAGTATCTACTAGACATATTGCTTCCACAATGTTGTTTGAAACAATATATGTACCGCATTTATTACCATCTATAGGTGTACCTACATTGCTACCTTGGAGCTAGGTAGCATCTTTCTCTCGTATTTCTTGTTTCTATTCTATATTAGAACTATCAGCATCAATAGGAACTACAGTTGATAATGTCATCATCCATACTCCAAATCTCCAAACAAGTGAAGCCCACCATGGGTCTACTCATTTGTTTTTTCAAAAGAGTCCAATATAAGTATGGAATAACCCTTATTCGGTGTAATATCTGAATTACTAATTTGCAAATAAACAATTAATATATTCCTTGAATCATTAATTCCTTCTTAAAGGATCAAAGTACTTCATTAGTATGCTAAAATATAGAATATCCCATAGCATGAACAAAAAAATGATATTGATAATAACTAGAAAACTTATAATCTTATAATACCATAAAAGAATGGTAGGAAACAGGTGAAGCACTGAGAAACAATGTAGATGTCAATAAATAGAATGAAGAACAAACTCATTTATAATTATGGTTCTTTTGCGTCCATTTGTATGATGAATTCGAGTTTATCAAATACTGTTGTCGACTATCAAAAACTATTGCATATTTAACTATGTTCAACCAGGGTTAGATAGGACGATATCTTTCAGCTAAATGTGCATATCACATTAGTTTCAACATGGGAGACTCGCTAGTTGCATTTTTATTTTATTATTTTAATACCGAGTCTACTGTAAGGAATATTAATGTCTTTGAAAGATCACTATGCATAAGATATAACAATGACAAATTTTCTTTCTCATGTTTGTACGTACCATTTGTAAGTACTAAATTAGTAAAATTTGTCAATTTACAAATTTTACTAATTTCATAATGAATGGAACATCCATGTAGTTAAACAAAGACATTTTTAATAACAAATTTAATTGAAGTAGGGACCGACCTCACTCCTTTAATGGCTATTTGCTTTCACAACAGCCTTTTCTTCTAACCTCTTAATAACATACAAAAATATTCAATGACTATTTTTTAACTTTTAACTTATTTTAAGTATTTGGTATGCAATTAATTTTAACTTTAGTAAATAACTTTGAAAAACAGACCTTGATCAATTAATCACAAAACTTTCGCAACAATAATGATCAGCAATCCGGTGATCTACAAATAAAAGTAAAATTTTGGTAATTTAAATTAGATATGATCCTATTCTTATGCTTTGACTTTGGTTTGTTATCTGTAAGGAAGTCTCCATCTACTTAAGAATAGGTGACATCAATCAAGGACCCATCAAAAATAGATGGGCCCGCATTATTGTCAAATTTGCATGCAATTATTTATTTTAAAATTTGTCAATTACTGAATTAATGCGCCTATAATACTAAAAACATATTCCCTTAAGCCTTGTGTTGCTACCAGATAACTTTTTGGTGAAAATATATCATTGTTATACTACTTCATATGATACTTTATTGTCAAATTTTCTTTTGGTTCTCTAGAATTTTTAACTAAGCTAAGAATGTTTCTGTGAGACCATCATGGGTTGCGTAATTTATGAAACAATAAGCACTATTTTCGAGCCAAATAATAAATTAAGAGATTCAGCACTAATTTACTTCCTAAAAATAACAACTCTATTAACTGTTCGCGCTGTTGGCTTTTCTAATACTCATGCAGATAACTAATGAAATGAAAAAGAATTTTGATAGTTAAAAGTCATTTAGTTTGTGGGTAAATGTTACAAATACATTTAGCGTTGGTAAAGGGAAAAGTTTCTATATTACCAGATATAACACACCTCCATTTCGATTTACACATATTAAGTAATTAAAAAGTCAAAATATATAAAAGTTGTCAAAAGGAGTATTTGGTGGTATATGGAGTGAATCGGGTATGAGGTTGAGATATGGTCGAGAGAGTGAATTGAAAATCGATGGATTGATTTTCAGAAAGAGTTTAAATATCATGGGATTTAGGGTAAGCGAAATTCGGTCGAATCTAAAGGGAGAGGGAATTTTTATTTTTGGTGAACTTTATTTTTAACTTTGTTACTTATAGCGAACTATTTTTTGGCGACAACCAATTTATTTTCCACCATTCAAATCGACAATAATCCACACATGCCAGACTTGAATATTACAAAATAACAGATTGTAATAAAAATTCGGCAAATAAAATCAAATCACAGACACAGAACATTAGAATATCTCGTAGCAGAAAATAAAATACAATGGTAGTTCATGAAGCTACTATCCCAATGTCTCAAAACCAAATGCAAACATCAGTCTGAAAATAGATACAACATAAAATCCCAAATACAAAGAAGTCCTCTAATACAAAGCTGACAACAGAACAAAAGAACTGAAATATAGATAACTAAATAAGCTGATAATCTCCAGCGATTCCAGACCTCCAAAGAATGGAAATCCAAATCTGTGAATAACTCAGGCTGACCCGAGCGTAAATAAAACACAAACACTCCAGTCAGGACATACACACTTATCCAATGTAAACCAACTCAAGTGAAATGTAGTAAAGGTACAAGTAACTTAGAAGATGCTTGGAACCGCCCATCCTCTAAGGATCTGTTAAACTATTTACTATGTAGTAATATTGTGCTATTATAATAATGTCTATTAGAAAAATAAACTTACTTTAAAATAGCGTTAAGGAGTGACCCAACATTCCCCTTAGCACAAATAACGCCAATAGTTTATACAATACCTTCACATCTCTTGATTGTGAGACTATGAGAAGATACTGCATAGGTACGACACAACTAGAAACACGTAGTAAAGGCTCGATATGGTAGGAGACACGACACACGAGGGAATGCTAGTGTAGATATACCAATTACGATACCCGGGCTGGTGGTAACGCAGCAGCCACATATGCGCACCTCGGAACACATTCCCAAATCGGAGGGTGGCCACCAAACAATCCAAAGTAATAGAATGGTATCGAAGAAATGCGTCCGACAAGAGGAGCTACCCCTTTTGTTTCGAGACTGCTCCTATTTCTACCGCCTTATGCCAACTCATGGGAGTCGAGCCCACGTAATATACCTCAAGAACGTCTCCACCATCCTACTTCATTCTGGAATCTCCACCGTGTACACAGTCGTCAAAGTGGTTTTCGGTATCGACAGAGAGTATGTCCATATCCGATCTCGATCTCTTTGCCAACCAGTCGTTATTATAACCCGTGGTTATAACTTTAAAAATAATAATTTATACTTTAAAATATTATATCCTTTCAAAACCCAATCTTTATCAAAATAAAGATTAAATCATTTCCAAACCATATCAATATTTGAAAATATCATATCCTTTCAAAACTTCCGTTTAAATCATTATTTGAATTCAAATACAAATATCAAACTTAATACCCTTTTAAAATTCAAAGATAACATTCGTTTATTTCAATTCAAATCATCTTTAAAATGAGTCATTTTCAAATTAAATTCATTCATTTAAATCGTTTAAAAATGAAGTTATTATTATTTCAAGTCAAGTATTCAATTTCCAAAGATTCAAACCATTCTGAGCTCATTTACTAAGTTAAAACCCATAATTATTAAAATTTATGTCTTTCGCAGCATTTAGAAAAAGCTGTTATAAGTTACACTTGAAAACATTTTTAATTCAGTAAAGACAGCACTTAAAAACTGCTGTTAAAACTCAGTTTTAGTTAAATTTTATTTCAAACAGCAAAGACATCATTTTCAGAAATGCTATAATAGCTCAGGTTTTAAAACAAGGGTTTTAATTCATTTCAGCAAAGACAGCAGCCTACTACCGCATTTACAGAAATGCTATAATAGACCTGAATTAAGTTTCTAGCCTCTTAGTTCAACTACAACAACTACATCATTTCAGAAATGCTATAATAGCTCTTTTATTAGCCTTTTAGTTCATTTTTAGAAACCATAACGCTTCTGAATGCTATTAAAAGTGATTTCCAGATTTTAATGTATTTACAGCAATTAATAAACTTCATTTTAAACCCATTAAACATTATAAAGATCATAATTTAACATTAAAATGTTCATTAACATATCATTTAACATATTATTTTTAACAAATAATTTTTCTTATAATTAAATCCAATTTCAACAAATTACTTAACAAATTCAAGTGTAAAAGTTTCCAATTCTTCGCATTTTAAATAAACAACTTAACACTTAAATTTTCTCCATTTTTTCATAGATAAAATTTAATTTCCATTTTTATTTATATAACTAAATTTTTATTTAACAAAATTCCAATTTTTCCACTTAAGTTATTTTTTTCCAAATTCAATGTAACTATTCATTTTTCCAACATTTTTAACTTACAGAAAGTTCCAAATTTCTATATTTAATATTTAGAAATCCAATTTAAATCAAATTTTCATACATATACAATTTCAAAATTACTTAAAAATTCCAGAAAATTTTATAAAAATATTCGCGGGCCTGTATATAGTTTTCTAACCTGGGTCAAGTGATATGGATATATATCATTTCAATCCACAGTTTACAAATAAAAATCCGTGTTTTATAATTTCAAATCCGTAGTCCCGAGTCAAAATAAATAATTAAAAACCGTTCAGACTTATAATTTCTGCACATAATGATTTTTCCCTGTTCTAAAGTCCGTTCGGGTATGTGTCATTTCAACCCATAGTGATTTCTAATCTAACAGGGAACTTGCAGTGTGATAAACAGATATAAATGAACAGTTTAACAGTATACAACAGTAACAACTGATATGACATGTAATTTGCAGGTTTAACATCATACATAAATAATCACAGGCAGTTATAGCATCATTTATAATTCTACACATTCAATTGTTATCACTTCACATTTGCATAAGTATATAATGTCGTGTGAGATTTACTCACCTCTAAGTGCTGGAGATTGCAATACAACTGACACAATCAAATCAAGAGAAAAATGACAAGACTACGGATTTGAGTGGAGAGCGAGATTCAATGCTACAGATCTTGTGTTACAACCCAAAACAAATCAAACAAATTTAAAATTTAATACCATTTTGAAATTGATATAACTTTGGAATAAAAAGAGATTTGAATGCAACAACTTTTGCCTTGCTTTCTCTATTCTTTTGCACGGCCTAGGGGTGCAAGTGGTCAGCTTTTGGTCAAGACATGGCTCGGGTTTCTGCTAGCATGGCTCGGGTTTAAGGCATAAACATGGTGGAGTTTATAACATGAGAAGGTGTAGGAGTTTCAAGCAATGTAGTGTGATTTTATCCAAAACAAAGGCTCGGCCATGTAGGATTGGGCTCGGCCTGGGGTGCAGCATGACTGTTCAGTGGCTAGAGGGGTGTGTGGTGGTCAGGTCAGTGAGGTGGTGGCGGCTAGGTTGTTGGTCATGGTGGTGGTTGAAGGAGATGAGCCAAGTGGTGGTCAAACTAGCGTGGTTTCAAGGGTCTATTTGCATTTTTGTGAAGTTTTTGCACCATGGTGGGTCGGCCATGGTCAAGGGCTAGGGTGTAAGTGATGATGATGGCAAGCAAGAGGTGTCGGAGGTGGTGGCCGTGGATATGAGAGAGAGGCCGATCAAACATACATGAGAAAACAGGGCAAAATCTTATAAAAATGAGAAGAAAAGAATAAAAAGATGATGCCATTACCAATATTTTTCTCTAGCCGTGAAGAATTATAAGGAAGATGTTTTGTGTGTGAAAGATAAATGAAAATTTAGGGCTAAGAAACGTAATGCACGGCCAAAACAAAAGGTAAATGAGGAGTTAAAGAAAATGAAAAGTCTAGATACGAAAAGCCATAGGAAAAGGAAGAGTCTTGTCTCTTCAATTCATCATATCTTTTTAAAACAAATAAAACAAAATAATTTCTGTAAATAATTTAAAAACCGAAACAAAGAAAAGTAATATGAAAATAAATAATAAAATTTAAATAAAATAGAAAAAGATTAAAAGAAATTGCTTAAAAATCCAAAACAGTGTTCAAAAATTACAAATAAATCATCACTAGCCTTGGAAAAATATCCACTTCATTTTAAAAATATTATAAAGCAAAAATTTGAAATAAAATAATCTATTTATCATTTTTAAAATGAAATAAATAATTATTTTGGAGAAAAAGTAGAAAAAGAACCAAAGAAATTGTTTAAAAATGGCAAATAGGACATGAAAATTACAAAAAAATTACCATTAACTCTAGAAAAATTCCTGCTTCACTTTAAAAATATTTTAAAAAAAATTTGAAGTAAAATAATTTCTAAAACATTTTCAAAGTGAAATAAATTCAATTAAAATTAATTTCAAAAATATTGGGTTGTTACACTCTCCCCCACTCAAACCTTTTTATCCTCGAAAAGAACGGATACAAGGAAATAAGAAAACAAGATAGAAAAACAAAATAGTACCTAAAATAAACCATTCCGGATTTGAAGCACTACCAAGCAACAAAATAGTACCCAGATCATCCTCAAGATAAACAGACCGGGCTTTACAAGAGATATGGGCATTATTCCTACCAAGCCAATCACTACCAAGCAACAAATCAAAAGCATCAAAGCCCAAAACATAAAAATCACCACTAAAGCAGTTATCAGAATATGTAAGTTTCACATGCTTACAAATCCAATTAAGGTTTGCGGACCCTCAATTGGATTTGAAACACATAAAGGCACAGAATCATACTCAGGAGAAAGAAGATGCTCGAACTTATCACACAAATCAACAGATATAAAACTGTGGGATGCACCAGTATCAAACAGAACACGAACAGAATGCTGAAATAAAGAAAAAGAACCCTGGAGAGTACCTTGGTCATCATTAGGAGTTGGAGGAGATGGAGAAGAGGCAGAGGTGACAACAAATATACCAGAAGGCTTAACCCTCTGTAGGGCAGGGCAATCGTTCCTGAAATGGCCAAGATGGAGGAAAATGTGGCAAAGATCACGCCTAGTTGGCTGAGCGGAGGAGGAACGGTAATACCAATAATAGTAGGACAACTATTCACATAGTGTCCCTTCTGGTCACACTTAAAGCAGGTGATGGAAGAAAGGTCAACTGGCTGCCTCTAAGATGGAGCAGATGATGAAGATCCCAAACCAGGATTCTTGAGCTAATTCTTCTTCTGCTGCTGGAAACTGAGCTTCCTCTTCTTAGAATTTGCAGAAGAAGTCCGAGATGAGGGAGCACCAACTGAAAGAGGACCCTTAGAAGTTGGGTTCTCATAACGAAGAGCCATATCCATAAGCTGGGTAAAAGTGCCATGAACATGAGAAATGGGACGATTGTAGTACTCGTGACGAGCACCAACAATAAACTTCTCATTCTTCTTCAGAGGAGTGTCTATCAGACCAAGTCCGAACTTAGAAAGTTCGTTAAACTTCCTCTCGTACTCTGAAAAAGACATGCTTCCCTGCTTGAGGTCCATGAACTCCCTATAAAGCTGGGATTTCCCGGCTTCGGGCATCCACTTTGCAACGAAAGCCTCCCTGAGAAGTATGATATATAAGCTTAGAAAATGCACGAAAAGATAGAAAAATAGAATACAAAGAAACACAAGAAGATACCTGACTCCCACCAATCTTGGGCAGCCTCCTACAACTGCCATGCGGCTAACTGACGCTTTTGGGCATCAGTAATCTCAAGACCTGTAAATATCCTCTCGATACTCCTCAGCCATTGATGAGCCTCAATGATAAACTCAGAACCAGTGAACTTGGTTCCACCAATCTGAGTAAATTCTTTGTAAAGAATAGTGAAACGGACATGAGCTGGGGCTGGAACTGGGGCAACACCACGACCCTGACCTCTAGCATTTCTACGATTCATCCTGAAAATTCAAGAATGAATATTAGGACAAAGGTAGAGATAAGATAAAGATAAGACAAGATAAATTCACTTGGATGAACATCCTAATTACAAAAATTTCTACCAAGGTGGATACGAAAGGAAAGAAGTTTAGAAAAATTTGCTTTTAAAACAAGAAAAAATTTATGTCAAAATAATCTTTGAAAAATCCTTTAAAAATCATTTTAAAATCATTTATACTTTGAAAATACGTTCTCTCACAAAGAAAGGATTTTGAAGTTGATTTCACTCATTCTAGGGTATTTCTACCCTATCTCTAATGATTTTTTGCTCCGCAGGCTAAGGTTTGCCTAAAAACCAAAGTTCTGATACCAACTGTGACATCCTATTTATTTTCCATCATTCTAATCGACAATAATCCACACATGTCAGACTTGAATAGTACAAAATAACAGATTGTAATAAAAATTCAGAGCAAATCAAATCAAATCACAGAATCACAGACACAGAACATCAGAATATCTCGCAGCGTAAAATAAAATACCATAGTAGTTCATGAAGCTACTATCCCAAAGTCTCAAAACCAAATACAAACATCAGTCTGAAAACAGATGCAATATAAAATCCTAAATACAAAGAAGTCCTCTAATACAAAGCTGACAACAGAACAATAGAAC
Organism: Allium cepa; assembly: GCA_030765085.1. Classification (NCBI taxonomy): domain Eukaryota; kingdom Viridiplantae; phylum Streptophyta; class Magnoliopsida; order Asparagales; family Amaryllidaceae; genus Allium; species Allium cepa. The sequence goes on from CM060937.1 coordinate 9,593,091, forward strand.
TGAAATATAGATAACTAGATAAGCTGATAATCTCCAGCAATTCTAGACCTCCAGAGAGTGGAAATCCAAATCTGTGAATAACTCAGGATGACCGTAGCGTAAATAAAACACAAACACTCGAGTCAGGACATACATACTTATCTAATGTAAACCAACTCAAGTGAACTGTAGTAAAGGTACAAGTAACTTTGTAGATGCTTGGGACCGCTCATCCTCTAAGGATCCGTTAAACTATTTACTATATAGTAATATTGCGCTATTATAATAATGTCTATCAGTAAAATAAATTTACTTTAAAATGGCGTTGAGGAGTGACCCAATATTCTCCTTAACACAAATAATGCCAATAATCTATACAGTACCTGCATATCTCCTGATCGGGAGACTATGAGAAGATACTGCATAGGTACGACACAAATAGAAACTCGTAGTAAAGGCTCGATATGGTAGATGACACGGCACACAAGGCAATGCCAGGGTAGATATACCAATTACGATACCCGGGCTGGTGGTAACGCAGTAGCCACATACGTCCACCTCGGAACACATTCCCAAATAGGTGGGTGACCACCAAACAACCACAAGTAATAGAATAGTATCGAGGAAATGCGTCCGACCAGAGGAGCTACCCCTTTTGGCCCAAGACCGCTCCTGTTTCTACCACCTTATGGCAACTCAAGGGAATCGGGTCCACGTAATATACCTCAAGAACGTCGCCACCATCATACTTCATTCTGGAATCTCCACCGCGTACACATTTGTCAAAGTGGTTTTCGGTATGGACAGAGAGTATGTCCATATCCGATCTCGGTCTCTTTGCCAACCAATTATTATAATGACCCATGGTTATAACTTTAAAAATAATAATTTATACTTCAAAATATTATATCCTTTCAAAACCCAATCTTTATCAAAATAACGATTAAATCATTTCCAAACCATTTCAATATTTCAAAATATCATATCCTTTCAAAACTTCCCATTAAATCATTATTTGAATTCAAACACAAATATCAAACTTAATACCCTTTTAAAATTCAAAGGTAACATTCGTTTATTTCAATTCAAATCATCTTTAAAATGATTTATTTCCCCATTAAATTCATTCATTTAAATCGATTAAAAGTGAAGTTATTATTCTTTCAAGTCAAGTATTCAATTTCCAAAGTTTCAAACCATTCTGAGCTCATTTACTAAGTCAAAACCCATAATTATTAAGATTTCAGCCTTACGAAGCATTTAGAAAAGGCTGTTATAAGTTACACTTGAAAACATTTCTAATTCAACAAAGACAGCACTTAAAAACTGCCATTAAAACTCAGTTTTAGTTAAATTTTTGTTCAACCAGCAAAGACAGCATTTCCAGAAATGTTGTAATAGCTCAGGTATCAAAACAAGAGTTTTAATTAATTTCAGCAATGATTGCAGCCCACTACAGCATTTACAGAAATGCTATAATAGACCTGAGTTAAGTTTTTAGCCTATTAGTTCAACTACAGCATTTCAGAAATGCTATAATATCTCTTTTATTAGTCTTTTAGTTCATTTTCGGAAACCATAGCACTTCAGAATGCTATTAAAAGTGATTTCCAGATTTTATTGTATTTACAGCAATTAATAAACTTCATTTTGAACCCTTTAAACATTATAAAAATCATAATTTAACATTAAAATGTTCATCAACATATCATTTAACATATTATTTTTATAAAATAAATTTTCTTATAATTAAATCCAATTTCAACAAATTGCTTAATAAATTCAAGTGTAAAATTTTCCAATTCTTCACCTTTTAAATAAACAACTTAACACTTAAATTTTCTCCATTTTGCTTCACAAATAAAATTTAATTTCCATTTTTATTTTATAACTAAATTTTTATTTAACAAAATTCCAATTTTTCCACTTAAGTTATATTTTCAAAATTCAATGTAACTATTCATTTTTCCAACATTTTTAACTTATAAAAAATTCCAGATTTCTATATTTAATATTTAGAAATCCAATTTAAATCAAATTTCATATATGCACAATTTTAAAATTACTGAAAAATTCCAAAAAAATTTATAAAAATAACCACGGGCTTGTATATAGTTTTCTAACCTAGGTCAAGTGATACGGATATATATCATTTCAATCCGTAGTTTACAAACAAAAATCCGGGTTCTATCATTTCAAACTCGCAGTCCCAGGTCAAAATAAATAATTAAAAACCATTCAGGCCTATCATTTCAGCCCATAACGATTTTTCCCTATTCTAAAGTCCGTTCGGGTATTTATCATTTCAACCCATAGTGATTTCTAATCTAACAAGGAACTTGCGGTATGATAAGTAGATATAAATGAACAGTTTAACAATATACAACAATAACAGGTGATATAACATGTAATTTACAGGTTTAACATCATACATAACTGATCACAGGCAGTAATAGCATCATTTATAATTCTACACATTCAATTGTTATCACTTCACATTTGCATAAGTATATAATGTCGTTTGAGATTTACTCACCTCTAAATGCTGGAGACTGCAATACAACTGACACAACGGAATCAAGATCAAAATGACAAGACTACGAATTTGAGTGGAGGGTTAGATCCAATGCTACAGATCTTGTGTTACAACCCAAAACAAATCAAAAAATTTAAAATTTAATACCATTTTTAAATTGATATAACTTTGGAATAAAAGGAGATTTGAATGCAACAACTTTTGCCTTGCTTTCTCTATTATTTTGCACAGCCTAGGGGTGCATATGGTCTGGTTTTGGTGAAGACATGGCTCGGTTTGGGCTAGCATGGCTCGAGTTTAAGGCATAAACATGGTGGTGTTTATAACATGAGAAGGTGAAGGGGTTTTAGGCAATTTAGTGTGATTTTTGCCAAAACAAAGGCTCGACTATGGAGGATTGGGCTCGGCCTGGGGTGCACCATGACTGGTCAATGGCTGGACGGGTGTGTGGTGGCCAGGTTAGTGAGGTGGTGGCATCTAGGTTGGTGGCCGTGGTGGTGGTTGAAGGACATGAGGCAATTGGTGGTCAAATTAGCATGGTTTCAAGGGTCTAGTTGCATTTTTGTGGAGTTTTTGCACCATGGTGGGCTCGACCATGGTCAAGGCCCAGGTTGTAGGTGGTGATGATGGCAGGGAAGAGGTGTAAGGAGTGATGGCCACGGATACGAGAGAGAGGCCGATCAAACATACATGAGAAAACAAAGCAAAATCTTATAAAAATAAGAATAAAAGAATAAAAAGATGATGCCATTACCAATATTTTTCTCTAGCGCAAATAATAGGTTTTTATTTTCATTTAAATCATAGTATTTGGCTAGTATTTAAAATAAGTAATATGGCTGAATGAAAATCAAATCCTAGTATTTAAATCCTAGTATTTGGCTAAATGTACTTTCTCTTCTTTCCCTATGAATCCTGGGTTTCTACTGGCTTCTCTCTAGAACAAATAGCAAGCATCTCCTCATGGTGGATATCCATCTCTACCACCACATTACTGGGATCACAGAGATGTGATATGGTTGCCTTAGCAATATCAGGCCTTAATCCCCTAATAAACTTCTCATTTTTCTTGATGACAGTATCATAGTAGCATACCCATATTGGGACAACTCGTTAAACTTAGTACCATATTCAATTACCGACATCTCTCCCTACACTAAATCCATAAACTTTCTCTGTAATGCCGACTTGGCAACCTCAGACAAAAACCTTTGCTCAAATCTCCTTCTGAAATCTGCTTAAGTAAATTCTTCCTCCGGAACTCCTACAGTTACACTATTCCACCAATGAAGCGCCGGCCCTTGCAACTGCCTAGAGGTCAGCCTCCTCTTCTGCTCATCATCTAAACCAAAATCAAAAAATATTCTCTCACAATGCAACAACCAATTAAAGTGATATATATGGTATAGTGTCATTGAATTATAAATAAAGTGATACATAAAAATTATAAAAAAATAAAAAATAAATCATGTAGTGCTGTAAATGTGTATAAAAAATAGTCCGTTATATATATTTATGAAAGATAAAATAAAGGTCGCTAAAAATAAAAAATTCCCTCTCCCTTCAGATTCGACCAAATTTCATTTACCCTAAATCCCACGTCATTTCAATTTATTCTGAAAATGAATCTATTGATTTTCAATTCACTCCAGCTACAATCTTTACCATATCACGACCCCATCTCCGATTCAATCTATCTACCACCAAATCAATAGTTCAGTAGTATGTAATTTTTTTAGTCCATCAACTCCTTTATTCAACTTTTCTATTTTTATTTTTGTAATAAGACTAGCAGGTTTTTTACTACCTTTAAGAACAATATAATAATGTTTTGGACTAGTTAAATGGAAAAGTGTATGCCAAGCTAAGTAACTAAGTAGATTAATTATTTAGTTCGTATTGTTGTTTTTATTGTTTTGATTTCTTGGAGTTAATTTTAAGCGTAGAGATTGTCATTTTCTCCTTAGTAGCTGATTTATGTTAAGTGTGGAAAAATAGAAATTTTAATTACTTGTTTTGACAATTTGTATATATTTTGACTTCTTAATTACATTATATGTGTAAATCCATATAGAGGTGTGTTATATCTGGTAATATAGCAACGTTTCCCTTTTCCAACACTAAATGTAACTGTAAGGTTTATCCACAAAATAAATTACTTTTAAGTATCCAAATTCTTTTTCATTTCTTATCTGCATGACTATTACAAAAGCCAACAACGCCAACATCTAATAGAGTTGTTATATATAGGAAGTAAATGAGTATCGAACCTCTTAATTTATTATTTGGCTCGAAAATAGTGCTTCTGGTTTCATAAATTACTCAAACCATGAGGTTGTATTACCACAACTAAAATGCTTAGCTTAGTTAAAAATTCTACAAAACCAAAAGAAAAATTGAAAATAAAGTATCAAATGAAGTAGTAGAACAATGATATATTTTCACCAAAGAGATTATCCAGTAGCAAACAAGGCTTATGAAAATCTGTTTGTAGTGTTATAGGCAAATTAGTTTGGTAATTGATAAATTTTAAAATAAATAGTTCCAAGCAAATTTGACAACAATGCGGGCCCATCTATTTTTGATGGATCCTTAATTGATATCACCTTCTTAAGTAGATGGTGACTTCCTTATACATAACAAACCAAAGTTAAAGCATAAGAATAGGATCATATTTTAATTTAAATTACAAACATTTTAGTTTTGTTTGTAGATTATTGGATTGTTGATCACTATTGTTGCAAATGCTTGGCTTGCGTTTAATTGATCAAGTCATTTTTTTATTTATTTCTGAAGGTAAAACAGAGTTTTTGCATACCAAATACTTCAAATAATTTAAAACCTAAAAATAATCAGCGAATATTTTGGTATGTTATGAAGAGGTTGGAAGAAAATGCTGCTATGAGAAACCAAACAGCTATTAAAGGAGTGAGGCCTCCAAGTCCCTTCTTTAATTCAATTTGATATTAAAAAGTCCTAATTTAATTACATGGATGGAGTGTCAATCTTTATGAAATTAGTAGAAATAAATAACTAGTAAATCGATGAATTTGATTGATTTAGTACTTACACATGATACATACAAACATGCGAAATAAAATTTGTCATTGGCATATCTTATGCACAATGATCTTTCAAAGACATCAATCTTCCATACAACAGACTCGGTATTAAAATAATAAAATAAAAATGCAACTAGTGAGTCTCTTATGTTGAAACTAATGTGATGTGCATATTTAGCTAAATAGTATTGTCCAAACTAATCCAGGTTGAACATAGTTAAATAAGCAATAGTTTACGATAGTCAACAACAATATTTGATACACTCGAATTCACCATACAATTTGAGGCAAAACAACCATAATTATAAATGAGTTTGCTCTTCATTCTACATATTAACACATGTATTGTTTCTTACTGCCTCTCTAGTTTCCTACCATTCCTGTGAGGTATGATAAGATTATAAGTTCTATATCTTATCACTATCATTATTTTTGTTCATGCTAAGGGATATTCTCTATTTTAGCATACTAGCAGAGTACTTTGATCCTTTAAGAAGAAATAATGATTTAATGACTATATGAATTGTCTATTTATGGATTGGTAATTTAGATATTACACTGAATAAGGGTTATTTCATACCCACAGTAGACTGTTTGGAAAAAAACCAACAACTAGACTCTTTGTGGTCTTCACTTGGTTGGAGACTTGTAGTATGGGTGATGACATCATCAACTGTAGTTCCTATTGTTGTCCCTATAGATAGTTCTAATATAGAATAGAAACAAGAAATAACTGAGAAAGGTGCTACACAGCTACAAGATAGCAATGTAGGTATACCTATGGATGGTAATAATGTGGTACATATATTGTTTCAAATTACACTGAAGCAACATCTCTAGTAGATACTTTTACTAAGAGCACGAGGCAAGTAGACAAGAATTAGTCAATACTTTAAACATTGGAACACATAGTAATCCATATAGGATGCCTAAAGATGGTGTGACGGTAAAAAGCAATAAATAGATAATTAAAGAAGCCAGATTGTCAAAATTAGAAGATGAAAATAAGAATATAGGAGGTAAAGAAGATAACATAGGAATGATAATGAAAAAAAAATGCAAATGGAGATAAAATCTCTGAGTAGGAACATAACAATAATATAAAACCAAACTAATCAGATGACGTCGAACAAAATTGATCGACTAGATGCACAAAATTCTATTGAAGCTAAAAGTAATAGCCAAGGATACAATAGTAAATAAGAAAATAAATTTTATGGTGATACAACACAATCTCCTATGCAAGAAGAAAATGTAGAGAAAAATAAAAGGGATGATGAAGATTAATACGCAATGAATTTCTACTATTTGGTGCTTGCTCAGAATTTCTTAATAAGGCTAATGCACAAAGTGGAGCCTAATCCAGAAAAGCTTCTAAATCAGAAAATAATAAAGAAATTCAAACCCCTTTGTCGCTAAAAGTTCAAATTGATAGCTCTAGTTGGAAACTATGTACTTTAACTACTGACCTAGATTCTATTCCCTAGCTTGATAACAAAGAAGTGGCTAAAAAGCTCATAAATACTAGGCAATACAAACATAAGGAGAGGCATTGTCCTGAGGAATATATTAAGTACCTCGTTTCTTTACTTGAAGGGTACATAAGGTCCGTTGAACGGTCTATCAACATGATAAGGTATATTAAAATATTCACTAAAATGCATAAATCCAGAACATCATGAGTGTGCATGTGTTCTGGTTGTGTGTGTACTCCTAATAATGGTAATTAAATGAATATAAAATCAACCGCATCGTTTTGGAATTCACGAAATACCCTTCAACATTTTATTCTTTGTTTCTTACTTCTTCTGTTTTCCTTTCTAAAAAAACCCTAGCTTTCAGAGGAATAAATTCAATTAAAGTAAACATTAATCTACTATATATATTTTGTAAATGTCCTATAAAACTTGGAAGTTACTTTCGAATGTAGAAATAAATTTTAATGATTTTATAAAGCATTTTAACAACTAGGCCCATAGTTGGAACAAAACAACAATATAAATCATTTTTAAATTAATGTAAAATTATGAAATTCCATTTAGAAAATTCTTTATGAATCTTAAATTGAAATTATGAAATTCCATTTAGAAAATTCTTTATGAGTCTTACATTGAAACTTGAATTTATATTTAAAAATTCATATTTCTCAACTTTAAAAAAAAATTCTATTATACGTTTCAAAATTTTGATTCTGAAAGTTATATAAATAAAAAGAATTCCAATTTTGAGATTTCTATCTACTTTATATCTGATATAAAATTTATATTTAAAATTCCGACTTTTCATTTACTTTAATGAATTTTAAATTATGATTATTTTTTGTTATTGTGCTCGACCCAAACAAAAATTTTCCAGCCTCTTTCCATCAGTTACCAGTCACGACTTGTGTGGTCGACTGGTCACCTTAGGTGAAAACTGATGAGGTCGCAGCACTCAACCTGTACGAGAGCATTTGGACCAATTTTGCCCCATGTTGACTCTGGCACTCCTTTTTTATCTAATTTTGGCGTTGACTTGGATAATATAAGCACCATACATATTCAATTAAACACATATCTTAGGCAATGAGTGGATCGTTAGACTTTGAAGATTTGGCATTAAGTTTTGTATTGTAAGAGATTGTTGGAATAAAACCAAAATTTTCCACAAATAAATTTATTTCTACACATCATGGAATTGACTATGCAATTCATGGTTCACAACAAAGTTTTAACTCACCTTTGTTGAAGAAGAAGACAAGAGAGCTTAAATGTAATGCAAAAAATACAAGTTCATGCTATCTCGAATGACGAAAGGCCTAAAATCGAGTCAATTTGGCATGCAATAATATTATTAGGCAAAGAAGATGACAGAGAAGCAAGATATGATTTTGGGGGATTTTGGTTTACTTTATTGGAATTTAAAAATATTATTTTTACTGAAGGAGAAAGAGACATTAAGCGTTGGAACCAAAGATGGCGAGTTGACTAAAAAGTGAGATGGAGATGGTGGAGCGGGTACATGAAAGGGCTTTTAATTGGTTTGATTTCATTTCGGCTCTGAATATAAAATTTAAAAATATTAAACTCCTTTTATTTTGCTTCAGTCAAAATCCAAAAAAACATTGATTTAAATTTAATTTTCAAGAAATAAATTTGAAAATAGTAATAAATCATTTTGTCAAATTCATTTAAATTTACCATACAAAATATGAATAGATATTTACTAACATGAATGTCCATGCCAATCATTATGTTAATGAAAAGGTGTTTAAATGCACAACTAAAATTCCAACTTAATTCTTCCTACTTTCTTCTGTGCTATGTCGTTGCCTATTTTCTTTTTGCGACTATAGTGTGTTATAGTCGTGTTTTTTTTCCTTCTATTCTCAATAAAATCTGGTAGGGGACCAGTCAACCCTACTTGCATTTCAGAAAAAAAAAATCCAACTTAATTCTTCCTTTCTGAACTTTCATACAACCAAAGCCTTTTTTTCAAGCCTTAGTGAGAACACATTTTCCAACATTGTATCTTACATTTCGCATTTTAACCCTTAAAATTCAATTCTTCTAAATTGGCCGAAAAATAAAGTTTAACTTTCAAAATATTTTCTTTCAAAATAAACTCTAACATTCTTATTTACATTTTAATTTGAAGAAATTATTTTGTTATTTTTTTCTAAATATTTGCAAATAAACTCCTACAAAACTAAGTTTTTTCTAAATATAGGAATAATTTTAAAAATAATAAAAATTATGAATAAACAGTTAAAAAAAGTTTTCGGCTTATCACATATGAAAGTTTAGGTCTTGAAAGATATGATATGCAATCTGGTCTTAAATTAACGCAACGAATATGCTTAATATCCTTACATAGATATGATTTGCTATCTAATCTTACATTAATTGAACTAGTGTGACGGCTATAAATAAGCCTACGTAATAACGAATTGAACATACTATTCCTTATAATCGAGACATTGGTTGGCTTAAATGTTTGCATTGTACCGTTCATTATTTTATTCAGCATTTCACTGTGTGTTGTGTTTCTAATCACAATGAAAGGAATGTTCCATATAGTGCGTGTGTGTTTTATATAAGGATCTTGTTTAAATCCTCTCCAAAATTACATATATATTTTATTTGTTTTGCAGATTTAGTTAGAAAGAAATGAGAACACGCCAAGGGATGTTTAAAGGAGCATAAAGCCTCCAATTCGCATACTTAAAACGGAGAGTTTACTTTTTCATTGGAGGAGATTTAAATGAAAATCAAATCCTAGTATTTGGCTAAATGTATGTTCGGTAATATGATGAATGCATGAATAAAATAAGTGTTTGGCTAAATGTACTTTCTAGAGTACATTTAAATTCTAATTTCTTGCTACTATCTACTATTAGCAAAAGAATGAGAAAATCGACCATTTAGAACTTGTGATGTAAATTTTAAATGCACTCGAACATATGATATATATGGTATAGTGTCATGGAATTATAATCAAAGTGATATGTAAAAATTATTAAAGTAAAAAAAATAACAATAAATCGTGTTGTGCTATGAATGTGCATAAGAAATGTAACAACCCAATATTTTTACTTGCATTAAGAAATGTAACAACCCAATCCACATCACAAGTTCTAAATTATTTTTTACTTTAATAATTTTTCTCTAGCGGTGAAGAATGATGAGGAAGATGTTTCTGTGCGTGAAAGATAAATGAAAATACACGGCTAAGAAACAAAATGCACGGCCAAAACAAAAAGTAAATGAGGAGTTAAAGAAAATGAAAAGTCTAGAAATGAAAAGCCATAGGAAAAGGAAGAGTCTTGTCTCTTCAATTTACCATTTCTTTTTAAAACAAAATGCACGGCCAAAACAAAAAGTAAACGAGGATTTTTAAAATCTATGGCCAAAGCAAAATTTAATAATTTTTACATATCACTTTAATTATAATTCCATGATACTATACCATATATATCATATGTTCAAGTGCATTTAAAATCTACATCACAAGTTCTAAATGTTCGATTTTCTCATTCTTTTGCTAATAGTAGATAGTAGCAAGAAATTAGAAAATACTTATTTTATTCATGCGTTCATCATTTTACCGAAGATACATTTAGCCAAATACTAGGATTTTATTTTCATTTAAATCTCCTTCAATGAAAAAGTAAACTCTCCTTTTCGAGTACGCGAATTGGAGGCTTTATGCTCCTTTAAACATCACTTGGCATGTTCTCATTTCTTTCTAACCAAATCTGCAAAAGAAATAAAATATATATGTAATTTCGGAGAGGATTTAAACAAGATCCTTATATAAAACAAACACACGCACTATATGGAACATTCCTCTCATTGTGATTAGAAACACAACACATAGTGAAATGCTGAATAAAATAATGAACAGTACAATGAAAACATTTAAGCCAACCAATGTCTCGATTATAATGAATAGTATGTTCAATTTGTTCCTATGTAGGCTTATTTATAGCCGTCATACTAGTTCAATTAATGTAAGATTAGATTGCAAATCATATCTATGTAAGGACATCAAGCATATTCGTTGCGTTAATTTAAGACCAGATTGCATATCATATCTTTGAAGACCTAAACTTTCATATGTGATAAGCCGAAAACTTTTTTAACTGTTTATTCATAATTTTTCTTATTTTTAAAATTATTCCTATGTTTAGAAAAAACTTAGTTTTGTAGGAGTTTATTTGCAAATATTTAGAAAAAAAATAACAAAATAATTTCTTCAAATTAAGATGCAAATAAGAATGTTAGAGTTTATTTTTTGAAAGAAAATATTTTGAAAGTTAAACTTTATTTTTCGGCCAATTAAGAAGAATTGAATTTTAAGGGTTAAAATGCTAAATGTAAGATACAATGTTGGAAAATGTGTTCTCACACAGGCTTGAAAAAAAGGCTTTGGTTGTGTGAAAGTTCAGAAAGGAAGAATTAAGTTGGATGTTTTTTTTGAAATGCAAGTGGGGTTGACTGGTCCCCTACCAGATTTTATTGAGAATAGGAGGAAAAAAAAACACGACTATAACACATTATAGTCACAAAAAGAAAACAGGCAACAACATAGCACAGAAGAAAGTAGGAAGAATTAAGTTGGAATTTTAGTTGTGCATTTAAACACCTTTTCATTAACATAATAATTGGCATGGGCATTCATGTTAGTGAATATCTATTCATATTTTGTATGGTAAATTTAAATGAATTTGACAAAATGATTTATTACTATTTTCAAATTTTTTTCTTGAAAATTAAATTTAAACCAATGTTTTTTTGGATTTTGACTGAAGAAAAATAAAACGAGTTTCATATTTTAAATTTTATAATTTTCAGAGCCGAAATGAAATCAAACCAATTAAAAGCCCTTTCATGTACCGGCTCCACCATCTCCGTTTCACTTTTTAGTCAATTCGCCATCTTTGGTTCCAAAGCTTAATGTCTCTTTCTCCTTCAGTAAAAATAATATTTTTAAATTCCAATAAACTAAACCAAAATCCCCAAAAATCATATCTTGCTTCTCTGTCATCTTCTTTGCCTAATAATATTATTGCACGCTAAATTGACTCGATTTTAGGCCTTTCGTCATTCGAGATAGCATGAACTTGTATTTTTTGCATTACATTTAAGTTCTCTTGTCTTCTTCTTCAACAAAGGTGAGTAAAACTTTGTTGTGAACCATGAATTGCATAGTCAATTCCATGATGTGTAGAAATAAATTTATTTGCGGAAAATTTTGGTTTAATTCCAACAATCTCTTATAGTACAAAACTTAATGTCAAATCTTCATAGTCCAACGATCCACTCATTGCCTACAATATGTGTTTAATTGAATATATATGGTGCTTGTATTATCCAAAGTCAATGCCAAAATTAGATCAAAAAGGAGAGACAGAGTCGACATGGGGCAAAATTGCTCCAAATGCTCTCATACAGGTTGACTGCTGCGACCTCATCAGTTTTCACCTAAGTTGACCAGTCGACCACACAAGTCGTGACTGGTAACTGATGGGAAGAGGCTGGAGAAATTTTGTTTGGGTCGAGCTCAATAACAAAAAATAATCATAATTTAAAATTCATTAAATTAAATGAAAAGCCGGAATTTTAAATATAAATTTTAGTTCAGATATAAAGTAGATAGAAATCTCAAAATTGGAATTCTGTTTATTTAAATAACTTTCAGAATCAAAATTTTGAAACGTATAATAGATTTTTTTTTTAAAAATTGAGAAGTGTGAATTTTTAAATATAAATTCAAGTTTCAGTTTAAGACTCATAAAGAATTTAGTAAATGGAATTTCATAATTTCAATTTAAGATTCATAAAGAATTTTCTAAATGGAATTTCATAATTTTACATTAATTTAAAAATGATTTATATTGTTGTTTTGTTCCAACTATGGGCCTAGTTGTTAAAATGCTTAATAAAATCATTAAAATTTATTTCTACATTCGAAAGTAACTTCCAAGTTTTATAGGACATTTACAAAATATGTATAGTAGATTAATGTATACTTTAATTGAATTTATTCCTCTGAAAGCTAGGATTTTTTTGGAAAGGAAAACAGAAGAAGTAAGAAACAGAGAATAAAATGTTGAAAGGGTATTTCATGAATTCCAAAACGATGCGGTTGATTTTATATTCATTGAATTACCATTATTAGGAGTACACACACAACAAGAACACATGCACACGCATGATGTTCTGGATTTATGCATTTTAGTGAATATTTATATATACCTTATCATGTTGGTAGACCATTCGACGGACCTTATGTACCCTTCAAGTAAAGAAACGAGGCACTTAATATATTCCTCAGGACAATGCCTCTCCTTATGTTTGTATTGCCTAGTATTTGTGAGCTTTTTAGCCACTTCTTTGTTATCAAGCTAGGGAATATAATCTAGGTCAGCAGTTACATTACATAGTTTCCAACTAGAGCTATCAATTTGAACTTTTGGCGACAAAAATGTTTGAATTTCTTTCTCGTTTTCTGATTTAGAAGCTTTTCTGGATTAGGCTCCACTTTGTGCATTAGCCTTATTAAGAAATTCTGAGCAAGCACCAAATAGTAGCAATTCATTGCGTATTAATCTTCATCATCCCTTTTGTTTTTCTCTACATTTTCTTCTTGCATAGGAGATTGTGTTGTATCATCATCAAATTTATTTTCTTATTTAGTATTGTATCCTTAGCTATTACTTTTAGCTTCGATAGAATTTTATGCATCTAGTCGATCAATTTTGTTCTATATCATATGATTAGTTAGGTTTTATATTATCGTTATGTTCCTACTCGGAGATTTTATCTCCAGTTGCATTTTTTTTCATTATCGTTCCTATGTTATCTTCTTTATCTCCTACATTCTTATTTTCATCTTCTAATTTTGACACTCTGGCTTCTTTAATTATCTATTTATTGCTTTTTACCGTTACACCATCTTTAGGCATCCTATATGGATTACTATGTGTTCCAATGTTTAAAGTATTAACTAATTCTTGTCTAGTTGCCTCATGCTCTTAGTAAAAGTATCTAATAGAGATGTTGCTTCAGTGTAATTTGAAACAGTATATGTACCACATTATTACCATCCATAGGTATACCTACATTGCTATCTTGTAGTTGTGTAGCACCTTTCTCAGTTATTTCTTGTTTCTATTCTATATTAGAACTATCTATAGGGACAACAATAGGAACTACAGTTGATGATGTCATCATCCATACTACAAGTCTCCAACCAAGTGAAGACCACCAAGAGTCTAGTCATTGGTTTTTTTCCAAATAGTCTACTATGGGTATGCAATAACCCTTATTCAGTGTAATATTTAAATTACTAAGCCACAAATAGACAATTCATATAGTCCTTGAATCATTATTTCTTCTTAAAGGATCAAAGTACTCTGCTAGTATGCTAAAATAGAGAATATCCCTTAGCATGAACAAAAATAATGATAGTGATAAGATATAGAACTTATAATCTTATCATACCATACAGGAATGGTAGGAAACTAGAGAGCCAGTAAGAAACAATACATGTGTTAATATGTAGAATGAAGAGCAAACTCACTTATAATTATGGTTGTTTTGCCTCAAATTGTATGGTGAATTCGAGTGTATCAAATATTGTTGTTGACTATCGTAAACTATTGCTTATTTAACTATTGTGATAACCCGGATTTCTGTGCATCTGGAATTAATATTATAATTAGGTTAATTAATAGAAATACTGAATTTATAGATTGAACAAATCTGATCATATAAATACTTATATTGGTAATTAGCAGAATTTGATTTATTAAAATAATAATTTGCAAATTAAAACAAATAAATTTGGCTAATTAAGGTGTCTGAATATATATGTAAGTGGATTCGAAACTATAATAATAGTTGAACAAATAATGGATCCTAAGTAAATTATTAATTTTAAAAATAGATATGTGTAAACACGATAATGATGAAAATCTTAAGTATATACATATATAAATTCATCGTGGAAATATAATCCTAATAAACATATTAAGATAATCATTTTTAATAAATGGGCAAAAATTATCTTTTCAAAAACAAATAAATTAATTGTTGTTTTTATAAGTAATTGGCAATTAAGGATTGTTAAATTAATCAATTAATTGGGATTTTATTTCAATTTCTCATAAAGTGAATATAGGTTAATAAAAGGAAGGTTAAAGACATAGATATATATAAACTAAAGCGTAGATGTTTTTATAAATATATAGATACATGTAAATATATATTAATGCATGAACATTACAAATGTAAGATAGATATAGCATAAAATGACAAATGTAAGACATTTCAACAAGTGTCAATTTTTAATTTAAAACTACATAAACCTCCATCTTCTTCTTTATTTTTTTTCTTTTTCCATTTTCTCTTTTAGAAGAAGAAAACCTGTAATAAGCTTTGAATGCAACTAGGAAGCTTGGAAACAAATCAAAACACTACGAACACTTTTTTTTTCAAATCTGAAAGCAAAAAACAAAAATCTGAAAATAAAAATCAGAAAACAAATTCACAAAAAAAAAACTTGAGCAGATCAAAGCAAAAAAATATTCAAAGAAATTTAAAAAGAAACTGGAAATCTCAATCTTGGAAGCAATGGCGAACATCATGATTCAAACTCAAACATCAAGTAATCATACAAGCCTCTGTTTGATAGAGACAATTCAGACCAGCATTTCTTTCATCTATTTTATGTTCAAGTCATATTGAGGTGAGAAACTTGAACTCTTTTTGGTTAAAATCATTTGTAAAATGGGTGCATGCCTCAATTGATGATGAAAAATACTTAATTTAATGTGCATGAATGGAAATAATGATTGTTAAGTTTATAGATAGCAACTCTGAACTGCATAACTGGGAGCATATATGTGTGTCTCTGCTTATCATGACTAACTACATATGTTCAAAGAAATTTGAATGTTTTCCCAAATTCCTTATGACATTTTTTTTTTGAAATGGTACTTTATATACAACAAACCATTGGGACAACATATCCCATGTCAATAAACATTCGAAAGCAAGTTTCGAACTTGTGACCTCTTGCACCAAAGCCAAATCAATTAACCACTTGGACAATGGTGCTTGTCAATTCCTTATGACATATTATGATCAAAGAAATTAAGATGAAATGGTTTAATTGAAATTAACATTTAAAGGAAAAATAAAATATACAGTTCCAAGTTCATTTAGGAAAAAAAAAAAGAACAGGCTTCTTTGTTATTCCTATGTGTAACTTCTGAACTTAATCAGTTTTAATTCGATGTATGTGGAATTGTTGAATGTAAATTTATGATATATGTTTAAATTTAAGTATGCATGCATGTTTAAATATGAATACATGAATTTATGAAATGAATATACTGGTTTGTGGCTGTAGACATCTCTGTTATGTTTTACAGTAAAAAAAAAATCTAGATAAGAAAATTTTAATTCTCCTCATCTAATTTTGTTAGGCTTAGAAATTCCAACAAAAATTCTGTTTGTTTGATCATAATAAAGGTTTTAAATTTTTTTTTTATGAAGTAAGTTTGTAAGTTATTTTGAAAAAAAAAAGAACAGTGAAAACTTGATCTTATCAAAATTCTAACAAGATTAAATTATAGATTCAAGTTTATAATCGGGTTAATATATAAAAACTAGGATTTTTAAAACGAAAATCTAGGTTTTTAGTTGAATTTCAAATATGACATTCGAAATTCATCGGAAATGTTGTTTTCGAGCCTTTACTGATGATCGTGTAACTGGGAGGTTAGGGATTGAAGCCAGGGAAGGGTGATAGGCTGGAGATGGGGAGAAAAATGTTGGACCAATTTTTTTGATCATCGTTCATTGTCATAAGGATTGATTTAGGGTTTAATAGCCTAATTGGGGTGTCTGGAAAGTCGTGGTGATCTCAGTGGAAAGGAAGCTTCGGAGTTGATCGTGATGGTGGCATTTGAGTCGGGGTGGTGTGACGTTGCTATGAAGTACAGTCATTTATTCCGGTCACCTGGATTGACGGCGGCAGTGATTC
Source organism: Allium cepa (assembly GCA_030765085.1). Classification (NCBI taxonomy): domain Eukaryota; kingdom Viridiplantae; phylum Streptophyta; class Magnoliopsida; order Asparagales; family Amaryllidaceae; genus Allium; species Allium cepa. Next base: position 9,610,203 of record CM060937.1, read on the forward strand.
TTTGTTTTCGAGTTGAGGATCCAGTTGGGTTTGAATCACTCGATTTCGATTCAAGGAAGTTCAGTGAGATCTGGTCAGTGGAGAGGCTTCGCGAGGTCATTGATGACGTGTGAGGGGCTTCGCAGTGGGTCGGCGTCGAAGGATTCGCGGTGCATAGTGCACACGTGTACATCAGATTCTTATGGTTTATGTCTTCGTGCATCTCGAGTTTTACTCGAGTCTTTCTCGAGATGGTCTCGAAGCAGAAGGGTAGCACGAGGTTATAAGGTTTGGTCGGGTTGATGCTCGAGAAGATGATGGGTGGGCTCGTGTATTTTTTTTCAGGATTGCTCGCGTGAGTTTATCGTTTTACAGTAACTCAAAAAACTTTATCAGGTGGAAATTGAAGAGAAGAAAGGGAGAGATTAGCGGAGGAATTTGTTGGGCTTCGGCCCATTATTGTGTTGTTGTGCAGAGATGAGATGGGGATCCGTTTAAACTTCTGGGTTGACGAACCTTTGGGCCTAAGTGCCTTTGCATATCTTAAGCAACGTATTTGCAAATTTAAACAATTCCCAAAGTTTAAAGATGTAATTTAAATTGTCGTTTTAAGTGAACGATAGTTGTAGTAAAATAACAGTACAAATTATTTAATGAATTGGGATGGATAATTGATTAATTAATTAGAGATTAATGAATTGGAAATTAGTAATTAATTATTTGTTGATTTAAGATTTATTGACGTAAATAATTGAAGAAAAGTTATTTAAATGAGTTAATTAGTGTATGTAATTAAAAGATAAATTTGTTAGGAGTTAATTAGTTAGTGTAATTTATTAAGGGATTTATTAATTAAGGATAAATTAAAGGGTTAGTTAATTAATGTAATTAATGAAGAATAATAAATTAATAGTAATGGAATAATTAATCAGGGTAATTAGTTAAGTAATTAATTACTCAGCATGGTTAATTAAGTTGATAATTTTAGTTAATTAAATTAAGTTTAATTAATTGAAGGTAATCATTTGATGTTAGGTTAAGTATAATTACGTAAGGAAATTATGAGGTGTAATTACTTAGTGAAGTAATTAGTGGATCATACTAGATGTAATTACTTGGTGAAGAAATTAGGTAATAATTACTTAGTGTAATTAAAAGATTAATTAATGTAATTAATCAAGGAGTTGGTTTAATTGATGAAGAAATTAAGGAAAGTTAATTCCTGATTGTGATTAATCAAGATTGATTTATGAATGTAATTAAGTTAAAGGTTAATTATTATATGAAATTTAAGAATAATTAACTAATGAAGTAATTAGAGAATCATTAACTAATGTAATTAATGGAAGAGATCAATCTTGCTTATTAATGTTTAAATGATGATGAGTGCTTTGGATTGGATGATATTTCTGTTATAAATTGCTTTGTGATATGATATGTTGGATGGACGATAATAATGTGGTTATAAATCGATAAGAATTGTTGGTAAAAGTGACATCCTAGAATTAAGTTTGAATTGAAATTCAATTGTATAATCTAAGTTAAGATGACTTTGGATTCGAAGAGACCGGAGTCGGGTATTAGTAAATACCCGAAGACCACTTCGATTCTTTATAATTTGATGTGTGAAATCAAGAGAATGAAATGGAATGATTAAAGTGAATTTGACCAATTAATCTAAGTTTGGTACTTAGGAATTAATGTGTAATGTAAGTAATGTTATAACAATTTGTGAAGTTGTAAATTGATAAGTTACCCGGGTTTACATAAGTTGCATGTTTTTGTATTCCTTGCTAAATGGGTTTACTCACGATGGTTTCCAGCCTGACCCGGGTGTTACTTTGATGTAATGCTCGGGTCAGACCGAGTATTGCAGATTTTCAGGTAAGGACGTTCTGGAGCTCAGGAGGCAAGCTGGATGGCAGTAACGTATGGAGAGTTTTCACTATGATATTATATATCTGAGACATGTTAAATTGTATTTGTCTAATGTTATATAAAATTTCTGTAACTCTGATATATCGATGTAAAATTGATAGATACAGTTTTCTTTGGTATAATTATTATTATTGATATTATATTTTATCCGCTGCGAATGTGAGATTGTGTGTTTCTTTCTGTTCTTCTTCTATCTCTTTTCTTCTTTTCTCTAACTAACTGGAATTTTCGGGATTGAAAATTTCAGGTCGTTACAACTATGTTCAACCTGGATTAGTTTGGACAATACCATTTAGCTAAATATGCATATCACATTAGTTTCAACATAAGAGACTCACTAGTTGCATTTTTCTTTTATTATTTTAATGCCGAGTCTGTTGTAAGGAATATTGATGTCTTTGAAAGATCATTGTGCATAAGATATGCCAATGACAAATTTTATTTCGCATGTTTGTATGTATCATGTGTAAGTACTAAATCAATCAAATTCATCGATTTACTAGTTATTTATTTCTACTAATTTCATAAAGAATGGCACTCCATCCATGTAATTAAACTAGGACTTTTTTAATATCAAATTGAATTAAAGAAGGGACTTGGAGGCCTCACTCCTTTAATAGCTGTTTGGTTTCTCATAGCAGCATTTTCTTCCAACCTCTTCATAACATACCAAAATATTCGCTGATTATTTTTAGGTTTTAAATTATTTAAAGTATTGGTATGCAAAAACTCCGTTTTACCTTCAGAAATAAATAAAAAAATGACTTGATCAATTAAACGCAAGCCAAGCATTTGCAACAATAATGATCAACAATCCAATGATCTACAAATAAAAGTAAAATGTTTGTAATTTAAATTAAAATATGATCCTATTCTTATGCTTTAACTTTGGTTTGTTATCTATAAGGAAGTCACCATCTACTTAAGAAGGTGATATCAATTAAGGATCCATCAAAAATAGATGGGCCTGCATTGTTGTCAAATTTGTTTGGAACTATTTATTTTAAAATTTATAAATTACCAAATTAATTTGCCTATAACACTACAAACAGATTTTCATAAGCCTTGTTTGCTACTAGATAATCTCTTTGGTGAAAATATATTATTGTTCTACTACTTCATATGATACTTTATTGTTAATTTTTCTTTTGGTTTTGTAGAATTTTTAACTAAGCTAAGCATTTTAGTTGTGGTATGATACACCCTCATGGTTTGAGTAATTTATGAAACAAGAAGCACTATTTTCGAGCCAAATAATAAATTAAGAGGTTCCATACTTATTTACTTCCTATATATAACAACTCTATTAAATGTTGGCGCCGTTGGCTTTTGTAATAGTCATGCAGATAAGTAATGAAATGAAAAAGAATTTGGATACTTAAAAGTCATTTATTTTGTGGATAAACCTTACAGTTACATTTAGTGTTGGTAAAGGGAAACGTTACTATATTACCAGATATAACACACCCCTATATGGATTTACAAATATTATGTAATTAAAAAGTCAAAATATATACAAATTGTCAAAACAAGTAATTAAATTTTCTTTTTTCCACACTTAACATAAATCGGCTACTAAGGAGAAAATGACAATCTATATGCTTAAATTAACTCCAAGAAATCAAAACAATAAAAACAATAAAACGAACTAAATAATTAATCTACTTAGTTACTTAGCTTGGCATACACTTTTCCATTTAATTGTCCAAAACATTATTATATTGTTCTTAAATGTAGAAAAGAACCTGCAAGTCTTATTACAAAAATAAAAATAGAAAAGTTGAACAAAGGAGTTGATGGAGTAAAAAAAATTATATACTACTGAACTATTGATTTGGTGGTAGATAGAATGAATCGGAGATAGGGTCGACATATGGTAAAGATTGTAGCTGGAGTGAATTGAAAATCAATAGATTGATTTTCAGAATAAATTGAAATAACATGGGATTTAGGGTAAATGAAATTTGGTCGAATCTGAAGGTAGAGGGAATTTTTTATTTTTAGCGACCCTTATTTTATCTTTCATAAATATATATAACGGACTATTTTTTATACACATTCACAGCACTACACGATTTATTGTTATTTTTTTATAATTTTTATGTATCGCTTTATTTATAATTCCATGACACTATACCATATATATCACTTTAATTGGTTGTTGCATTGTGAGAGAATATTTGTTGATTTTGGTTTAGATGATGACCAGAAGAGGAGGCTGGCCTCTAGGCAGTTGGAAGGCCCAGCACTTCATTGATGGATTAGTGTTACTGTAGGAGTTCCGGAGGAAGAATTTACTTAGGCAGATTTCAGAAGGAGATTTGAGCAAAGGTTTTTGTCTGAGGTTGCCAAGTCGGCATTGCGGAGAAATTTTATGGATTTAGTGCAGGGAGAGATATCAGTAATTGAATATGGTACTAAGTTCAATGAGTTGTCCCAATATGGGTATGCTACTATAGATACCGCCATCAAGAAAAATGATAAGTTTATTAGGGGATTAAGGCCTGATATTGCTAAGGCAACCGTATCTCATCTCTGTGATCCCAGTAATGTGGCTGTGGAGATGGATATCCACCATGAGGAGATGCTTGCTATTTGTTCTAGAGAGAAGCCAGTTGAAACCCAGGATTCATAGGGAAAGAAGAGAAAGTTCTTTAAGAAGAAGGGAGCCCTGACGGGTGATGCTGCCAAGAAGGCATACGCTGATTTAGTCTGCTTCAAATGTGACAAGAAGGGTCATTATGCACATAATTGCCGGTCAGGCAAAGGTTAGAAGTCTGTAGATAAGAAAAGTGTGAAGTGGTTCAACTATGATCAAGTTGGGCATTACAAGAACTAGTGTCCGGAACTAGTTACGTGGACAAAGGGGAAAGTCTTTGCTATTGGACCATTGTCAGCTAGGTCAAATGCAGTTGATAAAGGGAAGAATGTGGTGTAAGGTACAATTTTGATTCATAGTGTACCCATTAGGGTAGTTGATATCGGTGCATCACACTCATTTATATCTCAGTGTTTGGCTGATAGGTTAAGCTTCGAACCCACTTGACTAATTACTTCATTAAGGGTTGCGAATCCAATACGAGGGTATGAAACTCTAGGGTAGAGATGTGACCAGTTAGAACTTGATTTGTTAGGTCATAAGTTTGCATGCAGTTTGTATGTTTTTGATTTCGTAGATCTTGAGATATTTTTGGGAATGGATTAGTTGGGTGAGTTCGAAGCTAGGATATTTTGTCAGGATAGGGAGATATCACTAAGACACCTTGGTTGTCATAACCGAATCATATTCTAAGTGGATAATTCTGACCGGAGTGTTTGTGCTATGTAAATGGGAGAAGAGTTAAGTCAAGTTCTAGTAGTAAGAGAGTTTGCAGACATCTTTAAGCCGATTAAAGGATTACCATCGAACGAGCTGTTGAATTTCGAATAGATCTTGTGCCAGGAGCAGAACTTGTGAGTAGACCACCTAGCAAGATGACACCAACTGAGATGAAGGAATTGAAGGTACAACTAGTGGATTTTTAAAGGATGAAATTTTATGAGACCAAGTAGTTCGCCTTGTCGAGCATTCGAGGTGTTCATGAATAAACTATATGGGTCATTGAGGATGTGCATTGACTATCGTAAGTTGAATGAGAGGATGATTAAGAATAAGTATCTGTTGCTATGAATAGATAATCTATTTGATCGGCTGTGTGGAGCCAGCGTGTTTTCCCAATAGGATTTGGTGATAGGTTTCCATTAGTTAAGAGTGGCAGAGGAAAGTATTCATTTAACAGGATTTCAGACTAGGTATGGTTCATATGAACGGTTAGTGATGCCATTCAGGTTAACTAATGCACCTGCTTTCTTTGTGGATTTGATGAACCTTAGGGGACACTCAAACAACCTTAGGCAATAATCTAAAATCGTGCTGAAGCAGCCCTACTTTGTGCGTTTTAGTGGACTAACTATCGATCGATTGTTGGAGAAGATGGTGGATTTGGAATGGCATAAGATCTAGAATCGTGTCTTTTTTGTAATGAGAAAGAAATGAAAGTTAGGGTTTTTTTATTTTGAGAAGGCAAACAGAAGATGCAAGAAACAAAGAAAAAAATGTAGAAAGGGTATTTCATGAATTCCAAAATGACACGGTTGGTTTTATATTCATTGAATTACCACTATTAGGAGTACGCACACAACAGGCATGCATGCACGCGCTTGATGTTCCTAATTTATGCATTTTAGTGATATTTAAATATACCTTATCTAGTTGGCATGCCATTCGATGGACCTTATGTACCCTTCAAGTAAAGAAACGGGGAATTTAATATATTCCTCCGGACAACGCCTCTCCCTATGTTCGTATTGCTTAGTATTTGTAAGCTTTTTATTTACTTCATTGTTCTCAAGGTAAGGAATTGAATTTGGGCCAGCATATACATTACATAGTTTCCAACTTGAGCTACCAATTTGAACCTTTCGCAACAAAGATGTTTGAACTTCTTTCTCACTTTTTGATTTAGAAGCTTTTGTGGATTAGGCTCCACTTTGCCCATTAGCCTCATTAAGTAACTCTGAGCAAGCACCAAATAGTCGCAATTCATTGCATATTAATCTTTATCGTCGTTTTGGTTTTTCTATATGTTTTCTTCTTGCACAAGAGCTTGTGTTATATCACCAACAAATTTATTTTCTAGTTTAGCATTGTATCCTTGGCCATTACTATCAGCTTCAATGGAATGTTGTGCATCTAGTTGATTATATTTGTTCTATACCATCAATTGGTCAGACTTTATATTATCATATTGTTCCTGCTCAGAGATTTTATTTTCATTTGCATCATTTTTCGTTATCATTCCATTGTTGTCTTCTTTACTTCTTGTATTCTTATTTTCATCTTCTACTTCGATACTCTAGTTTATTTAATTATATGTTTATCATTTTTTACCATTACACCACCTTCAGGTATCCTATTTGGATCACCATATGTTCCAATGTCTCGAGAACCGATTTTTGTCTACTTTCCTCGCTTTCTTAGTAAAAGTATCTACTAGAGATGTTACTTTCATAGTGTTGTTTAGAACAGTATATGTACCACATTTATTCCCATCAATAGTTATGCCTCCATTGATATCTTGGAATTGTGTAGCATCTTTCTTAGATTTTTTTGTTTCTATTCTGTATTAGAACTGTCTGTAGGGACATCAACAGGAACTACTGTTGATGATGTCATCATCCATACTCCGTCTCCAACCTAGTGAAGTACACCAATGGTCTAGTCGTTAGTTTGTTCCCAAATAGTCTACTGTGGGTGCGCAATAACCCTTATTCGGTGTAATATCTGAATTACAATTCTGCAACTAAATAACTCATATAATCCTTGAATCATTAATTCCTTCTTAAAGGGCCAAAGTACTTCATTTGTATGCTAAAACAAAGAATATCCCTTAGCATGAACAAATATAATGATAGTGATAATAAATAGGAACTTATAATCTTGTAATACCATATAATAATGGTCAAAAATCAGGGAGGCACTTAGAAACAATACAGGTGTCAATATGTTGAATAAAGAACAAACTCATTTATAATTATGGTTGTTTTCCTTCATTTGTTTGATGAATTCTAGTGTGTCAAATATTGTTGTTGACTATCGAAAACAAATGCATGTTTAACTATGTTCAGTTTGGACTAGTTTGGATGATACCATTCAACTAAATGTGCATATCACATTAATCTCAACATGAGAAACTCGCTAATTACATTTTTATTTTTTATTTTAATACCGAGTCTACTGTAATGAATATTGATGTCTTTGATAGGTCATTGTGCATAAGATATAACAATGACAAATTTTCTTTCTCATTTTTATGTGTATCATCTGTATGTACTAAATTGACAAAATTCACCGATTTAATAATTATCTATTTATACTGATTTCACAAAGAATGGAACTTCATCCATGTAATTAAACTAATACTTTTTTAGTATCAAATTGAATTGAAGAAGGGACCTAAAGGCCTCACTCCTTTAATGGAAGTTTTCTTTCTCACCACAGCCTTTTCTTCCAACCTCTTAATAACATACCAAAATATTGACTAATTATTTTTTTTATTTTAACTTATTTTAAGTCTTTGCTATGCAAAAATTCTGTTTTAACTTCAGTAAATAATAATAAAAAATTAACCTTGATCAATTAATCGCAAGCCAAGCATTTGCAACAATAATGATCAGAAATCCAATGATCTGCAAATAAAAGTAAAATGGTGGTAATTTAAATTAAAATATTATCCTATTCTTATGCTTTTACATTGGTTTGTTATCTATAAGGAAGTATCCATCTACTTAAGAATAGTGACATCAATTAAGGATCTATCAGAAATTGATGGGCCTGCATTGTTGTCAAATTTTCATGGAAGAATTTATTTCAAAATTTACCGATTACCTAATGAATTTGCCTATAACAATACAAATAGATTTCCATAAGCCTTAAGTTGCTACCAGATAATCTCTTTAGGGAAATTATATCATTGTTATACTACTTCATATGATATTTTATTGTCAATTTTTCTTTTGGTTTGTAGAATTTTTAACTAAGCATTTTAGTTGTGAGATGATACACCATAATGGGTCGAGTAATTTAGTAATGATTTGTTGTTTGTATGCTTCTTCTCCTTCGAGAAGAATATCTTGCTTATCTTGTGTCTTGGTAATTTCTGTGAGCGGGTTGTCATCTTGTAGGAGTTGGCGAACACTCCATTTCCATCTGTTGATTTTGAGAATCGAGTACTCTAGGAATATCTCAATGCATTCTCTTAATGTTCTTTCGTTTGAGTTTTGAAGCTATATAAATATGAGTTTTAAAGAGAAATTTGAGCTTTGAGATACATAAAAAAAAATCAATGAATATTTTGAGAATATATTTTATAAGAGTAATATTACTTTTATAGAAATAATTTAAGAGTGTTGGGTTGTCCATCAAGTAGTTAAGAGTTCTTGTCGATACGCCTGATCAACGTTATCGATAGGAATCTCCTAAATGGTATGATGAGGCAATCAGACACGATGGTTTGTGATTTAAAAAAATGATATTTTGAAAATAATATTTGAGATTAAATATTAAATTTATTCTTGAATGGTAATTGCAGCCATTGATTTTAGAGATGAGTAATAGAGTGGCGAGGCAGTTTTGATCGTTCGATCAACTCTGCAGCCAACATATATATTTATTTATTAGAGACTCAATGGCAAGGCAATTCCATTTATTTATTTTTTTAAATTATAAAGATGAGGATATAAATGAGATTATATTATTTTATTTTATTTTGTCGTGCTTTATTGGAAGTCTATTTTGAGATTTTAGAATTATATTATATACATTGGATGTTTAAGAGAAAAGTTATAAGAGAATTTGAAGATTGTTTCTTTATAACTATATAAGTGGTTTAATAGAAAGAGTAAAGAGAATTTAAACTCTTAATTTATTTTGAGGAATATTATTATGGATTTACAAATTTCTTTGGAAATTAATTTTGAAGTAAGAGAAGAAATTTGGACTTTTAATTTGAGTTTTAAAATTACTTACTAAGTAGTATAGTAAAGAGTTTGAAAATTTTCAAATGTTGGAAATTGAGATTTAAAATTTAAAAGATGCTGAGATTTTAAAATTCTAAATATCTTAAATTAAAAGTTCATTCGAGCCTATTTCCTTGTTTCTTGAGTATATTCTATCTTTGAGCTATTATTAACGACGTGCATTAATTCTCATTCTCATATGTCGAAAATCGTCTAACTAGGCTATAATATATCTAGAAACATTTTATAGAGAAAACAGGATTTTTAAATAATTTTTAGAAATTTTTTAAGTAAGTTTTAAAAGGAAAAATCTATTTATCAAATAGATTATCTATATATAAAATACTTTTTTAAAAAAAATGAATAATTGCTTAAAAACCCTTTAAAATGTTTTCAAAACATTTATTTAATTAACCATAATTTATTAATAATTTTCAGAAACTTATTCAAAACCAAAATCAATTAAAACCATCGAATTCTTCAAATATCGATATTTATCGATATTTAGATTAAAATAGAATTTAAATAAAATTTAAATTCTACAAATTTCAAAAATCAAGCTAATTCATTATCGGATAATAATAATAAACATTCATCATCAAACTTATTCAAACAATATTTAAAATCATCGAAATTTGCAGTGAAACAGCTAACGAAAGCGCAAATAGAAGCAAGAGAACAATCTACCAAACAACTTAGTTTTTGGCTAACTTTAGATAGTAATTTGGGGTGACAAAGCAACTCAGATTTCTGCCAAATTTTACTATGTTATACTATGATAGGAGAACTATAACATATCCAAAATTTGGAGCAATTCACTACAAAATTAAAGAGTTATGATTTTTCAAACTAGCTCTTTTCTACAAGCACAAAAAAACAAGATTTTCGGATGTTTTGAAATAAGGATTATCTATACCAAAACTGCTCATAATTTCATGAAAATTTTCATAAACATTTCAAAACTAATCTTCTGCAACATATCAAAAACTGAGATTAATTTGCAAAGAAGTGAAAAAGATATGATTTTTCTAATATGACCTATTTTCGGCCAATACACAGAGGTCAGTTTTTGACCAATTTCAAGCAATAGTTTCCTATAGTAAAATAACACAAAATTAAATGAAAATTTCCAAAAACGTATAGTAAACCTACTACAACATCCTATCAAAAACTGAGGTTAATTTGCAAAGAATTAAAAAAGATATGATTTTTCTAATATGACCTATTTTCGGCCAATACACATAGGTCAGTTTTTGACCAATTTCAAGCAATAGTTTCCTATAGCAATATAAATCAAAATTAAATGAAAATTTCCAGAAATATATAGTACCCCATCTACAACAACATATCAAAAACTGAGATTAATTTGCTTAGAAATGAAAAAGATATGATTTTTCTAATATGACCTATTTTCGGCCAGAAATCAGAGATCAGTTTTTGGCCATTTTCAAGCACAAATTTTCCAAACCAAAACAACTCCAAATTCAATGAAAATTTCCACTAACACTGCACAATCCAAGTACTAAAACATATGAAAAATTCAGACTCAAATAATGTAAATTGGAGAAGAAACGAATTTTTGAACATAGGGCTTTTTCAGCCAGCAAAACAGAAAATAAAGTAGATAAATAGAGCAATTCCATCAACAAATTGATATCAAAAATTGATTTTTTTTTCTTTAGCTTGATGTAAGAAACCCTTACCTTTCTTACCACTTGATTTAGCAATGGTTTCAGCAGCAAATTGTTGGATTTAGCTAGAAAATGGCCTTCAAGAGCCTGTAGATTGCAGAATAGGAACATGCAGAAAGGAATTCAATCAAAATAAAATTATATTCAATAGAAATCAAAACTTTAGATGAATTAGAGGATCTAAAAGGTTGGAGAGTACCTTTATCTTCTTATTTAGGTGATTTATCTTTGAATTTTTGCAGCAAATTGAGTGGAAATTTGATTTAGTTTGAGGAAACCACTGTTTTTCCTTTTGTTTTTACGGTAAGAAGGTTTCAGGAAGAAGAAGATGCAAATTAGGCACAATTTTTTTTTTTTTTTTTTTGCTTTTCCTCACCAGAAAGGTCTAGAGAATGGGCTTTGGATCCCATCCAAACCCTTTAAGCCCAAATAAAACATTAGCAAAAAAGAAAGAAAGTTGTATACATGTTTCCTCTTAATTTAACACTATATGCATATAACACTTCATTTTCAAGCCAAATAAAATGCATACACTAATTTGTTTTGAAATAAGTAGTAAATGTGACAAAATGAAATTTATTTTAACAATAAAAATATAATTTTTAACAATAAATCCACATTTTAACAGTATTTTACAATTTGCATAATTTTAGTGTAAAAACACTATTTTTAAAGTATAACTTGATCAAAATTAATTCTCTTAGCCAAATAAATTTTAATAGATCATTCTAACACTTTTAAGACCACAAAATAACATTTTTGACCAATATTTCATCTTTTATTTTATTAAAAGACATGTTTTCTTCATATTTTTTCTTTTATATTTAATAAAAGGCTAATATTGACAATAATTATCAATATTATCACATTGACTAATTAAAATATAGTAAATGACTAATTTCACTCCAATACCTCAAAATAAAGTTTTTAAAACTTTATTTCCATCAATTTTCATTTATTTCGACAATTAAAGGTCGAAATACATCACTTGGTAAATTTATTAATTCAAATTTACCTAAATTTCAATATTTTCCATTATATTTAACCAAAATACCAAACAATGAATTTTAAACCCCATATTTAACTCCATACGTATTGTTTATTTGAAATACACAATTTAAACCATATTTATTTCTTCATTACATTCTATTTACCATATTAAATTATAACTATCATTATAATTTAATATCATCAGTAATCTCCAATACCATGGTTGTTATAAATTTATTAAACAATAAACACTATTTCCGAGCCAAACAATTAATTTAAGAGATTCGGTACTCATTACTTATTATATATAACAACTCTATTAATTGTTAGTGTCGTTAGCTTTTGTAATTATCATGCAGATAACTAATGAAATGAAAAAGAAGTTTGACACTTAAAAGTGATTTAGTTTATGGATAAATCTTACAAATACATGTAGTGTTGGTAAAGGGAAAAGTTGCTATATTACCAGATACAGTACACCACTATTTGGATTTACACATATTAAGTAATTAAAAAGTTAGAATATATAAAAATTGTCAAAAAAAAGTATTTAAATTTTCTTATTTTTTTCCACATTTGACATAAATCGCATATTAAGGAGAAAATGACCATATCCACACTTAAAAATAACTCCAAGAAATCAAAAAAATAAAAACAATGTAATGAAGCAAATAATTAATCTACTTAGTTAGTTAGCATGGCTTACACTTTTTCCTTTTAACTAATCCAAAACAATATTGTATTACTCTTAAATGTACAAAAAACCACTAGTCAATTTACAAAAAACAAAAAAAGAAAGGTTGAATAAACTAATTAAAGGAGTAAAAGAAATACCTACTACCGAACTATTGATTTGGTGGTATGTTGACTGAACCAGAGATGAGCTTTAGATATGGTCAACATTGTTGCTGGAGTGAATTGAAAACCGATGGATTGATTTTTATAATGAATTGAAATAACATTGAATTTAGGTTAAGCAAAATTGGGACGAATCTGAAGGGAGAGGGAATTTTTCTATTTGGCACCCTTTATTTTTAACTTAGTTAAATATAACGGCCATTTTTTACACACATTCATCACATATCGCAATTTACTGTTATTTTTTTCTTTAATGATTTTTATATATCACTTTAGTTATAATTCCATGACACTATACCATATATATCATACATTCGTGTGCATTTAATCTCCACATCACAGGTTATAAATGACCAATTTTCTCATTTAAAAAAAACATAGTAGCAAGAAATTAGAAAACCCTCATTTTACTCATGCATTCATCATATTACCGAACATACATTTAACTAAATACTAAGATTCGATCTTAATTTTAATCTTCTTCAATGGAAAAGTAAACTCTCATTTGCAAGTATGTGAATTGGACTCTTTTTGCTTCTTTAAACATCCATTGGTATGTTTCCATTACTTTATAACCAGATTCGCAACAAAAAAAATATATATGTAAGTTTGGAGAGGAATTAAATATGAGCCTTATTTAAAATACAAACACACACTCTATATCGAACATACCTATTATTATGATTAGAAACAAAGCACACAGTGAGATGCTGAGTAAAATAACGATTAGTATGACACAAATATTTAGGCCAACTAATGTCTCCATTATAATGGATAATATGTTCAATTCTTTACCAAGTAGGCTTATTTATAGCCGTCACACTAGTTCAATTAATGTAAGATTAGATAGCAAATCATATCTATATAACTACTTCGAGCATATTCGTTGTGTTAATTGAAGACCAATTTGCATATCATATCTTTGAAGACCTAAACTTTCATCCATGATAAGCCATAAACTTTTTTTAACTATTTATTTGTAAATTTTCTTATTTTTAAAATTACCCCTATGTTTAGAAATAACTTACTTTTATAGGAGTTTGTTTGCAAATATTTGAAAAAAACACAAATTAATTTCTTAAAATGATTTTAAAATGTAAATAAGAATATTGGAGTTTAATTTTGAAAGAAAATGTTTTGAAAGTTCAACTTTATTTTTTGGCAAATTTTGGAGAATTGAATTTTAAGGGTTAAAATTCAAAATAAAAGGTATAATGTTCGAAAAAGCTTTCTCATTAAGATTTGAAAAAATATATTTGGTAATATTAATGTTTTGGAAGAAGAAATTAAGTTAGAATTTTAGTGGTGCATTTAAACACCTTTCCATTATACTAAAGATTGAAATATGCTTTCATGTAAATGAATGTCTATTCACATTTTGTATGGTAAATTTAAATGAATCTGACAAAATGATTTATTACTATTTTCAAATTTATTTCTTAAAAGTTAAATTTAAGTCAATGTTGTATTAAGATTTTGACTGATGGAAAAAAACATGAGTTTAAGTTTTTATAATAATATAATTTTCAAAGCCAAAATTAAATCAAACTAATCAAAAGCCCTTTCATGGACCAGCTCCACCATCTCCATCTCACTTTATACCCAACTCACCATCTTTGTTTCCAAAGCCTTAATGCCTCTTTCTCCATTAGTAAAAACAATATTTCTGAATTTCAATAAACTAAAACAAGATTTCAAATGTCATATCTAGCTTCTTCGTATCTTCTGTGCCAAATAAAACTATTGCATGCCAAATTGACTCGTATTTACGCCTTTTGTGATTGATGTTAGCCTGAACTTATTTTTATACCATTGCATTTACGCTCTCTTGTTGTCTTCTTCAACAACAGTAAGTTAAACCTTTACTATTAACCATGAATTGCATAGTTAATTCTGAAAAAGTTATATCTGCCTTTTATAGGATGTGTGGAAACAAATTTATCTCTGGAAAATTTTGGTTTTATGCTAACAATCTCTTATAGAACAAAATTTAATGCCCCTCTAGATCTAACGATTCATTCATTCCCTATGATATGTGTTTGACTGAATATGTATGGTTCTTGAATTATCCAGTGTTAATGCCGAAATTGGATCAGAAAGAAGAGAAAGAGTCGATATGGTAGTTTGGAGCCAAATGCTCTTGTATGAGTTGACTGTCAAGACCTCATCAGTTTTCACCGAAGGTGAATCGTCGACCGCTCAAGTCATGACTGGTTGACTATTAGGAAGAGGCTGGAGAAATTTTTTCTAAGCCAATAAAAATATTTTAAAAATTCATCAAAATAAATCGAAGAGTCAGAATTTTGAATATAAATTTTATTTCAGGTACAAACTAGATAAAAAAACTCAAATTTGAATTCTGTTTTATTTAAATAACTTTCAGATTCAAATTTCGAAACATTTAGTAGAATTTTTTAGAAAAGTTGAGAAATTGTAATTTTCAAATATAAATTCAAGTTTGAATTTAAGATTCATAAAGACTTTTCTAAATGGAATTTCGTAATTTTACATTAATTTTAAACATGATTTATATTGTTGTTTAGTTCCAATTATGGGCATAATTGTTAAAATGCTTTATAAAATCATTAAAATTTATTCCTACAGTCGAAAGTAATTTCCAAGTGTCGTGGGACATTTTACAAAATATGTATGGCTGCTTACACTGTTTATTTCATTTAAATTTATTCCTTTAAAGGTTAGGGTTCTTTTGTTTTGGGAAGGCACGTAGAAGCAGCAAGAAATGGAGAACAAATTATAGAAAGGGTATTTGTTGAATTCCAAAATGATGTGGTTGATTTTATATTCATTGAATTACCATTATTAAGAGTACACACACAACATGAACGCATGCACGCGCTTGCTATTCCTGATTTATGTGTTTCAGTGATATTTAAATGTACCTTATCCTATTGGTAATTAGTTTCAGCTTCAATAGAATGATAATATAAAATACGACCAATCGAATGACATATAACAAATCTGATCAACCAGAAGCACAAAATTAAATCAAACCAATCAAAAGCCCTCTCATGGACAGGCACCACCATCTCTAGCTTAATTTATAGCCAACCCTCCATCTTTAGTTCCAAAGCCTTAATGCTTCTTTCTCCATTCGTAAAAATATTATTTTTGAATTCTAATAAACTAAAGCAAAATAGCCAAAAATCATATAAAGCTTCTATGTCATCTTCTTTGCCTAGTAAAACTATCACACGCCAAATTAACTCAAGTTTAGGCCTTTTATGATCCAGATAGACCGAAGTTGTGCTTTTAGCATTACATTTAATCACTCTTGCTTTATTCTTCGATAATGGTGACTTAAACCTTTATTACGAACCATGAATTGCATAGTTACTTCTGTAAAAAGTATGTCTACCTTTTACAAGTTGTGTAGAAATAAATTTATTTGTGGGAAATTTTAGTTTTACGTTAACTATCTCTTACAATAAAAAATTAATGCCAAATCCTCTTGGTCTAACAATTTATTCAATGCCCATGATATGTGTTTGATTCAATATGTATAGCGCTTGAATTATCCAGAGTCAATACCGAAATTGGATCAGAAACGAGAGAAAGAGTCGACATGAGAGTTTGGAGCAAAATTTCTCCAAATGCACTTGCACAAGATGATTGCCCGACCTCATAAGATTTCACCCAAGGTAACTAGTCGACCACTCAGGTTATGACCGGTTGACTATTGGGAAGAGGCTGGGGAAATTTGTTTGGGGCGAACCCAACAACAAAAAACAAAAATATTTTAAAAATTCATTATAGTAAATCGAAAAGTCAAAATTTTAAATATAAATTTTATTTCAAATATAAAGTAGATAAAAATCCCAAATTGAAATTATATTTTATTTAAATAACTTTGAGATTCAAATTTTGTAAAATATATTAGAATTTTTTTGAAAAGTTGAGAAATAGGAATTTTCGAATATACAATTTTGAATTTAAGATTCAAAAGAATTTTCCAAATGGAATTTCATAATTTTACATTAGTTTTAAAAATGATTTATATATTATTGTTTAGTTCGAATTATGGGCATAATTGTTAAAATGCTTATAAAATCGTTAAAATTTATTCCTATATTCGAAAGTAGTTTCCATGTGTTATAGGACATTTACAAAATATGTATGGTCGGTTTCGATGTTTATTTTAATTAAACTTTGTATTGCACATAAGTGATCTTCATATGTAAATTTAATATCACATTAATTTTGAGAATGTTATAGAATCACCAGTATGACTGGTCAAGATGCACCAATTACTGCACTGAAAACTAATGAAATTATCATGCCTTAAATCATATATAGAGAAACATAATCAGATTAACACATCATCTAATATAATGGAATTTTTAGTTGATCCCCATCCCAAAAAAATATTACATGTCATGGCCATGGGTGGAGCTGAACCAGTCCTTTCAAGAGGAGCTAGCGATTCCATCCTTGCATTTAATACCAAAATGGGACCATTTAAAATGGAAAAAAGGACGTTCTTTATTAAGCGGAAACATTAATTACTGATTGTTCCAACATTCCTTATTGGCCATGAAGGAAACATTTCGTTAAAAGAAATGATAGGGTGGAATTCATCGTAGGCCAAAGGTGAAAGGCTACACAGAACTTTAGGTAGATGAGTCTTACGATAGCTTAGATGCATGATAACCCTAGAGATAAAATAGAATTGAAGGTGTAATAGCTTTGGCCACACCATAGATTTTGATGCACAGTAGCCTTGAAAGCACAATAGCTTTAATGTATGATAGCTTTAAAGACAAGATAGGCTTAAAAGCACGATAGCCATGTTTGCGATAGGTATAGGATGAAGGGTATGACAACTATAAAAAGCCAATTCAATTTGGTCGAGTTTATGGAGAAATGTTTTCTAGAAGATGAATAAAAACTTCAAAGTTTAAGTAGGTAGCCAAGTAGGTAAAAAAAATTCCATTTATTATTCCACTATTGTATAACTAGGCTTTATAGCTAGTTAACTATTCGTTTGGCGTCATTATATGTTAGGTGTGATTCTACTATTTTTACTTTATTTTATTTAACCCTTGTGTAGGAAAAATTTTGGACAATGGAAAATGTAATGGCAATTTTACGCAATGAAGGTTATTATTCGCTCATTTTACATAATGTTGTTAATTAAAAAATTGATCTTATTTTGTTGCATGAAAATATTATGATGATGACTACAACATTATCGATCTATAATTTAAGGTCTTGTAGTGGGTGGTTTTATAGGAACAAAACAGACCAATGCATTTTGGTTGGTTGAAGACATACATCCATTAGCAATAACTTTTTTCACGCCGAT
Source organism: Allium cepa (assembly GCA_030765085.1). Taxonomy (NCBI): domain Eukaryota; kingdom Viridiplantae; phylum Streptophyta; class Magnoliopsida; order Asparagales; family Amaryllidaceae; genus Allium; species Allium cepa. The sequence continues at coordinate 9,628,539 of CM060937.1, forward strand.
CAAATTACATTTCGTATTTAACTCAGAATTTGCACTCTATCTTGGAAAATATTTAATTTTGTTAATATGACTTTTGAAAATAGATGTGATCCTATAAATAAAAGCTTGTCAATATATATGTTTAATAAATCCAATGCATAAACTACTCGCATTATCATTAGATATAATACGACAATTAATGTATGAGTGGATGTCGTAGCATTTAATTCCATAATAATTACATTTGTTTCTGGCCAAGCTATTTTGCTTCCAATAGCTTCTCCAACATATGTCATGCTAGCTGGTGGTCTCTACCAAAAGATAATATGGTCCAAAGCGAATATAATTCACAAGCTAATTAGGATCACTAGAGTATAACCGTCGATATGCAATTAATTCTTTGCTAACTTTCTAATCACATAGCTTGAATTTGATATTTGAGCTGCTATTATCTATGAAAAAAATATTTATAATATACTTTTGTATATTAAATTATAAATATATTGAATACAGCCAGAAATAAATTTACCATAATGTCATCTTTCGCAAGGTGTACCACGTATAAAACAACTTTGCCAACTGGTGATGCTACTATCTTATCCTTAGCTTCTCCAATAAGTGAGATCACCCGAGGTGCAGGCCCCATGAAAAAGAATCCAATTTCTTTGGGAAATCTATTAAAATATTCATAAAATTCAGTCAAAGAGGCATATTATGTACAAAGTCTTTCAGTTCAGTTGAAAGAACTCTTTATTTTGCAACCGTTTCATCCAACCCAGTCCAGTGCAATAAATTTCATTTGAAGTTTTTTTTTTCATACTTATTCTACAATTTGTCAAAAGAAATTATGTCATATTATAACCCCCTAATTTTTAATAACATTATTCAGGAGAATTAATTAGATAAATTAAATGTAATAATGCAAATAATTAGAATAAAAAGGGATTGAGATTTGAAAAAAAATTAAAAGTCATGCCTAATTATCTAAATGGGCTTATATGTTAATTAATTAAAACAAGGGTATTAGGGTGATTGTCACCTACATTTCTATCACCCTTATATTTGCGTTTTATTCTTTCTCACGTTTATTTTCTAAAAAAATAAAAACAAGTGCAAACAAAAGAGAGGAGCTGGCCATTACTAGGAGGAAAATATAGAAAATAAAATCTAAAGCTATGGAATTAAAGCAAAGGAATCAATCTCAATCGTATCTCAAAGTCCTTATCCTAATCAAGGTGAATAATAATCTAAACTGTCTATATTTTCTTTTTACAATTATTTGAGTTTCAGGTTTAAGAATGGACTCCTTATAATGATTTTAAATGATTATATGCTTGGACTTTATGTGATGTTAAACTCAAATAAGGTTATTTGATAAATGATTTACACGGTTTAAAGGGTAAAACTGATTTTAATAAGTCCGTATGCCATGAGAAAATTTTATGTTATGTAAAACATAATATTAGAGATGGATTTTAATTTTTGTAATTTTCCAAGCTCTGGAAAATTTAATATGAATTTCCTAAGGATATGAATATATTGGGTTTAAAATTAGTTTCTGTTATTTATGAAGAAATTGGGTCTGGAATGTTTATATGTTAGACAACATACTGAAAGTGAATTTCTGTAATATTTGGGGATTTTTTCTATATGATTTACTATGGAAATTAAATTATTTGAGAAGGACTTAGTTGCTTTATTGATTTTGGTTACTGGAAGGGCTTATTTGTTAAATTACTCTTTGATTTAGATTTGAAAAATATGCGACATTAATTTAGGAAAGAATTTGAAAAGTTTAAGGAAACCAATTAAAAGTTTGCTAATGGGTAGGTTAGTTATGAAGTTATTACTTTATATAGCAATAAATCGGTCTTTACTCAAAAAAGTGGATTTTTCCTCTTTTAGATACACCTTCCGACTCTGTACTTCCGCTTCGACTCATTTAAAACCAACTATTTTGAAACAAACGTAGCCTAAACCAAATACATAATGTATCATAAATATGGTATGTAGTGGATTGGAGAATGCGGAAGGCATAGTGTCGAAATCTATGCTTCTGATAAAGTCAAAAATTTGTTTACTTTCAAATGTTAAGCGCCTGCCTTTTTTTGAATAGAAGACTTCAAAAGAGTGGAAACATATGATTTCGAAAGGGTGTTCTAAATAGCTTTCGAAGAGCGTTGCCATCTTTTAATTTAAAATATAAGATTTCCAATGAGCTACTTTACTTACAACACATTGCTTTCGAAAAGGGTAGTTTCGACCTAGTCAAAACCTTGTTGCCAATCTTATGCCTTCCGAATGTATTGAAGTTATCAGTTCTTTCGAAAGGCAGCTTTTGCTTTACAATTTTACTAAGCCACTTCCTAAAAGCTTTCGAAAGTGTTCAAGGGTTTCGAAGACAATGGCGTCGAATGGAAATTTTGAAGCTATCATTCAATATTTTACTTAAATGTTTTTGATGCTTTTTAAAGGATGGTTCTAAAGGCATCAAATTTTCCCCAAACAATTTTATACAAAGATCAATGGTTTCGAAAGGGGTATTTTCATATGTATTCTTTTTGACCCAATAGATAATTTTGAGGAAAAATCCAATGGTTTCGAAAGAGATACGTCCGAAAAGGTTTCGAAAGGGTTACTTTCATTGGTTTCGAAGCTATGCTTCTGAGAGTTAAAATGTAATGCTTTAATACTTTCAAAAGGTATGTTTTGAGGTTTCCGAAAGAGATGTTTTTAAAGTGTTTCGAAAGGAATGCTAGTGTTTCGAAAAGAAAATTTAAATACATTCGAAGCAGGTCATCCAAGGGTTTTGAAAGTAAATTTTTAAGGTTTCGAAAGCCTTAATTTTCAAAAAAATAGTAATAACCTTATCTCATTTTAAAGGAAACCCATCGCATAATAAAAGAGTTTTGGAATGATTTTAGTATGGAGTTTTTAAGAAGTTTTCCTTAATTAATAGGTTAAAGGGACCAACCATGTTTTATATAAAATGTTTTCAAGGATATTGTACAATAGGTGTGGGTATTATTATGTTATTACATTTGCTTCTAATATATATATTCACCTTATAATGGTCTCGTACTGTATTTTAAGGAAAGGAAGAATAACCAGCTTGCTTGATCCAATAGTGAATATAAATTAAGTTAATTCTCGAATGAGTGGAATAACATTCAGGAAGTCAGATAGACCAAAGTGTAGGATGCCTAAATATTGGTTAAAGAAGTTATCAGATAGACAGGTTTGTAGTAAACCCATGAAACTATGTTTAGAAAAAGTTATTGGCAAGGGCTAATAGGTTCATAGTAAATCCATGAAAACTATGACTAGAAAGAGTTATTAGCAGGAGGCAATAGTTTTGTAGTGAACCCATGAAATCTATATCCGGATAAAGTTATTGGCAGAAGTTAATAGGTTCCAAGTCAATCCATGAAAACTAGGATAAGAGGGAAGTTATTGGAGTTAGCAATAGGTTCAGGGAGAACCAATGAAATAGTAAAGTTATTAGTAGGGGCCAATAACTTCTTTGTGATTCCATGAAAACTATGAAACCGAACAGGGAGTCCATAAGCATTAAACAAGTTATTATTCAGCCCATGAAAACTATTAGGTTAATAGTGACACTAGAAATAATAAATGTGACAGATAGTCAAAATGAATGGAGATGGGAAATCCAAAATTGATTTACTTGTTTGCATATCATCATAATATTTTGAATTGCTATTTTTGTAACCATTATAGATATAGGAGCACAATATATGGTTTTATAAAGTTTTAGGATACTAGTAAGGGGAAACCTTGTTCCTCTAAGCTGCATGGTCTCAATAGATATCTAAATGGTTTGAGATGGTATATTATTATTCATACCAGACATTATGTTTGACTCAAAGTTTATATTTTCCCCTTAAACTCTCGAGTGCTCAATTGATTTTGAGTAGTTTGAGAGTTAAGGTTTTCCAGTTCTCTTTTGATGAATAAGCATCCGGAGGTATGCATGAGGAAAGCTATTTAAGAGTTTTTTATATTTTGATTATGCCGAATTTTTTTTGTAATGGGAAAGTTGTTTTATTGCCTAGTAATATGCTGTGATCATCTAAGGGGGTATCTTCATATGTCGCTCTTGGCATATGTAGTAATAATTATATTTTATCTAAACATGGTTCTCTTATTCGGATTATGTAATAAACTTGAAATGTTTTGAATTGTAAATGTGAAAGTTGTTTGATGATTTTAAATTTCTTACATATCTATGTGTTTTTGTTGTATCAATGTATTTAACATTACCCTATTTGGTCGTCGAGGATTAATAACTGCGGATGACTGTAGCATCCATAGCCATTAGTTTTGGGCCTCCAAGTGGGGGATGTTACAAGTTGGTATCAGAGCATAAGTTTATGAAACTTAAAATAAATTCAAACCTAAAAGATTTTACAAAAAAATATAATAAATAAGATCGGCGTTTGGGATAATGCTATAGTAGCATACTAATATTTGATATATAGGTAAACATATGTACGTATTCCCCGCTCTCTTAGACCATTCTTCTGTATTTTACTAAGGCATGTATGTAGATTTATGAGAAAGAAGATATGGAGGTAGGAAACGGAAGAGGAAATCTTGGTGGAGGAAGCACCACAACCAATGAAAATGCTCGACCCACCAGGAGGAACCGAGTCGACAGGCGAATGCTAACCAAAATGGTGATGCCAATGTGAGTGCTGGAAATCCACCAGTAGATATGGAGACGCTGTATCAATTCTTCATGAATCTGATGCAAGCAGTAGCTGCTTCTGGTGTTGCTGGGAATGTTGAAGGTGCTAATCATGTTGCTCCCGTTAGGAATAATTATGCTAAATTGAGCAGAGATTACACCAGTCTTGATGGGAAGCCGTTTATGGGAACGGAGAATGCCATAAAAGTGACTGACTCGTTGCTGCATTGTGAGAAAGACTAGTTTATTCGGGTATAGATGATGAGAAAAAAAAGGAGGCTGGCCTTTAGGCAGTTACAAGGGTCAGTGCTTCATTGGTGGAATAGTTTTATTGCCAGGGTTCCAAAGAGATAATTGACTTGGGCAGATTCCAAAAGGAGATTTGAGCAATGGTTTTTGTTTGAGGTTACCAAGTCGGCGTTGCTGAGAAATTTTATGGATCTAGCGCAGGAAGTGATGTCATTTTAGAGCATGCAATTAAGTTTGATTAGTTGTCCTGGTATGGGTATGCTGCTATAGATACTGTCATCGAGAGAAATGTGAAGTTTATTAAGGGACTGAGGCCGAGATTGCTAGGGCAAGCCTGCCACATCTCCGTGATCCTAATAATGTAGTTGTGGAGATGGAAATCTGCCATGAAGAGACGCTTGCTATTTTGCTAGATTATAAGCCAGTTGAAACCCAGGGTCACAGGGAAAGAAGAGAAAGTTCTTTAAGAAGAAGGGAGCCTGGAAGGGAGATGCTACCAAGAAGGAAAAAGTTGATTTAGTTTATTTCAATTGTGACAAGAAGGGTCATTATCCATATGAGTGCTGGTCAGGCAAGGGGAAGAAGGCTGTAGATATGAAAAGTGTGAAGTGCTTCAATTGTGATCAGGTTGGTCATTACAAGAACTAATGTCCAGAATCAGTTAAGATGGACATGGGGAAGGTCTTTGCTATTGGACCATCATCAGTTAGGCTAACTGCAGCTGATAAATGGAAGAATGTGTCGGAATGTACGTTTTGATGCAGAGTACACCGTTATCGTGCTATTTGATGTCGATGCATGACATTTATTACTATCTCAGTGTTTGGTAGATAGGTTATGCTTAGAACCCACCTACCTAGTTACTTCTTTAAGGGTTGAAAATCCAATAAGAGGGTATGCAATCTAGGGTTGGGATGTGACCAGTTAGAACTTGATTTTTTAGGTCATCAATTTGCATGCAGTCTTTATGTTTTTGATTTCGTAGATGTCAGAATCATTTTGGGTATTGTTTGGCTAGATTAGTACGAGGCTAGGATATTTTGCCAAGATGGAGATATCACTCATGCACCCTAATAGTCATAACTGAATCATATTCTCAATGAAGAACTTTGATCGGAGTGTTTGTGCTATGTTAAGTGCTATGGAAATAGGAAAAAAGTAAAGTCAGGTTCGATCGGCAAGAGATTTTGCAGACTTTTTTGAGTCTGTTACAGGATTACCACCAAAACGTGCTATTGATTTTTGGATAGAACTTGTGCCAGGAGCTGAACCTGTGAGTTGACCACCTAGTAGGATGACACCAACCAAAATGAAGGAATTGAATGTGCAGGTAAAGGATCTTGAAGGAAGGAATTTCGTTTGACCAAGTAGTTCGCCTTGGGGAGTGGCCGTGGTGTTCGTAAAGAAATAAGATGGGTCGTTAAGTATATGCATCGACTATCGTAAATTGATCGAGAGGAAGATTAAAAATAATTATCCTTTTCCTAGAATAAACGATCTATTTGATTAGTTTTGTGGAGCCAGAGTGTTTTTCTAGTTGGATTTGGTGACATTTTTCCATCATTCAAGAGTGACAGATGACAATATTCTTTTGACGGCATTTCAGACAATGCATGGTTCATATGAGTGGTTAGTGATGCCATTCGGGTTAACAGATGTACCTTCTTTATTCGTGGATTTGATGAATCGAGTTTTATGAGAGTGCTTGGATAGATTTTTCTTGGTGTTTATAGATGACATTTTATTGTACTGTAAGGATGAGAGAGAGCATAAGGATCATCTTAGAGGGGTGCTTGGGATGTTCATGCAGCATCAGCTGAAGGCGATGTTTACCTAGTGCCATTTTTGGAAGAAAGGGGTTAAGCTTCTTAGTCATGTGGTTTTAGGGAAAGGCTTGTTAGTCGTTCCAGATAAAATCGAAGTTGTTAATAATTGGAAAAGACCAAAGATGGTGACTGGGATCAGAAGTTTTTTTGGACTTGCTGGCTACTACTGAAGATTCATCAAGGGCTTTTCGTGGATACCAGTACCTTTGAAAAAGTTAAGCAGGAAAGTTGTGAAGTTTGTCTAGTCCAACAAATATGAGGAAGCATTCCTTAAATAAAAGCATTTGTTAACCAATGTACCTATGTTAGTAGTTCTAGACGGAAAACAATTGTTAATGGTGTATACCGATGCATGTGGGACTAGATTGGGAGTGTGTTGATGTAGAAAGGTAAATAATTGCCCATGCTTCACAATATCTTAGACCACACAAAGTGATATATCCTACTCATGACTTGGAGATGGATGTCATGATCTTTGCATTTAAGATAGGGAGATGTATCTCTTAGGGGAGAGGTTTGAGCCATACACATATCATAAGTCTTTAAGGTATTTATTCTCTCAAAAGGAGTTGAATATGAGGCAACAGAGGTGGCTGGAGTTTTTGGCTGCTTATGATCTTGGTACAGAGTATACACCTCAGAAAGGAAATAAGGTAGAATATGCTCTTAGCAGAAGACATCAAAATGTAGTGTTAGCTATGTTGCAGAATGGAAGGATTTAGAAGCTTGGACTATATGTAGTGTGCAGTTGTGATCGACTACTAGTTATAGTCAGAGTACCGCCATGTTGTCCTGTTTAGAAATTCGATCAGTGTTGATCGAAAGGATTGCTTCTAAGCAAAAAGAGCATCCAGTATTCGCCGAGAGAATTAGAAGGCTTGAGACGGGATTGGAGATCGGTGATCTAAAGGATTTTAGTATTGACCAAAGAGGATGGTTGAGAAAGAAGAGACCATTGTGTGTTCCGAATGTGGAGGACTTATGGAAAGAAGTTCTTGGAAACTATCATCTGTTCGATTTACGATTCATCCTGGAGGGACCAAGATGCATCAAGATACGAAAAGGAGCTTTTGTTGGGAAGGTATGAAGAGTGATGTTGGCTTGTGGGTTAGGCAACATACAAACTGTTAACAAGTGAAGGCCGAACATCAGGAGCCGAGTTGGTTGCTTTAGCCTTTAGAGTTTCCAGTTTGGAAATTGAATTCAATATCCATGAATTTTATAGATGGATTGCCAAGTTCTAATAGAAGAAATGGAAGTATATGGGTCATAGTGGACAGATTGACCAAGAGTGCCCATTTCATTCCTGTTAAGTCAACCTGGACAGCACCTGTTTTCGCTAAGTTGTATGAAAACATATTTGGATATGAAATTCCTAGTAGTATAGTCTGTGTCTGAAATGCATTGTTCACTAGTGAATTTTGGAAAAGTCTACACGATATATTAGGTCTAAGATTAAATTCATTATAATGATCTTAGATGATGATATGCTTGATATGTGATGTTAAATTAAAATAAGTTTATTTGATAAATTATTTGCATGGTTTTGAGGGTGAACTGATTATAATGATTTTTTATGCCATGAGAAAATTTTATGTTATGTAAAACATGATATTAGATTGGGTTTTAATTTTTTTAATTTTCCTAGCTATGGAAAATTTAATATGAATTTCCTTAGAAAAATATAAATAAATTCAGTTTAAAATTATTATTTTTTATTTTATAAAGAAATTAGGTGTGGAATTTTTATATCTTAGACAACATATTGAAAGTGAATTTCTATAATTTTTAGAGATTTTTCCTAAGTGATTTATTGTGGAAATTAAATTATTTTAGAACGACTTAATTGCTTTATTTGTTTTGCTTAATGGAAGGGTTTATTTGTTAAATTAATCATTGATTTGTATCTGAAATTATGTGGCAATTATTTAGGAAAGATTCTGAAAAGTTAGAGGCAACCAATAAAATGTTTACAAATGGGTAGGTTAGTTATAAATTTATTGTTTTAAATAACACCTTTACTCGAAAAAGTGGTTTCCGCCCCTTTCAAAAGCACCTTTCGACTCTTTGCCTCCGCTTCGATTTAATCGAAACCAACCATGTTGAAATAAACAAAGCTAAAACCAATGCACAAGGTATCAAAAGTATGGTATATAGTGGATTGGAGAAAAGCGGAAGGCATTGTGGCGAAACCTATGCTTCTGATGGGTCGAAACGTTTGTTTTACTTTCAAATGATAAGCGCCTGCCTTATTTTAATATAAGCTTTTGAAGGATTTGAAACATATGCTTTCAAAAGAGTCTTCTAAATGGCTTTCAACGAGGGTTTCCATCTTTTCGTTTAAAGTATAAGATTATGGATGAGTTCCTTTATTTATAAAACAATGTTTTCGAAAAGGGTGGTTTCGACCTAGTCGAAACCATGCTGCCAATCTTATGCTTTTCAAATGTACTGAAGTCATTAGTGCTTTTGTAAAATATCTTTTTCTTTAGAAATGTACTAAGCCACATCCTAAAAGCTTTCGAAAGGGTTCAAGGGTTTTGAAGTCACTGGCATCGAAAGGGGGTTTCGAAGCTATCTTTCAAAATTTTACTTAAATGTTTTGAAGCTTTCGAAAGGATAGCTCGGAAGCCATCAAGTTTTTCCAAACAATTTTATATAACGATCAATGGTTTCGAAAGGGGAACTTTCGTATGTATTTACTTTAGCCCAAAATATAATTTGGAGGAAAAACCCAATGGTTTTGAAAGAGATACTTCCAAAAAGGTTTCAAATGAGGTATTTTCATTGATTTCGGAGCTATGCTTCTAAGACTTAATATGTAATGCTTTAGTACTTCCGAAAGGTATATTTTTAGGGTTTCGAAAGAGATGTTTTTAAAGTGTATCGAATGGAATGTTAATGTTTTGAAAAGAAGATTTAAATGCTTTCGAAGGAGGTCATCCAAAGCTTTCGAAAGTTAAGTTGTAAGGTTTCAAAACCCTTAGTTTTCAAAACAAATAACGCAATCTCATTTTAAAGGAAAACCATGACATAATAAATGAGTTATGAAATGATTTTAAGTATGGAGTTTTTGAAGAAGTTTTCCTTGATTAATAAGTTAAAGGGATTAACCAGTTTCTATATAAAATGATTTCATGGATATTGAACCACTGATGTTGGTATTATTATGTTATTATGTTTGCTTCTTGATATATATATATATATATATATATATATATATATATATATTCACATTACAGTAGACCCATAACAGTATTTTAAGGAAGGGTAGAATAACCAACTAGGTTGGCCCAGTAGTGAATATAAATTAAGTTAACTCCTGAATGAGTGGAATAACATCCAGGAGGTCAAATAGACCAGAATGTAGGATGCCTAAATATTAATTAAATAAGTTGTCAAATAGATAGGCTCATAGTAAACCCATGAAACCTTTGCTCAGGAGAAGTTATTGGCTAGGGCTAATAGGTTCATAGTAAACACATGAAAACTGTGGTTGGAAAGAGTTATCGGCAAGGGCTAATAGGTTTGTAGTGAACCCATGAAAACTATATCCGGATAAAGTTATTGACAGAAGCCAATAGGTTCCTAGTAAACCCATGAAAACTAAGATAAGAGGGAAGTTATTGGAGTTACCAATAGATTCAAGGAGAAACCATAAAATAGTAAAGTTATTGGCAGGGGACAATATGTTCTTAGTGATCCTATGAAAACTATAAAACGGGACAAGGAGTCCATAAGCATTAAATATGTTAGTAGTCAGCCCATGAAAACTATTAGGTTAATAGTGACCCTAGAAACTCGAAATGGGACAGATAGTCAAAATGAATGGGGATAGGAAATCCGGAATTGATTTACGTGTTTGCATAATATCATAATATTTTGAATTGCTATTTTTTAACCATTGCGGATATAGGAGCATGGCATATGGTTTTATAAAGATTTAGGATACTACTGAGGGGAAAAACCATTCTGTTAAGCGCCGTGCACTCACTAGATATCTAAATGATTTAAGATGGTAGATTATTATTCATACCAAGCTCTATGTTTGACTCGAAGTTTATATTTTCCCCTTAAAATCTCGGGTGATCTATTAATTTTGAGCAGTTTGAGAGTTAAGGTTTTCAGGCTCTTTTAGATGAATTGACTTATGAAGGCGTGCATGAGGCAAGTTTAATAAGATTTCTTTATATTTTGATTCCGCTATGTTTTGGTTGTAATGGCAAAGTTATTTTATAGCCTAGTCATATATTCTGATCATCCAGGGAGCATTTCCATACGTCGCACATGGCGTATGTCGTAATAATTATATTATATCTGAACATAGTTCTTGTATTAGGATTATGTAATGAACTTAAAATGTTCTGAATTGGAAATGTGAAAGTTGTTTGATGATTTCAATTTTTTTACATATCCATGTGTTTCGGTTATATCAATGTATGTAATATTACCGTATTTGATCACTAAGGATTAATAATTATGGATGACTGCAGCATCCGTGGCCACTAGTTTTGGGCCTCCAAGTGGGGGATGTTACAAGTTGGTATCAGAACATAAGTTTATGAAACTCAAAAGAAACTTAAACCTAAAATATTTTTCAAAACATAACTAAATGATTTTGAAAATAAGATCCGGGTTTGGTATAACGTTGTAGTAACGGACTTGTATTTGATATATAGGTATATATATATATAGGTACTTACTCCATGCTCTCTTGGACTGTTCTTCTATATCTTACTAAGGCTTGAATGTAGATTTACGAGAAAGAAGATATGGAGGCAGAAAACGGAAGAGGAAATCTTGGTGGTAAGTACCACAACCAATGGAAATGGTCGACCCACCGGGAGGAACCTGGATCAACACGCTAATGCTAACCAAAATTGTAATGCCAATGTGGGTGCTGGAAATCCACTAGTAGATATGGGGACGATGTATCAGTTCTTCATCAATCTGATGCAAGCATGAGTTGCTACTGGTGTTGTTGGAAATTTTGGAGAGCTAATCCGTTGGCTCCATTGGGAATAATTATGCTTAGCTGAGTAGAGATTATGCCGGTCTTCGTGGAAAGCCGTTTATTGGAATGGAGGATGCCATAGAAGTGTATAATTGGTTGTTGCATTGTGCAAGAATATTTGCTGATTTGGGTTTATATGATAAGCAGAAGAGGAGGCTGGCCTCTAAGTAGTTGCAAGGACCAACACTTCATTGGTGGAATAGTGTTACTGCTAGAGTTTTGGAGGAAGAATTGACTTGGGTAGGTTTCAGAAGGTGATTTGAGCAAAGGTTTTTCCCTGAGGTTCCTAAGGCAGCTTTGCTGAGAAATTTTGTGGATTTGGTGCACTGAGAGATGTCAATAATAGAGTATGCTACTAAGTTTGATGAGTTGTCCCTATATGGGTATGGTACTACAAATACTGTCATCGGGAGAAATGGGAAGTTTATTGGGAGACCGGGGCCTGAGATTGCTATGGCAATACCGCCACATCTCCATGATCCTAGTAATGTAGTCATGGAGATGGAAATCTGCCATGAGGAGATGCTTGATGTTTGTGCTAGAGAGGTCGTTTGAAACACAAGTTCCTTAGGAAATGAAGAGAAAGTTCTTTAAGAAGAAGGGAGCCCAGAAGAGAGATGCTGCCATGAAGGCAAAAGCCGATTTTGTCTATTTCAGGTGTGACAAGAAGGATCATTATGCGCATGAGTGCTTTTCAGGTAAGGGGAAGAAAGGTGAAAATAAGAAAAGTGTGAAGTGTTTCAACTGTGATCAAATTGAGCATTACAAGAACCAGTGTCCAAAACTAATTAGGGCAGACTGGGGAAGGTCTTTGTTATTAGACTATCGTCGGTTAGGCCAACTTCAGCTAATAAAGGGAAGAATGTGATGGATGGTACATTTTTGATTCAGAGTATACTGGTTAGGGTACTATTTGACACTGATGCATCACATTCGTTTATATCTCAGTGTTTGGCTGATAGGTTATGCTTAGAACCAACCTACCTAGTTACTTCCTTAAGGTTGTGATTCCAATAGGAGGGTATGCAACTCTAGGATTGAGATGTGACCAGTTAGAATTTGATTTGTTAAGTCATAATTTTGCTTTCAATCTGTGTGTTTTTGATTTTGTAGATCTTGGGATCATTTTGGGTATGGATTGGTTGGTTAAGTATGAGGCTAGGATATTTTGCCATGATAAGGTGATATCACTAAGACACCTTGATAGTCATAATCGAATCATACTCTCAGTGGAGAATTCTGATCGGAGTGTTTGTGCTATGTTAAGTGCTATGGAAGTGGGATAAGGGTTAAGTTAGGTTTGAGTAGCAAGAGAGTTTGCAGATGTCTTTGAGCCGGTTACAGGATTACCACTGAAACGAGTGGTTAAATTTCGGATTGATCTTGTGTCGGGAGCTGAACCTAGCGGTAGACCACCTAGAAAAATGAAACTAACCGTGATAAATGAATTGAAGGTGCAGCCAGTGGATCTTGAAGGAAGGAATTTTATTTGACCAAGCAGTTCGCATTGGAGAGCGACCGTGGTGATCGTGTAGAAACCAGATGGGTCGTTGAGGACGTGCATTGACTATCGTAAGTTAAACAAGAGGACGATTAAGAAAAAAATATCGTTTGCGAAGAATAGACGTTTTATTTGACCAGTTGTGTATGGCTAGAGTGTTTTCCAATTAGCATTTGGCGATAGATTTCCATCAGTTAAGTATGACAGAGGGTAGTATTCCTTTGACAGAATTTCGGACCAAATATGGTTCGTATGAATGGTTGGTGATGCTATTTGGGTTAACGAATGCACATGCTTTCTTCATGGATTTGATGAACCTTAGTGGACACTCGAACTAACCTTGGCCAATAATTTGGAATCACGCTGAAGCAGCCCTACTTTAGGCTGTTCAGTGGACTAACCGTCAATCGATTGTTGGAGAAGATGGTGGATTTAGAATGGTGCTGGATCTGGAATCGTGTCTTTTCTATAGTGAGAAAGAATTGAAAGTTTGGTTTTTTTTGGAAGGCAAACAAGAGATGAAAGAAATAGAGAACAAAATGTAGAAAGGGTCTTTCGTGAATTCCAAAATGACGCGGTTGATTTTGTATTCATTGAATTATCATTATCAGGAGAACGCACATAACACGCACAAACACGTGCGCAAGCTGTTCCTAATTTATGAATTTTAGTGATATTTAAATATATCCGGTTGGCATGCCATTTGATGGACCTTATGTTCCCTTCAAGTAAAGAAACGAGGCGTGTAATATATTCCTCAAGACAACGCATCTCTCTATGTTCATAATGCATAGTATTTGTAAGTTTTTTAACCACTTCTTTGTTATCAAGGCAGGGAATATAATCCGGGCTAGCAGTTACATTACATTGTTTCTAACTAGAGCTATCAATTTGAACTTTTGGTGACAAAGATGTTTGAACTTCTTTCTCATTTTCTGATTTAGAAGCTTTCATGGATTAGGCTCCACTATGCGCATTAGCCTCATTTAAGCAACTCTGAGCAAGCACCAAATAGTAGCAGTTCATTGCATATTAATCTTCATCGTCCTTTCTGTTTTTCTCTATTTTTTCTTCTTGCATAGGATATTGTGTTGTATCACCATCAAATTTGTTTTCTAGTTGAGCATTATATCCGTGGCCATTACTTTTCAGCATCAATAGAATTTTGTGCATCTGGTTATCGTATTTGTTCTATATCATCCGATGGGTCAGATTTGATATAATCATTCTATGCCTTCTCAGAGATTTTATTTTCATTTGCATCATTTTTCTTTATCATTCCTATGTTGTCTTCTTTACCTCATGTACTCTTATTTTCATCTTCTAACTTCGACATTCTAGCTTTTTTAATTAGCTGTTTATCACTTTTTACCATCACACCACCTTCAGTTATCCTATTTGGATCACTATATGTTCCAATGTCTGAAGAGTCAACTGATTCTTGTCTACTTGCCTCGCACTCTTTGTAAAAGTAACTACCAGAGATGTTGCTTCCATAATGTTGTTTGGAATAGTATATGTACCACATTTATTCCCATCAATAGGTATACCTCCACTGCTATCTTGGAATTATTTAGCATCTTTCACAAATATTTTTTGTTTCTATTTTGTATTAATACTATCTACATGGACATTAAAAGGAACTACAATTGATAATGTCATCCTCCATGCTCCAAGTCTCCAACCTAGTGAAGACCATCAAGGGTCTAGTCGTTGGTTTTTTCCCCGAATAGTCTATTGTGGGTATGCAATAACCCTTATTCGATGTAATATTTGAATTATTAATATGCGAATAAACAGTTCACATACGCCTTGAATCATTAATTCCTTCATAAAGGATCAAAGTACTTCATTGGTAAGCTAAAATAGAGAATATCTCTTAGCATGAACAAAAATAGTGATAGAGTTAATAAATAGAAAACTTATCATCTTATAATAACATATAAGAATGGTAAGAAACCAAAGGGGCACTAAGAAACAATACAGGTGTTGGTATGTAAAATGAAGAACAAACTCATTTATAATTATGGTTTTTTTGCCTCCAATTGTATGATGAATTATAGTGTATCAATTACTGTTGTTGACTATCGGAACTAATGCATGTTTAACTATGTTCAACCTGGATTAATTTAGACGATACCATTCAGCTAAATGTGTATATCACATTAGTTTCAACATGAGAGACACGTTAATTGCATTTTTATTTTATTATTTTAAAACCGAGTACGCTGTAAGTAATATTGATGTCTTTGAAAGATCATTGTTGTAACAACCCGCATATTTGTCGAGTTTGTATTTAAATATTTTATTTAAATATTAACTCGTTAATCGGATTTTTGGTCCGAAAAGCTACTTTTTGCAAACGGTCAAATTAGGACTCGAGACCACTTCCATTGAGTTCGAAATGTCGTTTACAATTTTTTAAGTATAAACATCGATAGGTTTGGAGTTAGTGAAATTTCACTAACTTTTCCCGCTTTGGACTTTGGGTTAGTTTAGCCTATTAAGCCCAAGTTCCAACCCTCTTCTCCTCACTCTTCATAAATTTCCTAACTAATCAAGCTTTGGCATTAATGGTGGAGGGAATGGGAAATTAAAATTCCAAAACTCATATTCAATTGCAATCCATCTTTCTACTCCAAATTCAAGAAGAAGACATTGGATTCAAGCTTCTTGTGCTTAGATAGAAGAAGGATTGATCCTTGCTTGCTTAAAACTTCATTTTCATTGATATTTGGTGCAAAGGTGAGATTTTTACCTCACAATTCTAGCCTATAACTATATTGGACTGTTGGGAATGATTCCCTATCATTTTTGCATGCATGTTAGCATTTGGTTTGGATTGGATTGGCGAAAAACTTCAATTTTTAGCGTTTTGGTGAATTTTCTGCACTTAGGTCGTTCTGGCCGTTTTTAGTTCGTTCGGAGTTAAGTCGTTCGTCCATAAGTCGTGAGTCGTTCACGAGTTAACCCTAGGTCGTTCTGGCCATTTTTAGGTCGTATGACCCTTGTGTCGTTAGGTCGTATGACCCTTGAGTCGTTAGGTCGTATGACCCTTGAGTCGTTAGGTCGTATGACCCTTGAGTCGTTAGGTCGTACGACCCTTGTGTCGTTAGGTCGTATGACCCTTGTGTCGTTAGGTCGTATGACCCTTGAGTCGTTAGGTCGTATGACCCTTGAGTCGTTAGGTCGTATGACCCTTGAGTCGTTAGGTCGTATGACCCTAGACCCCCGCGACCTGACCGGGTAGGTCGAACCCCGTAAGAGGTGGCGTTGCCCCCGCACCCCCACCTTGGGGGGGTTGCCACCCCCACCTTGGGGGGGTTGCCACCCCCCCGGACCCCCCCTCCGTAGGGGATGTTATCTAAAAAAAAAACATTGAGCTGATTTCCTTGGATTTTATTCACATCTCCGTATGCGATTTTTGTGACTGGTTGTTTCTACAATTGCTTCTGTGTTTTGTCACTTTATAATATAAAGGTTTCAATACTAGTAGTAAATATCAAAACTCTTTTAACAAACAATTTCAACTCTATTTTTAATAACAAAGCTCTTTTCTTAAACCGTTTTCCAATCTATTAGTATATACAAACCTTTACCTCACTCGGATGAGAAATCTAATTAAACGACTTAGTAAAACAAGTGGTATGAAACGCTTGCTTTCACTTCGTCGGTTAATTCTTGGACTAGTTTGATTGAACCTCTTGTGACAATTTTATTAGTGAAGATTTACAGTTTGTTCGTAAATATTTAAGTTAAGCAAGTGGTTATGGGACATGAAGCTAAACTTCTATATTTACTAGCTTAGTGTAATTGACACTTCTCGTTGATCATGATGATCATTCTGATGATTTAGACTAGCAACTGTGCGATGTCTCTTGTTACGAGGTTAGACTAGACACCACTTGTGTGATTCCACTCACACTTACCTTTTTGCTTTTTGGTTAGTCTGGACCTTAATCTGTGTGATTCCATTCACACATGTGGGGTAGCTCCCCTTGGTCTTCGGACCGTCATGTGATAGGCCTCTTTCTCTTTTCTATGATTTCTGGACTTCTTGCATTGATTTCTAGAATTTATGTCATTGACTTGTTATGAGTACAAGTTTGGGGTATGATGCCCTTTCCGAATCTTTGAGAAGATTCTTGTGATATTGATTATCTCTTATTGATTGATCTTCTGTTGATCTTATTTACATACTTATAGTGGTATGTCATTATGGATGTTTATGTTTATGCCATATCTTTTATGTTATATCATGTCATCTGATATTTATAGCTAGACTGACCCGTTTATTATTTTCTAAAATAATACTCGGGTCAGACCGAGATGTTACAGGTGCTTCTGCTTGACTTCTTCCCAGGGATCCATCACTCTGACTTTTGGCTAACTGTTTAGATTAACAGTTTTTGTTGTATACACTTGAGATATAGACTCATAGTTGTATTCTTTTGTATAGCACGTGTTGCTATTCTTTTGTATTATCGTGGATCTTACTGACCACTACTCTGATGTACACTTTCATGTGTTAGTTATATATTCATATCTTCTTCCGCCTTTGTAATATGGATATCTGTGACTGATTTGTGATATGATTATTTCTATGTTTGTTTCCGAAGATTATTTATGGCCACCGTGTGATAAGCAATTACATGGATGGTCGCTCCTCAACAGCCTTATTCTCCGTGCTAGTTGACAGCACTACTCCGGAGTGTTCTTGGCTAGCGTGGGTATAGAGGTGGGGCGTCACAGCTTGGTATCAGAGCCAAACTTCGGAACAATGTAGAATAACTTAACAAGGATCATCGTCCTAGGTCTATCTTAGGAGTCATACCATAGGATTAATTCGAGTCTTCGTACCGATTCATCCTATTTCCTTTATGATTTCTTGTTTTATCTATCAAGATTGCTTGATGTTCATTGGTAAATAACCTTCTTCCTTCTCTTCTTTCTTTCTTTAAGGAAGAGAATGTCTAGACCAGGCCGTCCCAGAACTGGATCATCTGGTGCTGCTCCTCCGGATGGAGTTTTTATGACTGCTCAACAGCTTCTTGATTTAGTAACTAATGCTTAAGCAGCTGGAGCTAACCCGGAACCTACTCACCCAAAGTCGGGATTTGCACGCTTGTGCAGCGATTACACCAACTTGGGTGGGAAGCCCTTCAAAGGTTCGGAAAATATCATCGAGGTCCAGGCTTGGTTAAAATCATGTGATCGAATCTTTTCTCGCATGAACCTTATCGATCTCCACCGCGTTCAGGTGGCTTCCAGCATGCTCCAGGAGAGAGCATTGGACTGGTACGAACTCCTTATTTCAGAAATTAATGAAGCGGATCTCACCTGGGAGCAATTTCAGGGACGCTTCGAGTTAAAGTTTGTACCAGAAGCTGGGAAAGTAACCTTGGCTCGATGTGTTATAGACCTTGTTCAAGGTCAATCCTCTGTGACTGATTACGTCGCAGCCTTCGAGTCGCTTTCCAAATATGGGGTTGAATACATCAACACCCCATTGAAGAAGAACCAGAGGTTCGTTTATGGCTTAAATAAGAATCTTAAGAAGCCACTACTCCTGAAACTAGAAGTCGCATTTGATCAACTCGTCGATATCGCTCTTCGTCTTGAAGAGGATGATAGAGAGAGTGATGTTGAAGTGGAAGGCGCTAAACCAAACTTCAACAACAAGAAGAGGCCAAACAAATTCAAGGGTCCGTATCCCAACAAAAAGGGTAAGCAGGCAACCCTTGCGGCAAAGTCTCGTTCTCCTAGTGGTGCGAGTTGCTTCAACTGTGGGTCTGGGGATCATTATGCGAATAAGTGCTCTAAGCCCAAATCTTGTCGCTATTGTAAGAGCCCGGATCATTACATACATCAATGCCTCAAGCGTAAAGGCAAGAAGGAAGGAAAGTTGAATGTGGCTCAAGCCCCTGGCAACACATCTCGTGGCCAAGGTATTTCTCATTCCATTCTTGATGGTATTATTTCATTTCATGATCAACCTATTAGAGTTCTCTTTGATACGGGTGCATCCCATTCTTTTATATCAAAGGAACTGGTAGACACTTTTTCCTTAAGTGTTACTGCATTGATGACTTCTTTAAAAATTGCGAATCCTGTTGGTGGATCCGCAACTCTTAGTTTGCTTTGTAAAGATGTGGAGATTATTTTTTGCGAATTTTCTTTCCTAGCCGATTTGCATGTCATGCGTTACTTAGGCTTTGGAATAATTTTGGGAATGGATTGGCTTAACCGTTATCAAGCCCATATCCTATGTCCTGAGCGGACTATTCATCTTCGACATCCAATCAGATTTCTGTTAATCTTAAAGATTCAGAATCCTGTTTGGTGGCGTCTTTATATTCTTTAAATCCTCGTGATAACGATGATGATGATGATGAAGATGATATTATTTCGCGTATTCATGTTGTTCGTGAATTTTCCGACATATTCGAGCCCGTTTTAGGTTTACCACCTAAACGAGCAATTGAGTTCAGAATTAATCTTGTTTCTGGAGCTCAACCTATTACTCGTCCTCCTTATCGCATGTCCAATAAGGAAAATGAGGAGATGCGTAAACAATTATCTGAGTTGGAGACGAGGCAATTTATTCGCTCTAGTTCCTCGCCCTGGGGAGCTTCGGCTATTTTCGTAAAGAAATCCGATGGTACTCTGAGGCTCTGCGTTGATTATCGCAAGCTTAACGATCTTACTATTAAAAATAAATATCATTTACCTCGGATTGATGATCTATTCGATCAGCTTAGTGGTGCTAAGGTCTTTTCACAATTGTACTTTTCTACCGGTTTCCATCAGCTTCGTATCGCTGAGGATAGCATTCCTTTGACATCATTCCGTACTCGATATGGATCTTATGAATGGCTTGTTATGCCATTTGGGTTAACGAATGCTCCAGCTTATTTCGTTGACCTCATGAATCGAGTTTTCAAAGATTTTCTCGATCGGTTTGTTCTCATATTCATTGATGATATTCTTGTGTATTCAAAAACCGAGGAGGAACATGAGAAACATCTTCGGATTGTATTGGAAACACTTAGGAGTAATCAATTAAATGCGAAATTTTCTAAATGCCACTTTTGGCAATCTCGTGTGAAGTTTCTCGGTCATATTATTTCCGAATCCGAGATATCCGTGGATCCTTCAAAGATTGAAGCGATTCAAGATTGGAAGAGACCGGAGAGTGTGACAAAGATTCGTAGTTTTCTCGGATTGGCGGGCTATTACCGTTGTTTTATTAAAGACTTTTCTAAGATTGCCGTGCCTCTTACTGGCTTGACTAAGAAGGGAGTTAAATACATTTGGTCGGACAAATGTGAAGCCTCTTTTCAGAAATTGAAAGAACTCCTTTCCGATGCTCCTATTCTTGTTATTCCCGAGGGGAATCAAGATTTTGTTGTTTATACCGATGCTAGTCACGTTGGTTTGGGTGCCATTCTTATGCAAAAAGAACGTGTGGTTGCTTATGCTTCTAGGCAACTGAAGCCGGCCGAGACTAGATATGCCACACATGATCTAGAGCTCGCGGCTATTGTTTTCGCCCTTCGAATGTGGCGTCATTATCTATTGGGAGAGAAATTTATTCTTTACACGGATCATAAGTCTTTGAAATATTTATTTTCTCAAAAAGAACTTAATTTACGTCAACAGCGTTGGCTCGAGTTCCTTGCACCTTATGATCTTGATATTCTTTATACCCCCGGTAAGGGTAATCGTGTCGCCGATGCTCTTAGCCGTAAGCAACAAGCAGTTGTTTCTATGATGATATCCGAATGGAACGATCTCGAGATCTTATCCACTTGTGAGATTCGAGAGCGCGTATCCGATTTATGCTCATCGCTTGTTTTATGTAGCCTTGAGGCTCATCCTTCTCTTTTAGACCGCATTCTTGAAGCTCAAGGGCTAGATTCTGAATTGGCTCTTCTTGGCAAAAATGTTAAGGATAAAATTGATATTGAAGCTTTGAAAGACTTTGATATTGATTCTCGTGGCGGCATTCGAAAATTTGGTAGACTTATCTAACCAAATATTGGAGATCTTCGTAAAGATATTTTAGAAGATTCCCATCGTTCTAAATTCACCATTCATCCCGGTAGTAGTAAAATGTACGCTGATATGAAGCGACTTTATTATTGGGAGGGAATGAAATCTGATGTTGCTAACTTTGTTAAGTGTTGCATGACTTGCCAACTTGTCAAGGCCGAACATCAAAGGCCTGGTGGGTTATTGCAACCTTTAGAAATTCCAATTTGGAAGTGGGATCAAATTTCCATGGACTTTATAGATGGCCTTCCCCGTTCTCGTTCGGGTCATGATAGCTTATGGGTGATTGTTGATAGACTTACTAAATCCGCCCATTTTATTCCGCTTCGGTCTAACCGAACCGTTCCTCTTTTGGCCAAACTATTTGTCAAGGAAATTGTAAAATTGCATGGAGTTCCTACTTCTATTGTTAGCGATCGTGATCCATTGTTTACTAGTGGATTTTGGAAGAGTCTTCAAAAAGCTTTAGGAACGAAGCTTAATTTTAGCACCGCTTATCACCCCCAGTCCGATGGACAAACCGAGCGTGTGAATCAAACTCTTGAAGATCTTCTTCGTGCTTGTGTGCTTGATTTTGGTGGAAGTTGGGAAGATCATATTTCACTTGTTGAATTTTCCTATAATAATAGCTTCCAATCTAGTATTGGTATGGCACCTTTCGAGGCACTCTACGGAAGGCCATGCCGATCTCCTTCTTGTTGGCTTGAGGCCGGTGAGAAGCTGGTTTTAGGTCCAGACTTTATTCGTGATTCCACGGAAAAGATTGAACTTATTCGACATAGGATGAAAGAAGCCCAGAGTAGACAAAAATCCTATGCCGATAATCGAAGAAGGAAATTAGAATTTTCTGTTGGGGATTCTGTTTTTATTCGTGTTTCACCTATGAAGGGTGTTGTACGTTTCAGTCGATCGGGGAAGTTAGCGCCTCGATATATTGGGCCATTTCCTATCACCGAACGTATTGGTTCCATGGCTTATCGCCTTGCATTGCCGGCTCAGTTTTCTGCTATGCATGATGTATTTCACGTTTCTCAATTACGGAAATGCCTTCGGAATTCTGATTCTATTCTTGAGCCTGCTGTTGTGGAAGAAATTGAAGTTTCGCCGAATTTAACTTATGAGCAGCATCCTATTCGAATTATAGCTTCTGAGGTTAAACGACTTCGAAATAAAGATGTTCCGCTTGTGAAGGTTCGATGGTCCTCAAATCCTAAGGATTGTTCTTGGGAATCCAGAGAATTCATCGAGCGTACACATCCGGACTTGCTTACTCCTGCTCCTTGAGGTGAACTTCTTATTTCAAAATTCCTCTTGTGTTAATATGCTTTTATGGTTGTTACTTTTTATTTCCATCTTATATATATTGCGAGGACGCAATTTCTTTAAGGAGGGGAGTCTGTAACAACCCGCATATTTGTCGAGTTTGTATTTAAATATTTTATTTAAATATTAACTCGTTAATCGGATTTTTGGTCCGAAAAGCTACTTTTTGCAAACGGTCAAATTAGGACTCGAGACCACTTCCATTGAGTTTGAAATGTCGTTTACAATTTTTTTAAGTATAAACATCGATAGGTTTGGAGTTAGTGAAATTTCACTAACTTTTCCCGCTTTGGACTTTGGGTTAGTTTAGCCTATTAAGCCCAAGTTCCAACCCTCTTCTCCTCACTCTTCATAAATTTCCTAACTAATCAAGCTTTGGCATTAATGGTGGAGGGAATGGAAAATTAAAATTCCAAAACTCAAATTCAATTGCAATCCATCTTTCTACTCCAAATTCAAGAAGAAGACATTGGATTCAAGCTTCTAGTGCTTAGATAGAAGAAGGATTGATCCTTGCTTGCTTAAAACTTCATTTTCATTGATATTTGGTGCAAAGGTGAGATTTTTACCTCACAATTCTAGCCTATAACTATATTGGACTGTTGGGAATGATTCCCTATCATTTTTGCATGCATGTTAGCATTTGGTTTGGATTGGATTGGCGAAAAACTCCAATTTTTAGCGTTTTGGTGAATTTTCTGCACTTAGGTCGTTCTGGCCGTTTTTAGGTCGTTCGGAGTTAAGTCGTTCGTCCATAAGTCGTGAGTCGTTCACGAGTTAACCCTAGGTCGTTCTGGCCATTTTTAGGTCGTATGACCCTTGTGTCGTTAGGTCGTATGACCCTTGAGTCGTTAGGTCGTATGACCCTTGAGTCGTTAGGTCGTATGACCCTTGAGTCGTTAGGTCGTTAGACCTCATTTTGTCTTCACTAGGTCGTACCGTTTTGGTCGGGGCGCTGCCCCCTGGACCCCCGCGACCTGACCGGGCAGGTCGAACCCCGTAAGCGGTGGCGTTGCCCCCGCACCCCCACCTTGGGGGGGTTGCCATCCCCCCTGGACCCCCCCCTCCGTAGGGGATCTTATCTAAAAAAAACATTGAGCTGATTTCCTTGGATTTTATTCACATCTCCGTATGCGATTTTTGTGACTGATTGTTTCTACAATTGCTTCTGTGTTTTGTCACTTTATAATATAAAGGTTTCAATACTAGTAGTAAATATCAAAACTCTTTTAACAAACAATTTCAACTCTATTTTTAATAACAAAGCTCTTTTCTTAAACCGTTTTCCAATCTATTAGTATACACAAACCTTTACCTCATTCGGATGAGAAATCTAATTAAACGACTTAGTAAAACAAGTGGTATGAAACGCTTGCGTTCACTTCGTCGGTTAATTCTTGGACTTGTTCGATTGAACCTCTTGTGACAATTTTATTAGTGAAGATTTACAGTTTGTTCGTAAATATTTAAGTTAAGCAAGTGGTTATGGGACATGAAGCTAAACTTCTATATTTACTAGCTTAGTGTAATTGACACTTCTCGTTGATCATGATGATCATTTTGATGATTTAGACTAGCAACTGTGCGATGTCTCTTGTTACGAGGTTAGACTAGACACCACTTGTGTGATTCCACTCACACTTACCTTTTTGCTTTTTGATTAGTCTGGACCTTAATCTGTGTGATTCCATTCACACATGTGGGGTAGCTCCCCTTGGTCTTCGGACCGTCATGTGATAGGCCTCTTTCTCTTTTCTATGATTTCTGGACTTCTTGCATTGATTTCTAGAATTTATGTCATTGACTTGTTATGAGTACAAGTTTGGGGTATGATGCCCTTTCCGAATCTTTGAGAAGATTCTTGTGATATTGATTATCTCTTATTGATTGATCTTCTGTTGATCATTATTTACATACTTATAGTGGTATGTCATTATGGATGTTTATGTTTATGCCATATCTTTTATGTTATATCATGTCATCTGATATTTATAGCTAGACTGACCCGTTTATTATTTTCTTAAATAATACTCGGGTCAGACCAAGATGTTACAGGTGCTTCTGCTTGACTTCTTCCCAGGGATCCATCACTCTGACTTTTGGCTAACTGTTTAGATTAGCAGTTTTTGTTGTATACACTTGAGATATAGACTCATAGTTGTATTCTTTTGTATAGCACGTGTTGCTATTCTTTTGTATTATCGTGGATCTTACTGACCACTACTCTGATGTACACTTTCATGTGTTAGTTATATATTCATATCTTCTTCCGCCTTTGTAATATGGATATCTGTGACTGATTTGTGATATGATTATTTCTATGTTTGTTTCCAAAGATTATTTATAGCCACCGTGTGATAAGCAATTACATGGATGGTCGCTCCTCAACAGCCTTATTCTCCGTGCTAGTTGACAGCACTACTCCGGAGTGTTCTTGGCTAGCGTGGGTATAGAGGTGGGGCGTCACAATTGTGCATAAGATATAACAATGACAAATTTTCTTTCTCATGTTTTCATGTATCATGTGTAAATACTAAATCAATAAAATTTATTGATTTACTAATTTTTTATTTCTACTAATTTCACAAAAAATAGCACTCCATCCATGTAATTAAACTAGGACATTTTTAATATCAAATTGAATCGGAGAAGGGACCTGGAGGCGTCACTCCTTTAATGGATATTTAGTTTCTCACAACAGCCTTTTCTTCCAACCTATTAATAACATACCAAAATATTCGCTAATTATTTTTTAGCTTTTAACTTATTTTAAGTATTTGATATGTAAATATTCAGTTTTACCTTTAGTGAATAGCTAAAAAAACTATATGTGATCAATTAATTGTAAGCTAAGCATTTACAATAGCAACGATCAGCAATCCAATAATCTGTAAATAAACGTAAAATTTTGGTAATTTAAATAAAAACATGATCCTATTCTTATGCTTTGAATTTGGTTTATTATCTATAAGGAAGTCTCCATCTACTTAAGAATAGGTGACATCAATTAGGGATCTATAAGAAATAGATGGCCTGCATTGTCGTCAAATTTGCATGGAACTATTAATTTTAAAATTTATCAATTACCGAATGAATTTTCCTATAACACTACAAACAGATTTCCATAAGCCCTGAGTTGCTACCAATCCAAAACTTGGCTTACATTTTTTCCTTTTAACCATTCCAAAAATTTATCGTGTTTACTATAAAAATAACTGCTAGTCATATTACAAGAACGAAATAAGAAATGTTGAATAAATGAATGGATGGAGCAAAAATAATTACCTACTACGGAACTATTGATTTGGTGGTATGTAGGTGAATCATAGATAGGGTCGAGATTATTGCTGGAGTGAATTGAAAATCGATGGATCGATTTTTAGAATGAATTGAAATAACATGGGATATAAGGTAAGCAAAATTTGGTCCAATTTGAAGGGCGAGGGAATTTTTATTTTTGGCGACCTTTATTTCTAAATTTGTTAAATATGGTGGACAGTTTTTTTTACACACATTCATATCAAAAATACGATTTATTATTTTTTACTTTAATAATTTTTATATATCACTTTAATTATATTTCCACGACACTATACCATGTATATCATACGTTCAAGTGCATTTATACTCTACATCACAAGTTAGAAATGATCGATTTTCTGTTTTTTTTTAAAATAATATATAGTTGCAAGAAATTGGAAAACCCTATTTTATTCATGCATTCACTATATTACCGAACGTATAACCAAATACTGAGATTCAATTTTAATTTTAATCTCCTTCAACGAAAAAGTAAACTCTCCTTTGCAAATATGCAAATTGGAGGCTATTTGCCCCTTTATACATCCCTTCATGTATTCCCATTTCTTTCTAACCAGATCTGCAACACAAATAAATATAAATGTAATTTTGGAGAGGATTTAAAGAAGATCCTTATTTAAACTACACACGCACAATATATCGAACATGCCTCTGATTGTGATTAGAAACACAACACATAGTGAAATGCTGAGTAAAATAATGAACAGTATGACGCAAACATTTCAGCCAACTAATGCCTCTATTATAAAGAATAACATGTTCAGTTCATTACCAAGTAGGCTTATTTATAGCCGTCACACCAGTTCAATTAATGTAAGATTAGATAACACTATATAAGTACAGCGAGCATATTCGTTGCACTAATGTAAGACCAGATTGCACATCATATCTTCGAAGACCTAAACTTTCATCCTTAAAAAGCCATAAACTTTTTTTAACTATTTATTTATAAATTTTCTTATTTTTAAAATTATTCCTATATTTAGAAAAAACTTACTTTTATAGGAGTTTGTTTGCAAATATTTGGAAAAAAAAACTCCAAAATAACTTCTTCAAGAGATTTTAAAATGTAAATAAGAATGTTAGAGTTTAATTTTGAAAGAACATGTTTTGAAAGTTAAACTTTATTTCTTGACTGATTTTGGTGAATTGATTTTTGAGGGTTAAAATGCAAAATTAAAGGTATAATGTTAGAAAATGCGTTCTCATTAAGGCTTGAAAAATAAAAGGATTTGGTAGTATGAAAATTTCGAAAGGAAGAAATTAAGTTGGAATTTCAGTTTTGCATTTAAACACCTTTTCATTCACATAATGATTGAAATTGGCATTCAAATAAATAAATATCTATTCATATTTTGTATTGTAAACTTAAATGAATTTGACAAAATGATTTATTACTATTTTCAAATTTATTTCTTATAAATTAAATTTTGAATCACTATTGTTTTCGGATTTTGATTGAAGAAAAAAATGAGTTTAATTTTTTTATATAATAAAATTTTCAAAGCCGAAATTTAATCAAACAAATCAAAAGCCTCTCATGGACCGTCTCCACCATCTCCATCTCAACTTATAGCCAAATGCCATCTCTGGATCCAAAGCCTTAATACCTCTTTCTCCAGTAGTAAAAATAATATTTTTGATTTCCAATAAACTAAAAACATCCCCAAAAATCATATCTAGCTTCTCTGTCATCTTCTTTGCCTAACAAAACTATTGCCTACCAAATTGACTTGCGTTTAGGCCTTTTGTGATTTGGGATAGCCTGAGCGTGTGTTTTTAGCATTGCATTCAAGCTCTCTTCTTTTCTTCTTCAACAACGGTGAGTCGACCTTTGCTATGAACCATGAATTGCATAGTTAATTCTATAAAGCGTATATCTACCTTTTACATGATGAGTGGAAATAAATTTATTTATGGAAAATTTTAGTTTACGTTAACAATCTCTTATAGTACAAAAACTTAGTGCCAAATTCTCTTGGTCTAACGATTCATTTATTACCTATGATATGTGTTTGAATGAATATGTATGGTGCTTGAATTATCCAGAGTCAACGCCGAAATTGGATCAGAAAGGAGAGAAAGAGTCGATAAAGGAGTTTGGAGAAAAATTGATCCAAATGCTCTTGCATAGGTTGACTGCCGCGACATCACCAGTTTTCACCCAAAGTGACCAGTCGACCACTTTGGTCATGACTGGTTAACTGTTGGAAAGAGGTTGGAATTTTTTTTTAGGTTGAACCCAATAACAAAAAATAATAATATTTTAAAAATTCATTAAAGTAAATTGAAAGTTCGTAATTTTAAATATAAATTTTATTTCAGATGTAAAGTAGATAACAATCTCAAATCTGAAATTTGTCTTATGTAAATAACTTTTGGATTAAAATTTTGAAATATATATTCGAATTTTTTAAAAAGTTGAGAAATAGGAACTGTCAGGTATAAATTCACATTTGAATTTAAGATTCATAAAAAAATTCTTAATGGAATTTCATAATTTTACATTAACTTTAAAAACGATTTATATTGTTGTTTAGTTCCAGTTATGGAATAATTGTTAAAATTCTTTATAAAAATTTTTAAAAAAATTCCTATATTCGAAAGTAATTTCCAAGTGTTATAGGACATTTACAAAATATGTATGGCTAGTTTCAATGTTGTTTTATTTAAATTTATGCCCTTGAAAGCTAGGTTTTTTTTTGTTTTGGGAAGGCAGATAGAAGAAGCAAGAATTACAGTCAAGTATACTGTAGAATCGAATAAGATTACAAGTTCAAGTTCAAATATCACTGAATCAGAATTACAGTCAAGTATACAAACTATGAATGCTGACACAAAAATCCTCCATCGAGAACCCAATGAAGAGTGCATGGTCCAGTCTGAAATACACAGTATGCCTGTCTCCACAGTGCAAAACACCATCGTTTTTCAAAATACCAAACCCAGCAACACAAGAAAAGTAAGGATAGATGAAACCCCTTTTGAATTTAAAGCTTCTGCAAATCCAAATGTCGTCGATAATCCTGCATGGAATACCATGGTGAATCAACTAAAAGGAAAGAACAAAAATTCGAAAAAAGCAAAGATACTGGGGAATGCTACTCCCCTAGAAAACAGTAGCAACCCCGAAAACAATTTATAGACGGAGTTCCTCTTTTGGAACATAAGGGGTATGAATGCACCAGCCAAACAAATGGAAATTGTGAGATTACTGAATAGCAACAGGTTCTCTTTTATTTGCATTCTTGAAAATAAACTTTCGGTAAATAATATTGATAGCTTTATGAATAAAACTCACACAAAATGGAAATTTGCTCATAATATTTTAGATGGTCAGAAATGTCGTATTCTAATAATTTGGGATTCCTTTCAATGGTCAAACATTATACTCCACACGAATGAACAATACATTACTGGTATCCTACATAATTGCAATGGCCTCAGTGTGGTATGTACCTCTGTGTATGGTCATAATGACGAAATGAAGAGAAAGACCCTATGGAACTATATCGTTGAACAATCTATGAGTATTAATTTGCCTTGGCTAGTAGCAGGAGATTTTAATTCAATTTTATCACCCACAGAAAGAATAAATAATGGTACGTGCACTGATATGGGCGATCAAGACTTTATGAATTGCATAACCAAATCAAGACTAATTGAGCCAATGTTCTCAGGTAACTTTTATACATGGAGGGGGGGTCTACACTTTTCAATACATAGCAAAATCGATAGAGTGTTTGTTAATTTTCTATGGTCTGAAAAGTTCAAACATTACGGTATAAACTTTGGAAACCACTCCATTAGTGACCACACCCCTATCATGATTAAACTATCTACTTAGAACATGAAAAGAAAATCCATACCTTTCAAATATAATAATTCGTGGCTGATGTGCACGTAAATGTGCATATTTTTACCACCATATTTATTCTATTTAAATTAAATAAATGATCATATTGGGTATTTTAACTTGTTTTAACCAAAATTCATATTAATTCCAAATTTTCACATATTCATCTTCATATAAGGGCAAAATGGCCATTTGTGCGCGTATATTAATTTGAAAGAATTTAATTGGACTATAATATTTTGTAGTAATTTAGCTTCTCATATTAGTGGGTTCATGAAGAAACATGCATGCACAAAATGGATATAAAGGAATGAAGATGGAAATAATTCAAATTGAAGATCATGGAGGACCCCACCTACCCACCTACCTTAATGTACAAATTAAAGGCTAATGCACATGCTTTTGGACTTAATGGCTTCATGCACACTTAATGGGGGATTAAGACATGTTAATGATTACTTGACCTCCACACTTCCTAAGGGGCATTTTGGGCATTCCCCAAAAAGTGAATTAGGGTTTTAAAACTTGTATATATACCCCTTATGTTTGATGTGGCCATCTTCCTCTTAGTTAGTTAGTTTTAGTTTAGAAAATAAATCAAAGCTCTCTTTCTTTTCATGGCTACTTAGCCATTTTATTTCATGTAATTTTCTTTTCTTTTATGCAATGTTAATTCTCTTTTATTTACATGCTTCTTCTCTTCTTATGTAATAGTGTAGATTTACCTTTATGCAATTAGATTAGTTGTCTTTTCCATTAGCTTTCATTTTCCTTTCTTTTTGATTTCATGTTGCTTTCTACGTTTGTTGATTTGATAACAAATATGAGAGCTTAATCCCTACAATTTAGGGGTAATGAAGCTCTCAAGTATGTAGATGCAACATTTTGATGTTTATGCTCTCTTTTTGTGCTTTAATGGAAACACTTGAAGTGGTTTAATGATGTTGTTTAGCTTTGAATTTGATAGTCTATGTTGTTCATAACAAATAGGCTATGCTTTGTAACGACCCGCCTTTTTGGACAGTTTAAACCGACGATCAAATACACATGCCGGTTCCAAACCATTAAAAAAAGGCAGATGGTTATTGGGGTAATTAAGAAAAGAAAAGAAATAAAGGAAATGAAACAACACAGAATCTCGCAGCGAACGATAAAATATAATAGTCAAATAAACAGTTCATGAAGCTGTTTACTATACTTAGACAATTATTTATACAACATTTATCAGAGTTATACATATACAACAGATCAAATAAATAATGCAGTAGACAACATGATGCACAGATAATAATAGTAATAGTATACCAAATCTTCGTCTTCGTCCTCCAGAATAGATCTTCAAAAATCTGAAAACTCAGGACTGACCCGAGCGTAATGAAAAGACAAAACACTCGAGTCAGGACTAAAATATCCATATGAAAGTTAAATCAATCGTAAATAAATATGAGTGTGACGGCGTCAGAGATGTTTACGGGGTTTGACATCTCATATCCAGTGTCAACGTGCGTGCAATAACTTAAGAGATGTTACGGGATTTTCCACCTTTCAAGGATCCGTTAAACTATCTACTAGGTAGTAATGTACGCTAAGTAGATAATGTCAATCAGTAATATAAAGTATCAAAATAGCGTTAAGGCATTACCATAATCCCCCTTAACACATTTTATATTCCCAAAAGCATATACAAGACCGTAGTTTCTCCAAAACCGGAAGTCACCAGAGGGCAATCCATATACTCAAGGTACAAACCAAAACATAGTGGTCGCGAATAGGATAATCAGTATGACAAGGTACATGAGGCGATACCAACTAGGATACTAGTAGTTGCGTGATCCGGACTGATGTTGAGCATAGCAGCTACTACCTCAACACCGCGAAACAACACTCCCAAATCAAGGGGTGCACCCAAATCAAATCACAAATGTAATAGATATGGTATCGAAGAAGTGTGTCCGCTAGAGGTGGCGAACCTCAATGGCCCGGCGCGGCTCCTGTTTTAGTCATGTCAGGGGTCATCCAATATCGTTCTCTTTCTTCAGTCAACGCGTTCACCAAACCATCCACTTCATTCTGGATCAACACTCCGCGTATAATAGTTATTAAAGTGGTTTTCGGTATCGACAGAGAGTATGTCCATATCCGATCCCGGTCTCTTTAATAACTACGTATTATTACACTGATAGCTCTTTTATATTTCAAATTGATTCATGATTGATAACAAAATATCATATTCGCTTTAAAATCAAATCCATTTCAAAATCATCATATATTCAAAATTATCAATTTTGTCCGATAAATCAATTTCACTTCAAAATTTGATTCGAATTCAATTTAGGTTATAATCTCTACTTTAACCTAGTTCGTATTTAAACCAAAGGTTTAAATATAAACATTTCCGTCTCTTTAACCAGTTTGAATTTAAGAAAATAGTTTAAATAGTTTAAAATAGTTAAATAATTCAAAATAGTTTAATAGAAAATATTTAAATAGTTTAATCGAAAATAATTTGAATATAAAATGGTTTATATATAAAATAGTTTGGAAAAAATCAAAAATTATTTGATAAATAATTCCAAAGTCAAACCGGTCAACTTCCCAAATTTCCTATCCAAATCAAATCCAAATTCCATTTCGATTTAATCGATTTATTCCTATTTCAACTTGAATAAATTTCTATTCCAAATAAATTTCGATTTCAATTCACAAATTTCTTTAAATTTCAATTCGATTCCAAATTAATTTAAATCTAAATTTCAAATAAATTTTCAATTCCAAACTCAAACTTGAAATATCATTTCATATCAATTTTCTTAGAAATATTCAGAGTTCGATTAAAAGTCCAATCTTTTAAAACAAATCAACTTTCAAAAATTTACACCGTATTTCAATTTTCAATTTAAATCTAAACTTTGATTTTATTTAATAATTTCGTTTACCAAGTTTAAATTCTAACATTTCGAGCTCCAATTCAACATAATTCAATTTCCATAAATTGGATTTTATTCTTAAAATCAATTCGTTTAAATAATTTCAAAACAACTTTTAAAATCATTTAATTTATCCAACTCGGTGTCCGTATATAATTTTCTAACCTATGGCCAAGTGATTAGTTATTACAATTAAATGTCAGGGATGAATATATCATTTAAATCTATCACAGTGTCATATGTATGCATAGCAAGATATATATAAACAAATAAACATCCAAACATTTAAATATCAACCAATAACATCCATCGAAATACATCATCCAATAGGCAATACAATTCACGGCAATTTCATATTT
Organism: Allium cepa; assembly: GCA_030765085.1. Classification (NCBI taxonomy): domain Eukaryota; kingdom Viridiplantae; phylum Streptophyta; class Magnoliopsida; order Asparagales; family Amaryllidaceae; genus Allium; species Allium cepa. The sequence continues at coordinate 9,661,657 of CM060937.1, forward strand.
ATCAATGTCAGGTAATTTAATCGCAATTCAATTTAAATTTAAATTTTAACTGTCAATTTAATTTTTTTAATGGTGAATTGAAATGACAATCAATATGATAATTAAATTTTATCAAACAACAACAAATAAAAATCATAACTATGCATAATGTCAAATTCAACTAGCATAAAGATATTCAGTATGTTGTGAGCGTTATAAACCACTCACCTTGATTTTACGATTTTAAATCAAATCGAACGACGTTCGATTTAACATAAAAATTTAATGAGCTCCAAACACTTTCGGATCTGCACTGCAGCGCAGCTCTCATCTCCGCGATTCCGGCGCTTCTTCCCCAACGTGAAATTCACGTATGCAAACCCATTAGCCGCCGATCTTCAAGCAATTTTCACGACCACCTCGTCGACTTCCAGAACGATCAGCTAGCGCCACCACGAAGCCCTTCACCGGAGCCGCCTACGCGCCAAGTTTCATCCCGTCATTCGCCGTCGTTTGCACGCAATCCAAGGAAATACGTACACACTTCCAAGTCAGATCTGGACGAATCCATGAAAAATTAGCATACATCAACTGTATGGATTTGAAGAGATCGTCGAGATCTACACTTTTGCTTTTGGAATTTTTCGATTTCGTCGAACGGATTGAGAGATATTAAGGAAAGAAGATCAGCAATTTCTGGCCATGGAATAGGTGGCGGCCATGATTTAGAATTAGGGTTTCTGGATTAAAATAATAATAAAACTGTCTCGGTTTGCGTGCGTATTTATATAGGTAGGTCCAAAATCATCCGAACTCCAATCGAGACGTGCCGCCAGGCGTTTATAAGGTTTTACCCCCATTCCGGACGCAATGGAACTAGTTTCAAGGCCTAATTCGATCATATCTGGAAGATAGCTTTTCGAAGTCGATTATTTTAATTAAATTCGAAATTAAATTTCTACGCGTTTCAAGCTCGCACGGCCAAACCACAAGTCCAATTGCTACGAAAATTGAAATCCTACCATAATTTACTATTACGGATCCGATGAAACAAGTTTCGTCGAAATCCGAGACTGTTTGAAAAATGGCTATTTTAACTCGTCAATTAAATATTAAAATATTCAATTTTCACAAATTTACTTTTAATTCGATTTTAAAAGTTCTACAAAATCATTCTAACTTTAATATGATAAAATAGAATTTTACAAATCATTTTTAATCATATTAAATCCGTTATCCAATTATTCAAATAATTTCAAATATTAAATTATTCAACAAATTACATTAATAATCATTTTCCTTCAATAATCAACTTAAATTTTCTAATTAAAATAGCTAAAAATACGGGTCGTTACACTCTCCCCCACTTAAAATTTTTCGTCCCCGAAAAGGAAAAGAAGGAAAAAGGAACTAAGTATAGAATTCAACGTTAGATATATTTTATTCAAAGTTACCAACTTATAAAACAATGAAATTCCATTTATAAAGTCATAACTACGCTTCCACAATGTTACTCCAAACAGCTTTCTAAATTTAAAAGTTAGTTAGCAAAACAAGTTATAAAATTTAAAAACTTGAAAAATTTTCTAACACCCGGATTCATGGAAAATTTCGGCAGGGTCTCCTTTGCGCGGCTGGATCGAAAATTTTTACAATTCAAAATATAACACAAATATAACCAATATATATCAAATATACATCTCATCTCAATGATGAGGCATCCCATATCTGGGGAAACAACATATATATATATCACCAATACCATATAAAACCATAAGCGTACCTTTTATTTAGCATTTATTAGCAGTTTACTTACATTTTGTATTTAGCACAGAAGCGAGCTCTACAACAAAGCGCAACCCCTTTGCTACCTACTAAAATGCTCAATAACTAAGTTAGAACCATACATATAAAGATAGATCGATATATTTAGCCTACACAACATATATATAACCTATTTAGCTTCAAAACTGAGATTCCAATTTCAGGACAGCAAACAAATCTCAGTTTTAGGTCATTTAACTATAAAATTTGGCAACAGAATCTAAACAAAAGTTGTTGTATTCATTTCAAGCTTTCCGGAATGTCCAAAATCATCGAATTCGGACCATACATTCAAAAGTTATGGCCGTTTTACTTAGAGGATACGCCTCAGCCTGGACAATGAATTGCGCAGGTCAGCGACGTTCACCCACGTTTTCGACCTTCTAAACGATATCAAAACACAAAACACTTAAACAAAAGTTTTAGCTTAAGTTCTTATCTTTCCAGAAAGTGCAAGATCATCAAAATCCGATAAACCAGTCAAAAGATATGGTGAAAATACTAAGGGTGTATACTACTGATTTTACTTATTTTTACACAGGACGGCGAGTAACATTCAAGTTTTTAACCAAGCAGAGGAAGGAATTTTCTCAAGTTATCTAAACAAAAGTTGTTCTATAGTTTCTAAGCTTTCCGAAAAGTCCAAAATTGTCGAATTCTGTTCAGCCATTTAAAAGTTATGGTTGTTTTCGTTTCAGCATATATTGGACAATGTTGGATTTTTTTTCCAAAAATTTGCTTTTATTATTTCAAAGTACAAAACATCAAAACTTCAAATTTTCTAAAGAACAATCATAAACACAAAGTCATCTATTTTCTTATTCATCCATGCAATAGGTTTACATTCAATTTGTTTCCAATTTATTCAAGTTTGTTTCATTCACATTTTTAATTCAAGTCAATTTGCTCCCAATTTGAATTTAATTATTTAAAATTTTATTCCGTTTATTCAATTCCATTAACACTAATGAATTCTACTTAATCAATTATCATCCATCTAACAACCAATTGCATATCAAACATTAACATCCATCCAAAATCTACACTAAATCAATTATACATTTCCAAGTCAATTTTAATTTCATACACTTCCAAGTTTATTGACATTTAGTTATATTCAAATTTAATTAATTTCCATTTACCAATTTTATATTTCATTAAGTTTAAAATTTATTCACTCACTTATACATGTATCATTCATTTTACAGCTTAAATTTCTTTTATATTTACAACTATCAATAGATCTTTACATTTTATTTTTCACTCTCACACTGGTATATTATTTCTCTACTTATCCTTATTAGCATTTTAAACCCTTTAAGTATTTGGTAAGTTATAGTTATGCAAATAGAATGTAGTTAAACAACATACAACTTCTTTTCATTTAAAGTTGAATTTTCAATTTATCAATTCTTAAGTCATTACTTAAATTTCACTATAATTTAATTTCACATTTACATTCACATATAGTATTTTCATTTTATATTAACATAATTGTGAAACACCTTTAAATGTTAATTTAAATTCCAATTATTTACTAACAATTTTATTTATATTTGCAAACCATTAATTAAATGCATATTTCATTATTCAAACCTATACTTGTATATTATCCAATTAACAATTCATATAACATTTTTTAACTTCTTAAGTATTTTGGTAAGTTATATCTAAGCTATAGAATGAAATTTAATACTATGCGAGTTTTACAGTTTCAATTTTATTTTAAGTTCATAATTTCCTAATTCTAAGGATTTCTACTTCAATTGATATTTTTACTTAGCTCTTAGGTTCATTTCTCATTTCACAATTCAGAAGTTCCTTAATGATTCAAGTCTAAATTCATTTCAATCATAAAAAAAAAATCATTAATTATTAAAGAACTTAAGAATTCCAATCCCGGTTTCATTTCAAATCAAGGTTTGAAATAATATATACTTATATAATTTATATATCAAATCATACTATAGAGAATGCAAAACAAAATAAAATTTGAGTCAAAACAAGGTTTAGACAAGCTATTAAGTGGTCTCCCCCACTCGGACTCTCGAAAATAAACGCTAATGATGCGTGCACACATCATCGAAATCATTTTCTAGCGTCAAGAGAAGGGAATATAACACTTATCATAAAAAAAATCCTTCGAAAACAATTTCAACTCAATTATACTATCATATAATGATCATATTATATTTTTCAAATTCTTGTAAGTCAATCTCAAACACCGGAATTTAAATTCCCAAATCCAAGTTAAAATTCATTTATATTCATTATCAATTGTGTTTGCAAGATTTCATTTTCCTAATCCATTGTTATTTAATCAATTGTTGTAAATATTGACTGATCAAACAATAACGATAATAATCTAATATTATCATCTCCTAACAATCAATTCAATCAAAATGAATAAATATTCAAATAATTCTTTTATATAAAATATATTCCAAAATGATATTGTGTTGGTTTGTCCTATTCGAGTGTTTAGAAATTCCTATCGACGCCTTGGCGTCCCAAGTATCGACCAGAATTCATAAATACTCAACGGAACAAATTAACACAATATAAAACCATTTTATATCAAATAACAAGCACGCTCTCTCATATACACTCAACTCATTCATATAGTTTACCTTTATTTCAATGAGTTATTCCCCACTAGAGCCAAGGTTTATCGCTAAACCAAAGCTCTGATACCAACTGTAACGACCCACCTTTTTGGACAGTTTAAACCGACGATCAAATACACATGCCGGTTCCAAACCATTAAAAAAAGCAGATGGTTATTGGGGTAATTAAGAAAAGAAAAGAAATAAAGGAAATGAAACAACACAGAATCTCGCAGCGGAACGATAAAATATAATAGTCAAATAAACAGTTCATGAAGCTGTTTACTATACTTAGACAATTATTTATACAACATTTATCAGATTTATACATATACAACAGAACAAATAAATAATGCAGCAGACAACATGATGCACAGATAATAATAGTAATAGTATACCAAATCTTCGTCTTCGTCCTCCAGAATGATCTTCAAAAATCTGAAAACTCAGGACTGACCCGAGCGTAATGAAAAGACAAAACACTCGAGTCAGGACTAAAATATCCATATGAAAGTTAAATCAATCGTAAATAAATATGAGTGTGACGGCGTCAGAGATGTTTACGGGGTTTGACATCTCATATCCAGTGTCAACGTGCGTGCATTAACTTAAGAGATGTTACGGGATTTTCCACCTTTCAAGGATCCGTTAAACTATCTACTAGGTAGTAATGTACGCTAAGTAGATAATGTCTATCAGTAATATAAAGTATCAAAATAGCATTAAGGCGTTACCATAATCCCCCTTAACACATTTTATATTCCCAAAAGCATATACAAGACCGTAGTTTCCCCAAAACCGGAAGTCACCAGAGGGCAATCCATATACTCAAGGTACAAACCAAAACGTAGTGGTCGCGAATAGGATAATCAGTATGACAAGGTACATGAGGCGATACCAACTAGGATACTAGTAGTTGCGTGATCCGGACTGATGTTGAGCATAGCAGCTACTACCTCAACACCGCGAAACAACACTCCCAAATCAAGGGGTGCACCCAAATCAAATCACAAATGTAATAGATATGGTATCGAAGAAGTGTGCCCGCTAGAGGTGGCGAACCTCAATGGCCCGGCGCGGCTCCTGTTTTAGTCATGTCAGGGGTCATCCAATATCGTTCTCTTTCTTCAGTCAACGCGTTCACCAAACCATACACTTCATTCTGGATCAACACTCCGCGTGTAATAGTTATTAAAGTGGTTTTCGGTATCGACAGAGAGTATGTCCATATCCGATACCGGTCTCTTTAATAACTACGTATTATTACACTGATGGCTCGTTTATATTTCAAATTGATTCATGATTGATAACAAAATATCATATTCGCTTTAAAATCAAATCCATTTCAAAATCATCATATATTCAAAATTATCAATTTTGTCCGATAAATCGGTTTCACTTCAAAATTTGATTCGAATTCAATTTAGGTTATAATCTCTACTTTAACCTAGTTCGTATTTAAACCAAAGGTTTAAATATAAACATTTCCGTCTCTTTAACCAGTTTGAATTTAAGAAAATGGTTTAAATAGTTTAAAATAGTTAAATAATTCAAAATAGTTTAATAGAAAATATTTAAATAGTTTAATCGAAAATAATTTGAATATAAAATGGTTTATATATAAAATAGTTTGGAAAAAATCAAAAATTATTTGATAAATAATTCCAAAGTCAAACCGGTCAACTTCCCAAATTTCCTATCCAAATCAAATCCAAATTCCATTTCGATTTAATCGATTTATTCCAATTTCAACTTGAATAAATTTCTATCCCACGTAAATTTCGATTTTAATTCACAAATTTCTTTAAATTTCAATTCAATTCCAAATTAATTTAAATCTAAATTTCAAATAAATTTTCAATTCCAAACTCAAACTTGAAATATCATTTCATATCAATTTTCTTAGAAATATTCAGAGTTCGATTAAAAGTCCAATCTTTTAAAACAAATCAACTTTCAAAAATTTACACCGTATTTCAATTTTCAATTTAAATCTAAACTTTGATTTTATTTAATAATTTCGTTTACCAAGTTTAAATTCTAACATTTCGAGCTCCAATTCAAAATAATTCAATTTCCATAAATTGGATTTTATTCTTAAAATCAATTCATTTAAATAATTTCAAAACAACTTTTAAAATCATTTAATTTATCCAACTCGGTGTCCGTATATAATTTTCTAACCTATGGCCAAGTGATTAGTTATTACAATTAAATGTCAGGGACGAATATATCATTTAAATCAATCACAGTGTCATATGTATGCATAGCAGGATATATATATAAACAAATAAACATCCAAACATTTAAATATCAACCAATAACATCCATCGAAATACATCATCCAATAGGCAATACAATTCACGGCAATTTCATATTTATCAATGTCAGGTAATTTAGTCGCAATTCAATTTTAATTTAAATTTAACTGTCAATTTAATTTTTTTAACGGTGAATTCAAATGACAATCAATATGATAATTAAATTTTATCAAACAACAACAAATAAAAATCATAACTATGCATAATGTCAAATTTAACTAGCATAAAGATATTCAGTACGTTGTGGTTATAAAACACTCACCTTGATTTTACGATTTTAAATCAAATCGAACGACGTTCGATTTAACATAAAATTTTAATGAGCTCCAAACACTTTCGGATCTGCACTGCAGCGCAGCTCTCATCTCCGCAATTCTGGCGCTTCTTCCCCAACGTGAAATTCACGTATGCAAACCCATTAGCCGCCGATCTTCAAGCAATTTTCACGACCACCTCGTCGACTTCCAGAACGATCAGCTAGCGCCACCACGAAGCCCTTCACCAGAGCCACCTACGCGCCAAGTTTCATCCCGTCATTCGCCGTCGTTTGCACGCAATCCAAGGAAATACGTACACACTTCCAAGTCAGATCTGGACGAATCCATGAAAAATTAGCATACATCAACTGTATGGATTTGAAGAGATCGTCGAGATCTACACTTTTGCTTTTGGAATTTTTCAATTTCGTCGAACGGATTAAGAGATATTAAGGAAAGAAGATCGGCAATTTCTGGCCATGGAATAGGTGGCGGCCATGATTTAGAATTAGGGTTTCTGGATTAAAATAATAATAGAACTGTCTCGGTTTGCGTGCGTATTTATATAGGTAGGTCCAAAATCATCCGAACTCCAATCGAGACGTGCCGCCAGGCGTTTATAAGGTTTTACCCCCATTCCGGACGCAATGGAACTAGTTTCAAGGCCTAATTCGATCATATCTGGAAGATAGCTTTTCGAAGTCGATTATTTTAGTTAAATTCGAAATTAAATTTCTACGCGTTTCAAGCTCGCACGGCCAAACGACAAGTCCAATTGCTACGAAAATTGAAATCCTACCATAATTTACTATTACGGATCCGATGAAACAAGTTTCGTCGAAATCCAAGACTGTTTGAAAAATGGTTATTTTAACTCGTCAATTAAATATTAAAATATTCAATTTTCACAAATTTACTTTTAATTCGATTTTAAAAGTTCTACAACATCATTCTAACTTTAATATGATAAAATAGAATTTTACAAATCATTTTTAATCGTATTAAATCCGTTATCCAATTATTCAAATAATTTCAAATATTAAATTATTCAACAAATTACATTAATAATCATTTTCCTTCAATAATCACCTTAAATTTTCTAATTAAAATAGCTAAAAATACGGGTCGTTACACTCTCCCCCACTCAAAACTTTTCGTCCCCGAAAAGGAAAAGAAGGAAAAAGGAACTAAGTATAGAATTCAACGTTAGATATATTTTATTCAAAGTTACCAACATATAAAACAACGCTTCCACAATGTTACTCCGAACGGCTTTCTAAATTTAAAAGTTAGTTATCAAAACAAGTTATAAAATTTAAAAACTTGAAAAATTTTCTAACACCCGGATTCACGGAAAATTTCGGCAGGGTCTCCTTTGCGTGGCTCGATCGGAAAATTTTACAATTCAATATATAACAAAAATATAACCAATATATATCAAATATACATCTCATCTTAATGATGAGGCATCCCATATCTGGGGAAACAACATATATATATCACCAGTACCATATAAAACCATAAGCGTACCTTTTATTTAGCATTTATTAGCAGTTTACTTACATTTTGTATTTAGCACAGAAGCGAGCTCTACAACGAAGCGCAACCCCTTTGCTACCTACTAAAATGCTCAATAACTAAGTTAGAACCATGCATATAAATATAGATCGATATATTTAGCCTACACAACATATATATAACCTATTTAGCTTCAAAACTGAGATTCCAATTTCAGGACAGCAAACAAATCTCAGTTTTAGGTCATTTAAATATAAAATTTGGCAACAGAATCTAAACAAAAGTTGTTGTATTCATTTCAAGCTTTCCGGAATGTCCAAAATCATCGAATTCGGACCATACATTCAAAAGTTATGGCCGTTTTACTTAGAGGATACGCCTCAGCCTGGGCAATGAATTGCGCAGGTCAGCGACGTTCACCCACGTTTTCGACCTTCTAAACGATATCAAAACACAAAACACTTAAACAAAAGTTTTAGCTTAAGTTCTTATCTTTCCAGAAAGTGCAAGATCATCAAAATCCGATAAACCAGTCAAAAGATATGGTGAAAATACTAAGGGTGTATACTACTGATTTTACTTATTTTTACACAGGACAGCGAGTAACATTCAAGTTTTTAACCAAGCAGAGGAAGGAATTTTCTCAAGTTATCTAAACAAAAGTTGTGCTATAGTTTCTAAGCTTTCCGAAAAGTCCAAAATTGTCGAATTCCGTTCAGCCATTTAAAAGTTATGGTTGTTTTCGTTTCAGCATATATTGGACAATGTTGGATTTTTTTTCTTCCAAAAATTTGCTTTTATTATTTCAAAGTACAAAACATCAAAACTTCAAATTTTCTAAAGAACAATCATAAACACAAAGTCATCTATTTTCTTATTCATCCATGCAATAGGTTTACATTCAATTTGTTTCCAATTTATTCAAGTTTGTTTCATTCACATTTTTAATTCAAGTCAATTTGCTCCCAATTTGAATTTAATTATTTAAAATTTTATTCCGTTTATTCAATTCCATTAACACTAATGAATTATACTTAATCAATTATCATCCATCTAACAACCAATGTATATCAAACATTAACATCCATCCAAAATCTACACTAAATCAATTATACATTTCCAAGTCAATTTTAATTTCATACACTTGCAAGTTTATTGACATTTAGTCATATTCAAATTTAATTAATTTCCATTTACCAATTTTATATTTCATTAAGTTTAAAATTTATTCATTCACTTATACATGTATCATTCATTTTACAGCTTAAATTTCTTTTATATTTACAACTATCAATAGATCTTTACATTTTATTTTTCACTCTCACACTGGTATATTATTTCTCTACTTATCCTTATTAGCATTTTAAACCCTTTAAGTATTTGGTAAGTTATAGTTATGCAAATAGAATGTAGTTAAACAACATACAACTTCTTTTCATTTAAAGTTGAATTTTCAATTTATCAATTCTTAAGTCCTTACTTAAATTTCACTATAATTTAATTTCACATTTACATTTACATTCACATATAGTATTTTCATTTTATATTAACATAATTGTGAATCACCTTTAAATGTTAATTTAAATTCCAATTATTTACTAACAATTTTATTTATATTTGCAAACCATTTATTAAATGCATATTTCATTATTCTAACCTATACTTGTACATTATCCAATTGACAATTCATATAACATTTTTGAACTTCTTAAGTATTTTGGTAAGTTATATCTAAGCTATAGAATGAAATTTAATACTATGCGATTTTTACAGTTTCAATTTTATTTTAAGTTCATAATTTCCTAATTCTAAGGATTTCTACTTCAATTGATATTTTCACTTAGCTCTTAGGTTCATTTCTCATTTCACAATTCAGAAGTTCCTAAATGATTCAAGTCTAAATTCATTTCAATCATTAAAAAAAATCATTAATTATTAAAGAACTTAAGAATTCCAATCCCGGTTTCATTTCAAATCAAGGTTTGAAATAATATATACTTATATAATTTATATATCAAATCATACTATAGAGAATGCAAAACAAAATAAAATTTGAGTCAAAACAAGGTTTAGACAAGCTATTAAGTGGTCTCCCCCACTCGGACTTTCGAAAATAAACGCCAATGATGCATGCACACATCATCGAAATCATTTTCTAGCGTCAAGAGAAGGGAATATAACACTTATCATAAAAAAAATCCTTCGAAAACAATTTCAACTCAATTATACTATCATATAATGCTCATATTATATTTTTCAAATTCTTGTAAGTCAATCTCAAACACCGGAATTTAAATTCCCAAATCCAAGTTAAAATTCATTTATATTCATTATCAATTGTGTTTACAAGATTTCATTTTCCTAAATCCATTGTTATTTAATCAATTGTTGTAAATATTGACTGATCAAACAATAACGATAATAATCTAATATTATCATCTCCTAACAATCAATTCAATCAAAATGAATAAATATTCAAATAATTCTTTTATATAAAATATATTCCAAAATGATATTGTGTTGGTTTGTCCTATTCGAGTGTTTAGAAATTCCTATCGACGCCTTGGCGTCCCAAGTATCGACCAGAATTCATAAATACTCAACGGAACAAATTAACACAATATAAAACCATTTTATATCAAAAAACAAGTACGCTCTCTCATATACACTCAACTCATTCATATAATTTACCTCTATTTCAATGAGTTATTCCCCACTAGAGCCAAGGTTTATCGCTAAACCAAAGCTCTGATACCAACTGTAACGACCCGCCTTTTTGGACAGTTTAAACCGACGATCAAATACACATGACGGTTCCAAACCATTAAAAAAAGGCAGATGGTTATTGGGGTAATTAAGAAAAGAAAAGAAATAAAGGAAATGAAACAACACAGAATCTCGCAGAGGAACAATAAAATATAATAGTCAAATAAACAGTTCATGAAGCTGTTTACTATACTTAGACAATTATTTATACAACATTTATCAGAGTTATACATATACAACAGAACAAATAAATAATGCAGCAGACAACATGATGCACAGATAATAATAGTAATAGTATACCAAATCTTCGTCCTCGTCCTCCAGAATAGATCTTCAAAAATCTGAAAACTCAGGACTGACCCGAGCGTAATGAAAAGACAAAACACTCGAGTCAGGACTAAAATATCCATATGAAAGTTAAATCAATCGTAAATAAATATGAGTGTGACGGCGTCAGAGATGTTTACGGGGTTTGACATCTCATATCCAGTGTCAACGTGCGTGCAATAACTTAAGAGATGTTACGGGATTTTCCACCTTTCAAGGATCCGTTAAACTATCTACTAGGTAGTAATGTACGCTAAGTAGATAATGTCTATCAGTAATATAAAGTATCAAAATAGCGTTAAGGCGTTACCATAATCCCCCTTAACACATTTTATATTCCCAAAAGCATATACAAGACCGTAGTTTCCCCAAAACCGGAAGTCACCAGAGGGCAATCCATATACTCAAGGTATAAACCAAAACGTAGTGGTCGCGAATAGGATAATCAGTATGACAAGGTACATGAGGCGATACCAACTAGGATACTAGTAGTTGCGTGATCCGGACAAATGTTGAGCATAGCAGCTACTACCTCAACAACGCGAAACAACACTCCCAAATCAAGGGGTGCACCCAAATCAAATCACAAATGTAATAGATATGGTATCGAAGAAGTGTGTCCGCTAGAGGTGGCGAACCTCAATGGCCCGGCGCGGCTCCTGTTTTAGTCATGTCAGGGGTCATCCAATATCGTTCTCTTTCTTCAGTCAACGCGTTCACCAAACCATCCACTTCATTCTGGATCAACACTCCGCGTATAATAGTTATTAAAGTGGTTTTCGGTATCGACAGAGAGTATGTCCATATCCGACCCCGGTCTCTTTAATAACTACGTATTATTACACTGATGGCTCTTTTATATTTCAAATTGATTCATGATTGATAACAAAATATCATATTCGCTTTAAAATCAAATCCATTTCAAAATCATCATATATTCAAAATTATCAATTTTGTCCGATAAATCAGTTTCACTTCAAAATTTGATTCGAATTCAATTTAGGTTATAATCTCTACTTTAACCTAGTTCGTATTTAAACCAATGGTTTAAATATAAACATTTCCGTCTCTTTAACCAGTTTGAATTTAAGAAAATAGTTTAAATAGTTTAAAATACTTAAATAATTCAAAATAGTTTAATAGAAAATATTTAAATAGTTTAATCGAAAATAATTTGAATATAAAATGGTTTATATATAAAATAGTTTGGAAAAAATCAAAAATTATTTGATAAATAATTCCAAAGTCAAACCGGTCAACTTCCCAAATTTCCTATCCAAATCAAATCCAAATTCCATTTCGATTTAATCGATTTATTCCAATTTCAACTTGAATAAATTTCTATTCCACGTAAATTTCGATTTCAATTCACAAATTTCTTTAAATTTCAATTCAATTCCAAATTAATTTAAATCTAAATTTCACATAAATTTTCAATTCCAAACTCAAACTTGAAATATCATTTCATATCAATTTTCTTAGAAATATTCAGAGTTCGATTAAAAGTCCAATCTTTTAAAACAAATCAACTTTCAAAAATTTACACCGTATTTCAATTTTCAATTTAAATCTAAACTTCGATTTTATTTAATAATTTCGTTTACCAAGTTTAAATTCTAACATTTCGAGCTCCAATTCAAAATAATTCAATTTCCATAAATTGGATTTTATTCTTAAAATCAATTCATTTAAATAATTTCAAAACAACTTTTAAAATCATTTAATTTTTCCAACTCGGTGTCCGTATATAATTTTCTAATCTATGGCCAAGTGATTAGTTATTACAATTAAATGTCAGGGATGAATATATCATTTAAATCAATCACAGTGTCATATGTATGCATAGCAGGATATATATAAACAAATAAACATCCAAACATTTAAATATCAACCAATAACATCCATCGAAATACATCATCCAATAGGCAATACAATTCACGACAATTTCATATTTATCAATGTCAGGTAATTTAATCGCAATTCAATTTTAATTTAAATTTAACTGTCAATTTAATTTTTTTAATGGTGAATTGAAATGACAATCAATATGATAATTAAATTTTGTCAAACAACAACAAATAAAAATCTTAACTATACATAATGTCAAATTTAACTAGCATAAAGATATTCAGTACGTTGTAAGCGTTATAAAACACTCACCTTGATTTTACGATTTTAAATCAAATCGAACGACGTTCGATTTAACATAAAATTTTAATGAGCTCCAAACACTTTCGGATCTGCACTGCAGCGCAGCTCTCATCTCCGCGATTCCGACGCTTCTTCCCCAACGTGAAATTCACGTATGCAAACCCATTAGCCGCCGATCTTCAAGCAATTTTCACGACCACCTCGTCGACTTCCAGAACGATCAGCTAGCGCCACCACGAAGCCCTTCACCGGATCCACCTACGCGTCAAGTTCATCTCGTCATTCGCCGTCGTTTGCACGCAATCCAAGGAAATACGTACACACTTCCAAGTCAGATCTGGACGAATCCATGAAAAATTAGCATACATCAACTGTATGGATTTGAAGAGATCGTCGAGATCTACACTTTTGCTTTTGGAATTTTTCGATTTCGTCGAACGGATTGAGAGATATTAAGGAAAGAAGATCGGCAATTTCTGGCCATGGAATAGGTGGCGGCCATGATTTAGAATTAGGGTTTCTGGATTAAAATAATAATAAAACTGTCTCGGTTTGCGTGCGTATTTATATAGGTAGGTCCAAAATCATCTGAACTCCAATCGAGACGTGCCGCCAGGCGTTTATAAGGTTTTACCCCCATTCCGAACGCAATGGAACTAGTTTCAAGGCCTAATTCGATCATATCTGGAAGATAGCTTTTCGAAGTCGATTATTTTAATTAAATTCGAAATTAAATTTCTACGCGTTTCAAGCTCGCACGGCCAAACGACAAGTCCAATTGCTACGAAAATTGAAATCCTACCATAATTTACTATTACGGATTCGATGAAACAAGTTTCGTCGAAATCCGAGACTATTTGAAAAATGGCTATTTTAACTCGTCAATTAAATATTAAAATATTCAATTTTCACAAATTTACTTTTAATTCGATTTTAAAAGTTCTACAACATCATTCTAACTTTAATATGATAAAATAGAATTTTACAAATCATTTTTAATCATATTAAACCCGTTATCCAATTATTCAAATAATTTCAAATATTAAATTATTCAACAAATTACATTAATAATCATTTTCCTTCAATAATCACCTTAAATTTTCTAATTAAAATAGCTAAAAATACGGGTCGTTACATGCTTAAAAAAACATAACACAAATTGCCTCTTCATCTAAATATGATTATGGCAAAGAAGTGAATGTTGAAATTGAAATTTGATAGCCTATATTTCTAAACAATAGTTAATAGGCTATGCTTAAAATAGATTTTTATTTCAACTTTGTTGTCATATTTCATGAGAGTTAAATGTGTATTAGTGGTTGTGTTATAGTTTGATGGTTTATATTGAGCTAATTAATAGCACAAACATACCATACTTATGATAAGCACATCAACTAATTCACTAATGAAAAGAAAAGAGAGGCCATAACTTCATTTTGTTGATTTATATGATCTAGAGAGTGGATTTATCTCTAAATTGTTCTTTTAACTCTCATATTTTTATCATTTTCTTTTGCTAGTTTTTGTTATTTTCTTACATTTCTAACTATTCACTCTCAACTTCGGTATAATTTGATTGGATAGAGTTTTGAAATCATCAATTCCCTGTGGATCGACCCGTATTCGCCGCGTGCTACATTCGTACACCGTGCGCTTGCGGTTTTTTTAATTTAAATTCGTTCGACGGTTTTCTAAACCGATAGAATTTCCGTCGACGAACAAGTTTTTGGCGCCGTTGCCGGGGATTTGTTTGATTTTATTTTCTATTCTTCGGATTATTTTTGTTTGATTTTCTTTTGTGTGTGTTTTGTGTGTTCGTTTCAAAAAAAAATATATGTGTTTAAGTTTGTTTTCAATTCCTGTTTGTATGCCTGTTGTTTGTCTAGTTTTCATCGGCATTTGTATATAAAAAAACATACAAAGTTCAAAAAAAAATCATTGCATTCACTATTTTTTGTTTTACAATTTTCATTTCACTAGTTACATTGTGATTGCCTCAACTTTCTCTGTTTCACAACTTATTGATTTCAATTCACTCTCTCTGTTTACAATTCATTCCCTGACCAAAAATCAAAAAACCTGCACTGCCTTCTATTCGCTGTTGCACAGCAGCAACAACAGTCACTACTGTTCACTTTGCCTCAACACCACCTCTTCATTGCTTGCTGCCATACTTCCACTACCACTCAACTACCATACCAATACAACTAACACTTCACCTTTCTTTACATCCCACTGCACTTCACCGTGCCACCATATACATCAAATTGAAAAATAAAAAAGAAAAAAAACATACTCAAGCACAAAAAACCATTCAGACACAACTCAATATTTCCACTGCCAACAACAACTCTCCTTCTCATCCACAATACTCCCCACTACCCATTGCCTTGCTTCTCTCACATATAAAACCACCACACCATCTGCCAATTACTACTGCACAATTTACATTCATAAACTCCTCATTTCCCATCATCATCAAAACATTCTGAACCACTGCAAATATACAATTCAGTGCCATCATCCAACCTTCCACAAACAGCAGTGCATACAAATCATAGCAGCCACCGACTTCTGTTTCACCATAACTACAAACATCACCAAAACTTCCTCCTCTACATACAGCATTTTAGCTACATACAGCAACCAAACCGCCTCATACATAACCACAACTATCCATTCATCCTACCGCAACAACTTGGCAACACCATCTCTTCCTTGTGCCTTGCTGCCCTCACTGCTGAACATCATCATCATCCCCTGCTTCATCACTCAACACCCAACATCATCCCCGCCTTCAACACTCAACATCATCCCCACTGCCCTTCACCATTCACATCAAACCAACCTCACTGCCCTTCACCATTCACATCAAACCAACCTGACCATCACCGCCCTTCATTCACAACAAATCCCGAATCCCTTCAATACAAACAGTGCCTTCACAAGCAACTGCTACTGACATCTCCATACTTCTCAAACCTCCTACCTTCAACATAACAAGCCTCACAATTCATCTCCTCATTCAATTTCCCATCATCTCACTGCTATGCCCAATAACCAAACAAAGTACTGCCCTGAGCCACACTGTGCATTGCAACGACCACACTACAATCAACAGTTAACCTCTTCCTTACAATCAGTTCACTTCAATTCACATTCCTCTGTCGCCAAACAGTTCCAATCCCCCCTGCTCCTATCCCATCATTAATAGCCACTAACAACCTCTGTTACCACTTCTCAGTGCTCTTCCACGACTCCATACAAACTGTGCCTCCATACCCTTTCTTCTACTACGTTTGCTATTCCCCACTTCTCATCACTTCCGCAACCCCCAAAGCAATACCCAATCGCGACCTAACAAAAGTCTGAATCGAGCATCATAATCGCGTCTTCTAAGACCACGATTCCATCGCCTGAAACGAATCGAAAACTCCGTCTCCTTGCCACTACAAACGCAACTTCGCTTCAATTTCCGACCATGACCACTCCATCTAAAATCGAACAAACTCCAACCACCACTTAATGCACAGCTGAATTAAACAATTTGTTTGTGATTTGGTTTGAAGTCAAAATTATTTGGTAGATTTCGATTTGGGAAGAAGTGTTAATTTTTTTTGAAGTTCACGGTCGAGTTTGGTTTGAAGTCTTTTAATTGAGCGAATACAAAGAAAGTTGCTGCTGTTTGTTCCTTATTGGGTTCGGGTTAGAGATAATTTGATTTCTTTTTTTTTCTTTCTTTTTTTTGTTTTGTTTAAAGCTCTTTAGCTTGTTCTCCTCTACAAAAAAATAAAATCAAACCAAAAAAAAACAACTTAGGTTTCTTTTTCTTGAGTTTTCTTTTATTTCTTTTGCTTTGTTTTAATTGGTAAAAAGAGTTTCTAAATTTGTTTTTAGTTTTGTGTTGGTTTGTTTTTAATTTGTTTCCATAAATTTTTTTTTAAGTAAAACCCTACTTTTAAGTTTCCTTTCAAAAAAAAAGTTGTATATATCTTGCTTTATTTCAGGTTGCCAAAGCAGAACTACAGAAAGAGCAAAAGTGCTTGTTAAATAAATTGCTTGATTTGAAGTGCTTGCCGAAAAAAAAATAACTGCTTTCTTGCTTATAAAATTTTATGTTTTAGTTGTCTTGCATTGTATATATCTCTTGTTTTTATTAGTTGCATTGTTGATTGCTTGCATTTGAACTTAAATATAAAAAAAAAAATCAAAAAAAAACAAACAACAAAAACAAAAATCATTTGTAGTTGCATTGTTAATACACGTTTAATTTCTGCTTTGCATTTCATCTTAGATTTTGATTAATAATAACGGTTAGACATTGACAGCACTTAATTGTACATTGACAATTTGTCTTCTTTGAACAATTTAATTTCTTGGTATCTAGGCTACGGCAGAGCAATAATCAGTTATAAATATTACGGTGATTCGTAAATATTATACAGAATTGTTTCTCTGAAGGTACTTAAACCTTCGGCTGCATTGCTACGGTGATTCGTTGTGCATCGATAAATCCTGTCCGTTACCTGGCTGAGAACTATCTTGTTTATCTAAGACAACTTGTGAATATACAATTTTGTGTTAACTTAGGATAAATCATTTTTAATTAACCCTTGCATTCATTTAGTTTCATTAGTTCATGCATATTTAAAAAACAAAAAAAAAATCAAAAAATCTAAAACTAAAAAAAACTGTAAATATTCCTTTTATTTTTCTTTGAAAATTTTAATTTCTATTTCTTTGAAATTTTCAAAAATCCAAAAAAAATTAGAAAAACAAAAATAAAAAAAATATGTAAAACTCTTTTTTTTTTAAAAAAAATTAGAAAAACCAAAAAAAGAACAAAAATCAATTTCTTTTTGAAAAACAATTTTATTTGTAAATAATTTTCGTTTAAAAAAAACCCAAAAACATTCTTGAAAATGTCCGAGTTTCCCCACTTATATGAATTTTACGATAGTTGTGAAAATCAATATAATCCATATAACTTCACTCCAAATTCGTATGGATATTTTAACAATAACTATTGTTTCAACAATTCGAATTTTGAACAACAAAGTTTTCAAAATTACGAGCAACCCTCAAATCTTGAAAATAGCATTTTATCTCTACTTGAAATCTCTACACAACAAAATCAAGAGATAAATGATTTGTTTAATTCTTATTTGTGTGATAACTCAAGTCAAAATTGTCAAACCAATCAAGATTTGAATTCACTTCAAAATTCAAATGGTTTTGAGTATAACCCATGCCAAGTCAATTTCGAGCTTCAAAATAAATTTCAAAATCAAGACAAAAATGTGAACAAATTTTCAAATAATTTTGGCAATGGAAATAGTTTCAATAATGATATGATTGAAACCTTTGGTTGTCAACAAATTCAAAATGAAAATTTTCAAATTAATAATCATGAATTTGATTTTATTGACCAAATGGAAAAAGATAACGGGGATCTATTACTTGAAAAATACAAAACTTTTCGTGAAAATCATAATCAAATCTCAACTTGCGAAGAATCAAATAATAATCTACCGTTTATCGAAATTGACAATTTTAGTTCTCAACAAATCCAAATTGAAAATTCTCAAGTTAATAACTGTAAATTGGATTTTGTTGAGCAAATGAATGAAGTTTACGATGATCACACGGATTTGTTGTTTGAAACATACATGAAACAACGTGAAAAACAAAGTCAAATTTCAACGTATGACGAGTCAAGTGATAATCCATCTTTTACCCAAATCGATGATTTTCAAACAACATCTTTTAAAACTGAAAATTATGATCTTAACGAAGTTGTTGAAAAGATGGTAATTGTGTTGGATTTCAATTCTTTTGAGGGTGAGAAACTAAATTTAAAATTCAGTCTTCCTTTTCTCAATTTCGAAAATTTGAATACAACAACTTTGGATTTTGAACTTGAGATACGCAATGAAGTTGTTGATAATACAACAAAGGAAGACGAATTTAATGAACATGAATTCTTTGGACTTTTCGAAAATGAGTTGTTAAATTATGAAGGGGAAGATTTACATCACCATTTTGATTTTGAAATCAATAATTTCGAAGAATTTTTCAATGACAAACTTGAATTTTAATTTGGTGAAAATAAACTTGAATTTCAATCAATTGTTTTATCTGCCCCAAAAATCATCGAAAACAAAACAACTCATTCAATTTTCAATAAAACGACATTCGTTTTTCCAAATCAACATTCAACTTCAAAATCTTTTATGGTTTGGTTTTTCGAGCTTAAGCTGTGTCTCGTATACTCGACGAGACAAATGAATCGGTTTTTGGAAGACCGTTTCATTTACTTTTTGACAATATACTTTCTGATCTCGTGTAAATACCGTTCGTTTTCATGTAAATAATAATAAACATCCCTTTCACTTGGGTTGACTGTGGGGACACAGTCAAAATCAAGTGTGGGGGGAGACTCATCTACATTTTTTTTTCATGGTTTATTTTTACTTTAAAATCACAAAAACAAAAAAAAAATTAAAAAAAATCCCGAAAACAAATTTCTTTTGATTTATTTTTAAAAGAAACACTATAAGATAAATATATGGCTTTGGTTTATTAAATTGAATTTTTTGAAAATTTATTGGTCTTAACAAAAATAAAAATGAAGTTTGATTAAAATAATAATGGTTTAACTAGTATCTAGGAAGATTCATATGTGTTAATTATGAAGTACATCCTAATTGAAAATCTTTGTTTTAAAATGGGGTTGATTTAAAGTAAAGGATATAACATTTTTTTTTTGTCTTCTAAGTTAAATGGTGCTAAGTTGATTTTGCAAAACTCCTTCTCAAAAAATATAAAAATAAAAAATAATAACATCCAAGTATTCACTCTCATTTAAAAGTCCTCACGGTTATGCATGGGTGATTACTTGGAATTTTTGATTATGTGATTTCATACTCATTTAAAAGTCCTCACGGTTATGATGTATGGAACACATGTAAAAAAAAGACTTAATAAAAACCACCTACGGTCGATAGTGTATGCATGAAAGTGTGTGCACTCGCCATGCTCTGTACTCCCCTCACATAAGCCCGAAAGGCAGTGCATGGGTGGTATATCTGGCCTCAGTTTATCTGAGCTAGGTGAGTAATTTTTCTTGCAAATAATGAGAGAGCAAGCAATTGAAATCCTAGCACTATTTTTACTTAGTTGATTTGATTTGTTATTGAAAAGAAATGAAAATACCACTTTGATAAACTTTGATAATCAACTAAGGATCCATTTCATAGTTACACTTTGTTATTAAGCAAAACAACGAGTTAAACTATAGTCTATTTGATATGATAACTTGATTTTTGTTGGAAATTTTGACGAGCAAATGACATAAATTTTCAAGATAATAACCAAAACCTATATTTAACTTATCCATGTCAATTTAAAAATAAATCCTTAATTTGTAAAATTTTTCAAAAATATGCATTCATCTCTTTGTAAATATATCTTGCATTTTGTAAATATTTTCATCCTGCATTTGGATTTTGTGGGTAGTATCCGCTGAAAACCCTCACGAGACAACACTTGTCCTACTAGGGACACCCAAAGGTTTAACGGCTTGTTGCATACGCTCAATGCAATCGTGCTTCCTACGAAAACGGATTTATCTTAGTTTTAGTTTATTCGAGGACGAATAAAATGATAAGTGTGGGGGTATTTGATGTGCACGTAAATATGCATATTTTTACCACCATATTTATTCTATTTAAATTAAATAAAAGATCATATTGGGTATTTTAACTTGTTTTAACCAAAATTCATATTAATTCCAAATTTTCACATATTCATCTTCATATAAGGGCAAAATGGCCATTTGTGCGCGTATATTAATTTGAAAGAATTTAATTAGAAATTTCTATAATATTTTGTAGGAATTTAGCTTCTCATATTAGTGGGTTCATGAAGAAACATGCATGCACAAAATGGATATAAAGGAATGAAGATGGAAATAATTCAAAGTGAAGATCATGGGGGACCCCACCTACCCACCTACCTTAATGTACAAATTAAAGGCTAATGCACGTGCTTTTGGACTTAATGGTTTCATGTACACTTAATGGGGGATTAAGACATGTTAATGATTACTTGACCTCCACACTTCCTAAGGGGCATTTTGGGCATTCCCCAAAAAGTGAATTAGGGTTTTAAAACTTGTATATATACCCCTTATGTTTCATGTAGCCATCTTCCTCTTAGTTAGTTAGTTTTAGTTTAGAAAATAAATCAAAGCTCTCTTTCTTTTCATGGCTACTTAGCCATTTTATTTCATGTAATTTTCTTTTATGCAATGTTAATTCTCTTTTATTTACATGCTTCTTCTCTTCTTATGTAATAGTGTAGATTTACCTTTATGCAATTAGATTAGTTGTCTTTTCCATTAGCTTTCATTTTCCTTTCTTTTTGATTTCATGTTGCTTTCTACATTTGTTGATTTGATAACAAATATGAGAGCTTAATCCCTACAATTTAGGGGTAATGAAGCTCTCTAGTATGTAGATGCAACATTTTGATGTTTATGCTCTCTTTTTGTGCTTTAATGGAAACACTTGAAGTGGTTTAATGATGTTGTTTAGCTTTGAATTTGATAGTCTATGTTGTTCATAACAAATAGGCTATGCTTAAACAAACATAACACAAATTGTCTCTTCATCTAAATATGATTATGGCAAAGAAGTGAATGTTGAAATTGAAATTTGATAGCCTATATTTCTAAACAATAGTTAATAGGCTATGCTTAAAATAGATTTTTATTTCAACTTTGTTGTCATATTTCATGAGAGTTAAATGTGTATTAGTGGTTGTGTTATAGTTTGATGGTTTATATTGAGCTAATTAATAGCACAAACATACCATACTTATGATAAGCACATCAACTAATTCACTAATGAAAAGAAAAGAGAGATCATAACTTCATTTTGTTGATTTATATGATCTAGAGAGTGGATTTATCTCTAAATTGTTCTTTTAACTCTCATATTTTTATCATTTTCTTTTGCTAGTTTTTGTTAGTTTCTTACATTTCTAACTATTCACTCTCAACTTCGGTACAATTTGATTGAATAGAATTTTGAAATCATCAATTCCCTGTGGATCGACCCGTATTCGCCGCGTGCTACATTCGTACACCATGCGCTTGCGGTTATTTTTAATTTAAATTCGTTCGACGGTTTTCTAAACTGATAGAATTTCCGTCGACGAATAGTGGCATCGACAAAGAGGATACCAGAGCATCATCCAACCAATTCTGGCACAGGAACTCCCAGGTAACGCTCTCTACAAGCTCCTATGTAAATTGAAAACAGTGAAAGTTAAACTAAAAAATTGGATATCAAGTAAAAGCAATATATATTCAGAATTAGACAAGTTAAAAGAGGAAACAAATGATATCTATAAGCAGTTAGTTCGAGAACCTCTAAACAACTCTCTAATTGAAGAATACAGTTCGAAAAATGACCAGATTCATGATATAATGAGGAATATTGCGATAGACGATGATCAAAGAATGAAAATAAACTGGTTGACTAAAGGAGATAAACCCACTGAATTTTTCTTCTCGAATATCAATAAAATTAAATCACAAAGAGGGAGTAAATTCATTTTACAAGACAATGGAACCTGGTATTCGGCATCAGAAACAATAGGTGTAGCAGCCACAACATATTTCTCAAATCTCTTTACATCGCCTACAGACAAAATACAATTTCCAGACATAATTTGCAAAAAAATCCTCTCGGAAAATGCAAAAGAAAATCTCTGCAAACCTTTTCTCCTTGAAGAAGTTAAAGATGCAGTTTTCCAAATTAATGACAATAGTTCCCCAGGTCTGGATGGAATAAATTCTAAATTCTACAAAATTCATTGGGAACAAATCCAGTGTGACATATGGAATGCTATGAACAGTATCCTTCAATCAGGGAAAATTATTAAAGAAATCAATCATACATTCATTTGTCTCATCCCAAAAAAACCAAATGCAGTGGACATGATTGACTTCAGACCTATCTCCTTGTGCAATGTATCTTATAAAATACTTGCAAATCTTTTATGCAACAGAATGAAGTTACTCATGAATGACCTTATCTCCTACAACCAAAATGCTTTCATCCCTGGAAGAGTTATTACAGATAACTCCCTGCTAGCTTACGAAATGATAAGAGGTTTCAACAGGAAAAAATCCAACAAACTATGTCTGAAAATTGATCTGCATAAGGCATGTGACAAAATTAATAGAGATTTTATTCATCATATGCTGATCTCAATGAACTTTCCCCCCAGTTTTGTGGACCTCATTTATGAACGTATTACTACACCCACTTTTTCGGTGTTAGTGGAAGGAACACCACATGGCTTCATAAAGAGTTCAAGGGGATTACGACAAGGTGACCCCCTCTCACCATACCTATTTGCCATAGCTATGGAATACTTTACTATCAACTTGGACATGGAATTTCACAAAGGTATTTTAACCCCCATTTATAAAACAGAACCGGTGATCACACGCTTGATTTATGCAGATGACATTTTGATCTTAACTAAAGCCACAGCTCAAAATGCCATCTGTATCAAGCAAATTTTTCAAAAGATGCACAACATTACAAGTCTAGAGCTAAACCCCAAAAAATCCACTCTATTTTTTAGCAAAGGGGCCACAAATACAAATCAGATATCCACCATCCTTAATGTTCACATTGGTAACCTTCCAATAATTTACCTAGGAATACCTTTATCGAATAACAAATTGAGAAAAAGGGATTTTGGAGGGTTAATAGATCAAATAAACAAAAATTTTAATCATTGGCACAGCAAAATGTTAAACATTAGTGGCAGAGCCGAATTAATAAAAAAACGTAATCCACCCAATATTGCAGTTCTGGCTCCAATTTTCACAATTTCCACTGACAGTTATGCAACGAATTGATAGTTTGTGTGCAAATTTTTTATGGAAATCTAAAGCTCACCAAATGAAATGGGAAGAAGTGTGCAGAACTAAAACTGAAGGTGGTTTCGGTATTAGGAAAATTGAAGATATCTCTAAAGCAGTGGCTACCAATCTCTTGTGGAAATTTATCAATTGTGAATCGCTATGGGCTAAATGGATGCAAAATAAATACTGTAAAAATGCAAACTTCTGGAATGCTAGCACTGACCCTACTACATCATATACTTGGAAAACTTTACTTCGAGCTAAACAGTGGTGTAAAGGGCTCATTAACAAAAACATAGTCAATGGGGATAACACTAGCTTATGGTTTGATCCTTGGATCAATGGAACCTCACTAATAGATGACATAGGCTGGAATGCCATGTCAGTGATTAGAGGACATAACAAAAAAGTGTCTGAACTGATATCTAACAATAAATGGAAACAAAACATTAATTATGTCCCAACTCATTACCATCCAACCATACACAATATTAGCATTCAACCTCAATTTGAAAAAGATTACTGGAACTGACTCCCAAGTAACAATGGACAATTTACACTGAAGTCAGCATGGAATCAACTAAGATACAAGCATTCAGAACACTTCTGGACAAAAATCATATGGGGTAAGGGATGTGCCCCCAAAATGTCAACATGTGCTATGCTGGCCATCCAAAACAAATTGAAAACCAAGGATCGTATTAGCAGATGGAACACAGACATTGACCAAAAGTACAATTTATGCGCAAACCATCTAGAAGACAGAGATCATCTATTTTTCAAATGCCAGTACTCTAGTAAGTTGTTGGAATACACCATGAAAAAAATGAAATTAGACTTCAAACTCAATTTCAACATTAATCAGACTCTGGAATGCATAAGTAAAAGTAACAAGAAGCAAACTTTAATTAACCAAATCACCAACATTGCGTTCACTTCCCTGATTTGGAACATTTAGTGTGAGAGAAACAACAAGATCTTTAGAGGTATTGAGATGCCAACATCGATTAGAAGCATCCTGATAAATCAAGATGTTAAAACGCTTACGCAGTACATAATCAAGGATAGAGAAGTTACTAGAGAGTCGAAACTTATCTGCGATAACTGGAACATCATCAGCAGTCCATCGGAAACTCAATACCCCCCCTGACTTTATCATCCTCTACAGGAAGCCTCTGGCATTTCCCTTTCGAAGCATTTAATGAACAATTGTGTTTCCACATCTAATAGATCCATCTGCTTGACATTTGCTTTTCAACTTTTCTGGCCATGACTTTGTTTTCCCAATCAAGACATAAGTTCTTTCACGTTTCTATTTAGAAGGATCTGGACTTTCTCCTAGTGTAGGATGGCCTTTTGCTTTGTAATTTTTTTTTATTTACTTTTTTGCTATATACGGACCAAGTTGTTATTACGGATGATTTTGAGTGCATTTTAAACTTTGTTCCAACTCCTCTATCTGTTCAACAACTTGGATCCATTTACTCTATGTTGTACCGTTAATATATGGAAGTGATATGTACTCTTTTTCCTTGTAAGGTACCCGATTAGGTTAGGGGGGTTACAAGGTTTTAATGAGGCATATCATGGAAATATATGATCTATTATGTTAATAAAGTACCTGTTTCTAAAAAAAAAGCAAGAAATAGAGAACAAAATGTAGAAAGGTTATTTCGTGAATTCCAAAACGACGCGGTTGATTTTACAACCATTATTAGGAGTACACACACAACATGCACACACGCACACGATGTTCTTGATTTTTGCATTTTATTGATATTAAATATATCTTATCCTATTGGCAGGCCATTCGATAGACCTTATGCACCCTTCAAGTAAACAAAGGAGACATGTACCACGTTCCTCATGAGGACACCCCCATATGTTCATAATGCTTAGTATTTGTAAGCTTTTTAATCACTTCTTTGTTATCAACGCAGTGAATAGAATCTAGGCTAGCAATTACATTACATAGTTTCCAACTAGAACTATCAATTTGAACTTTTGGCAACAAAGATGTTCGAATTTATTTCTTATTTTCTGATTTTGAAGCATTTATGGATTAGGCTCCAGTTTGCGCATTAGCCTCATTAAGAAACTCTAAGCAAGCATCAAATAGTAGCAATTCACTGCATATTAATCTTCATCGTCTCTTTTGTTTTCTCTACGCTTTATTCTTACATAGGAGCTTGTATTGTACCACCATCAAATTTATTTTCTTGTTCAGTATTTTATCCTTGGCTATTAATTTCAGCTTCAATAAATTTTGTGCATCTGGTTGATCAGATTTTTTCTATATCATCTGATTGGTCAAATTTTATATTATCATTTTGTTCTCGTATAGAGATTTTATTTTCATTTGCATCATTTTTCGTTATCATTCCTATGTTGTCATCTTTACCTCCTGCATTCCTATTTTCATCTTCTAACTTCGACAGTCTTGCATACTGCCACACCGCCTTCAAGCATCCTACCTAGATCACTATATGTTCCAATATATGAAGTGTTAACTAATTCTTGTCTATTTGCCTCGCTCTCTTAGTAAAAGTATCTACTAGAGATGTTGCTTCCACGGTGTTGTTTGAAATATTATATGTACCACATATATTCCCATCTATAGGTATACCTCCATTCCAATCTTGGAAATGTGTAGCATATTTCTCGAATATTTATTATTTCTACTTTGTGTTAGAACTATCTACAAGGACATAATAAGGAACAAGAGTTTGATGTTGCATCATCCATGCTCCAAGTCTTCAACCAGTGAAGACCGCCAAGGGTCTGGTTATTGGTTTTTTTTGCAAATAGTCTACTGTAGGTATGCAATAACCCTTATTGAGTGTAATATGTAAATATTAGTCTACAAATAAATAATTCATATACTCCTTGATTCATTAATTCCCTCTTAAAGGATCAAAGTACTTCATTAGTATGCTAAAATAGAGAATATCCCTTAGCATGAACAAAAATAATGATAGTGATAATAAATAGTAAACTTATAATCTTATATCTCTACTACTAATAAAAGAAATTGATTAAACTAATTTACTTGGTGTCTTTTTGAAATTCCAAAAATGCCCTTGCTTTCCTTTTACATGTTTTGCACTCAAACAAAATATCAACGTATATAATAATACAAACAGCCTGTGTGCGAAGCATGGGCCCATATTAGTACCATATAAGAATAGTAGGAAACCAAGGAGGCACTAAGAAATAATACATGAGTCAATATGTAGATGAAGAACAAACTCGTTTATAAATATGGTTGTTTTGCCTCCAACTATATTTTAAATTCGAGTGTATCAAATGTTGTTGTTGACTATCGGAAACTATTGCATATTTAACTATGTTTAACCTGGATTAGTTTGACCATTCAGCTAATTGTGCATGCCACAATAGTTTCAACATGAGAGACTCGTTAATTTCATTTTTGTTTTATTATTTTAATACAGAGTCTGTTGTAAGGAATATTGATGTCTTTGAAAGATCATTGTGCATAAGATACAAGAATGAAAAATTTTCATTCTCATATTTATATGTACCATGTATAACTACAAAACCAATAAATTTATCGATTTAGTAATTATTATTTCTACAATTTTTTTTTAAGAATGGCACTTCATCCACGTAAATAAACTAAGACTTTTTAATATCAAATTTAATTAAAGAAGGGACCTAAAGGCCTCACACCTTTAATGGTTGTTTGCATTCTCATAGTAGCCTTTTCTTCCAACCTCGTAATAATATACCAAAATATCCACCGATTATTAACTTATTTTAAGCATTTGGCATGAAAAAATTCAGTTTCACCTTTAGTGAATAACTAAAAAATACCGACCTCGATCCGTTAATTACAAGCCAAGCATTTGCAACAATAACGATCAGCAATCCAATGATTGCAAATAAAAGTAACATGTTGGTAATTTAAATTAAAATATGATCATATTTTTGTACTTTGACTTTGGTTTGTTATACTTAAGAATAGGTGACATCAATTAAGAATCAATCAAAAATATAGGGGCCTGCATTGTTTTCAAATTTGGATGGAACTATTTATTCTAAAATTTATCAATTACTGAATGAATTTGCCAATAACACTAAAAATAGGTAATCATAATCCTTGTGGTTCTACCAGATAATCCCTTTGGTGAAAATATATCGTTGTTATACTACTTCGTATGATACATTACTGTCAATGTTTCTTCTGGTTTTTTAGAATTTTTAACTAAGCTAAGTATTTACTTGTGAGATGATACGCTATCATGAATTAAGTAATTTATGAAATAATAAGCACTATTTTCAAGCCAAATAATAAATTAAGAGATTCGGTACTCATTTACGTCCTATATATAATAACTCTATAAACTATTGGCGTCGTTGGCTATTGTAATAATCATGCAGATAACTAATGAAATGAAAAGGAATTTTGATACTTAAAGATCATTTAGTTTTTGGATAAATATTACAAATACGTTCAGTGTTGGTAAAGGAAAAGTTGCTATATTACCAGATATAGCACACCCCTATTTGGATTTACATATATTAAGTAATTAAAAAGTCAAAATAAGTACAAATTGTCAAAACAAGTAATTAGTTTTTTTTTTTCACACAACATAAATCGGCCATTAAGGAGAAAACGACCATCTCCACACTTAAAATAACTCCAAGAAATCAAAACACTAAAACAACTTAATGAAGCAGATAATTAATCTACTTGGTTACTTAGCTTAGCTTACACTTTTTCCTATTAACTCGTACACAACATTATTGTGTTACTCTTAAATGTAAAATAAAATGCTAGTCACATTACAAAAAAATGAAAGGTTGAATAAACGAATTGATGGAGTAAAAAAATTACCTACTACCGAATTGTTGATTTGGTGGTATATGGAATGAATCGAAGATGGGGTCTGAATATGATCGAGATTGCTATTGGAATAAATTGAAAATCAATAGATTGATTTTCAGAACGAATTGAAATTACATGGGATTTAGGTTAAGCGAAATGTGGTCGAATCTAAAGGGAGAGGGAAGTTTTATTTTTGGCGACCTTTATTTTTAACTTTGTTAAATATAGTGAACTATTTTTTATGCACATTCATAGAACAACATGAATTACTGTTATTTTTTTACTTTAACAATTTTTATATATCACGTTAATTATAATTCCATGACACTATACCATATATGTCTTACGTTTGAGTGCATTTAAACTCTACATCACAAGTTATAAATGATCGATTGTCTCTTTTTTTTCCAAAAATAATATATAGTGGCTAGAAACTAGAAAACCCTTATTTTATCATGCATTCATCATATTACCGAACATATATTTAACCAAATACTAAGATTCGATTTTAATTTTAACCTCCTTCAATGAAAAAGTAAACTCCCCTTTGCAAGTATGAGAATTGGAGGCTTTTTGCTTGTTTAAACATTCCATGGTGTGTTTCTATTTCTTTCTAACCCGATCTACAACGCAAATAAAATATATATGTAATTTTGGAGAGGTTTTAAACAAAATCCTTATTTAAAATGCGCGTATACACACTATGTCGAACATAGCTCCCATTGTGATTAGAAACACAACACACAGTGAAATGCTGAGTAAAATAATGAACAGTACGATGCAACCATTTAGGCCAACTGATGTCTCCATTATAAGAAATAATATGTTTAATTTGTTACTAAGTGGGCTTATTTATAGTCCTCACGCTAGTTCAATTATTGTAAGATTGGATAGCAAATCGTATCCATATAAGTACATCGAGCATATTCGTTGCGTTAATTTAAGACAAGATTGCATATCATATCTTTGGTGACTATACTTTCATCCGTGATGAGCCGCAAACTTTTTTTAACTATTTATTTATAAATTTTCTTGTTTAAAATTAGTCCTATATTTAGTAAAAACGTACTTTTATAGGAGTTCGTTTGCAAATATTTGGAAAAAAACAACAAAATAATTTCTTCAAATGATTTTAAAATGAAAATAAGAATGTTCGTGTTTAATTTTGAAAGAAAATGTTTTGAAAGTTAAACTTTATTTTTTGGCCGATTTCAGAGAATTGAATTTTAAGGGTTAAAATGGAAAATAAAAGGTAAAATATTGGAAAATTAATTCTCATTAAGACTTGGAAAAAAGTATTTGGTAGTATGAAAATTTCGAAAGGAATAAATTAAGTTAGAATTTTAGTTGTCCATTTAAACACCTTTTCGTCTACATAATGATTAAAAAGGGCTTTCATGTAAATAAATATTTATTCATATTTTGTTTCGTAAATTTAAATGAATTTGACAAAATGATTTATTACTATTTTCGAATTTATTTCTTGAAAACTAAATTTAAATCAATGTTGTTTTAGGATTTTGAATGAAGAAAAAAATGAGTTTATTGTTTTTATTTCAAAGCCGAAATTAAATCAAGCTAATCAGAAGCCCTTTCATGGATCGACTCCACCATCTTCATCTCGCTTTATAGCCAACTCACCATCTTTGTTTCCAAAGCCTTAACACCACTTTCTCCATTAGTAAAAATAATATTTTTAAATTCCAATAAACTAAAACAAAATCGCCAAAATCGTATCTAGCTTCTGCGTCATCTTCATTACCTAATAAAACTACTACACACCAAATTGACTTAAGGACTTCTGTGATTCGGGATAGCCTGAATTTGTGCTTTTAGCATTACATTTAAGCTCTCTTGTTTTCTTCTTCAACGATGGTGAGTTAAACATTTGTTATGAACCATGAATTGCATGGTCAATTCTGCAAAAGGTATATCTACCTTTTTACAGGATATATGGAAATAAATTTATTTGTGCAAAATTTTGGTTTTATGCTATCTATCTCTGTTTGCGCCAAAATTGGTCACAAACACCCAATACCGTGAAAGCACCAGTGTATGAATATAAATTAGTGATATTCAAACACAAACAACAAATCTCAACAAATAATAGACAGCAATCCAAAAGTAAAGAACAGAGACACAAGTTTTATAGTGGTTCGGCTATCTCCGACCTACGTCCACTCCAATTTTTTTTCTTTTATTGATTATCCTTGAAGATTACAAGTGATTACAACAGTTGTAGTGACCAAATCTGAAGAAAATTGCAGTAATGATGCTATGGTATGATTTTAGCAGCGTCTGGGCTTGCCTTTCCTCTCCAAATTTTCCGACCTCTTTTCTGAATGACCAGGGGCTCTATTTATAGGTGTGGAAGGCCGAAATCCCGCCTAAAACCTGGGGAGGCTGCTTGGCACGTGAGGGGGGCCCACAGGCCCGTGTTCTCGGAATCCGTGCCCAGTTTGGGATCGATTCGAAGTGACGTTCGAATCGATCAAGAATCCATCCAATTGAGCTGAAATTTGGTGTGAACATTCTTCAACATGTATGTAAGCTCCTGTAAAAATTTCATTACATTTGGATCAACGGTTTGGAAGATATGATCGATCCAAGTTCAAGAATCCGTGCGTCCTGAATGGTTCGAACCCATGCTTCGAAACCATCTACTTTGAAACCATCCCCTTCGAATCCATAGGGCCGACTCCTTCGAATCCATACCCTTCGAACCCATGCTGTTCGAATCCATGCTTTCTGAAGCCGCCTCCTTCGAGTCCATATCCTACGAGTCCATCCTCTTCGAATCCATCCCTTTCGAATCCTCGTCCTTCGAATCCATGTCCCTTGCTTCGTATCCATCATCTTCGAATCCATGTCCTCTTCGAATCCATCCCCTTCTTCGAATCCATGTCCACTTCGAATCCATCTCCTTCTTCGAATCCGTGTCTACTTCGACTCCATCTCCTTCTTCGAATCCATGTCTACTTCGACTCCATCTCCTTCTTCGAATCCATGTCTACTTCGACTCCATCTCCTTCTTCAAATCCATCATGTTCCCATCGATTCGAAGCGTCATCGATGCGAACCTCCTGGGTTCGAACCTGGTGGGTTCGAACCTGATGGGTTCGAACCTGATGGGTTCGAACTACGTACTATCCCTACTTTGAATCCATCATATTTCCTTCATACGAACTCCGATTAACCTGAAATTCGAAACATAGCCTTTCATAGCCCTTATCATCATTTCCAATCAATTTCGTCCCGATCGGAGTTCAACAAAATTTTGACGATATCCATTGTAGCCTTATCTCCAGTCCTGATATCCATAATTCCTTGCCAATTTGTTGATATTCCAATTTTGACCAAAAAATGGGATAACATTTTGCCCCCCAAAACATGCCTTGTGATAACAAGGCGTGTTTTGAATAATTACGAATCCAATATCCGAAGTTCAAAGCCATATTGCTAGAGTATATCGTCCTTGACTGCTTCGAGTCGATGTCCAATTCCATATCCAATAGCCAAAGCCTTAGCCAATTCCGTATCCATTTGAACTCGACAACCAAGTTCCAATCCATCCTTATCCAATAGCCAATAACCGGAGCCAGGACCTCTCCGGGTCGATATCCAAATCCATAACCTCTCTGGGTTCCTGCCAAGCGCAATCCATACTTGAAGTCCTCGGTCCAGTGTCCCTGGACGTTGAGCCAACCTCTCCGGGTTCTTGCCAAGCGCAATCCATACTTGACGACCTTGGCCCAGTGTCCCTGGGCGCTGTAAAATGCCATGGTTTAAGTCCTAAGCCGAATCCTGATCTCTCCGGACCCTTGCCGAGCATAGTCCATACTCGACGACCTGAAAATAATAAATGATAATAGAGGGCCTAAGTCCTAGGTCGAATCCTGGTCACTCCGGACCCTTGCCAAGCATTGTCCATACTTGACGACCTGAATGAGTCAATCTACCTTGTTTGGGTAAAGTGACTCATCCCTTGCCAGGCATAATCCATACCCGACGACCATTTACCAAAAACCAGATAAAAGTCCAACCAAAATTTATTCCAAAGTCCAAATCCGAAATTCAAATTCGAAATCCAAATCCAAAATCCAAATCCAAATCCAAAATTCAAATCTAAACCAGAAAACCAGAAATCCAAACCAGCATCCAAAACCAAAAACAATCATCCAAAGGAAAATCCAAATAAAAAAGCAAGAAAAACCAGGAGCTCAATCCAAGCTCCAAAACCAAATCCAAAAAAGAAAAGCAATGTCCAATCTAAAAAGCAAGAAATAAATTTCACAAACCATAGCATCCCGGTTTATCATCATTCAGAGCATGCCTAGGGGCTATCTCCGTCCCCGTACATGTGTAAATGACTTTTCCGTTTGCTAGTAGCTTGCTACTTATTCCATATTATCCTGGTCAATGGATGATCAATCGACGATCATCCCTGGGCCTCCCATCATCACGGCGTGAAGTGGTCGGTGGTTGCTCCTGCTCCACCGTTGCATCCCGAGTTCCAACGTATTGCTGTAACTGTCCATTCCTTACATGCTCCTCGATTATGTCCTTTAGGTGCCTGCAGCTGTTGGTATCGTGTCCATCCAGATCATGGAAGAGACAGTGCCTTCCTGATGTCCTTTCCCGCTCTGTTGGTTCCCTCCTAGCCGGCCTTCGGTAGGGAAGGCGATTCCGAGTTTCCAGGTATATCCGCTCCAGCGTCTCGTTCAATCCTGTGTATGTGGAAAACTTTGGATCCTTCCATCACTTCCTAGCGTTTCCAGATTCGTCATCTAACTTCCTTTTCCCTTTATCCTTATCCAAACCATTTTTGGATACCGCTCCAACCTCGATTGCACTAGCCTTCTTCACCTTTAAATCCGTACTTGCATCTTCTTGCCGAAGGAACCTTTCTGCCTCATGAAAGAATTCGTCGAGATTTTGCGGGGGATCTCGTATCAGAGATACCTTGAAATCCGAATTCTCCTTGACTCCTGATACTGCTGCCATTAAAACCATTGATGGATCAGGCCGATCCACCGAAGCGACTGCCGCACTGAATCGAGTTAGAAAAGCTCTAAGCGATTCGTCCATCCTTTGCTTCACCGATGTTAAAGTCATTACGTTCTTCGGCCTCTTGACGTGAACCCGGAACTGTCCCAGAAACTTTTCCACTAATTCCTTCCAAGTCCTGATAGATCCTTCTTCCAGCTGCCTAAACCACATTGCAGCTAAGTCCTTCAAATACAAAGGGAAACATCGGGCCATCACTTCCTCTGATGCCCCCAGCACCTCCATGTGTCTGGTGTACCTCATTAAGTGATCTGTTGGATCCGTCTTACCATCATATACCTCCACGCTAGGTAGCTTGAACTTAGGTGGATTCTGAGCCATCCTTATCTCCCGAGCGAATGGACTTCTATTCACTCCTTCCAAATCTCCGTTTGTCAAACCACCTCGCACAGTCTTCCTGATCATTTCTACTAATCCTATATTGTCTGGTAGGGGTTGCCCCCCATGCCCCCGAGGGAACTCTGGTACATATTCCTCGTGTGGCTCACTAGCAGCAATGTTAGCTCTAGCTTGTTGAATTCCTCCCAAAGGTTCTCCTGCATTGAATTCTGTGGGCCTGCCCCCAAGCCCTTGTTGATTGCCTTCTGGCTCTGTATCCTGTCCTTCATTGGGTTCCACAACCCTAGCTCCTTGTCCTACATCCGCAGTTGCTGTAGCTGTTCCTAAGTTCTGCATCCCTGCAGCTCTCATTTGTTCCAAGAAGGTTTGCATCATTTCCTGTTGACTTTTCAACAATCTCTCCTGCAAAGAATTGGCCATAGCTTCCATTTCATCCCGAGTTATGTAGACCGAAGCCTGTCCTTCCTCACCTCCGGAGGATGCTTGTTGACTTCCTCCTTGTTGGCTTCTCTCAGCCCTTAGCCTTCTGCTATTCTGCCTAGTCATTGTCTTCCAAATCCGAATTCCTCAAACTCTTCAAATCCGATGTAGCGGGTGCTAGTTGTTCTCAGTGAAAGCACCAAAATGTTTGCGCCAAAATTGGTCACAAACACCCAATACCGTGAAAGCACCAGTGTATGAATATAAATTAGTGATATTCAAACACAAACAACAAATCTCAACAAATAATAGACAGCAATCCAAAAGTAAAGAACAGAGACACAAGTTTTATAGTGGTTCGGCTATCTCCGGCCTACGTCCACTCAAATTTTTTTTCTTTTATTGATTATCCTTGAAGATTACAAGTGATTACAACAGTTGTAGTGACCAAATCTGAAGAAAATTGCAGTAATGATGCTATGGTATGATTTTAGCAGCGTCTGGGCTTGCCTTTCCTCTCCAAATTTTCCGACCTCTTTTCTGAATGACCAGGGGCTCTATTTATAGGTGTGGAAGGCCGAAATCCCGCCTAAAACCTGGGGAGGCTGCTTGGCACGTGAGGGGGGCCCACAGGCCCGTGTTCTCGAAATCCGTGCCCAGTTTGGGATCGATTCGAAGTGACGTTCGAATCGATCAAGAATCCATCCAATTGAGCTAAAATTTGGTGTGAACATTCTTCAACATGTATGTAAGCTCCTGTAAAAATTTCATTGCATTTGGATCAACGGTTTGGAAGATATGATCGATCCAAGTTCAAGAATCCGTGCGTCCTGAATGGTTCGAACCCATGCTTCGAAACCATCTACTTCGAAACCATCCCCTTCGAATCCATAGGGCCGACTCCTTCGAATCCATACCCTTCGAACCCATGCTGTTCGAATCCATGCTTTCTGAAGCCGCCTCCTTCGAGTCCATATCCTACGAGTCCATCCTCTTCGAATCCATCCCTTTCGAATCCTCGTCCTTCGAATCCATGTCCCTTGCTTCGTATCCATCATCTTCGAATCCATGTCCTCTTCGAATCCATCCCCTTCTTCGAATCCATGTCCACTTCGAATCCATCTCCTTCTTCGAATCCGTGTCTACTTCGACTCCATCTCCTTCTTCGAATCCATGTCTACTTCGACTCCATCTCCTTCTTCGAATCCATGTCTACTTCGACTCCATCTCCTTCTTCGAATCCATCATGTTCCCATCAATTCGAAGCGTCATCGATGCGAACCTCCTGGGTTCGAACCTGGTGGGTTCGAACCTGATGGGTTCGAACCTGATGGGTTCGAACTACGTACTATCCCTACTTTGAATCCATCATATTTCCTTCATACGAACTCCGATTAACCTGAAATTCGAAACATAGCCTTTCATAGCCCTTATCATCATTTCCAATCAATTTCGTTCCGATCGGAGTTCAACAAAATTTTGACGATATCCATTGTAGCCTTATCTCCAGTCCTGATATCCATAATTCCTTGCCAATTTGTTGATATTCCAGTTTTGACCAAAAAATGGGATAACAATCTCTTATAGTGCAAAAAACTTAATGCCAGATCCTTTTGGTCTAGCAATTCACTCATTGCCTATGATACGTGTTTGATTGAATATGTATGGTGCTTGAATTATCCAGAGTCAATGCGAAAATTGGATCAGAAAGGAGAGAAAGAGTTGATATGGGAGGTTGGAGCAAAATTGCTCCAAACGCTCTTTCACAGGTTGACTACCGCAACCTCATCAGTTTTCACCCAAGGTAACCAGTTGACCACTCAGGTCATGACTGATTGACTGATGGGAAGAGGCTAGGGAAATTTTGATTGGGTCGAACCCAACAAAAAAAATAAAAATATTTATAAATTCATTTAAGTAAATCGGAAAGTCCGAATTTTAGTTATAAATTTTATTTCAAATATAAAGTAGATAAAAATTTCAAATTGGAATTATTTTTTTTAAAATAATTTCATATTCAACTTTTGTAACATATATTAGAATTTTTTTAAAAAGTTGAGAAATAGTAATTTTCAAATATAAATTAAAGTTTAAATTTAAGATTCATAAAGAATTTTCAAAATAAAATTTCGTAGTTTTACATTAATTTTAAAAACGATTTATATTGTTGTTTAGTTCCAATTATGGGCATAATTGTTAAAATGCTTTATAAAATCGTTAAAATTTATTCCTACGTTCAAAAGTAATTTCTAAGTGTTATAGGACATTTACAAAATGTGTATGGCTGGTTTCAATGTTTATTTTATTTAAACTTTACATTGCATATAAGTGATCATCATATGTAAAGTTAATATCTTATTAGTTTTGAGAATGTTATAGAATCATCAATATGACTAGACAAGATGCTCCAATTACTATATTGAAAACTAATGAAATTACCATGCCTTAAATCATATGTGAAAAACATAATCTGATTAACGCACCATCTAAGATAATGGAATTTATAATCCTCATCCCGAAAAAGTGTTACATGTCATGGCCATGGGTGGAGCTGAACCGGTCCTTTCAAGAGGAGCTAGC
The DNA here is from genome assembly GCA_030765085.1 of Allium cepa. Lineage (NCBI taxonomy): Eukaryota > Viridiplantae > Streptophyta > Magnoliopsida > Asparagales > Amaryllidaceae > Allium > Allium cepa. The sequence goes on from CM060937.1 coordinate 9,699,609, forward strand.
GGTTCCATCCTTGCTTTTAGCACCAAAATGGGAACATTTAGAGTGGATAAAAGAACGTTCTTTATTAAGAGGAAACATAAATTGTCGATTGTTCCAACATTACATATTGGCCATGAAGGGAACATTTCATGAAAAAGAAATAATAGGGTGGAATTCTTCGTAGGTCAAAGTGAAAGGCTACACATAATTAGAGATAGATGACTCTTACAATGCTTATGCATGATAACCCTAGAGATAAAATAGAGTTGGAGGTGCAATAACTTTGTCCACACCATAGATTTTGATGCACAACTGCCTTGGAGGCATAATAGCTTTAAGTGTATGATAGCTCTAAAGACAGGATAGGCATAAAAGAACGATAGTCATGTATGTGATAGGTATAGGATGAAGAGTACGACAGGTATAAAAGGCCAATTCTATTTGATTGAATTTAATAAAGTTTTCTAGAAGGTTAATAAAGACATCAAAGACTATGTAGGTAGCCAAGTAGGTAAAAAAATCCATTTCTTATTCCACTATTGTATAACCAGGCTTTATAGCTGGTTAACTATTCATTTTGGCATCACTATATGTTGGGTGTGATTCTACTGTTTTAGTTTTATTGTATTTAACCCTTGTGTTGGAAAAAAAATTGGACCATGAAAATTGCAATAACAATTTTGTGCAATGAAGGTAATTTATTCGCTCGTTTAACGTAGTGTAGTTAATAAAAAAATTGATCATATTTTGTTGCATGAAAATAATTCTAACGATGACTACAACATTATCGATCTTTAATTTAAGGTCCCATAGTGGGTGCTGTTATAGGAAAAAAACGACCAACTCATTTGGGTTGGTTAAAGAAGCGCATCCGTTAGCAATAACTTTTTTGACGCTAATCAAATTACATTTCGTATTTAACTAAGATTTTGCATTCTGTCATGGAAAAAAATTAATTGTGCAAATATGTTTTTTGAAAATAGAAGTGATCCTAAAAATAAAAGCTTGTCAATATATATGTTTAATAAATTCAATGCATAAACTATACACATTGTCATTAGATATAATAAAACAATTAATGTATGAGTGGATGTTGTAGCATTAAAATTCTTAACAATTACATGTGTTTCTGGCCAAGCAGTTTTGCTTCCAATAGCTTCTCCAACATATGTCATGCTAGCTGGTGGTCTCTACCAAATTGCATTATGGTCCAAAGGAAATATAATTCACAAGCTAATTAGAATCGGTAGAGTGCTACCGTCGATTAACAATTAATGCTTTGCGAACTTTCTAATCACATAACTCGCATTTGATATTTGAATTGTTATATTATGTGAAAAAAGTATTTATAATATATTTTCGTATATTAAACTTTAAATATATTGAATACATCCAGAATTAAATTTACCAAAATGTCATCTATTGCAAGGTGTACCATCATGTGCAAATCAACTCTATCATCCGACGATGCCACAATCATATTCTTAGCTTCTCCAATAGGTGAGATCGTCTAAGGTGTACCATCTTGTGTGTAAACAACTCTATTAAACTCGTTATAACGATTTTGGACGATGGTATGCTCAGATTTTATGTGATGTTAAATGCAAACAAGGTTATTTGACAAATGATTTACACGGTTTTAAGGGTAAAACCGATTATAATGATTTTGTATTCCATGATCAAATTTTATGTTATGTAAAACATAATATCAGAGATTGGTTTTAAATTTTGAAATATTCCAAGCAATGGAAAATTTAATATGCATTTCCTAAGGAAAAAAATGAATAAATAGGGTTTAAAATTAATTTCGGTTGTTTATACAAAAATTGGGTCTGGAATTTTTGTATGTTATAAAACATATCAAAAGTAAATTTCTGTAACTTTTGGGGATTATGCCTCAGTGGTTTACTATGAAAATTAAATTATTTTAGAATATGGACTTAATTGCTTCATTTGATTTGCTTAATGGAAGAGATTATTTGTTAAATTAATCTTTAATTTAGATCTTAAATTATGCGACAGTTATTGAGGAATGAAGTTGAAAAGTTTAAGACAATCAATTAAATGTTTATAAATGGGTAGGTTAGTTACAAAGTTATTATTTTAAATAGCATTAATTCAGTCTTTACTCAAAAAAGTGAGTTCCGCCTCTTTCAGGAGCACCTTTTGACTCTGTGCTTCCGTTTTGACTCGGTCAAAACCAACCACATCGAAACAAACATAGCTGAAACCAGCACACAAGGTATCACAAGTATGGTATTTAGTGGATTGGAGAAAGGCGGAAGGCATGGTGTCGTAACCTATGCATCCAATGGGTCGAAATCTTTGTTTCACTTTCAAACGATAAGCGCCTACCTTATTTTGAAAAAAAGCTTTCGAAGGACTCAAAACATTTGCTTTCAAAAAGGTCTTCTAAATAGCTTTCGACAAGGGTTGCCATCTTTTCGTCTAAAGTATAAGCTTTCGAATGAGCCCTTTATTTATAAAACAATGCTTTCGAAAAGGGTGGTTTCGACCTAATCGAAACCCTACTGCCAATCTGATGCCTTTCGAATGTACTGAAGTCATCAATGCATTCATAAGGTAGTTTTGGCTTTAAAATTATACAAGCCACTTCCTAAAAGATTTCGAAAGGGTTCAAGGGTTTCGAAAGTAATGGCTTCGTGGCTATCCTTCAACATTTTATTTAATTTTTTTGAAGCTTTCGAAGGGATGGTTCCGAAGCCATCAAGTTTTCCCCGAACAATTTTGTATAAAGATCAATGGTTTCGAAAGAGGTACTTTCATATGTATTCACTTTAACCGAAAAGATAATTTGGAGGAAAAACCCAATGGTTTTGAAAGGGATACTTCCAATCGAAAAGGGTACTTCCATTGGTTTCGAACCTATGCTTCTAAGAGTTAATATGTAATGTTTTGATACTTTCAAAATGTATGTTTTAAGGGTTTTGAAAGAGAAGTTTTTAAAGTGTTTTGAAAGGAATGTTATTTTTTGAAAATAATATTTAAATGCTTTCGAAGGAGGTCATCCAAGGGTTCCGAAAGAAGAGTTTTAAGGTTTCGAAAGATTTAGTTTTCAAAACAAATAACTCAATCTCATTTCAAAGAAAAACCATGGCATGATAAATGAGTTTTGAAATGATTTTAAGTATGAGTATTTGAGGAAGTTTTACTTGATTAATAGGTTAAAAGGATTAACCAGGTTTTATATAAAATAATTTCAAGGATATTAAAAAACAAGTGTTGGTATTATTATGTTATTATGTTTTCGTCTTCATATATATACACACACATATATTCACATTATAATGGACCAATAATTATATTTTGGGGAAGGGAAAAATAAACAGCTAGGTTAATCCAGTAGTAAATATAAATTAAGTTGACTCCTGAATGAGTGGAAGTATGATACCTAAATATTGGTTAAAGAAGTTGTCAAATAGAGAATTTCATAGTAAACCCATGAAAACTATGTTTAAGAAAGTTATTGGTAGGGGCCGATAGGTTCATAGTATACCCATGAAAACTATGATTGGAAAGATTTATTGGCAGGGGTCAGTAGGTTTGTAGGGAACCCTTGAAAACTATATCCAGGTAAAGTTATTGACAGAAGTCAGTAGCTTCCTTATCAACCTATAAAAACAAGGATAAGAGGGAAGTTATTGAAGTTACCAATAGGTTCAGGGAGAACCCATGAAATAGTAAATTTATTGGCAGGGGCCAATAGGTTCTTAGTGATTCGATGAAAACTATGAAACCGGACAGGGAGTCCATAAACATTTAACAGGTTATTAGTCAGCCCATGAAATCTATTAGGTTAATAGTGACCCTAGAAACTATAAATGAGATAGATAGTCAAAATGAATGGGGATAAGAAATCTAAAATTGATTTACTTATTTGCAAATCATCATTATTTTTTGAATTGTTCTCTTTTTAACCATTGTGGATGTAGGAGCACAATATATGGTTTCATACATCTTTAGGATACTAGTGAGGGGAAAACCCGTTCCGCTAAGTTGCATGGTCTCACTAGATAGCTAAATGGTTTGAGATAGTAGATTATTATTCATATCAGGCTTTATGTCTAACTCAAAGTTTATGTACCCTTGAATTCTTTGGTGCTCAACTAATTTTAAGTAGTTTGAATGTTAAGGTTACCAGGTGCTCTTTAGACAAATAAGCTCCCAGAGGCATGCAGGAGGCAAACTCATTAATAAGAGTTCTTTATGTTCTGATTCTTATGTGCTTTGGTTGTAGTGGCAAAGTTTTTTTGTTGCCTAGTCATATACTTTGGTCATCTATGGGGGAGTCTTCATATTTCGCCCTTAGCATATGCTGTTATAATTATTTTTTATCTGAACGTAGTTGTTGTGTTGGGCTTTTGAAATGAACTTGAAATGTTTTGAAGTGGAAATATGAAAGTTGTTTGATGATTTTAAATTTTTTACAGATCCATGTGTTTCTGTTATATCAATGTATCTAACATCACCGTATTTGGTGATTGAGGATTAATAACTATGGATGACGGCAATTTCCGTAGCCATTAGTTTTGGACCTCCAAGTGGGTGATGTTACATGTTGGTATCAGAGCATATGTTTATGAAACATAAAAGAAATATAAGCCAAAATATTTTTCAAAACATAATATAATGAATTAGAAAATAAGATCAGGGTTTGGGAAAATGCTATAGTAACGTATGTGTATTCAATATATAGGAATATATATGGGTACGTATTTCCTCCTCTTAGACCGTTCTTTTATACCTTACTATGGCTTGCATGTAGATTTACGTGAAACAAGATATGGAGGCAGGAAGCCAAGGAGGAAATCTTGATGGAGGAAGCACCACAACCAATGGTAATGCTCGACCCAACAGGAGGAACTCAGGTCGACAGGCTAATTGTAACCAAAAATGCTGACTGTGATGTGGGTGTAGGAAATCCACCAGCTACTGGTGTTGCTGGAAATGTTGGAGGAGCTAATCTTGTATCTCCTGTTTGGAATAATTATGCTAAGATGAGCAGAGATTACACCAGTCTTGGTGGCAAGCTATTTATAGTAAAGGGAGATTCCATAGAAGTGGAGAATTGGTTGTTGCATTGTGAGAGAATATTTGCTAATTTGGGTTTAGAGGATGACCAGAAGAGGAGGTTGACCTCTAGGCATTTGCAAGGGTCAGGCTTCATTAGTGGAATAGTTTATTACAAGAGTTTCGAAGGAAGAATTGACTTAGGTAGATTTCAGAAGGATATTTGAGCAAAGGATTTTGTTTGAGATTGGCATGTTGGCGTTGTTGAGAAAATTTATGGATCTAGTACAATGACAAATGTCAGTGATAAAGTATGCAACTAAGTTTGATAAACGTTCCCGATATGGGTAAGCTACTATAGATACTATCATCATGAGAAATGAGAAATTTATTAGAGGCCGAGGCCCGAGATTTCCAGGGCAACCCTGCCATATCCCCGCGATCCTAGTAACGTAGTTGTGGAAATGGAAATCCGCCATGGGGAGATACTTGCTATTTGTGCTAGAGAGAGGCCAATTGAAATCCAGGGTTCACGGGAAAGAAGAGAAAGTTCTTTAAGAAGAAGGGATATGCTACCAAGAAGGCAAAAGCTAATTTAGTTTGTTTCAAGTGTGACAAGAAAAGTCATTATGCACATGAGTGCCGATCAGGCAAGGGGAAGAAGGCTATAGATAAGAAAAGTGTGAAGTGCTTCAACTGCGATAAATTTGGGTATTACAATAACCAGTGCCCAGAACCACTTAGGGCGGACAAGGGGAAGGTCTTTGTTATTGGACCATTATCAACTAGGCCAACTGTAGCTGATAAAGGGAAGACTGTAATGGACGGTACGCTTTTGATTCAGAGTATACCAACTAGGTTACTATTTGATACGGATGCATCACATTCACTTATATCTTAGTGTTTGGTTGAAAGGTTATGGTTAGAACCCACCCAACTAGTTACTTCCTTAAGGGTTGTGAATCCAATAGGAGGGAATGCAACTCTAGGGTTTAGATGTGACTAGTTAGAACTTGATTTGTTAGATCATAAGTTTGCATGCAAGTCTGTATGTTTTTAATTTCATAGATCTCACGATCATTTTGGGTATGGATTGGTTGGGTGAGTATGAGGCTAGGATATTTTGCCAGGATAGGGAGATATCACTAAGACACCTTGATAGTCATAACCAAACCATATTTTCAATGGATAATTCTAACCGGAGTATTTTTTTCTATGTTAAGTGCTATGGAAGTTAGAGAAGAGTTAAGTGAAGTTCGAGTAGCATGAGATTTTATAGACGCCTTTGAGCTGGTTACAGAATTACCACCAAACGAGCTATTGAGTTTTGGATAGATCTTGTGCCAGGAGTTGAATCTGTGAGTGGCCACCTGGTAGGATGACACCAACTGAGATGTAATAGAAGGTGTAGCTAGTGGATCTTGAAGGAAGGAACTTTATTAGACCCAACAGTTCACCTTGGGGAATGGCCACGATGTTTATGAAGAAACCAGATGGGTCATTGAGGATGTGCATTGACTATCGTAAATTGAACGAGAGGATGATTAAGAATAAGTATCCTTTGCCAAGAATAGACAATCTATTTAATCAGTTGTGTGGAGCCAGAGCGTTTTTCCAGTTGAATTTGGCGACAGGTTTCCATCATTTAAGGATTGTAGAGAACGGTATTACTTTGAGAGCATTTCGGACTAGGTATGGTTCGTATGAGTGAGTAGATGCCATTCGGGTTAATGAATGCTCCTACTTTCTTTGTGGAATTGATGAGCCAAGTCTTTCGAGAGTACTTGAGCAGGTTTGTGTTGGTGTTTATAGATGACATTTTAGTGTAGTCTAAGGATAAGAGAGAGCACAAGGTCATCTTATAGTGGTGCTTGAGACGCTATGGTAGCAACAGGTGAAGGCGAAGTTTACCAAGTGTCATTTTTGGAAGAAAGAGATTACGATTCTTGTTCACGTGGTTTCATAGAAAGGCTTGTCAGCCGATCAAGATAAGATTGAAGCTGTTAAAATTGGAAGAGCCCAAAGACGGAGATTGAGATCAAAAGTTTTCTTAGACTTGCTGGCTATTACCGAAGGTTCATTAAGGACTTCTCATGGATAGTACACCTTTGACTAAGTTAACCAAGAAGGATGTGAAGTTATTCTAGTCCAACAAATGTAAGAAAGCATTCCTTAAGCTAAAGCATTTGTGGACTAACACACCTGTATTGTTAGTTCTAGTCGAAAAACGAGGGATGATGGTGTATATCAATGCATGTGAAAATGGATTGGAAGCTATACTGATGTAGAACGGTAAAGTCATTTGCCTATGCTTCACGAGATCTTAGACCGCAAGAAGTGAGATATCCTACTCATGATTTGGAGTTAGCTGTGGTGATCTTCACATTGAAGATATGGAGACATTATCTTTAAAAGGAGAAGTTTGAGCAATGCACAGATCATAAGTCGTTAAGTTATTTATTCTCTTAGAATGAGTTTAATATGAGACAGCAGAGGTGGCTGGAGTTTTTGGTTGCTTATGTTTTGTTATGGAGTATACACCTGGGAAAGGAAATAAGGTAGCTGATACTCTTAGAAGAAGACATGAGAATGTGGTGTTAGCTATGTTGGCAGAATGGAAGGATTTAGAATCTTTGACTACTTGTAATGTGCAATTGAGATCGACTGCTAGTTCTAGTCAAAGTACCGCCACGTTGTCCTATTAGAAGTTCGGCTAGTGTTGATCGAAAGGGTTGCTTCGAAGCAAAAAGAGGATCCAGTATTAGCTGAGAGAATTAGTGGGCTTGAGGTGGGATCACAGATCAGTGATCTAAAGGATTTTAGCCTTGAATAGAGTGGATAGTTGAGAAAGAAGGGATGGTTCTGTGTTCTGAATGTGGAGAACTTAAGGAAATAAGTTCTTGGAGAATGTCATATGTCCAAGTTTTCGATTCATCCTAGAGGGACCAAGATGTATCGAGATATGAAGAGAAGCTTCAATTAGGAAGGTATGAAAAGGGATATTAGCTTGTGGGTTAGGCATTGTACAAACTGTCAATAAGTAAAGGCCGAACATCAAAAGCCGAGTGGGTTGCTTCAGCCTTTAGAGATTCTTGTTTAGAAATGCTGATGTCCATGGATTTTATACATGGGTCGCCGAGGTCAAATAGTGAAAAATGAAAGTATATGTGTCATGGTGGATAGGTTGACATAGAGTGCCCATTTCATTCAAGTAAAGTCAACCAAAACGCACCTTTTTTTGCTAAGTTGTTCGCGAAGAACATAGTTAGACTACATGGAATTCCTAGTAGTATGTTCAGCGATAGAGATGCTTTATTCACTACTGAATTCTAGAAGAGTCTACAGGATTTATTATACCATGCTTAACATGAGCACTGGATATCTCCCTTTGATTGATGAGTAGACAGAGAGAGTTAATAAGGTACTCGAGGATTTACTGAGAGCTTGTGTATTGGACTTTAATGGATCTTGGGAAGATCGCTGATATTTATTGAGTTTTCCAATGGTAATAGTTATCAGACTAGTATAGGAATGGCGCCTTTTGATGCTTTGTATAGAGGGCCATGCAAATCACCAGCTTGTCGGTTGGAGACTAGAGACAGTTTAGTCTTAGGTCCATATTTGATTAGAGAGGCGTTAGAGAAGATTGAGTTAATCCAAGAAAAGATGAAGAAAGCTCATTCAAGACAAAAGAGTTAAGGAGATAAGAGGTGTAAAGACCTAGAATTCGCGATTGGAGATAGGGTTTTCATTAAGGTATCACCAATGAAGGGTGTGGTATGATTTAGGAAGTCAGGGAAACTAGCATCACGATGTGTTGTTCCATTCCACATTATAGAGAGGATTGGAAAACTCGCAAAAAGAGTAGAGTTGCTAAGTAGTATGGAAGATGTTCATAATGTATTTCATGTGTCTCATCTTCGTAAATGTGTGCATGATCCACAGACTACTATTCCTCCGACAGGGTTGGAAGATTTGATAGCAGAGCCTAATTTGACATTTGTTAAACAACAAGTCCAGGTTGTGGCTAGAGATGAGAAAAGATTGAGGAATAAGGCAATCAAGTTGGTGAAAGTTCAGTGGAGCAATAACGAGAAGGACTGTACTTGGGAGAAAGAAAACAAGATTAGAGATACCATCCTGTTCTGCTTTGATGGTATGTCTATATTAGATTTATATAGATTTTTTTTAGTCAATCAGGCTAGTACATTTGTTAGGAGTCATTACAGATGATTGATATGTTTAGTATTTAGTCCTTACTGAATTTCAAGTTTCGAGTATGAAATTCTTTAAGAAGGGAAGCATGTAACACCCTTAAGTTTTAATAACATTATTCAGGAGATTTAATTCGATAAATTAAATTGAATAATGTAAATAATTAGAGTGATAAGGAATTTAAATTTGAAAATGGATTAAAAGCCCGTGCTTAATTATCTAACTGGGCTTATAAGTGGCTTATATGTTAATTAATTAGGTAATAGGGTAATTTCCACCCACATTTCTATCACTCTTATATTCATGTATCACTCTATCTCACAATTAATTTCTAAAAAAACGAAAAACATAAATGCAAACAAACGGTAAGAGCCGGCCATTGCTAGGAGGAAAGAGGAGAAATCCAAAGCCAAGGAATTAAAGCAAGGGTATTAATCTCAATCAAAGCTTGAAGTCTTTATCCTAATCAAGGTGAATAATCTAAACTATCTATATTTTGTTTTTACATTCATTTGACTTTTGGGTTTAAGATTAAACTCATTATAATGATTTTGGATGATGATATGCTTGGATTTTATGTGATGCTAATTTAAAATAAGGTTATTTGATAAATGATTTACATGATTTTACGGGTAAAGCTGATTATAATGATTTTGTATGCCATGAGAAAATTTTATGTTATGTAAAACATTATATTAATTTTTGAAATTTTCCAAGCTATGGAAAATTTAATATGAATTTTCTAAAGAAAATATGAATAAACAGAGTTTAAAATTAATTTCGATTTTTTAATAAAGAAATAGATTCTAGAATTTTTATATGTTAGGCAACATATTGAAAGTGAATTTCTGTAATTTTTGGGGATTTTTCCTAAGTGATTTACTATGAAAATTAAATTATTTTACACGAAGGATTTAATTGCTTTATTGGTTTTCCTTGATGTAAAGGCTTATTTGTTAAATTAATCTTTGATTTAGGTCTGAAATTATGCGGTTTTTATTTGGGAAATAATTTTAAAAGTTTAAGGCAACCAACTAAATATTTACAAAAGGGCGGGTTAGTTATATAGTTATTACTTTAAATAGCATTAATTCAGTCTTTCTTCAGAAAAGTGGGTTCCACCTCTTCCAGAAGCACCTTTCGACTCGATGCTTCTTCTTTGACTCAGTAAAAGCAATCATGTCAAAACAAACACAGCTGAAATCAATACACAAGGCATCATAAGTATGGTATGCAGTGGATTGGAGAAAGGAGGAAGGCATGGTGTTAGAACCTGTGCTTCCAATGAGGTTGAAGCCTTTGTTTTACTTTCAAATGATAAACGTCTGCCTTGTTTTAATAAAAGCTTTCGAAGGAGTTGAAACATATTCTTTCGAAAGGTTCTTCTAAATAGCTTTCGAAGAGGGTTGCCATCTTTTAGTTTAAAGTATAAGCTTTCAAATGAGTTCCTTTTTATAAAACAACGCTCTCGAAAAGGGTGGTTTCGACCTAGTTAAAACCTTGCTTCCAATCTTATGCCTTTCGAAAGTATTGAAATCATTAGTGCTTTCAAAAGGTATCTTTTGCTCTAAAATCATACTAAGCCACTTCCTAAAAGCTTTCGAAAGGGTTCAAGTGTTTCGATGGCAATGGCTTCAAAGACGTTTCGAAGATACCCCTCAATATTTTACTAAAATGTTTTAAAGCTTTCGAAGGGATAGTCCAGAAGCCATCATGATTTCCCTAAACAATTTTATATATAGATAAATGATTTCGAAAGGTGCACTTTCGTTTGTATTCACTTTGATCCAAAAGATAATTTTTAGGAAAAACCCAATGGTTTCGGAAGAGGTACTTCAAAAAGATTTCGAAAGGGGTACTTTCATTGGTTTCGAAGCTATGCTTCTAAGAGTTAATATGTAATGCTTTAATACTTTCGAAAGTTATGTTTTGAGGGTTTCAAAAGAGATGTTTTTAAAGTGTTTCGAAAAGAATGTTAGTGTATTGAAAAGAAGATTTAAAAGCTTTCGAAGGAGGTCATCCAAGGGTTCCAAAAGTAAAGCTTTAAGATTTCGAAAGCCTTAGTTTTCAAAACAAATAATCCAATCTCATTTTAAAGGAAGATCATTGCACAGAAAAAGAGTTTTGAAATCATTTTAAGTATGGGGTTTTTGAAGAAGTTTTTCTTGATTAATAGATTAAATGGATTAACCATGTTTTATGTAAAATGATTTCAAGGATATTTAACCACAGGTGTTGGTATTATTAAGTTATTATGTTTTATTCTTCATATGTATTCACATTATAATGGACCCATAACTATATTTTGGGGAAGGGCGGAATAACCAGCTAGGTTGATCCAAAAGTGAATATAAATTAAGTTGACTCCTTAATGATTGGAATAACATCTAGGAGGTCAGATAGACCAGGATGTAGGATGCCTAAATATTGATTAAAGAAGTTGTCAGATAGACATGTCATAGAAAACCCATGAACACTATATTTAGGAAAAGTTATTGGCAGAGGCCAATAGGTTCGTAGAAAACCCCTGAGAACTATGATTAGAAAGAGTTATTGGTAGGGGTTTGTAGTGAACCCATGAAACCTATATCTGGATAAAGTTATTGACATAAGTCAATACGTTCCTAGTTAACCCATGAAAACTAGGATAAGAGAGAAGTTATTGGAGTTAATAACCTTTGAAATAATAAAGTTATTGGCAAGGGACAATAGGTTCTTAATGATCCCATGAAAAATATGAAATCGGACATGGAGTCCATAATTATTAAATAGGTTATTAGTTATCACATGAAAACTATTAGGTAATAGTGACCCAAGAAACTATAAATGAGACAGACAGTTAAAATTAATGGGAATGGGAAATCCAGAAATTGATTTACTAGTTTGCATATCATCATAATAGTTTTAATTGCTATTTATTTAACCATTGTGAATGCAGGAGCATAATATATAGTTTTGTAAAGTTTTAGGATACTGGTGAGTTGAAAACCCATTCCACTAAGGGCATGGTCTAACTAGAAATCTAAATAGTTTAAGTTGGTAGATTATTATTCGTACCAGGCTTTATGTCTGACTCGAAGTTTATGTTTTCCCCTTAAACTCTCAGGTGTTCAATTGATTTTGGTTATTTTAAGGGTTAAGGTTCTCTTTAGACAGATAATTTTTCGGAGGAGTGCAGGTGGCAAGCTGGTTAATGATAGTTCTTTGTATTTTGATTCCGCTATGTTTTGGTTGTAATGGCAAAGTTGTTTTATTACCTAGTCATATACTCTGATCATTTAAGGGACATCTTCATATGTCGCTCTTTGCGTATGTTGTAATAATTATATTTTATATGAACGTGGTTTTCGTGTTGGGATTATGTGATGAACTTGAAATGTTTTGAATTGGAAACGTGAAAGCTGTTCGATGATTCAAAATTTTTACATATCTATTTTTTCCTGTTATATCAATGTATTTAACATTATCGTATTTCGTCGTAGATGATTAATGACTATGGATGACTGCAACATCCATAGAGATAATTTTGGGCCTTCAAGTGGGGGATGTTACAAGCTGGTATTAGAGCATAAGTTTATGAAACTTAAAAGAAAGCTAAACCTAAAAGATTTTTCAAAACATAATCCAGTGAATCAGAAAATAAGATCGCGGTTAGGTATAATTCTATAGTAACGTACTTATATTTTGTACTTATATTTGGTATATAGCATATATATATATATATTAGTACATATTCCCTGCTCTGCTTTTGTATATTACTAAAGCTCGTATGTAGATTTACAAGAAAGAAGATATGGAGGCAGGAAGCGGAAGAGGAAATCTCAATGGAGGAAGCACTACAACTAATGGAAATGCTTGAACCACGAGGAGGAACCCGGGTCGGTGGGCTAATGCTAACCAAAATGTTGATGCCAATGTGGGTGCTAGAAATCCACTAGTAGATATGGGGACGATGTATCAGTTCTTCGTCAATCTGATGCAAGTAAGAGCTGCTACTAGTGTTGCTAGAAATGTTATATACGACTCAACTCCTAGTTTAAGAAAGTGTAGAACAACAATATTGATATAAATAAATAAAAGGACAAAATATTAACCGATATAACAACTATATCGATTCAAACACATGCGTCATAGCACGCATGAAGCACCTTGAATTGTTTTTCTACAAATCATATATGTTTAATCATATTTTTACGTTGAAATAAAGTGCCACTAGTTCTAGATTTTATGTCTAAGGTGCGACATATAAATTTTTGTTTGTTCCTATTTTTATTTCTATTATTAACTAATAAAGAATGAATTTCTAAAGAAAATTTATTTGTTAGATCCTATTTTTAAATGATATGATTTGATATGATCATATTTGCAGAGAAGAGTTTTGAATTGGTGAAGAAAGTTTATTTGCTAGACCGTATTTTTAAGTAATATTAAAATTTGATTAGTAATATTTATAGAGCGACATTTTAAATTAGTAAAACAAGTTTATTTGTTCGATCATATTTTTAAGTTATACTTTTATTTTGATAATATCAGTAGAGTGGCATTTTTGATAGTTCACGCTGACACCAAGAACGAGTAACCCCAAAGGTATTACAACTATTATCAAAGAAGATAATATAAATACTTGTTCAAACATAAATCGTACTAGCCTGGTATATATACATATGTTTATTTACAAGCAACACTTATCAGCAACATTGCAAACATTCTGACAAATCATTTTTGATTCTAAATAAACATATTAGTTCATTTACACTCATAAAGTAATATTTGTTGTATTCAAACTTTATCAGTGTGAAAATGAGTTAATGCCGAATCACTAATCCTATAAATGCCTGTATTAGAGTTAATGATGATTTGATTTATTTTTGGATTTCATATTATCGTTTATCTTTTAATTTTCATAATTTTGTTCCCACGCTAAGATAGGATGTTCTTTAGAAGTTCAAAATTGCACCTAAGTAAATCATTTTGTTTGTGTCTTGGGAAAGCAAGAGAGATTACCACATGTAGTATGCTAAAAATACAGTTGTTGAATACTATTTATTACAATATATTATTGGTACTATACTAATCTCCACTTCTTTAAATTTTGTACTAATACTAATTATACACATGCTTACCGTGATAAAATAAGACTATAAGGCCCCTAAAAGAAGTTTCATACAGTTAGATATTGTTATTAAGGACATATGCTTTGTAGTGGGAATTCTAACCCGAGACCACTCAAATCAAAAACCCAAAGCATAGTGGAAAACGAGATCAGTGCAAGAAGTGCAATGATAACCAATCAATATGTCAATCCAACTCTCAATCAACTCAAAAACCTATCAAAATCAGCAAACAAGTAATAGAGAACCAAAGCAATAACGATAAAATAAATCACACGTCGATTTATAGCGGTTCCACAAACATCTTGTTAGTGTACGTCCAGTTTGATAGAGGGCCTTTATTGGTACTGTAGGATCGATTTCACCCTAGAGGGGGGGTGAATAGGGTGATATTATAAATTATAAAAATTAATCGCGGAAGCTTATAAAATACTTTCAACACAGATCACAGAACAATAGCAGCACAGATAATAGCAGAATAATAAATGCAGAAATAGAAACGACACAGAATTTACCCAGCTTCGGCAAAACCCTGCCTACGTGTTGCCCCCAAGGTTTCTACTAGAAATTAGATAGTCAGACGCTTACACACGTAAACTCGCAACACCCGCTATCGACTAAACCTAACTCTACGCTCAAAACCCTGCCACAACTCAGTCACTGAGTTGCGAATTCTCAAACTACGCCACGTAGTTTGTCCCCTAGTCACACGACTAGAAAATTAAACGGTTTAAAAAAGAAAATACAAATTAAAAACAATTTTAAATTAAAATAACCCTAATTTAAAACCAAAATCCCTATTTTATTCTTTAATAAGGCCGGCCTCCTTTTTTTTTGTATTAATTGGCCCGTTCTCTTTATTTCATTCCTTTGTGAAAAATAACCGTCGTTGTTAATCTCGTTCGTTCCTCTTTGCAACAGAATTAGGGCTTGCGTCCTTGATCCAAATTAGGGCTTTCGAAGAGTCATTATTACTTCGATCGAATCTGTGGTTGTTCGAGAGTTGCCTTGCTCGATCGATTTCTCGTTGCTCTCTTTGGCTACTTCCAGTTGATGGAGTTCGATTTGGATTCGGTATGTGATTTTCGTTTATGCTATTCTGTTATGCTTGATTGAACTCCATGATTTTTAAAATTGCCGATGATGATTGTTTATATAGGGTTTGTAACCCTAGATTTGCGTTCGTACGAATATATTTGAACTTGTCAATTATATTCGATTGGCCGTTCGATTTCACTTTGATGCTGATGATTTCTCTGACTAAATCAAATGCGTATAATTTCGTATACTTGCTTCCCACGGCTTTGATGTTTAACTTGGTCAATTTCCTTTGCTGCCACGGTTTCAAATTTGACTTTACTCTCTGATTTCATTTTGACTTTAGCATTGACTAACTTGATTTTTTTACTTGATCAACTTCGATGTTGATTTGTGAGTTCAACTCTGTCTTCACTCATCGTGTTTACTTCAGCCATTTGATTTCTTAAACTAAACTTCTGGATATTAATCGAACTGCACACTTGCTCGATTTTACTTGCTGTTCACAGCCATTATATCTTTACTGCCATGTTGTTTGCATTGCATTTGTGTTGACACTGTGTTTGCTCCAGTCTTCAAGATTTGCCGAATCACTTGAATTTAATGTGGTGTTTATACTGCTTCATATCACGACATTTTCTTTACTGCTGTACCACCACTTGTGTCTGCACTTGCTCGATCCAATTTTCACTTTATTCGGCCTCTCTCTCTCTGGTCATGATGGTTGTACTTCTCTTGCTTGTGTCATTTGTGCATTGTTGCTCGATTCTGTTTTTGCTGTAGTCATTTGGGTTCATATGTACTTAATGGTTGTAGCTTGGTTTGTGTTGTTGCTTGAATCACTTTGTTGCTTCCCTGACCTGTGCATGATGCATATTGCCTGACCATTGTTGCTGTGTTGATCTTCATGTGCCCTTAACTTTTCCATGCTATTCACTGGTTCTTGTATATGAGTTGTTTCACAGGTGGCCTATTGTAGTGGTTGCGACTTGTTTATATTCTTGGAATTCAGCAGCTAGTCTTCATGTATATTTGCTTGTATTGCAGTTTGTATTTGCTGTTTACCTATGTACATGCTTCACTGCATCTTCAATTACCTGTTGTACATGCAGTGTATTGATTGTCTGCATTTTGTCTTGTATCACTTGTGTCACTATACCTGTTGTACATGCAGCTTCAATTTGTATTGATTGTCAGTGGTTCGCTTGATGAAGATGTTGAACCTGTTAGTCGAGCTTGCATACTTCATGTTGCCTTATTCTCTGGTCATACCTGTATCATGCTTGGCTTTGTGGTCTGGTTTCACTTGGGCTTGTAGTTGACGTTTATAATTGTTCGACCTGGCATTTGTTCGCTGCTATGTTGGTGGTATTGTGCCTTAGCCTCTTGTGCAACTGTGACGACCCGGCTTTCTATGCCCAGAAAACCACTTCGTCTTAAAGAAAGAAAGGGGTGAGAAAATAGAAAAGATAGAGAAGAAAGAACAAACAACATCAGAATCTCACAGCGGAACGAATAAATTATAATAATCACATAAGTATTTACATAATATACAGCATCCACCAGAGTTATACAGACAATACATCACATACTAGACAGTTATAAACACTTGTCTAGTTATACAACTCAATACACAAGTCAACACAGAGATACCAACACAGCGGAACTAAAAATATATATCTACAACGCTGAAGCCTCCTGCTCCATTGCTCCTCCAGAATTCGTCAAAGCTAACCTGAATCCCTTGGCTACCCGTAAAAATTTGGGTACCCGAGAGTTTATGAAAAACAAAAATAAACTCCGGGTCAGACATGGGTCTGGTATGAGTAACAGGTTAAAGTTGCTTAACTTTGAAAATCTTTTGAAAACAAAAGGTATCACGTAAGACTTCCCACACATAAACATGGAAAAGTTTTTAACTTACGCTAACCAAAACATTTGATAGGAAATTCTGTGATATTATAATAGGCCTAGGGTTTTCAAGTAAATAGAAAATAGCCGAAATTGTTACATTCATTAAACTCCAGCTACTAGCCACAAAAGTGGGTAATATAATCAAAACCGTTGGCACTTATTGGATTGTGGATTCCATTCAATGGCAGGGCTACTGGGGTACCGCCCGTCACAGTACGGGGCCTAGATCACCGTATCGAGGATTACTCCCTTCATCCCCTGCAACACAAGGCCGGAACCATTCCTTACAGAACAGTCCCGAACAAATAACCCCGCAGATAGCCGTCGCTACTGCCCACTAATCCGAAATAAAAGGGACATCTAGACAGGGGAATATCCTTGTCCTGCTTGGGCATGACCCACCTAACCTTACTGCACCTCCCCTGTTTTAGCTATTCCCGGTTGATGAGGCTTGAGGCTACGATTACCTTTATAGAATACATTTCTTAGAATGCTCATCGCCCACCTGACGATGTGTTGAAAGCATTCAATCCATACAAGTTCGTTCCGGGTTCGAACGAAACCGAAGGCATTATCTCGTTACACTCATTTTGTAATCACCCTCAGAGTTAACGACGATAACCCTTGCATTCTGAATCTTCATCTTCACTTCAGATTCACGACCTATCGTTAATTTGGAAACGATGTGGTTTTCGGATGTTCCTAATGCGGAAAACCCGATCCCGGTCTCATCGAAATCCAAGACGTGTCTTTTAAGGCCAAGTTGTCTATTTAGTCTTAACAGTTCAATTCAATATCATCAATATACACATATGGATAATTCATAATATCACAATAGATAATCACATCATCATAAACAGATAATTCATATTATCATCAAAACAGATAATTAAATATTATCATACTTTAAATCAAGCATCCATATCACATAGATAGTATTCAAGTCAGACCTGAATGCACAACCATCAAATGAAATATCACTATCATTCATCCATAAGCAATGATTTATAATCATACCATTTTGTAATTAATTTAAAATGAATTAAATTAACTACTTCTATTTTTAATTAATTAAAAGTAAATTAAATTAATCACTTCATCTACAAATCTTGCTTACACAACTATTAATTTAATTTTAAATCAACTTAATTAATCAATTTCTAGATATTTATCTTGATTAACTTCTTCGATTAATCACCTTCTAATAACAGTAAGTAATTAGTCTTTAATTAATTCTACAAATTAATTATTCTAAATCATTTATTGTAATTAACATTTTATAACTTAATTTATAATTAAATACAATTAATTACATTATCCTTAATTAATCACTACCTTATTTATTATTTCTTAATTTAAACTATTCTTAATTTCATTATTAATTGATGATCTCTAATTCATATTTAAATTAAATTACTTTGTTTAATTTAATTACATTAAGTGATTAATCTTTAATTAAACACAATTATTAATCACCTTGATTAATACCAACCAGTAATTAACTTCCCTTAATTACTTATTCCAAATTAATTATTCCACAATTAATTATCTTCATTTAATTAATCCCTTGATTAATTACAAAAGTAATTATCCCAATTACTTTATTACATCATTTTCACTAATTACATTCAGTAATTACATTAATTACTTCTTCAAGTAATTATGCTCCATTGAATACACTAAGTGATTACACATATCAAATCTTCAAATGATTTCTTAAATTAATTAAACTAAATTAATCAACTTAAATAAATCATTTTATCAACTTAATTACAATAAGTAATTAATTTCTTCATTACTTTTATCAAGTAATTACATTTAACAATTTATAATGGATTATTTAATAAATTTTGATTAATTATCAAAATTAATCACATTTATGAATTTAATTAATAATCCTTTAGTTAATTACCATGATTACATTTCTACATTTATTTCTTAATTAATTCCTAATTATAAATTAATCTACATTATTAATTTATAAATTAGATACATAAGTCATTCATTAATTAACTTATTCATTTTATATTTTTAACTCCTTAGTTATTTCTAAGATAATTTATTTCTTTACTAATGACTTCATTAATATCTATGTGTGTTAGAACTTTACCTTCCAAAATTTTAAATTTGAATCCCATTTGGAATTTAAGATTCAAAAGTATTATTTATTTAAACATTAATCAAGTTTAAATTCAATTTGTAATCTTGTGAATAACTTTAATTACATACACATGAAACTTATATAAGAAAGCCTTTAAATTCAATTGTTTGAATCTTAATTTAAATTTAAATTTCCAAAGACATTCATATTTAAAACTGATTTAAACCTGCAGATTTATATTCCAAGTTTTACTTTGATTTAAACTCCCCTCCAACAACTTGATTTTTTTCAAATCCAAATCTATTTTAAAACTTTAAAATAGTTATTCAAACTGAGTTTAACCATAGAATTTAAATCATTGTTTAAATCAAATATTTCAGGTTTTAGTTTTGTCAGGTTTAAACCTGAAACTTTCAAAATGAATTCAGAAATACAAAAATTTAATTTAAACTTAAATCTGGATTTGACTTTCAGTTAAATCTAACATTTACACTAATTCAACTTTTGGATTATGGTTAGCCTGCAAATTTTAATTTGCTTTTAAATTTTGTGTAAATTTGAAAACTGCAGGCAGTTTTTATGCTACCTGTAACAATTTATATTCAACCCGAGACCAAGATAGGGATGCTTCGGGTCAGACGCACCTTTGCTTCGAGTCACGTACACAAAAAACTCGAGTACGCACCCGAGGCCAAAAACTCCTGCACATTCCTTGTTGCTTCAACATTTCACTGGGCACGGTGCACGTGCACCGTGGCCCCAGTCAACTCCGGCCACCCACGTATGCTCCACCACGCCACTGACTACCACCAGTCTCTACCACGACCCCCAAAATCCAACGCTACGACCTCAAATCAAAAAAAAGCAATAACCAGAACCTGGAATAAAACACCACATCCCCTACCAAACCTGTCATCACCTCCCTCTGCCCACCCCGACCACCAGATGGTCAATAACTCCGGCCAGGGACTCGCCTTCGACCAACTTACCACCTCTCAAGGTCTCATGCAACTCGATGCGCAGAGGAAGCCATGGTTATCAAAAATTCGATCACCATAGAAACTAGGCTTAAAATCATCAAACCCCTGCCACCATCGCCACCGCGCTCAGTCAACTCACCAGGCATTTTTCCCCACACCCTGGTAAGTTCCTCCGCCTCCTCGCACAACCCAACCACTTCAAGTCACCGAGATCACCAAGAATCACCCAAAAACCGATTTTGAACAAAGGCAAACTGCACCTTAAACACTTGACTAGAAAACATGATATTAAATTTAAAAATCATATTATGGTATGTGTATTTGGTTCATAACCCTGAATTCATAAATTAAATTCATTGAAGTTTAACTTATTTTAGTTTCTACTGTAATTTTGATATTTTCCTGTAACCTACACTACTGTTTTCCCTAAGAAATATTTAAGGTCAAGTCTCTATTTTACCAGCATCTTATGTAAAACTCATGTCTTGTCTAAGTTTGAATTAAGAACAAGAAGATGAAATTTTGTTGAGGATTTTTAAACCTGAAACTAAAACAGGGGGAAACCAGAAAATACTTAATACAGCACTCATGCTTAACACAGAGCAATGCAACTGAAGTTCAGAGAAAAGGTTACAACAGAACCATAATATACTTAAACCATTTAAATCTTGATGTTGCTTCCCTTTAAACAGAGGTGATTGCAGAATGTCACACCCGCATACATACAGTAACACATAAACACAAAAATTCATCAAGACAAATGCACATATCAGATCAAAATTTAACAACATATAAATATATACTTAAGCATTTAAATAAAAGGTGTTACTCACCTTGATTAAAAAGAAAGGGATAGAGCACCATTTGTTGAAACAGCCTAATCTTTAAAACTGGGAACAGTTTTGCTTTAAATCTTCCAAACCTCTTTGTTTTTGTTGAAAAGTGTTTCCAGTTTTATATTTGAGTTTGTATGAAAAAAAATAAAATGAAGAAGCTTGTTATTCTTCACAAATGAAATGAGGAGATATGTATATATAGAAAGAAAATATTACAGAGGAAGGTGGCATCTGAGACAAGCAAATGATGTGCACTGTTTACTCTTGTTTTATCAGGCAGAAATTTTAAAAATGGAGGCTGAAAAGATTTTAAACAAATTCGAATTAACTCTTGTTTTGCTGAGAAATCTGAAGCATTAAATGTTAATGTACCTGATGTCCCCTATTTAGTTAATTTAATCATTTCTTATGTAAAGATATTTTTGTTAGCTTCCTACTTCTCCTTTCTAACCTGCATATGTGTTGTACTTTGTTAATTTGCTTGCTTTAGCTTGCTTAGCAAACTATTTTATATGCTGAACACACAAACATATGATTACTAAGCCTTAATTTTGTTTTATTACTTTACTTTGTTTTCATTCTTACTTACAGACAGCAAAAATTATTTTGTCTGGTGACTTTTATTATCTTGTTTTCATACTTATCTGAAATCTTAGTCTATAAGCTTCTTGTATTTTGTATATTTTATTTCTTTTACCAGCCATATGTTTACTTTGTCTTGTTTCATACTTACAAGCATATGTTTTTAACTTTACTTTGCATTGCAACAATTTACATTCATACTATAAAAATTGTTTGAAACATCTGTTTGGTTTATTACTTTAGTTACTTTCTTTTTTTCTTTCTTTTTTTTTAACCTTATGTTAATATCACAATTTCATAAGTTTATGCATGCAGACTTATTTTATAACCTATGCTTGGTTTTACACTTATGTTTCTTGTATATAAAGTTTTGCTAAATTTTGAAACATTGTTGAAAGATTTTATTTTAAATTATAGCTTTCCAAAATATGTATATAAGTTTTAAAATAATAATTCTTCTTTATTTAAATCCATTGTAAAGATTTACATTATTAATATAGCTCATTATTCAAAATAATTTAGAAAGAAACAATTTCTTCAAAATATAAATTACTTATTTTATAAAGCCAAATTGAAAAGAACAAAACAGCCCTTTCATTGAAATTGTAAACCTAGGCTAGAATACTCTGAAACAATTTAAATTTATCTTGAGTATTTTCAAGATCATATTATTATTTATTCAATATAAAAAAAAAAATCAAATTCCTAATTTTCCAAAAATATTAGAGTTAGAAATCATGTCTTCATTTTATTAACTTAAAACAAAGGTTATCTATTCACAATATATACAGATATATATATATATATTATAAATAGAAACAATTTAGTTAGCTTTTAAAAGATAAATTATCAGTTAATCATTTATTTAAAAGTGGATTATTAAATCAATTCAAATTATTATTAACAAATATTATTAAATCAATTTAATTTTATCACAGATTATTAAATTGATATTGCCTCAAATTTCCGGGATATCACAGCATTGCCCCATACATATTGTCACTGTTTGATATAGTTTGGATTTGGGCTTTGACTTATGTCACTGATTTTTGGTCGAGACTTGTTCTAGTTCTCGAGACCGTTTTTCCATACTTGCACATTTTTAAGTGCACATGTGTTGAATCCAATTTTAAAACTCGGGTTTGACCTTGTGCTGATGTCGAGACTTTATTTATATTGCACTTGAGTTGAACCCCTCTTTTTATTTGGGTTTGACCTTGTGCTCATCTGTCCTTGTAACATTATCAAGTGTATATCGGTGTGCACGGCCTTGTGGCATGTACAGTGATACACTGTGCATGTCACATTGTTCGTGTGTGATGAATTCAAATGTAAATGATGACGAACAACCCAAATAACTGAGGCAAATATTATTTTCAAAATTCACATTTTATTTTATATTGCAAAAATATTTCTTTTTCAATTTTACTGCGTTAGTGAATATTTTTGCAGATTGCTCAGATGCTGGATTCTAACTGGAATGAAGTTGAAGATAAAGTACGAATTGAGTAAATGAGTGATGTGTAATGAGGTTAAATGTAAATATGAAATTGTGATGTATTTGTAATCAAAATTGTATATGTATAGTGAGAGCTTGAATTTGTACTATTCAAAATTGTAATAAATATTTGTTTGAATAAAATTTCTGTTTGAATTCAAATTCTGTGTTATTTAATTTTATTAAGCAAATATTTATTTAATCTATGAAAAATAAAATAGTACGTTAACAAATACATTTAAACGAATGTATATATGTTTATTATCATCAAACAAAAATCATATAAGCGAATATTCAACAATCTCCCCCTTTTGATGATAACAAACATATATTTAAGATTTTGAATATATTAATTGTATTTGACCATTGATATGCTCTAATTGCTCCCCCTATTTAAATGCTTCCTCTCTACACAAAGCTCCCCCTACATATATGCATACAAATGAAAATATGCAAATGAGCCTAGATGCAAATAGAAAATTATTTGACCTTTGCTTGATTTTATTTGACAAAATCTTAACTTTTCTCTCCCCCTTTTGTTATCAGCAAAAGAATGATAGTGTTAGAGAAAATAGAGATAAAGTGATTGATATTAATTCAACATTAAAACTCAATTGAATATAAATATTAAATTTCAATAAAAAATCAAACAAAAACCATAAATATTTTGTTAGGCGCATATTCCACTTTTAGAATGATGAGAATTATGTCATCATATAAAACCATACAGTTGTGTCTATTTGTGGTATATTTATATCAGGAATTTGAATACCTACTAACCATGCATAACCGTTAGGACATTTAAATGAGATTAGTAGTATTCCAATTTTATTTTAAAAAAATGAACTCAAGTGTCTTCTAACCACGCATAACCGTGAGGACTTTTAAATGGGATTAGAATCAACTTGTTTATTTTAAAAATCAACTTTTGATATGCGTTCCATACATGCATAACCATGAGGACTTTTAAATGAGCATGGTAGCACATAACAAATTCCAAGTAATTCACCCATGCATAACCGTGAGGACTTTTAAATCAGAGTGAATACTTTGGTATTTTTTTTTTATTTTTTTTTACTATATAAATTTTTTATTATTACTTTTTAAAAAAAATGCAAAAATGAAAAAACGAACGATTCCTGTTTAAAGTACTACATATCGACAAACTATATAGAATTTTGATGAGTTACGGTCGTTAGAAATATGATAGAAATAGAGATGGTCATGGAATTTTTAGCAACAAAAGTTTTATAACTCTTGTTTAAATTTCTAAAGAAATTTACTAATTATACCGTCTCGAGTCACAATATATGATCAATAGTAACAATCATCACTTTTTCAATCACTATTTTTCTTTTCGATAATCATTGGGGAATCAGATTAGTCAATGTAATCATTTAAAATCAAATTCAAAAATAATTATAAATCAATTTTTTTTAAAATGACCAATCTGAAAACAAGGTAAAAAATGATATTCTTGAAGGAGTTTTATAAGAAAATTTTCTGCTAGTTGAAAAATTATTTAAATTGAAAATATATGCAGATATTTTCTTTGAATGAATGATGCAGTTACTAAATGTTTCAACAAAAAATCACATTCCACTAGTAATTTTCTATCAACTAGATTACCAGTGTAATCTACATCTGAATTTCTCTTTCACTCAAAATGATCATTAATTTAATTTAATCGACCAAACTATGAAGTGTGCACCAAAAATTTCAAACTCGATTTTAACAGAAATTTAAATGACATTCTCTTGAATTTGAAATGAAGCCGTGAAAATAATCAGAAACTGTGAATATAGGGTTAGCCGAATTATAACTAAATGTATTATTATCCAACAAAACACTATTTTTAATCCAAACTGATATATGAAGTAATTCAAAGAATTTAGAGAATTTTATAGTGTTTTTGGCATAAGAATATAATTGGCCAACTATGTTGAATAAGTCAAAGTCAAAATCACCATCTTTTCATCATCTCAATATTGGCTGATTTTAATTCAGAATATGGTGCAGATTATCACATTTAATATATATTCAAATAAATATACCTTTACCTGTTTTTACCCTTACGATATTTTTCGTCGTTGTCCATTGTGATTCTATCAACTTTTTACTAGGCTAAGGAACTTTGCTTTGTTGCCCGTTGTGTTTCTGGAACAGCCAAAAATCCAGAGAACACTATTGTTGTTCCTTAGCCTGCCACCACACCTACACGGAAAAGGATTTATGTGACCTATTTGTTTTTGTAGGTCCATGGTTGTTAGTGGCAGAATATTTTGAAATATAATTTTGTGGAGACCCATAACTATTTATAATTGCTCCCTTCGGCACCCAAATTTGTTTTACTTTGAGAGATTTTATATTTGTGCCTTTTGGAACCCAAATCGGTATAGTTTTCACATGTTTGGGTCTATACCAACAATTATTGTGATTGTGTCCATATTTTCTACAAATTGTGCACATAGAATTAACTTGATTAATATTGCATTCAACAATTTTCGATTTATTATATCCAAGTCCTTGTCTAACCGTATTAACAGTTTGCTTTCCAATAGCATATTCAACGATTTTTCACTTTTTGAAAATTTATCTAAAGTCGTTGACAATTCTTGGACTTGTGTTTTGAGAGATTCATTTTCGTTTAACAATTGTGTGCACTTTTTAATAGAATTCTCTCTCCTAGTATTTTTACTCTCTTTTAAAATCAGAATTTCATTTTCAAGTGATTTTATACTAATTTATGGCTTTTTAATTTCTTCTTCAAATGTTGGACACTTATCACACTTAGGGATCCTACTTTGATAGGCTTTAACTAATTGGTCAAGTTGTTTATTTAATTCTATCAAAGTAACTTTTTGTGATTCAAGTTTAGCACATTTCTCCCTAAGTCGCTCAAAACAGCCATTCACTTCGTGGAAATAAATAAGTAATTCAGAGTGAGTGAGTTTTGATACCTCGCTTGGCTCGTCATCGTCGCTATCAGTCATATTCCCATGAAGGCACATATCTGCTTTCTCACTCCCACTGCTAGAACTTTGATTATCTTCATCATTTGTATTCCACGTGGCTGCAAAACTTTTCATTTTTGATTTCTTTTTAAAGTCGCGTTGATTTTGAGGACAATTGGGCTTGATGTGTCCGGGTTGGTTGCACTTGTGACAGATGATCTTCTGTTCTTCAGAGTAGTCTAGTGCTTTGGCTATTCCGCTTTTCGCTTTTTGAATTCGAGCTGAATTTCCATATTTGAAATTCCATCTTTTGAATTTCTTTATTAATAGCTCCAATTCTGCTGCTGCATCATCATCGTCATCGTCATCACTTTCAGTTGTTCCTTTGAGAGCTATTGTTTTCTTTTGAGTATCTCCTCCTTCACGCTCTTCCATGAATTTCATTTCTAGCTCATAAGTGGTGAGATTTCTGATGAGTTCTTCGACTTTCATTTGTTTCAAATCTTTTGATTCTTGAATGGCAGTCACTTTGGCTTCAAAACTTCGTGGAAGGACTCTGAGGATTTTTCAGACTATCTCCAACTCTGTGTATGATTTTCCAAGAGCTTTTGATTTGTAAACGATATTAGAAAGTCGTCCATGCATCTCTTTGACATTTTCTTCCTTCACCATTGTGAAGTTCTCGTATTCGCTGCTTAGCACGGCAAGGCGAGATCCTTTGACTTGAGATGTTCCTTCGTGAGTCACTTCTAGTGTGTTCCATATTTCCTGCGCTGTTAGACAATGTGAGACACGATTAAATTCAAATTGATCCAATGAACAGATAATATAATTCATAGCTTTAGCATTAGTACTTTGTAATTTATTTTCTAGTTTTGTCCATTGTTCCTTTGGTTTCTCTATTTCCTGATTATCTACAGTTATAGTTGCTACTCTATAACCTGTCTTAACAATATTCCATGCGTCAATGGTTTTCAGAAAAAATTCCATCCTATTTTTCCAGTAAGCATATTCACCATTGAACATTGGTGGTCTAACTATGGATTGACCCTCAGCAAAAGCAGTATTAAAAGAAGCCATTTTAAAAATTCAACTTTTTAAAATAAAAATTGGTTTTTGTAAAATCAAATTTTTAAAACAAAAACGGCTTTTGTTCCTAGCTCCGATACCACTTGTAGGATCGATTTCACCCTAGAGGGGGGTGAATAGAGTGATAGTATAAATTATAAAAATTAATCGCGAAAGCTTATAAAATACTTTCAACACAGATCACAGAACAATAGCAGCACAGATAATAGTAGAATAATAAATGCAGAAATAGAAACGACACAGAATTTACCCAGCTTCGGCAAAACCCTGCCTACGTGTTGCCCCCAAGGTTTCTACTAAAAATTAGATAGTCAGACGCTTACACACGTAAACTCGCGACACCTGCTATCGACTAAACCTAACTCTACGCTCAAAACCCTGCCACAACTCAGCCACTGAGTTGCGAATTCTCAAACTACGCCATGTAGTTTGTCCCCTAGTCACACGACTAGAAAATTAAACGATTTAAAAAAGAAAATACAAATTAAAAACAATTTTAAATTAAAATAACCCTAATTTAAAACCAAAATCCCAATTTTATTCTTTAACAAGGCCGGCCTCCTTTTTTTATATTAATTGGCCCGTTCTCTTTATTTCATTCCTTTGTGAAAAATAGCCGCCGTTGTTAATCTCGTTCGTTCCTCTTTGCAACTAAATTAGGGCTTGCGTCCTTGATCCTAATTAGGGCTTTCGAAGAGCCGTTATTACTTCGATCGAATCTGTGGTTATTCGGGAGTTGCCTTGCTCGATCGATTTCTCGTTGCTCGATCGATTTCTCGTTGCTCTCTCTGGCAACTTCGAGTTGATGGAGTTCGACTTTGATTCGGTATGTGATTTTCGTTTATGCTATTCTGTTATGCTTGATTGAACTCCATGATTTTGAAAATTGCCAATGATGATTTTTTATATAGGGTTTGTAACCCTAGATTTGCGTTCGTACGAATATATTTGAATTTGTCAATTATATTTGATCGGCCGTTCGATTTCACTTTAATGTTGATGATTTCTCTGACTAAATCAAATGCGTATAATTTTGTATACTTGCTTCCCACGGCTTTGATGTTTAACTTGGTCAATTTCCTTTGCTGCCACGGTTTCGAATTTGACTTTACTCTTTGATTTCATTTTGACTTTAGCATTGACTAACTTGATTTTTTACTTGATCAATTTCGATGTTGATTTGTGAGTTCAACTCTGTCTTCACTCATCGTGTTTACTTCAGCCATTTGATTTCTTAAACTAAACTTCTGGATATTAATCGAACTGCACACTTGCTCGATTTTACTTGTTGTTCGCAACCATTATATCTTTACTGCCATGTTGTTTGCATTGCATTTATGTTGACTCTGTGTTTGCTGTAGTCTTCAAGCATTGCCGAATCACTTGAATTTAATGTGGTGTTTATACTGCTGCATATCACGGCATTTTCTTTACTTCTGTACCACCACTTGTGTCTGCACTTGCTCGATCCAATTTTCACTTTATTCGGCCTCTCTCTCTGGTCATGATGGTTATACTTCTCTTGCTTGTGTCATTTGTGCATTGTTGCTCGATTCTGTTTTTGCTGTAGTCATTCGGGTTCATATGTACTTGATGGTTGTAGCTTGGTTTGTGTTGTTGCTTGAGTCACTTTGTTGCTTCCCTGACCTGTGCATGATGCATATTGCCTGACCATTGTTGTTGTGTTGATCTTCATGTGCCCTTGACTTTTCCATGCTATTCACTGGTTCTTGTATATGAGTTGCTTCACTGGTGGCCTGTTGTAGTGGTTGCGACTTGTTTATATTCTTGGAATTCAGTAGCTAGTCTTCATGTATTGTTGCTTGTATTGCAGTTTGTATTTGTTGTTTACCTATGTACATAATTCACTGCATCTTCAATTACCTGTTGTACATGCAGTGTATTAATTGCTGCATTTTGTCTTGTATCACTTGTGTCACTATACCTGTTGTACATGCATCTTCATTTTGTATTGATTGTCAGTGGTTTGCTTGATGAAGAGGTTGAACCTGTTAGTCGAGCTTGCATACTTCATGTCGCCTTATTCTCTGGTCATACCTGTATCATGCTTGGCTTTGTGGTCTGGTTTCACTTGGGCTTGTAGTTGATGTTTATAATTGTTCGACCTGGCATTTGTTCGCTGTTACGTTGGTGGTATTATGCCTTAGCCTCTTGTGCATTGCCCCATAAATATTGTCACTGTTTGATATAGTTTGGATTCGGGCTTTGAATTATGTCACTGATTTTTGGTCGAGACTTGTTCTAGTTGTCGAGACCATTTTTCCTTACTTGTGCATTTTTAAGTGCACCTGTGTTGAATCCAGTTTTAAAACTCGGGTTTGACCTTGTGCCAATGTCGAGACTTTATTTATATTGCACCTAAGTTGAACCCGTCTTTTTATTTGGGTTTGACCTTGTGCTCATCTGTCCTTGTAACATTATCAAGTGTATATCGGTGTGCACGACCTTGTGGCATGTACAGTGATACACTGTGCATGTCACATTGTTCGTATGTGATGAATTCAAATATAAATGATGATGAACCAACCAAATAACTGAGGCAAATATTATTTTCAAAACTCACATTTTATTTTATATTGCAAAAATATTTCTTTTTCAATTTTACTGCGTTGGTGAATATTTTTGCAGATTGCTCAGATGCTGGATTCTAACTGGAATGAAGTTGAAGACAAAATACGAATTGAGTGAATGAGTGATGTGTAGTGAGGTTAAATGTAAATATGAAATTGTGATGTATTTGTAATCAAAATTGTAAATGTATAGTGAGAGCTTGAATTTGTACTATTCAAAATTGTAATAAATATTTGTTTGAATAAAATTTCTGTTTGAATTCAAATTCTGTGTATATATATGTTTATTATCATCAAATAAAAATCATATAAGCGCATATTCAACAGATACCAATAAGAAGAGTACAAGAGATTGATTAAAATGATCGATAATCAACTTTAATAGATTTGTGGAGAAGAGAATTCAAGAAAACTAGGTTTAGATAAACCTTAGTTAATGGAAGATAAAACCCTTAATTAAACCCTAACAGTCGCTTTCGTCTCTGAATCCTAAAAATAGCTTATATAGGAGAGTAGAAAATCTAGGAAAAATTCCAAACCCCTCTGAATTTCAAAAATCATCGCATCAAGCCAGGACTGAAAAATAGGCTGAAAATCATTATGGACATCTCCCATTTTATGACAAACATCTGTCATATATTTCAGGAAAACATTTCCTAAAACCACAGATGTCTGTCCCAAAGTGACAAACGTCTGTGCCAAACCTTGGGTTCCAAGCCCTGCTATCATATATGCCCGTCACTTGATGATAGGTGTCTATTGCTAATGCTAGCCACATTGCTCCACCTTCATCACCATATCTCCCTCTACTGAGATATGATTTGCAAACTGTCTTCTCCGTCACCAAGCTACTGCCAGCCACTTCAATTTTTCCATAAAGTGTCATCAATTCAACATGCTTTTGTTCAAACCCTATGAAATATTCAAATGTGAATTTATTTAAAGTGTAGTTTTATTAATTAATTTTTCAAATAAGCATCGAAAACCACTTTTGTGATGTTTCTCTTTTTTTAGCATGAATACAATTCATAGTAATGGTGTTACTCTCTTTGATCACATTAGTGAGAATGGCTATGTACCTACTGTGTAACTTGCTAATTTTTGATAATACTATTTAGGAGATTTAATTAGAATAAATTAAATAGAATAATGTAGAGTGATAAGGGAATTGAGATTGGTAAAAATTAATTAGTGGTAGTGCTTATTTAAAATGAATGGACTTATAAATGATTAAGTATTAGCTAATTAATCATAAGGGCATTATGGTCATTGCCGCCTACATTCTCCACCCTTATTCTATTATCCTTTGTCCATACACGTTCATTTTTACCATAAGAAAATTTTAAAATGTAAGAAAGAAAAGGTAGTCGACCATTAGAAAGAAGAGAAGAAGGGAAGATAAAAATATAAAGCTTTCAAGCTAGAAGAAATCAATCTCAATCAACCTTCAATTTCCATATCCAATCTAAAGTGAATAATAATTACTCCATCTCTATTTGGTTTCTATAATCATATGTTTTCTTATTTAAGGGTAAATTCTTTTTTATGATATCTCGGATGATGATATACTTGATTTTAAATTATATGGTTTAAAAAAGATTGGTTAGAAGAGGATATGCACGGTTTTAAGGTAAATCCAAGGTTAATTGATTTTTAAATGCGATGGAAAAATTATATGTTATGGAAAACATGATTTTGGAGTTAGATTTCAATTTTTGTAATCTTCCAAGCCATGGAGAATTAATTATGAATTTTCAAAGGAAAATATGGTTATCGGGGTTTATAAATTTATTTTGGAAAATATATTATGAATTTGGGTCTGAAATTTTGAGATGCTAGATAAAATGATTAAAGTGAATTTTTGAAATTTTTAGAAATTTTTACTAAGTGATTTCGTATGAAAATTAAATTATTTTGAAAGGAGGACCTAAATGATTTCATTGCTCTATTACTTGGAAATGCTTAATTGTAAAAGTTATTCAGTTTTTCGATCAGAGAAAATGTGGCAAAAATTTGTAAAATGATTTGAAAGTTTATGATAGCCAATCAAGTGTTTACAAGTAGGCAAGTTAGTTACAAAAAGTTTACTTTATTTGGTAAAAACAGCCTTTTGCTCAGAAATGTAGGTTCTGCCTCCTTTAGAAGGACCTTTCGACCTAAAGCTTTCGCCTTCGACATTGTCGAAACCAATACACATGGTATAACTTAGCCGTGACATAACTGATTAGAGGAAGACAGATGGTAGGATGTCAAAACGTTGCTTTTGATGGGGTTGGTTCTTTTGTTTTATTTTATTTTAAAAGAAAAGTTCTTACCTGTTTATAAAAGGGGTTTCATTATAGTCAAACCTATGGTGGCGAAAGGTATTTCAAAAGAAGCTGTTGGAAAATCTGCCGCCTTTGTTTTAAAGAAGTAGCTTTCGAATGAGTTGCTTAGATTTTATTTGAAGCTTACGGAAGGGGAGTTTCGACCAAGTCGAAACCCTTCTTAGAATCGATGCCTTTCGATGGTATTGAAGACATGAATGTTGTCAAAAGGTGCTGTTGTTTTAAAAAAACTATAGGTCGCTTCCTACTGCTTTCGAAAGGGGTCAGGGTTTCAAAGGGATTGCTATTGAAAGGGTTTACGAAGCCAACCTTCAATTGTTTTTTGTAGATGTTTAGTGCTTTCGAAAGGATAGTTTCGACACCATCATGATTCCCTAATACGTTTTGAAACTAAGAATGGCTTCGAAAAAAAAAATTCGCTTATGTTCACTTTGACTCAATAATGTTATTTTATAAATAAACCCAGTGGCTTCGGAAGGCATACTTTCAGTGGTTTCGAAGGGTAACCTTTAATGGTTTTGAAAGGGGTACTTTCAAATGTTTTCGAAGCTATGCTTATATATTTATATGATAATACTTTAACACGGTCGAATGGTTTCAAAAGAAAGGTTATGAAGTATTCGAAAGGCAGGAGACCTAATGTTTTTAAGTTGATTTTTAAGCTTTCAAAGGAGGTCATCCTATGAGGTCGAAAGCAAGGTTTCGAAAGGGTCGAAAGGCTTTTGAAACCCAAACTCAAATTTCTGAAGTAAAACCCCATGGCTAAATGAAGGAGTTTTCAAACGACTTTAAGTATGTAATTTGTAGAAGTATAGCCTTGATAAGAATATAGGTTTAGTTGATTAAGTATGTTTTATATGATATGTATTTCAAGGACCTTAAATCCACAGGAGTGGTATTGTTAAATTATTATTTTTGCTTCTTCAAATATGAATATATTCACAGGATGAAAAACCTATAACCGTATTTTAGGGGTAGAGGGGTAGCAGAACTAGTGAGGTTAACCCTGTAGTGAATATGAATTGATTAAACTCCTGAATGAATATAATTGCATCCAGCGAATCAGGGAGACCAAAATATAGGATGCCTAAAGCTTGAAGTTGTCCGGGAGATAGGTTCATAGTAAACCCATGAAAACTATGTATTAAGGATAGTTGGCTAGGGCCAATTAGTTTGTAGTGAACACATCAAAATTATATCTGGATTAAGAATTGACATTAGTCAAAAGGTTCTTAGTCAACCCATATCCAGATTAAGATTTGACATCAGTCAAAAGGTTACTAGTCAACTCAAGAAAACTAGGATAAGAAAGAAGTTAATTGAGTTATCAGTTGGTTCGTTATCAACCCATGTAAACTAGGATAAGAAGGGAGTTACTGGGTAAATCCATTGGTTCCTAGCCAACCCATGAAAACTAGGATAAGAGATGAGTTATTAGAATGACCAATAGTTTTGTGGGGACCCATGAATTTGTTAAGTTAATTGGAAGGGGCTTATAGGTTCTTAATGATCCCATGAAAACTATGAAATAGAATAGGGTGTCTCTATATTATGAAAGGTTATTAGTAAAGCCGTGAAAACTAATAGGTCAATAGTGACCCAAGAAACTATAATTATGATAAGGAGTTAATTAAATCAGAGATGGGAAACCTAAATTGTTTATAAGTACGCATACCATCATAATATATTGAAATTTTATGTTTTAACCGTTGTGGATGTTGGAGCACAATATATGGTTTTACAAATGTTTTAGGATACTAGTGAGTGGAAAACCCGTTCTGCCAAGCGGTGTGGTCTCACTAGATATCTAGAAGGATTGAAATGTTAGATTATTATTCATACCAAGCTTTATATCTTACCCAAAGTTTTTATTTTCCCCTTAAACTCTCGGGTACTAAATTGATTTTGAGTTGTTTAAGGTTTAGGGTTTTCAGGTTCTCTTCTAAACTGAATAAAGCTTCGGGAGGCGTGCAGGAGATAATTAGTTATTTAGAGTTATCTTTTTCCACTTTGTATTTTGGATGTAAAGGTCGACTTATTTGCCTTGTTGTATACTCTGATCAACCAAAGGGGCATCTTTATATGTCGCTCCTAGAGTATGTGTAATAATTATATTTTTTTGAACGTGGTTAACGTTTGTGGGATTTTCTAATGAACATCAAGGGTTTTAAATGGAATGTGGAAATGGGTTTTTGAGTTGTTAAAGTTTTTTTCATATTCTTGTGAGCTAAGTATCAATGTATCTAGCATAGTCGTATTTGGTCACAGAGAATTAATAGCTATGGATTATTGCAACATTAGTAGCCATTAGTTTTGGACCTCTAAGTAAGGGGATTTTACAAGTTGGCATTAGAGCATAGGTTTATGAAACTTTAGAAGAAAATTTAAACCTAAAAGCTTTTTTTAAAACATAATCCAATAAATCAGAAATATGATCGGGGTTTGGGCTAACGCTTTAGTAAAGTTCTTGTAATTGATATATAGGTATATATCTGAGTGCATGTTCCCCTCTCTTTTAGACCATTCTTCTATATTTTACTAAGGCTCCAAACAGATTTACGAGAAAGAAGATATGGAAGTAGGAAAAGGAAGTGGAAATCCTGGTACAGGAAGCACCACAACCAACGAAAATGCTCGACCTAATACCAGGAGGCACCAAGGTCGACATGCTATTGCTAACCCACATGTGAAGCCAATATGGGTGCTGGAAATCCGTCAGTAGATGCGGGGATGGTGCATTAGTTATTGTCTTATCTTTTGCAAGCTGGTAATGATAGAGGAGATGATTTAGTGGCTCAAGTTGGATATAATTATGCTATGCTGAGCAGAGACTACATCAGTCTAGGTGGAAAGCCATTTGTTGGAACGAAGGATGATGTTGAGGTTGTGAATTAGCTTTTGAGCTATGTGGGATCATTACTGATTTAGGCTTGGACGATGAGGACAACAAGAGGCTTGCCTCTATGCAGTTGCAAGGGGTAGCACTCCACTGGGGAATAGTGTGACTGTCGAAGTTCCGGAGGAAGGGCTTGCATAGGCTATTTTAAAAGGAGATTTAAGCAGAGGTTTTTATCTGAGGTTGCGTAATTGACATTGATGAGAAAGTTCACGAATCTTGTTCGGGGAGATATGTTAGTAATCAAGTATGCTTCTAAGTTTGACGATCTATCTCGATATGGGTATTCCACTATAGACACTAACATAAGAAGGAATAGTGGTTCATTCGAGGACTGAGACCGAACTAGCTAGAATGACTATGACACATGTTAGAGAGCCTGTAATGTAGTGGTGGAGATGGCCATTCGCCATGAAGAGATGCTTGCTGTGTCCATTAGGGAGAAGCCAGTTGAGTCCCAGTTTCCTCAGGGAAAGAAGAGGAAATTCTTTAAGAAGAAAGGATCCTAGAAAGGGGATGCTGCTAAAAAGGCGAAGGCTGATTTAGTGTGCATCAAGTGTGATAAGTAGGGTCATTATGCTCACGAGTGTAGAGTTGGCAAAGGGAAGAAGCCTAAAGATAAGAAGAATGTGAAATGCATCAACTATGACCAAGTTGGGCATTATAAGAACAAGTGTCTAGAGCCAGTCAGGGCGGACAGAGGAAAGATTTTTGCTATTGGACCGCCATCTTCTTCTAGGCCTACTACAGCAGAGAAAGGACAAACTGTGATGGAAGGACTCTTTTATTTCAGCGTATACCAGTTAGGGTACAATTTAATACCCATGCATCACATTCATTTTTATCACAATATTCGGTTGATAGGTTATGCATAGAACCCACATGCCTTGTTACTTCCTTAAGGGTTACAAATCCAATAGGAGGGTGTGCAACTCTAGGGAAGAGATGTGACTAGCTGGAACTTGATTTGTTAGGTCATAAGTTTGCAAGCAGTCCGTAAGTTTTTGATTTCGTAGATTTCGGGATGATTTTTGGTACGGATTGGTTGGGTAAGTATGAGGCTAGAATTTTTTCCAAGATAGGGAAATATCGTTAAGACACCTAGTAGGAGTATTTGTGCTTTGTTAAGCGCCATGGAGATTGGAGAAGAACTTAGTCGGTTTCGGGTTGCAAGAGAGTTTGCCGTTGTCTTAGAGCTGGTTACGGTATTACCATAGAAACGGGCTATTGAGTTTTGGATAGATCTTGTACCGGGAGCTGAACCTATGAGTAGACCACCTAGCAAGACGACACCGACAGAGATAAAGCAGTTGAAGGTGTAGCTGATGGATCTTGAGGGAAGAAATTTTATTAAACCAAGCAGTTCACCTTGGGGAGCGGCCATGTTGTTCGTGAAGAGACCAGATGGGTCGTTAATGATGTGGATCGATCCATGTAATTTAAACGAAAGGAAGATCAAGAATAGCTACCCTCTGTCGAGGGTAGATGACCTGTTTGATCAGTTGAGTGGAGCCAAAGTGTTTTACCGATTGGATTTGGCGATGGGGTTCCATCAGTTGAGAGTGGCTGAGGATAACATTACATTGATAGCATTTCAGACTAGGCATGGTTCGTGCAAGTTGTTGATGATGCTATTTGGATTGATTAATGCACATGCTTTCTTTGAAGATTTGATGAACTGGGTTTTCCGAAAGCACTTGTTTAGGTTAGTGTTGGTATTCATAGATGACATTTTAGTGTACTCGAATGATGAAAGAGAGTTTGAGATTTATCTTAGAGTGGTGCTTGAAACGCTGGAGTAGAATAAGCTAAAGGCGAAGTTTACCAAGTATCATTTTTGGAAGAAAGAGGCTAAGTTTCTTGGTCATGTAGTTTCCGAGGAGGGTTTGTTGGTCGATCTAGTTAAGATTGAGACTGTCAATAATTGGAAGAGACCAAAGGTGGTAATAGATACCATGAGTTTTCTTGGATTTGCTGGCTTTTATCGAAGATTCATAAGGATTTCTAGTGGATAGCAGCACCATTAACTAAGTTGAGCAGTAAAGAGGTGAAGTTTGTTTGGTCCAACAAATGTGAGGAAGGGTTCCTTAAGTTGAAACATTTGCTACCCAATGCACCAGTATTAGTAGTTCCAAATGGTAACCAAGGGTTGGTATTATACACCGATGTATGAGGGATCGGATTGGGAGCAGTATTGATGCAAAGAGGTAAAGTTATTGCCTACACATCCAAACGGCTTAGACCACGTGAAGTAAGATACCCCACTCATGACTTGGAGTTACATGTGGTAACCTTTGACTTGAATATTTGGAGGCATTATCTCTTGGGGGGAGATATTTGAGTTGTTTACCGATCATAAGTCTCTACGATATTTATTCTCTCATAAAGAGTTGAATATGAGGCAGTAAAGGGGCGTAGAGATTTTAGCTACTTATAATTTCGGTATAGAGTATACTTCTGGGAAAGGAAATAAAGTAGTAGATGCTCTTAGTATAAAACATCAGAATGTGGTATTAGCGATGTTGGCAGAATGGAAGGATCTAGAAGCCTTGGCAAGTGGCGGATTGCATTTAAGATCTACTGCAAACTCTAGTCAGGGTACATACATGTTGCCTTATTTAGAAGTGCGACAAGTCTTGATCGAAAGGATAGCTTCTAAATAGATAGAAGTTCCAGTTTTAGCGTAGAAGATAAAAAGGCTTGAGGTAGGATCAAATATCAAGGATCTAAAAGATATTAGTCTTGACCAAAGAGGATGGCTGAGAAAGAAGGGACGATTATGGGTTCTAAATGTAGAGAACTTTAGGAGGGAAGTTCTAGAAGGATGTCATCGATCCAAGTTTATGATTCATCCTGGAGGGACCAAGATGTATCGAGATATGAAATTGAGCTTCTACTAGGAAGGCATGAAGAGGAATGTTGGCTTGTGGGTTAGGAAGTGTGTGAACTGTCAACAAGTGAAGGTGTAACGTCAAAAGCTAAGTGGATTGCTTAAGCCTTTAGATATTCTAGTATGGAAATGTGATTCAATATCGATGGATTTTATAGACGGGTTGCCAAGGTCGAATAGGTAAAATGAAAGTATATAGTTTATAGTCAGCGGGTTGACCAAAAATGCACATTTCATTCCAGTCAAGTCAGCAAGATGGCAGCTGCTTTGGCAAAGTTGTTTATGAAGAACATAGTTAGACTTCATGGGATTCCTAGTAGCATAGTCGCCGACAGAGATGCATTATTCACTCGTGCATTTTGGAAGAGTCTATAAGGGGTACTAGGTACCAAGCTCAAGATGAATACTACATATCACCCATAGACAGATGGGCAGACAGAGAGAGTCAATAAGATACTCGAGGATTTATTGAGAGCTTGTGTATTGAATATTGGTGGATCTTGGGAGGATCGCCTGCAAGTGATTGAGATTTCCTATAATAATAGTTATCAGATTAGTATAAAAATGGCGCCTTTTGAAGATTTGTATGGAAGAGCATGCAAATCGCCATCATTTTTGGTTAGAGACTGAAGATAGATCGGTCCTAGGTCTGGATTCGGTTAGTGAGGCGCTAGAAAAGATTAAGCTAATCCGAGGTGATGCAGGAAGCTCAATCCAGTAGAAGAGTTACATAGATTAGAGGCGTAAATTCCTAGAGTTCTCAGTGGGGGACAAGGTTTTCATTAATGTATCACCTATGAAAGGTGTAGTACGGTTTGGAAAGATGTGAAAGTTGGCCCCAAGATATGTTGGTCCATTTCAGATTATAGAAAGGATTGGAAAGCTCACGTATAAAGTTGAGTTGTCGAGAAGTTTAGCAGGTGTCCATAGTGTATTCCATGTGTCTCATCTTCGCAAGTTTGTGCGTGATCTAGAGGCTACCATGCCTCAGACAGCTTTGGTGGTATAGCCTGATTTGACATTTGTTAGACAACCAATTCAGGTTGTAGTGAGGGATGAGAAAAGATTGAGGACTAAGATAGTCAGGTTGGTGAAATTTTAGTGGTGCGACAACAAGAAGGACTGTACTTGGGAGACAGAGGACAGGATTCAAGATATTTATCCTAACCTCCTTTGATGGTATGTCTATACTAGATTTATATGGATTAGTAGAAGGTCGGGTAGGCTAGTATGGTTGTTAGGAAAAGTTACATATGATTGCTATGTTTTCTATTTAGTCCTTACTAAATTTCAAGGATGACTTTAAGGAGGGGAACTTGTTGCACCCTTAATTGTTGATAACATTATTCAGAAGATTTGATTAGAATAAATTAAGTAGAATAATGTAAACTGATAAGGGAATTGAGATTGGTAAAAAGTAATTATTGGTCGTGCTTATTTAAAATGAATGGACTTATAAATGGTTAAGTATTAGCAAATTAATCATAAGTGAATTAGGGTCATTGCAGCCCAC
Source organism: Allium cepa (assembly GCA_030765085.1). Lineage (NCBI taxonomy): Eukaryota > Viridiplantae > Streptophyta > Magnoliopsida > Asparagales > Amaryllidaceae > Allium > Allium cepa. The sequence goes on from CM060937.1 coordinate 9,739,154, forward strand.
ATTCTGCACTCTTATACTATTATCCTTTGGCCATACATGTTCATTTCTACCATAAGAAATTTTAAAACACAAGAAAGAAAAGGGAGCTGGCCATAAGGACGAAGAGAAGAAGGGAAAAATCAAATCTAAAGCTTAGGTTCAAGCCAGATAAATCAATCTCAATCAATCCTCAATTTCCTTATCCAATCTAAGGTGAATAATAATTACTACATCTCTACTTTGGTTTCTATAATCATATGTTTTTGGATTTAAGGGTAAATTCATTTTTATGATATGTTGGATGATTATATGCTTGATTTAGAATTACATGGTTTAAACAAGATTGGTTAAAAGAGGATATGCACAGTTTTAGGGCAAAAAGAGGATAAATGATTTTTAAATGCCATGGAAAAATTATATGTTATAAAACATGATTTTGGAGTTGAGATTCAATTTTTATAATTTTTCAAGCCATGGAGAATTAATTATGAATTTTCAAAGGAACATATGTTTATTGGGGTTTATAAATCTATTTTGGATAATATATTGTGAATTTGGATCTGAAATTTTGAGATGTCAGATAACATGATTAAAGTGAATTTTTGAAATTTTTGGGGATTTTTACTAAATGATTTGGTATGAAAATTAAATTGTTTTGAAAGGAGGACCTAATGATTTAATTGCTTTATTACTTGGAAGGACTTGATCATAAAAGTTATTTAGTTTTTAGATCAGAGAAAAATGGCAAAAATTTGTAAAATAATTTGAAACTTTATGATAGATAATCAAGTGTTTACAAGTAGACCAATTAGTTACAAAAAATTTACTTTATTTGATAAAAACGGCCTTTTGCTCATAAATTTAGATTCCGCCTCCTTTTGGAAGGACCTTTCGACCCAAAGCTTTCACCTTCGACATAGTCGAAACATTCTACCACGAAACCAATACACATTGTATAACTTAGCTAGTACGTAGTAGATTGGACGAAGGTGGACGGTAGGTTTTCGAAATGTTGCTTTTGATGGGGTTGGCTCCTTTGTTTTATTTTGTTTTAACAGAAAAGCACTTGCTTGTTTATAAAGGGGGTTTAGATATAGTCAAACCAAAGGTTGCGAAAGGTATTTCAAAAGAAGCTTTTGGAAGAGAGCTGCCGCCTTTGTGTTAAAGAAGTAGCTTCTGAATGAGTTACTTAGATTTTATTTGAAGCTTTTCGAAAGGGTAGTTTCAACCAAGTCGAAACCCATCTGAGAATCGATGGTATTAAAGACATCATTGATGTCGAAAAGTACTGTTATTTCTATAAATATAAACCACTTCCTACTTCTTTCGGAAGTGGTTAGAGGTTTCAAAGGGAATGCTGTTGAAAGGGGTTAAGAAGCCAACCTTCAATTGTTTTTTCCTGATGTTTAGTGCTTTCGAAAGGATGGTTTCGACACCATCGCCTTTCCTTAATCCTTTTTGAAATAAAGAATGGTTTCGAAAGAGATGCTTCGCTTATGTTCACTTGGACACGAAAATGTTGTTTTAAAAATAAACCCACTGTCTTCGAAAGGTATAATTTAAATGGTTTCGAAGGATAACCTTCGATGGTTTTGAAAGGGGTACTTTCAAATGGTTTCGAAGCTATGATTCTATACTTATATGATAATTCTTTAGAACGGCCTAAAGGTTTTAAAAGAAAGGTATCAAAGTATTCGAAAGGCAGGAGCCTAATGTTTTTATGTTGATTTTTAAGCATTCAAAGGAGGTCATCTTATGGGGTCAAAAGCAAGGTTGCGAAGGTGTCGAAAGGATTTTAGAACCCAAACTCAAAATTTTAAAGGAAAAACCCATAGCTAAACAAAGGAGTTTTAAAATGACTTTAAGAATGTAAATTTGAAGAAGTATTTCCTTGATAAAAATGTAGGTTAAAATGATTAACTATGTTTTATATGAAATGTATTTCAAGGACCTTAAACCGACAGGAGTGGTATTGTTAAATTATTAATTCTACTTCTTCAAATATGAATATATTCACATGACAAAGAACCCATAACTGTATTTTGGGGGTAGTGGGGTAGTAGAACCGGCTAGGTTAATCCAGTAGTGAATATAAACCGATTAAACTCTTAAATGAGTATAATTACATCTAGGGAGCCATGAAGACGAAAATATAGGATGCCTAATCCTTGAAGTTGTCTGGGAGATAAGTTCATAGTAAACCCATGAAAACTATGCTTTGAGGATAGTTGGCAGGGGCAATTAGTTTACAGTGAACCCATGAAAACTATATACGGATTAAGAGTTGGCATTGGTCAAAAGGTTCCTAGTCAAGCCATGAAAATTAGGATAAGAAAGAAGTTAATGGAGGTATCAGTAGGTTCCTAGTCAACCCATGAAAATCGGGATAAGAATAGGGTTACTAGGTAAATCCATAGGTTCCTGGTCAACCAATGAAAACTAGGATATGAGATGAGTTATTAGAATAACCAATAGGTTCACACAGACCCATGAATTTATTAAGTTAATTGGCAGGGGCCTATAGGTTCTTAGTGACCCTATGAAAACTATGAAATAGGAGAGGGTGCCTTATATTATGAAAAGGTTGTTAGTAAAGCCGTGAAAACTAATAGGTTAATACTGACCTTAGCAACTATAATTATGATAGTGAGTCAATTAAACCGGAGATGGGAAACCCAAATATTTTATAAGTATGCATACCATCGTAATATATTGAATTCTTATGTTTAAACCATTGTGGATGCAGAAACACAGTGTTTTACAAAGGTTTTAGGATACTAGTGAGGGGAAAACTAGTTCTACTAAGCGGCCTGGTCTCACAAGATATTAAAAAGGATTGAGATATTAGATTATTTTTCATACCAGGCTTTATGTCTAACTCAAGGTTTTTGTTTACCCCTTAAACTCTCATGTACTCAAATTGAGTAGTTTGAGGTTTTGGGTTTTCAGGTTCACTTCTTAGACGAATAAAGTTTTTAGAGGCATACAGGAGGCAGCTAGTTATTTAGAGTTATTTTTTTTTGCTGTGTATTTTGGGTATAAAGGCGGACTTATTAACCATATTATATACTCTGATCAACCATGGGGCAACTTCATTTGTCGCTCTTGGCATATGTGTAATAATTATATTTTTCTGAACGTGGTTAATGTTTGCAGGATTATGTAATGAACATCAAATGTTTTACGAGGAATGTGGAAAGTATTTTTGATTTGTTAAATTATTTTTATATTCCTGTGATATGTATATCAATGCAACTAACATAGCCGTATTAGGTCATCGAGAATTAATAACTACAGATGACTGCAGCAACGTAGCCGTTAGTTTTGGGCATCCAAGTAGGGGATGTTACATACTGCTTGCTAAATTATCATAAAGCTGATGTTGATTTTATGGGGAGAATATTTTTGAGAATAAGTCATATTAAAATGAAACAATGGTAAAGCTAAAATTGATTTTCAACACCCATGTATCCAGCACATACTAATGTCACTTGAATTAAAAAAGAAGTCATCACTTTACAAAAACTTATTGCTTTGATTTCATCCAATGAAATTATTACTTTTCCTAATGGCTCATTCCTTAAAATCAAATACAAACCTGGGTTGCATTGCAGTTAGCTAGATGAGTATTAAGAGCACTTGGAATTTTGAATACTTTCATTATACGATTTCTTATTCCCTAATTGCATCATGTCACATTTTTTCTTAGTGCTTAGGCTATTGAACTATGTTATTACTAAATAATTCTAGAAATTACTAAAGTAATATGCCACGGTAGGGCTTACGATCTTCCCTTTTGGCTAGTGAATGTCTAAGCGACCGAAAGACATATTCCTCAACTTCATATGTGACATCCATATTTTGATTTCTAAGGTCTTCTATCTAAACTTGATATTTTCCTATTTCGACTGTTCCGTATTTGTGAAGATACATAAATATGTGTTTTATAGTATTTAAATCAAGTTATATGGATGACTTGCATCAAACTCGGTTGCAACCTCATCAACCCATACACTAATGGTTGACTGACTTGACATTGTAAGTCTTACAATAAATTTGTCATGAAGTTGGTTCTCTATGAAGCTAGTCATACTAAAAAATAAAAAACAATATTATGCATATTCTATTATGACGTAAATGGTAATTAAATTATAGCCACCGAATCGTTAATGTAATCGGTGTAGGATCTCGAACCACCATGATGCAACTTGGGGTTTTCCTTTCTACATTTTGTACTCCTACGTGAACGCTCTTTGAACTCTTCCAATTTCTAATGTACCAGAAACCAATTTTAAATCCCCTGACCAAGTAATGGATGCTTATTCCCACTTTTTTCATATGATGCACCCATTTTTTATATTTATTGCTAGTTTTTGTCATCTGCACCTTCTTCACTATTTTAGGGGAACATCATCACACCGTCGAAATGAATTTTGCACATGCCATTATAAACATTATAAAAAAAACAGACAACTTTTCTTGTAAGAGTTCAAAATATTAGGTATAATAAAATTGTTTTACCATAAATTCATTAAACATAACTTTCTTGACATCAAAAGGGATTTTTTTGAATATGGAACAAAAATCATTGACCTGTGCCAACAAACCCTCACAAATGGCTTCAACTGCATCGCTACAAGTGAAGTCATATCTACGCATGCATAAATTATATTATTATGATTATTAAATAGGATTGAATGAAATGATCATATATTTATATCAATGTCCATGTATATCAAAGCATGTGCATGCGTGCATGGAAGTATGTGGGTAACTCCAATTGTTATTAGTGAAAATGGTGTTGGGGTAATGGAATTGTTCATATTTTTATATATAATCCATTAACTTGAATATACACTTAAAAACTATCTTCAAACTTGTGTTATTTACCATTTCACATCCATTAACTCCATATTCCCACCAATTTTAATTACATACTAAAAACCAAATCAAAAAACTCATTCCGAAACCAAAAATATCTTAAATTTGTAAGAATTCTCATTTAGTCCTAATTCTATGTATGATGAAAGCTAAACAATGTATTACATGAATGAAAACATACATACGATGTATGGATAAGATTTTTTGTTTCCTTTAATTCACATATATCCTGAGCATATGTAAGATATCTGTAGTTCAAATATAAAACTTAGCCATGTTACAAAGAAATTAGAAAAGAGCTACACTGACAAAATTTTGTTTTCATCAACTATTTTAACCAAAACCTTTTTTCGCTCTAAAAGATCCATATTCAAGTATAAAGAGGATGAAATAGTTTTATAAAGAGCAAAAGTAGTACGAACTAGTTTGCCTTGAGTCCCATTAAATTGAAGATGAGAAAGAAAATTATAAAAGAAAATGTTGTTGGGCATTTTGAAACATTTTGGTATCATAAAATAAACAATGTTTACTAAATGGCTAACTTATGGTCTAAAAAAAAAATTTAGATATATAATTTGCGCCAGCAATTAGCAAAAAAAATGGATCTCAGTGTTACATTAAAGGGATTCCATGTGGGTACATTATTTGCGAAGATTTTAGACAAAGCATCAATATATATAATTTCATAGCATATAGAAATCTGTTGTTTCAAAAAAATATGCTCAAGGTATATAGGATCAATTACAAGCATGGATAAAAGCAAATTCAATGAAAAATCTTAATCTGCATACAAAAAAGGTTCCCATCAAATATGTGATATGACCCACTATTGGAAGCAAATGAACTTATATTTGAATATATTTGATATTTCAGAGATTATATATATTGACTTGAATATACAAGCATGAATTTTGGCTTAGTTGTACATATTGTTAAATCAACATATTCATTAATTAAACAATATTTATTTCAAAATAAAGCTAATAGCAACGAGAATTAGAAACAGTGTTATAGTACCAAGATTTTTAAATAGAAAAGTATGAATGCATCAAATGAACACGATATCGAATAAAGGCTTGGTCAAGTTTATTTATAGGCCGGAATGCAAATAAGGTATAAATACTATCGACTAAACAATTGATACTTGGAAGAGATATTTTGAGTGGAATGAAGCCTGGTCCAATCCAATAAGTCAAAAATGTTAGCAATTTATATGGAGCAAAAATTTAAATACATCATACACCCAATTGAGCGCCCCCAAATCGTATTAAAACTCAGTATTTGTGCAGATGTGCATGGGAGCCTCTTGAATATAACTATTGGGACACCCTACAAAATGACATGCAGTTTAGTTATAAACAAAGTTGTTGACCTTGAAGCTGTTGTTTTCCTATGCACTATAATTAAACTTAATTTACTTGCAATTAACCTTAATATTCCTGTGACGACCCGCCCTTCTACTACCAGAAAGACGTATCATCATTAAGAAAAGAAAGGGATAGAAATAGAGAAGAAAAGAAAAGAAAGAACAACATCATCAGAATCTCACAGCGGAATGGAACAAAATATAATATATCACATAACTATTACATAGTTTTACATATATCAGAGTTATACAATATCAGTACATATTACATACATCTGTCAATACATACATCAGAGATACTAACACAGCGGAACTAGATAGATAGCTACATACGTCTGGAAACTCCTACTCCAAGCTCTCCAGAAATCAGAGTCCGAAACCTATCACTTGGCTACTCATAAAAATTTAAGTTCCCAAGAGTTTATGAAAAACAAAATATAAACTCCGGGTAAGACATGGGTCTGGTATGAGTAAACGGTTTAAAGTTGTTTAACTTTGAAAAAACATTTGAAAATAAAGGTATCACGTAAGACTCCCCACAAATAAATACGGGTAATTTTTTACCTTACGCTAACCAAAACATTTCATAGGAAATCTAGTGATATTATAATAGTGTCTAGGGTTTTCAAGTAAATAGAAAATAGCCGAAATTGTTACATTCATTAAATTCCAGCTACAAGCCACAAAAGTGGGCAATACAAATCAAAACCGTAGGGTCTCGTAGGGAAAATGGATTTCCAACAATGGCAGGGCTACTGGGGTACCGCCCGTCACAGTACGGGGCCTAGATCACCGTACCGAGGATCACTCCCGAACCCCTACAACACAAGGCTGGAACCATTCCTTAATGAACAGTCTCGAACAAGATAAACCCTGCGGTTGTAGCTAGCAACCGCCACACAGCCGAAATAAAAAGGGACATCTAGACAGGGGAATATCTTGTCCTGCTTGGGTATGACCCACCTAACCTTGCTGCATCTCCCGTGTTTTAGCCATTCCCGGTTGATGAGGCTTGAGGCTGCGATTACATTTCAGGACATATCACATAGAATGCTCATCGTCCGCCTGACGATGTGCTGAAAGCATTCAATCCATACAAGTTCGTTCCGGGTTCGAACGAAACCGAAGGCATTATCTCGTCACACTCATTTTGGAATCACCCTCAGAGTCAACGACGATAACCCTTGCATTCTGAAAACAACATCTCGATCTTCATTTCATAATTCACGACCTAACGTTTATATTGGATCGATGTGGTTTTCGGAATATCAATTGGATACCCGATACCGGTCTCATCGAAATCCAAACGCCATTTTAAAGGCCAAGTTGTCAAATTAACTTAAACAGTTTAAATAATTTAAATTCAACAATTGAATTAACATAGCATTTATCACAGATGAATCATACACAATTATACAGATATATCACAGCATATCACAGAGCATCACAGAATATCATCAAATAAATATCACAATCAGATATTCAACATAACATTCCGTAAGCAGTCATCTTTAAGTCTTATTTGTAATTAATTCAATTAAGAATTAATTACCTAAGAGTTAACCACTTAACTCTGTTTAATTAATTATTAATTAACAAATTATTACCTATTTCATTTCAAACTGTTTAATTAATGATTCCTTAATTAATTATTAGGTCTTAATTACATAATTATTTTATTTCATACTATTAATTAACTACTTCCTTAATCAAGTGATTTAACTTTAATTACTTAATTAACTGTTCCCTGATCATTAATTGATATCTTTAATTATTTATTAATAAAACTTAATTATCCAATTAATATATGCTAATTACTTAATTAATCAATAATTAATTCTTAATCAAGTTACTTAATTAATTAACTATTAATTCATATATATTTTTTGGCAAAGCCAGCAGGGTTAACTGGCCCCCTACCAGTTTTATTGCAAACACAATAAAAAAGATTCAAAACATGCTTTGAATCAAAAGAAAACAGGGAAAACAAAGAAGAAAAAGAAAAAAACAAAGAACAAAGGTCAATGAGCCCAATTACTAATCATTATATCAGGGAAATGGCAAGCTCTCCTTCTCATTTGCAAGTATATTCTTTCCCTAACTTCATACCATAGAGAGTCAAAGCTCTTTCTCTTATTATCAAACACAATTGTATTTCTCTCTTTCCATATCACATCCATATAAATTTTAATACTAATTACCAATTCTCTGGATTTGATGGTCTTCCACCTAGTTGCCTTGTAAATAATATTCTAGTTAATTATTGAATTAACGGAGGCAACATAACTATGTATTTTACATCCAATTCTTTCAACTAGTTCATAAATTTTAGGGCATTCAAATAAAAGATGCTCCAATGATTCCACATGCAGCTCACAAAACACACATTCAGGGCAACAACAAATCCCATAATTATTTAAAACACTTCTGGTCAGGAGAGCACTGCTAACAACCTTCCACAACATAAGTTTCTCTCTCGGGGATGAGTCAGAAGACCATATAACAGAGACCCACTTTGCAGATGGCAAGACAGTGTTACCAAAAAGGTGTTGGTAGACCAACTTAACATAATGTGGTTTCTTGTTCCAAGACACAGTGAAAGAGTGATCATAACTGTATCTGTTACTCTGAATAAAACACCAAAGCTGCCTTACCACTTGACTACTATTGTAAGGTAGTAGTATTCTGCCATCAGTGAATTAATTAACTATTAATTCATAATTAAATCACTTGTTTAATTAACTATTAATCATTCATTGATTAACTTGATTAGTTGATTATAATTTATTAATTACTTATAATCCATCACTAATTATACTTAATTACTTAACTTCTAATCATTTATTAGTTACTTAAGTATTTAATTACTATTTATTTATCCCTTAATAATTACATAATTCAAAAATCTTTTTAAGATTAAAAAGTTAATCATTCTTTATTATTTTCTAAAAACAATTAATTTATGATAATCTTTCAACTTAAGTAACATTTTAAAGGAAATCTTCTTTAACCTTTTTGCAGTCAATTTATTACTTCTCACTAACTTATATGTTAATAAGTTTTATACTCATCTTACATTAATTACCTAAAAATAATAATAATTAAGAGTTTAACACTCTTTAAAGTATTGATTAAAATAATTTAAACTTGTATCTAAGTTTTTAACTTAAATTGTTTAATATTATTAAATTTTACAGTGTTTACAGTTTTGTTGGAAAACTGTTACTTTACTTACTAACACAAAACATACTACTGCAGTTAACAAAACCGAGAACAGCCCTGGAAATCTCGTACAACACTTCGAGTTACCCATTTCCCTTTCCCGAGTCACCCCTGAACCCCTTCTTCTTTCTTTCTTTTTCAGTAACTAGTTTAAGTTTTACTTAAGATAACACCTGAAACATCATATTCATACTCAAATACCCGACCCAAAACTCGAAGCAACAACCCATAAAACTCGAGCATCAACACGAGACGCGAACCACTCACGACACTGATATAGTTTCGTGTCGTACACGTGCACACGGCGGCCCCGGAGCACTGGCGAACCTCGCCTCACTCAACAAGTCGCGATTTATACGTAGACACGCGAACAAAAATCAAATCGCCACAAACTGATCGAATCCAAAATATCACCTGAAACTCGTACAAAAGCTTGAACTACCCTGAGAAATTGCTTCGCCCCCACCAACACCGACCACCGAAGGCGAAGATACTTCACCTATGCCTCGTCCACATCCTCACCTAACACCCCCCTGATCGCGATTAACTCGATCACGCGATGGCGACCCAACCTGAGATTTACATAGTATTCAAAACGTATAAACAAAACCATAACTTCGATTCATTCCATAATTTCTTGCATTAAAAAAAATATTTAACATTTTTCCTATGTTATTACGACTTCAAGCTTACATCACAATAAATTTCATCAATTAAAATTAGTGAATCATCCGATTTTGACAAAAACGTAACTTATGGTTATTTTCGAACTGCACCATCAATATTGAATTAAAAATCATTGTTTTCGGTTTGAAAATCCTAACTTTGTATATGTAATCAAAGTATGTGATCAAATCCACAAATTGAAACATTCGAATTTTGACATTTAATTTCTTTTTACCTGTAACTTGAATAAACAGTATATATAAGATATGGTTAAACTTCAATCAAGTTCCCAGTCCTTTGATTTAAGATAAACAAACATACTTAGCTTCAATTTCCAAGATTTATTTGATATAAATGAAGAATATTGGTATTCTTCCACTCCTTTGCTCAAAGCTTATGAATACAGAGAGTATTTCAGAACCAAGTACTTTAACATATAGCAACACAAAATATACAGGAACCAATTACCAATTTAAACTTTAAAATTTAAATGTTTACTCACCTGCCAAATTTTGTAGACAGAGAACGATTTCTTGATTCCCGCTTGAAGCCTGAAGTTAATACTATCCTTGAATCTGTCTGCAGTTTTGAATTAAATTTTTATTTTACTTCTTTCTCTTGTTTTGTTTCCTCAGGTTAGTTTCTTAAATTTTGTTAAGTTTGATAATCGAATACAATAATATGATGGATATATATATAGAAAGGCTTGGACAGTAGGTAATATTTGGACAGGTTTTACTTGTTTTGACATGCTTTGTATTTAATATACTGAAATGATATTGTAACTCGGCTGTAAGGTTTATTTGTAAAACTGAAATGACTATTTGTTGTGCTAATTAATGCATGTCTTCAAATTTGTTAACATCTATTTATGGTTTCTGATATTAGTTGATATTTTTTTCCTGGGCAAAGATATCTTGTATAAGTATAAAGATATGTACTTCAAGTAGTCATAGCTTGTATATGAAGCTTTGGAAAATACATTTGTTTTCAGTTAGATATTTGATTTTGCATAAGGAGATGTTTTATTTTATATTTTGCTGAGAGATTATTTTATGAAAGAAGGTTATTTTATTTTATTATTTTGTGGCTTGAATAATTATATACATACTTGTCTTATTTTATTTACACTTTGGCCTAGTTTTTCATTTTATTCTATATTTTGTTCTTAAATTTAATTCTGTATTTTATATTTCACTTAATTTCTTGTTTGTAGTTACATTTTTATTTCTATTTCCTATTTACGTTTGATTATCAACATTTAAGTTATATTTCATAAATTTACTTACCCATATTTATTTGTATTTGTACTTTAGCTAACAATATTTAAATATGTACAATATAATTTACTTACATTTATACTTATTTTTATATTTGTTTCTAATTATAATTTATTTAAATTATATACCTAAGTTTGACTCATATTTTATATTTATATTTTATATTACTAGAATTAGATTTTAAATTTTAAACATTACCATCTATAGATATTTCTATCAAATGTTAACAAAAGAAAGTATTTTAATTTAATGGTATAAGATAAATATTATAAAGGGATTTATTTTAAATTTTAGACATTATTATTCATATGTATATCTATCAGATGTAAACAAAGTAAAGTGTTTTAATTTAATTACATAAGACAAATTTTATTATAAATATTATTAAGAAACTTAAATTTTAAACGTTCCAAATCAATTTCCTTTTTAAAATACAAATTTATATAAACAAATGGTAAATATTTCCAAAATCATATTCATTTCAATATGATCAGTTCACTTTTATTTAATTAGATCAAATACTTATTACAATAAACGGGGCCAAAATCCAGGGTCGTTACATTCCTCCCTCCTTAAAAGAATTTCGTCCTTGAAATTTGAAACAAAGATAATTTAAAAGCTGTTATACCAGCCATTCAAACATACATATCATTCATATATTCACAAATAACCAAACAGTCTATCTTAAACAAACATCACTAGCTATCCGAACACGAATTCGGATAAGCTTTCCTAAAACTATCCAGAGTTGTCTCTCGAAGATCAACAATCCGAACTGAATTCCTGACCACGGTCAAATTCGACTCAACTTCCAAATTCCTGAACTACTGGTTCAACAACTAATGATGAATCATGAACAAATTTCTAAGATGGGATATACGGAATACACAACGAATTCCAGATATCCACTCTAGCAACCCAATTCTAAAATCTATAGTACCAACTCTTTCCCAATTTTATTGACTTTTTTTCCAGAATTTCAATATCTATTCAATCAAGCCCGTACGATGTACATATATTATTCGTAGGTAATATCGAATTCGATAGCTTGCTTGATCACATAATTTCACTTTCGAACTAGTAACGTCCACCCGACTTCCTAGTACGGACTTAGATCTGGTTTCTTGATCAGAAACTGTCATTCTCCTTGCATAGCCACATCTATGATAGAGAATTTCCAGAATCAATCAAAATCCATATCCATGGTTCGTCGTCGAAAATCGAGTGAAAAAAAATCCTAACTCGGATCGATATAACTATCTCGAAATTCTGTGCTCGAATCTGGATCAAATTGCTATGCGAATAGAATAATATACGTACATCCTACGTATTTATATCCATTGATTTTCAACTATATCAATTTCTTTTATTCACATTATTTTGGTTTCTATCCACTTGGAATAATTTTCTCAGTACCAAATTTACTTAAGAATTTCACCACTCATTTCTTAAGTTTAATATAAGCATTATATATACTCTTATATTATTACTCTACCACTTTAGCCTTTATATCCTCATATTTTAAATCTGAATTTCCAATTCCATGTGAATTTCAATTTATCTTCAATTCTGAATATTGAATTTTATTGACTGTCTTCCATTTATAACTGATTCTATCATTGTTTTAAATTAGTTTCATCTACTAATTTATTTCAATCTCCAATTTGAAATCGTTTTGTTGCCAATAATTTTTTTAATTAATTTTTTTTTGTTTCTGGTTCCCAAAATTTTTGAAATGTTTTGGCAGAGCCTCCATTTGTTTAGCATTACATATTTTCATAAGCACATATGTATAGTTTCGACACTTATTACAATTACTTCCAACCAATTCTCAAATCATTCCCTTCAGTTTAAGTGATTTTCAACTTACTCGCTTATATATAATCTATTTAAGCAAAACAAACTCATATTCAAAATCATCCTATTTCGCTTCTACTAATTCATAAAATTTCATCTAATCTCATTTACTTCAAACGACCCATTTTCATATGCAATTCGACAATATTATTGTGAATAAATAATTACTTAAGTTTTATAACAATTTTAAATTGATTCCAACTCAATTTACACTTGATTCCATCCCAATTAATTTATTCACGATCTTTTCATTGCATTTTTCTTTCCTTCAAAAGGTTTGATTCCAAACCATTTTATTAAACTCGATAACCCATATTTTAAATAACCATCTCACAATTTACTTAAGTTATTCATTTTCTTCAAACTGTTCCACCCAACAACTTAAATTTATTCCATTCCACCATTTTCCATTTAAATCTTAGATTTTATTTTCCCTTATTCGAATCCCATATATTTACTATTTTATTCGATTAGTTCATTCTTTTACCCATTCTTAAATTTTAATTTACATTAACAATTCATTATTGAATTTATTTATAATAAGGTCATTCAATTTATGCTTGAATTAGATTTGTTTACAACTCACCCCAATTCTATTTTAATTCAAATCAATACTTACTTATTTATTTACTTAAAATCTTATATTGCTCGTTTGAGTAATTTCATCTTATATCCACAATTTCAGATTATATATAACACTTACTACCTTAAGGTTTAAATTTTAATTTCACCATTACAATCATTTTACCTTTCAATTTTATATCGAATTTAATTAAAATTCAACTTAAATTTTATTTAACTTATCCCAGGTTGAATTCAAATATATTTTCCTCACTTTCATTTACTTAAGTTAAATTTTAGTCCGGATTAAAATTCCCCGATTTCTTCTTATTAATATCAACTTTACTTTATAAGTTCAATAGTTAATTCATTTAAACTTTTCACATTATTTAAATCGAATTTCTTAGAATTCAATTGCCCGGTTTTCATTTCCAAAACCATTTTGAAATGATAACTACACATACCCACTTGGTGTATCAAATCAAATTTCCAAATTCCAAAACTTGTTTTCACCAAATAAATTTTCCTTTTGAAATTTCTAAAACAACTTGTATACCGAACAAGACCAAACAATATCATGACCAACTTTCCTGGTAGCAATCCATCACTTTAGAAACTCGAAAATGAATACTGATGATGTGTCCATCATCATCAGGATTATTTTCCAGTGACTGAAGTGAGTTCGGTGCTTTCTTATTTCCACAAATTCTTTCCAAAACAATTTCCATTCAACCATATTTTTCCAAAACAATACTCCATTTTTGCCTTCAAATCTTCGAAAAAACATTCCTAAGATTTTAAATTCCCAAACCTTTCTTTTAAATTCATTTAAACACCTTTCAAATTTCCGGGGCTTAAATTTCTGGTTTAATCTAATTTTAATTATATTCCTTTTTATTTAAACCATACTTAGACAAATTTTATTTGGTTATAAACCACTCGAATTTTAAATAATTTTTTTTTAAATGTATTATTAACAACCAAACATTCAAATATATATATAATAATTTTAGAAAAATATTTCTTTTATGTCAAAATATAATTTTGGGTAAAATTATTTCATTTACCCTACTAAAAAACAATACTGTGTCGATTTACCTTGTTTAAGAGTTTAGAAATCCCTATCGATGAAATGGCGTCCCACACATCGACTAGAATCCATAAACACTCGACAGATAAATCATCACAATATAAAAATAATTTTATATTCACTAACAAATACGCGCTCATATCTATTAATACACTCAAACTCATTTTAGAGTACTACAGACTCTATTCTATGAGTATTTCCTACCAGAGCCAAGGTTATCACCAACCTAAGCTCTGATACCAACTGTGACGACCTGCCCTTCTACTACCAGAAAGACGTATCGTCATTAAGCAAAAAAGGAATACAAATATAGAAGAAAAGAAAAGAAAGAACAATAGCATCAGAATCTCACAGCGGAATGGAACAAAATATAATATATCACATAACTATTACATAGTTTTACATATATCAGAGTTATACAATATCAATACATATTACATACATCTGTCAATACATACATCAGAGATACTAACACAGCGGAACTAGATAGATAGCTACATACGTCTGGAAACTCCTACTCCAAGCTCTCCAGAAATCAAAGTCCAAAACCTATCACTTGGCTACTCATATAAATTTGAGTACCCAAGAGTTTATGAAAAACAAAATATAAAATCCGAGTCATACATGGGTCTGGTATGAGTAAACGGTTTAAAGTTGTTTAACTATGAAAAAACATTTGAAAATAAAGGTATCACATAAGACTCCCCACAAATAAATACGGGTAAGTTTTTACCTTACGCTAACAAAAACATTTCATAGGAAATCAAGTGATATTGTAATAGTGTCTAGGGTTTTCAAGTAAATAGAAAATAGCCGAAATTGTTACATTCATTAAATTCCAACTACTAGCTACAAAAGTGGGTAATACAAATCAAAACTGTAGGGTCTCGTAGGGAAAATGGATTTCCAACAATGGAAGGGCTACTGGGGTACCACCCGTCACAGTACGGGGCCTAGATCACCGTACCGAGGATCACTCCCGACCCCCTACAACACAAGGCCGGAACCATTCCTTACTGAACAGTCCTGAACAAGATAAACCCCACGGTTGTAGCTAGCAACCGCCACACAGTCGAAATAAAAAGGGACATCTAGACAGAGGAATATCTTGTCCTGCTTGGGCATGACCCACCTAACCTTGTTGCATCTCCCCTGTTTTAGCCATTCCCGGTTGATGAGGCTTGAGGTTGCGATTACCTTTCAGGACATATCACTTAGAATGCTCATCGTCCGCCTGACGATGTGCTGAAAGCATTCAATCCATACAAGTTCATTCCGGGTTCGAACGAAACTGAAGGCATTATCTCGTCACACTCATTTTGGAATCACCCTCAGAGTCAACGACGATAACCCTTACATTCTGAAAACACCATCTCGATCTTCATTTCAGAATTCGCGACCTAATGTTTATATTGGATCGATGTGGTTTTCGGAATATGAATTGGATACCCGATACCGGTCTCATCGAAATCCAAACGCCATTTTAAAGGCCAAGTTGTCTAATTAACTTTAACAGTTTAAATAATTTAAATTCAACAATTGAATTAACATAGCATTTATCACAGATGAATCATGCACAATTATATAGATATATCACAGCATATCACAAAGCATCACAGAATATCATCAAATAAATATCACAATTAGATATTCAGCATAACAATCTGTAAGCAGTCATCTTTAAGTCTTATTTGTAATTAATTCAATTTAGAATTAATTACCTAAGAGTTAACCACTTAACTCTATTTAATTAATTATTAATTAACAAATAATTACCTATTTCATTTCAAATTGTTTAATTAATGATTCCTTAATTAATTATTAAGTCTTCATTATATAATTATTTTATTTCATACTATTAATTAACTACTTCCTCAGTCAAGTGATTTAACTTTAATTACTTAATTAACTGTTCCCTGATCATTAATTGATATCTTTAATTATTTATTAATAAAAATCAATCATCCAATTATTATCTGCTAATTACTTAATTTATCAACAATTAATTCTTAATCAAGTTACTTAATTAATTAACTATTAAATCATAATTAAATCACTTGTTTAATTAACTATTAATCATTCATTGATTAACTTAATTAGTTGATTATATTTATTAATTACTTATAATCCATCACTAATTATACTTAATTATTTAACTTCTAATAATTTATTAGTTACTTAAGTATTTAATTACTATTTATTTGTCCCTTAATAATTACATAATTCCAAACTCAATTTAAGATTAAAAATTTAATCATTCTTTATTATTTTCTAAAACAATTAATTTATGTTAATCTTCCAACTTAAGTAACATTTTAAAGGAAATCTTCTTTAACCGTTTTGCAATCAATTTATTACTCTCACTAACTTATATGTTAATAAGTTTTATACTCATCTTACATTAATTACCTAAAAATAATAATAATTAAGAGCTTAACACTCTTTAAAGTCTTGATTAAAATAATTTAAACTTGTATCTAAGTTTTTAACTTAAATTGTTAAATATTATTAAATTTTACAGTGTTTACAGTTTTGTTGGAAAACTGTTACTTTACTTACTAACACAAAACATACTACTGCGGTTAACAAAACCGAGAACTGCCCTGGAAATCTCGTACAACACTTCGAGTTACCCATTTCCCTTTCCCGAGTCACCCCTGAACCCCTTCTTCTTTCTTTCTTTTTTCAGTAATTAGTTTAAGTTTTACTTAAGATAACACCTGAAACATCATATTCATACTCAAATACCCGACCCAGAACTCGAAGCAACAACCCATAAAACTCGAGCATCAACACGAGACGCGAACCACTCACGACACTGATACAGTTTCGTGTCGTACACGTGCACACGGCGGCGCCGGAGCACAGGCGAACCTCGCCTCACTCAATAAGTCGCGATTTATACGTAGACACGCAAACAAAAATCAAATCGCCACAAACTGATCGAATCCAAAATATCACCTAAAGCTCGAACAAAAGCTCAAACTACCCTGAGAAATTGCTTCGCCCCCACCAATACTGACCACCGGAGGCGAAGATACTTCAAATATGCCTCGTCCACATCCTCCCCTAACACCCCCCAGAATCGCGATCAACTCGATCACGCGATGGCGACCCAACTTGAGATTTACAGAGTATTCAAAACGTATAAACAAAACCCTAACTTCGATTCATTCCACAATTTCCTACATTAAAAAAATATTTAACATTTTTCTTATGTTATTACAACTTCAAGCTTACATCATAACAAATTTCATCAATTAAAATTAAGTGAATCTTCCGATTTTGACAAAAAACGTAACTTATGGTTATTTTCGAACTGCACCATCAATATTGAATTAAAAATCATTGTTTTCGGTTTGAAAATCCTAACTTTGTATATGTAATCAAATTATGTGATCAAATCCACAAATTGAAACGTTCGAATTTTGACATTTAATTTCTTTTTACCTGTAACTTGAATAAACAGTATATATGAAATACTGTTAAACTTCAATCAAGTTCCCAGTCCTTTGATTTAAGATAAACAAACATACTTAGCTTCAATTTCCAAGATTTATTTGATATAAATGAAGAATATTGGTATTCTTCCACTCCTTTGCTCAAAGCTTATGAATACAGAGAGCATTTCAAAACCAAATACTTTAACATATAGCAACACAAAATATACAGGAACCAATTACCAATTTAAACTTTAAAATTTAAATGTTTACTCACCTGCCAAATTTTGTTGACAGAGAACGATTTCTTGATTCCGACTTGAAGCCTGAAGTTAATACTATCCTTGAATCTGTCTGCAGTTTTGAATTAAATTTTTATTTTACTTCTTTCTCTTGTTTTGTTTTCTCAGGTTATTTTCTCAAATTTTGTTAAGTTTTATAATCGAACACAATAATGTGATGGATATATATATATATATAGAAAGGCTTGGACAGTAGGTGATATTTGGACAGATTTTACTTGTTTTGACATGCTTTGTATTTAATATACTAAAATGATATTGTAACTCGGCTGTAAGATTTATTTGTAAAACTGAAATGACTATTTGTTGTGCTAATTAATGCATGTCTTCAAATTTGTTAACATCTATTTATGGTTTCTGATATTAGTTGATATTTTTTTCCTGGGCAAAGATATCTTGTATAAGTATAAAGATATGTACTTCAAGTAGTCATAGCTTGTATATGAAGCTTTGGAAAATACATTTGTTTTCAGTTAGATATTTGATTTTGCATAAGGAGATGTTTTATTTTATATTTTGCTGAGAGATTATTTTGTCAAAGAAGGTTATTTTATTTTATTATTTTATAGCTTGAATAATTATATACATACTTGTCTTATTTTATTTACACTTTGGCCTAGTTTTTCATTCTATTCTATATTTTGTTCTTAAATTTAATTCTGTATTTTGTATTTCACTTAATTTCTTGTTTGTAGTTACATTTTTATTTCTATTTCCTATTTACATTTGATTATCAACATTTAAGTCATATTTCATAAATTTACTTACCCATATTTATTTGTATTTGTACTTTAGCTAACAATATGTAAATATGTACAATATAATTTACTTACATTTATACTTATTTTTATATTTATTTCCAGTTATAATTTATTCAAATTATATACATAAGTTTGACTCATATTTTACATTTATATTTTATATTACTAGAATTAGATTTTAAATTTTAAACATTACCATCTATAGATATTTCTATCAAATGTTAACAAAAGAAAGTATTTTAATTTAATGGTATAAGTTAAATATTATAAAGGGATTTATTTTAAATTTTAGACATTATTATTCATATGTATGTTTATCAGATGTAAACAAAGTAAAGTGTTTTAATTTAATTACGTAAGATAAATTTTATTATAAATATTATTAAGAGATTTAAATTTTAAACGTTCCAAATCAATTTCCTTTTTAAAATACAAATTTATATAAAAAAATGGTAAATATTTCCAAAATCATATTCATTTCAATATGATCAGTTCACTTTTATTTAATTAGATCAAATATTTATTAAAATAAATGAGGCCAAAATCCAGGGTCGTTACAATTCCACTTGCTCTTAGCTTGCTTTTGAACTACTATGGCGAGAAGGTGCCTTCTGGTTTACAGTGCCCTTAAAATGTGAGGGATGGTGTCGGTTATTTATGTGATGTTTCATTGAATTGTGCGAGATCGTGAGTGTGCACAGATTTGCTCAGATTGAAATTTGCATGGATGTATCACATGTCCAATAAGTATGGATGGTTTATTTCCATATTTGAATACATGGATATCTAACTAACATAATAAACACACATTAAAATAGAAATCTAATTTTAGTTCATTATACCGATTATTATTATTATAATCATTATTTATCAAAGGCAGAGAAGTCTAGTAATTCTACCACTTGAAATTAATTTTCGGAGTTTTGGACGAAATTAGTGACGAAATATAAAGAGTTAGAAACTCTAACTATAGGGAAAAAATTGAATTAGTAGCTGCAAATAGGCAACTCATATCTCGACGATGGTGATATCCGGATGTCTATATCAATTATGTTTTATCAACATGCCATCATCCATAGCATCATAAGATGTTGATAAAACTCAAAACAGAACAATAAAGAAAGTTATACGAAAATAAATCTTGAAAACCTGTTAAATAATAATTTGTGTCTACCATTATTGAAATACACAAGTTGTACATAGATACATTGTTATTAATATAAAGTTGTCTAAAAATATTAAAATTATTCAAAACTTGACAAATATATGGAACTTTTGATTCATACTCTAAGATGATTGTCAGACTTGGCAAAAAATTAATTCAACTGTAAGTTAGAATCGGAAGAGAAATCAAAATTTTACCTTCGAATGATAATAAATCGAAAGCTTGAAACGTATTAGGGTAGGAGAAAAAACCCTAACCTACGTTGGCCAGAGTCACTAATTTAGTTGAAGGGATTGGGGTTGAGAACGTTGGTGGTGGATAGTAAAAGGACGAGCTGGCCGAATGCACAAAACGGGTCGGATGTAGGTTGCCATGGGGAGGAGATGGGCGGATCGTGAAATTGTGTTTTATGGATTTTTTTTCTTTTTTTGTATTTCAAGACCGTCGAGAGTAAAAAAAAGGTAATGTGATGTGGGGGTAACGTAGTTGGTAGACATCGTCCCTATGTCATTGCTAAGTATTCTGAACATACAGATAGCCTTATTAATTCCAACTTATTCCGACAACATAACAACTCACTATAAAATGTCATCAGAAAATAAAGATCTGAAACATCAATGTTTTCTAGCAGTGTCATCATAATCGCATCCGTGATCGCTTTTTCGAATATCAGATATTTATCCACTTTTTGGATACGGATGCGGACAGATGTCGAAATTTTCAGATATCCATTGATAGCCTTAGTACCTTCAAGATTGAAGTAAATGAAAATCAATGTGGCAAACATGTTTTAATCCAACAAATCAAAATGATCTAGCCAATTGTTAAAAAAATTTGTTCATAACTATAAAATTGAAGAAAATAGATTAGTTTTAAAAGTAAATATGAAAGTCTGAGATTGGAAAATATGGTTTTTTTTTGTAAATATAGAAAACCAAATATTTATAATATTAGAAAATATAAAGTTTAAAAAATAAAGAAGATAAATAAATAGTGAAGTGCATTTCTCTTATAATTTGAACTATCTTCCAAGAAACCAAATTCATGTAAGAATCAAATGTAGAATGCGTAGACTTAAAATACAACCACTAAGTGAACTCTTTTGGTTTATTTTAAAAAGAAAAAAGAAAATGTAGTAATTGAATCAACACCCAAAGTATACTCTTATTTTTTGTTGCAATGTTTAATGTGGAAAAAACATTCCTCAGAAAATCAAAACAATAATATAGTTTGTTAACAATATATCAGAGAAATCAAAGTTGTAACACCCCTAATTTTTGATAACATTATTCAGGAGATTTAATTAGATAAATTAAATAGAATAATGTAAATAATTTGAGTGATAAGGGGATTGAGATTTCAAAATAAAATTAAAGGTCGTACTTAATTATTTAAATAGGCTTAAGAATGGTTTGTAAGCTAATTAAATAATACAGGGGCTTATTAGGAAAATAGTCGCACCTTATGTCCACATATCCTTTCATTTTCCTATTTACTTTCATTTCACAAAAACAAACGTAAAACATAAAAGGAATAGCCGACCATTGCTAATGAGACGCCCTACCTCTATACTCACACTAGCCAAGGACACTATGAGGTAATGTCGTTGACTAGCATGAAGAATAAGGCCGTTTAGGAGCGACGATCTATGTAATTGCTTTGTGTGAGTACCGATATGTCAGATAGTATGGCACGCATTTCATTTCAAGAGGAAACACAGTGGTTATATGGTCTTCGGAAACAAATACAAAATAAGCATAACACAAAATCAGCCATAGATATTCATATCACTAATTCGAAAACAGATACGAATATATGACATAGAAGTGTTCATCAAAGTAGTGGTCATACAAGATCCACTACATCACAAAAGAATATGTGCAAGTGCTAGACAAAAGAATATGTATACATCAAGAAGTCTCTATCTCGAATGTATAAAAGCAAAAACTACTAATCTAAAGTAGTTAGCCAAAAGTCAGAAGCTAGTCCCCATTAAGAAGTCAAGTGGAAGCACCTGTAACACCTCGGTCTGACCCGAGTATTATTTAAGGAGAAAAATAATAAACGGATCAGTCTTGCTATAAATTTCATACAAGATGAGATAGAATAAGAGATATGGAAAATATATATATGTGATAACAACAAAGAATATAAAATATCTCAAATTTTCTCAAACACCAAAAAGAATGCCATATTCTTTAGCTTTATTCACCAAACCATAAATATTGATAGAACTTATCAATACAAATCACAAAAATTGGTGAAACACAAATTCCAGAAATCAATAATTAGAAATCCAAAAAACAAAAAGGCGGAGGCCTATCACAAACGGGAGTGTGAAAACTCACCAACACGTGTATCACCAACGGGACACTATCTCATGGGTCTCTAACCCATAAAAATACGGGGTACAGTCCCTCCTCAGGGATGAATGAGCCGAACAACGACGCACCTAAAAAGATACGCCCGATGCATTGTCGAACATCGACGCACCTAAAAAGATACTCCCCATGCACATACTTATTGAGCCAAACATCGACACACCTAGAAAGATACACCCATGCTTAGACTCGTTGAGCCGATTGCTCCAAGAACGTTCAAAAGACCATGGGTTATAAGCCCACAAAATGAGATGAAGCTCCATAAATCGGGTTATAGTCCCCCACGTGGACAAAAAGACATCGCATATCGCTAGTCTAAACCATAAAATGATCATCATTGATCAATATGAAATGTAAATTACACTAAGCTAGCAAATAAATGAGTTTAGCTTCATGTCTCATAATCACTGGCTTAACTTAAATATTTACGAACAGATTGTAGGTTTCCACTCGAAAATTGTCACAAGATTTCAATCGAACAAGTCCAAGAATTAACAAATGAAGTAAACTCAAGTGTTTCATACCACTTGTTTTGCTAAGCCGTTTAATTAGATTTCTCATATGAATGAGTAAAGGTTTGTATATACTAATAGATTGAAAACAATTTTAAAAACGAGCTTTGTATTAAAAATAGCGTTGAAGTCGTTTTTGTGAAAGAGTTTTTGTATTTACTACTAGTATAGAAACCTTTGTATTTTAAAGTGAAAAATCACAAAAATGATTGTAGAAACATCAATCACCAAAAATTCACATTCAACGACATGAATCAAAACCAAGAAAATTGATTCCAAATCCATCAAATGGATATTCCAAAAATCCAAAAAAAAGTCATCAAAGTCGATAATAAATGACAACAACCAATCGGATCAACCAAGAATCGATAAAATGGAAATCCACTCAAAAATAGATAATTTGGCTGAAATTAACAACATCAAACGTCTGGTGGTTTCCCAGAAGTATGAGCTGAAGGTCTGGAATTTTCTTCCAGATCATACAAACGTTTGGGAAGTAAGCTCAGACGTCTGAGCTGTACATCTAGAATTTTTATTCTGATGGTTGAGACATTTGAGTGTTATACCAGATGTCCGAGCTGAAGCTCAGGGCAAAAAATCAGCCAGGCCATTGATGGACAAATCGGTTCAGAAGCGATAGGATGAGCAACGGAGGACAGGGATTTATGCCAAGCGACAACCCAGCCCTATAGGCTCTTCAATAAACTCCAAACAACATGTGCAGACATCCATGGTAGGATTTTCATAGATTTTGATCTCAAAATACCAAAAATAGGAAAATTCACCAAACCAATTCTATTCAAAAGCAAATGAACATGAAATAGATTTTAGGAATTCTTACCTAACAACCATAAAAAATATAGACATAGATGTGAGTTCAAGAACTCACCTTTAAACCCAAAAACAATGAATGAGAAGCTCTAAAACAAAGGAAAGATCAACCTCTCTTTAACTTCAACTCTAGGATCTCCAATCTATGAACATAGATAAATATTTTCTAAATTAGATCATAGGAAATTTCTGAAAATTGGAGAGGAATTGAGATGGAGAAGATGAAGAGGATGCTTACCTAAGCTTCTCCTTGATTTCTAGAACTTGAATTAAAATTTCCTAAGAATCTAGGGCTTAGCAATTTTGATTTCATTTCTTTTTCCCCGTTTTTCTTTTAGGGCTTGAGGGTGTTAGGAAATTTAAAAATGAAATGAATAAAGAGGAGAGGAGTGGGATGTTTATGGTAAGGGGTTTGGGTTCTCTTGTTGGGTTAATGGGCTAGAATACAACCCAAAGCCCAAACAAAATACCAAAATCCTAATCAACTCCAAACATATCGATGTTTATACTCAAAATGATTGTAAACGCCATTTTGAACTCAATGAAAGTAGTCTCGAATCCTAATTTGACTATTTACAAAAAGTAGCATTTCGTACTTTAATCCAACTAACGATGCTATATTTAAATAAAACATTTAAATATGTAATCGTAAAATATGGGGGTTGTTACAGACTCTCCTCCTTAAAGAAATTGCATCCTCGCAATACTTAAGAAGAAAACAAAAAGTAACAACCACACTACGGTATAACAGCACAAATGAAAATTTTGAAGTGAGAAGTTCACCTTAAGGAGCATGAGAAATTAAGTCCGGATGTGTTCGCTCGATGAATTCTCTAAATTCCGAAGAACGATCCTTAGGAATTGAGGACCTGTTTGTACCGAAATTGGGCACAACACCTTTCGGAAGTTTATGAAGAGATAATAAATGAAGAATATAAGTTGAAAATGAGGATTATCTAACAAAAACTCCAAATAACAGTAAAATAAGGACAAAGACAAGCAGTTTATAGTGGTTCGTCGCGTTGCCTACATCCACTGTGAAGTTTTTGCAATTTTATTGATTCTCTTTCAATGTTTACAGGTGTTTACAACAAGCAACAGCGAGTTACAACTGGAAATTCGAAATCAACAGCAAATGTATGATGTAGGATGATGAAGATCTCGATCCGGCAGAGTCTGGGCGCTTGAGAATCCAAAGATCCCTTTTCTGTTGGCTCTGGAGCTCTATTTATAGGCGTAGGATGCTGATATTTCGCTGAAAACTCGGGAGACCACTTCTGGCACGTGAGGGGGCCCACGCGCCCGGCCTCAGGAAGTTTGGGCCCACTTTGGCTTCGATTCGAACTCCATTCAAATCGATTCGAAAATCATCCAATCGAGGTGAAATTTGGTGTGGACATTTTTCAACATGTATGCAAGCTTCTGTGAAAATTTCGTGGCATTTGGATCAATAGATTGAGAGATATGATGGATACGAGATGACGTTCTTCGTGTAGCTGTTTAGTTCGAAACCATCCCTTCGAATCGATGGTTTCGAATTGATGGTGGCACGCACCTCTGTGATGACGTGGAGCGAAAACCTTGAATCGATCCGGTCTTCACTCCGAGTTGACCGCGTCGACTCCATATATCTTGGCGCGTTCGTACCGATGAATGACACGTCACAATGGCTAGTTGACCCGGTGGATTCGAACGAAGCTTCATTGATGGGTTCGAACAAGGCTTCAATGATGGGTTCGAACAAGGCTTCATGGATGGGGTCGAACAAGGCTTCATGGATGGGTTCGAACAAGGCTCCAATGATGGGTTCGAACAAGGCTTCGTGGATGGAGTCGAACGACCGATGCTTGATGGATACGAGCTTTGTAACTTCTCCATGGATGCGAAGTCAACACTGGCTGTTGGATACGAGGTCCATCGATATGAACTCGATGGATTCAAAGTTGATGGAGTCGAACCGAGGCACTTCGATGGATTCGGAGTTGATCGATACGGAGGGGATCGATTCGAATGAGTGTTCGGTGGTGGATTCGAAACCTAGTTTTCCCTTCAAATTGAATCGATCATAACTCGAGCGTATAAACTCGGATTGACCTGAAATTTGAGATGTTGACTTCTATGATCTTTCTTGTCATGTCTTATCAATTGTATCTCAATCTAGACTCGGATAAAGTTCAGTGATATCCATAGAGAAACGAAGTATGACCAATCTCTGAGATGAACTGTTCTCCGTTTTCGATCGATCTTTTGGTATCACGGCTTTGCCAAAAAGCGGGATAACAGGACCATTGAACTTTCATAAGCGGAACATCTTTATTTCGAAGGCGTTTAACCTCCGTAGCGATGATACGAATAAGATGTTGCTCATAAGTCAAATTAGGTAAAACTTCGGTTTCTTCAATAACATTTGGCTCAAGAATAGAATCAGAATCTCTAAAGCATTTCCGTAGTTGAGAAACGTGGAAACGTCATGAATAGAAAAAAATTGAGCCGGTAATAAAAGGCGATAAGCCATGGAACCAATGCGTTCGGTGATGGGAAATAGGCCAATATATCGAGGTGGTAATTTTCCCGATCGATTGAAATCTACAACACTCTTCATAGGTGAAACACAAATAAACACCAAATCTACTATAGAAAATTCCGATTTCCTTCTTCGGTTATTGGCATAGGAGTTTTGTCTACTTTGAGCTTCTCTCATCCTATGGTGAATATGGCCAATCTTTTCTATGGACTCACGAATAAAATCTGGACCTAAAACCAGGTTCTAACGGGCTTCAAGCCAATACGAAGGAGATCGGCATGGCCTTCTATAGAGTGCCTCGATGCCATACCAATACTAGATTGGAAGCTATTGTTGTAAGAAAACTCAAAAAAAGAAATATGATCTTCCCAACTTCCACCAAAATCAAGAACACATGCACGAAGAAGATCTCCAAGAGTTTGATTCACGCACTCTATTTGTCCATCGGATGGAGGACGATAAGCGGTGCTAAAAGAGAAGGATGAGCATCAAAGCTACATAAAATAAGATATGAGCATGAATGGGATTCACGATTTCGAATCTCACAAGTGGACAAAGTCTCAAGATCATTCCATTCGAATATCATCATGGAAACAACCGCTTGTTTCTTTCGACTAAGGGCATCAGCTTCATGATTTCCCTTTCCGGGAGTACAGACAATATCAAGATCATAAGATGCAAGGAATTTGATCCAATGTTGTTGATGCAAATTAAGTTCCTTTTGAGAAAACAAATACTTCAAAGATTTATGATGTATGTAGAGAACAAAATTCTCTCCCAAAAGATAATGACGCCAAATTCGAAAAGCGAAAAAAATAGCCACGAGCTCCAGATTATGAGTGGCATATCTAGTCTCGGTAGGCTTTAATTGTATAAAAGCATAAGCGATAAAATGTTCCCTGTTTGCATGAGAATGACGCCCAAACCAATACGACTAGCATCCGTACAAACTACGAGGTCTTGGTTCCCCTCAGGAATCACAAGGATAGGGGCATCAGAAAGGAGTTCTTTTAATTTTTTTGAAAAGCAGCTTTTGTGCTAAATCATTTATTTCATACTCCTCTTTCCTGAAAATCTGAAACATACAAAATTGTGATGGACTTTACGTAATCGTCTTTTTAGAAAAAATTACTTATTACAAGTCAATTTACTATGTCTGACTGTCTCATCATAGCGTTTAGGAGATTCCTATCAATAATGTTGATCATGTGCATCGACCAGAATTCTTAAAGTCCTCAATGGGTAACACAACACAAAATCCTCTTCTATATGATAAACATGTCTGTTAAAAATTATACAAATATTTTTTGCTCGTTTTAAGAACAAAATCCATAACTCAAATCATTTATTTCATAATCCTCTTTCCTGAAAATCTGAAACATATGAAATTGTAATTGATTTTACGTAATTATCTTTTTAGAAAAATTTACTTATTACAAGTCAATTTACTGTGTCTAACTGTCTCATCACAGCGTTTTGGAGATTCCTATCGATAATGTTGATCTGGTGCATCGACCCGAATTCTTAAAGCCCTCAATGGGCAATACAACACAAAATCCTCTTCTATATGATAAACATGTCTCTTAAAAATTCTACGAATATTCTTTGCTTGTTTTAAGAACAAAATCCATAGCTCAAACAGAATCGTCACCAAACCATCCCATTTCGTTTTGGAATCTCCACCACGTACACAGTTGTTAAAGTGGTTTACGGTATTGGTAGGGAGTATGACAATATCCGATCCCGGTCTCTTTATCAACCAAACGCTTATTTCACATCGTGTCATTTCATTTTAAATAGTTCGTACTTCATGTCGAAATATCATATTCATTCCAAAATCTTATCAATTCGATATCATCATTCACTTTAAATAATATTCATTTTTAGAATCATAACAATTTCAAAATTATAACACTGTCAAAATCTAACACCTTTGAAATCAAAACATTTTTGGAATCATAACACTTTTGAAATCATAACCCTTCCAACGTAAACAGTTTAGATATTGAAAATTGTATATAAATTAAAATAATTATAAATCAAAATAGTTTACATATAAAAATAGTTTATATATTAAAATATTTTTAACTAAAAATAGTTTATACTTATTTAATGAGATTATATTGAAATATTTTCCAATTAGAGTCGTTTCATCCAATTCCACAAATCGATTCAAATCAACTTAAATTCCAAAATTCAATTAATCAATCCCAGCTCAAAACTTTCAATTTAAAAGGTTAAAGATTCAATTCAAATTCTCAATAAACCATTTCAATATTTATCGATTTCAAATTCAGGTTTAAACAATCTCCTCAATTCCAATAAGATTCATAGTTTATATATTCAAACAATTTCAATATAAGTTTTATTTAGATTTCAACATTTTACTCTAACTTTATTCAAATTGGAAAATATTCACTTAATCATTTTAATAACAATGAAATCTCAATTTATAATTTAAATCAGCACTAAATATTCAGTCTCAATTTTATCTAAAATTGAGAATATTCATTAAATCACATTTTTATCCATCAAGTTATCAATATATCTTTCAAAATCTCAAAATCAATAAGTTGAAATTAATTCTTATTTAAATTCAATTATTAATCAATTTAAATTCCAAGTCAACATTAATTTATCTTCCCAGCCTTATTGCTAAAGTTATAAAATATCTATTTTCAAAATATTAATATAAATTTAAATAAATACTTAAACATATAATAAACCTAATAAATTAAATTTTATTAAATTAAATCTTATTATCAAATGTATTTATGTTAAACCTTATTTTATATATTTTTAAAATAATAGAATTATAAGAAGAATCTTAAAAATTACATTTTCAAAGCTATCTTATATATTTAAAATTTCCAAAACATAAGATTTCAAAAACCAAAATTATACACATAAAAATAAATTCTTTATATTATAATTTAAAAATCAATATTTAATAAAATCTTTATATTTCCTTTCAAACTTTGGCAATCATTTTTCAAAATAGACCAACGGTGTCTGTATATAATTTTCTATCCTATGGTCATGTGATACGAATATTTATCATTCCAATCCGCAATAATTTAATATTTACAGGTGTATATCATTTCAACCCGCAATCCCAAAAATTAAATACAATGAAAATCGCTTGGGTTCATCATTTCAAATTATATCGATTTTCCCCTAGTTTATAATATCGTTCGGGTATGTATCATTTCAACCTATACGGATTTCTAAAGTAATAGGGAACTTTTAGAGAGAGAACAAATATGATAATAATATAACATATCAACAACAGGCATATATCATCAATAACAAATTTAGATATAACATATACGAAAAGATTATGGTGTCATATGTCATAGGTAAACAATTGTAGATAATAGCACATCATATTTAACAATAAAATAACTTAACAATTCAAATTTAACAGCATATTTCAAATTTTCTTCTCTTTGTATCCACGCATTTCGTACCGATGACGTGTGTAGAAAATCCAAAGGAGATCCACTTTTCATGTCGTACGACTAAGTCATCCATATTTCTGAATTCCTTCGTATCGCTCCTTTGCATTATTTCGTATCGTTCCACTTGCTCGTAGCTTCATATCACTCTTCTAAATATTGCTTTGTATCACTTATTTTTACTTGCTACTTCGTGTCCATAGGTAAGGCTCCATTCGTATCGATCCAGGAGGTGGAAATTTGTATCGATGGCTTAAAAATGCTTCGTATCAACCAACTTGAATGTTGCTCTTCGCATCGATTGTTTTAGCCAACCGATATGAATGAATGTCAGAAGGTGATCAATACAAAACATATCATGTTGATGGATACGAAGCAATATAGTTGATGGATACGAATTGTAGTGCATATTGATGGATATGAAGCAAAAGCGATGCGAAGGGGCTAGATGGATGGATTCGTATAGGTTGGTTTCCTTGGCTTGCATCGATCATATCCTGAGCATATGAACTCCAGTTGGCTTGAAATTTGGAACATTGGCTTTCATAGCTTTTCTTGTCGTGTTATATCAATTGTAGCTCGGTCTGGACTTGGATAAAATCTACCGATATCCATAGTTGAACTGTATATAACTGGCATTGGAGAAGAACTATCTCTAGTTTCTAGTCGATTCCTTGGTGTCACGGCCTTTGCTAAAAGGCGCGATAACATTTGCCCCCCAAAGTACGTCTTGTGTGGACATGACATGCTTTGAAAAGTTGCCATCTTCATTCTGAAGAGTTTTGTCTAATTTGCTGAATAGTTGTTGTCCTTTATGACAAGTGACGCAGCCTTTTGATGGATTGCTAGTAATATAAATACTGGATCGTTATTGTCGATGATTGCATAACATACAGTTTTAACTTAGTGTTGAGTGCCGAAAGCATGTTGTTCATCGTTGTAATTGTTGCCAGGTAAGCACTTTAATTGCTGCCAATTTTAAGAATTAAATGTTGATTCACAATGTATAGGACATATATAAACTTTGCTCTCGTCAACATTTGTTCGTCCACGAGTCGTTGCCGGTTTTCTTGGATCGAATCCTACGTCGATCCTCTCCTGAATCGATGTGAAATTCGAACATAATAACGTCAGATGGTTGTTCTGCAATATTAGTTCATATCGATTCTCTCCTGGATTGATGTTAAAAGTTATAAAGCTTTAATATCATTCATGTTGATGGATACGAACTTAGTTCGTATCGATGAGATCCAAGGGATACGAAATGCTTTTACGTGCCTGAGGTGTGAACTGCAATGCTTTGAATTTGTATCCATGATAGTTGCTATTGTTTTGGTCCATTATTGGATACGAGTTATTGGTAGCAAGTGAAAATTGGATGGAAGCAAAGCTGTAATTTGTATCGGTTCACTTAGGCAGCTGCTACTGTTGGGGAATGGACACAGAGCATGCTCTTTGCATCGGTTCGGTTAGGAGCTTAGCGTGTTTTAACTATTTCGCATAACATAAGGGCGCGTTCAT
Organism: Allium cepa; assembly: GCA_030765085.1. NCBI lineage: Eukaryota > Viridiplantae > Streptophyta > Magnoliopsida > Asparagales > Amaryllidaceae > Allium > Allium cepa. The sequence continues at coordinate 9,770,951 of CM060937.1, forward strand.
CTTTTGCTTTCATGTCCATGCTCATATATATAACTTCGTACTTGGTTGTATCCCTTCATTGGCTCTTACTTTAATATCTTTGCCTTCGTATCGTTTTCTATGTAAAGAAAGGAAGAAAACCTTATTCTCTCCTTCGAACTGAAACGAACCAACACCCGTCCCTTTGAATTAAGTTCTAGAAATAGGTAAATAACTGACCGCATTTAACCTTAATGGGATGAGACATGAAATCTCATGCCATGCCATTCAAATTCATGGTCGAACGTTGTGTAGAAGAGATGGTTGAATGCGAGGTTGAGGACGGCCAATGATGTCTTCATGTTGACTCGAGAAGAAGGTGTTTGGAGGGATGCAAAAGAAATTCTCTTTTACCTCACATCGATAGGAAAAGGAAGGGGTAAGGAGGGTTACGAAAGATTTGGTAGATGGTGGTTCGGCCTTCATTTCGTATCAATAGATTGGAGAAGAAGATGTTTTGGTTTCATATCGGTTATAACTTGAAGTTTCGCATCGATCTCCAACCTCTGATTTCGTATCAATAGAGGGGTCTTAAACTTCGCATCGATCACTTTAAATTAATATGGATATGAAGCCAACATACTTTGATCGATAGGAAGTTTTTGTCTCCCTGATCGATATGAAACTGAGTCGCTGGATGGATATGAAATTGATGTCTTTCGATCAATACGAAATGATCGGCTTGGATCGATGTGAAGTGGTTGGCTTCGATCAATACAAATTGAATAACTTGACCGATATGAAATTATTAACCTCGATTGATACGAAATGCAAATCTTGATCAATACGAAATTAAGGTCTTTGCCATGAATGATCTAGGTTTTGACTATGATGGATACGAAATCTCATGCACGTTCCAACAATTGACTCCAGCGAACTACTGCCTTGCATATTTTCGACTCGACCGTTTAACTACACATTTAACTGCCTATTGTAGCTCGTCGGTGGAGCTATAACTTAACCAATTCACTTTAACTTGGACAAAATCTCTGAAGTCAGGATGGCACGGTTGTGGCGGTCAGCCATGACAGTCATTTTGATTGAATTTCAAAGTCTCATCATCTAAACACCTTTCTAATTTTTATAGGACATTCTTATGTACCGTAAAACATTGCATTGCACAACACAATCATGCACTTCACACTGAGGCACACACGAGATTATTATCGTCTAACGATAATTTTAGATGAGTTGATTAGTTATGGAATCTGGAAGTTCACCGCAGTCGGAGACTCAAAATCCAACTTCTTCAGTTATAGTATTGTTGAAAATTGAAGTTGCAATCATTAATCCAGCTCCGGATGAGCTTCTTGGAGTAAATGTAATTCTGAACCCGCACGATTCGGTTCCATCTAACGTTTCCGACTTCATGTTAGGAAGAATTTGTCTACGTCATGGGTTGTTGCCAAACGATGTTCTGCTTCTAGGGCCAAATGACAGGCTACATGCTCCCTTAGAGGGATATACTGCTATTATCGACACTCATGCACAGCCGGGACACTTCCTCCATTTAACTAGTACACTCGAGAATTGTTGTCTTTCCTAGGGATTGCTACATCGTAGTTGCATCTGAACGGGTATGATTTGTCAAACAGTTCATTCATTGTCTTTATGGAGCATATCTTGCGGCCTCCAACTTCGAAAAAAATCAATTTATATTTAATGTCAAAAGTCAAGGACACAACCCTTCTTTCACGTTCTTAGAGGTGGTTAGGAACTGCCAAGTTGTGACCAGCGCTTGGACCAGATTAAACTACTACAAAACTAAGTGGTTCTATGTCTAATGCCCACCGGGCTTCGCTAGACGATGGATAGTTAGGCGTAAGTGCTTCAGCTTTACATTAATTGACTAAGTGATCTTACTTGATATCCATTCTAACATTTTGTTTCTTTTACAGCCTCGATTCTATGGTAGTATAGGGAAATTATAAGGCTTCTCCAGGAAGTGCCCGCGGTAGATAGAGAAATTAGCGGAGTGCTTTCTGATGAAAATTTGAGGATCGTCGGTCTGATCGGAGAGAAACGGAGTATCGGGCTTGAGGGACCCTTCAGAGCTATGCCATCAAGGCAAACCAAGCGAAGAGGTCCCGGTATCGTTATTTCCGAGGAGAGCGGCGATGTGGATACTCATTCTAATGACATACCAACACCAAGGCCTTCGCAAAGTCATCATCAACGGGATAAAATAAGGAGAGGCAAGGCCACTGTGCACAAGGCTCCGAGGCATAAGTCTATCTTTGTGTCTCCTCCTACCGTAGGGATATCTATTTCTAAGATTCCTTCTTCTCGCGTGGATGGTCCCTTCATAGGGCAGGCCAACATTCCAATCCCTGATCATATATCCCTTCCAAATGATGCTGAGTTAGAGGGACTTCAAACGCCGATAGACATAGGCGAGTCAACTCCTATGAGTGCGGTCGAAACAACTGGTTGGTTGGGGGTAAACACATACATGCATACACTTCAAGGCACCATACTTCTAATGCATATGAAATAACTAAACTCTGAATATAATTAACTTCGTTTTTCTTTTAGTTTACAGACACGATGACTAGGCAAGATTCTATGCTCGGAAGCCTCCGTTCGGCGCACAAGTCATCGAGTTCATACCATGAGTCCCGTAGAAGGGAAGCTGAAAGAGATCGCGATCGCAGTCATTCGAGGCAGGAGCGCTATGAGAGGGAGAGAGACAGATATAGAGAATACAGATACCGCTCCCGATCTCGCTCTCTGCCTCCTTGGACCCCGACACAATCCTCAGGTCATGGCAAACAACCTTTAGAACCTTCTGTTAGGAACTAGAGATAGTGGTTTTGATGACAACAACCTTTGTAACTTATTTTATTATAACTTATATACTAACACTATTGTTTATATATATATATATATATATGAACGTTATTATGCAGGATATATATAAGGTAGGTACTGATTATTGAAGACTATACAGTATAATGATCAAGAATGAAGAAATCAAGTTTGAAGACTCATGAGTATCAAGATTAAGATTTCAAGATAAGTGCCTAGTTTTTTTTAAAACTTCATAATAGCATGGAAATCATCATTCCAAATTTCATTTGGGATGGAACCCATTTCTACCTTCTTATTGGCTTACAAACCCATGACAAGTAGCTTACAAACCTACGACAAGTGGCTTACAAACCCATGAACATCCTGGTTTTGTACAAGTTCTCCAGCCCTGATGTGATGAGATATTCTGTAGGAAGAAGCTTGCAAAACTACTTCAAAATGGTTTCTCAAAATGATTTTCAAAACTTCTTTTCAAAAGATTTTAGCCTTAAAAATTATCTTTTCAAATGATTGTCAAAAAAATGTTTTAGTATTCTTTGCTTTTGTGTATTAAAATATAGGAAAATTAGTTTATTTTACTCCAGAATCATTTCATCTTGTTTTCCTTTTAATACCATTTTCAAAACAAATTTTACATTGTTTTTGACTAAGGGATGTCGACATCATGGGATACCCCATGTCAACATGATGGCCGTTAAATTCAAAAGTTTCAATTTTCAAAAGAAGTGTCTATTTGTTTAAATCTCTTCACAAATGGTTATGACAGTTGGTGGTTTAAAAATAGCCTTCACAAATGAATTTTTTAACTTACTATTTTCTTATTTCTCTTCACTCCTTCTTCCCCACAAATCCATATTCTGAAATTTTAATATTTTTAAGATCGTGCCGAAATTCTACCGAATTCTCAAGTGAATCAAATTAGAATCTCGTTCTTGTTTGATTCTCTGCACTCTCTCAAAGATCAAAGTGCTATTCAAAGTTATAGGATCAATTTGTAATCAAAATTTTATCGAGTCTCTCTATAAGGTGTGGTTGTGCCTGGAAATCAATTGGGTGATCTTACGTCCCGTAAATCAAGAGAGTTTGCCCTAGACTCGAGAGATAAGAGGGTAACTCAAGGCCTTTAGAAATTGAGGATTGTAATCTAGACAGTGGTATAATAAAAATCTATGTGAGGTGTTTGACTTGGTATAGGACTGAATGTTGGGTAACTTCCCACCAGTATAAAATCCAGTGTGCTCTTTCCTTTTACTGCTTTTTATTTACTTTCTGCATCTGTGTTTGATTCTATGATTTTTCAATGATTAAGTTCTACATTTGTTTATATCATAATTTTTAAATTAGTCCATATAAGTCTTAGAATCCATTAAACACTATTCACCTCCCCTTTAGTGTCAAATTAGCCTTAAGTTCCTTAATATGCACTCCCTTTCACCTCCACGTCAACAACCATCTTCTCAAGCTCCCATGCCTAATTCACAATGCCGTAGAACTGAGCCGAAACTCCCTCTATCATTGAAAAAGCCATTACCGAGCTCACTGGGGAAGGAGCAATCAAAATTTCCCAGTTAAGAAAATATTTTTCGAACATTTGTTTCGATGGCTTTATCCTCCCTCCTCACCTAAAGAAAATTCAAGCTGAGATAGAACAAAAGATGCATGAGTACATTCATGATATTTATACCCAACACAAGGAGTGGATGAAAGCCGCAGATAAAGCATCGGTGGCGGCTTTTGAGCAAGCAAAAACAATCGAGTGGTTAGAAACCGACCACGCTCAAAAGGACCATATTATCCATGTGCTCAATGACGAAGCTGAATTTTCTCGAAAATCTAAAATAGTAGCCACCAAGAAGGCTGATGAGGCAAATCAATCAAAGAAACGAATGCGACAAACGCATTTCGCATTGGTTGTGGAGATGGGTCACCGAAACACCACGTAACAATTGAAAGGGACGTTGCTCTATAGGAACTTAACGAGTTTAAAGCCAAAACTTCTAAAATCATTAAAGAAAAAGATGATGCGAGCAAGCTGTGGTGCTCCGAGGTGAAAGGGATGCGGCAGCACTCAAAATTCGAGAGGCCGAGGCTAAGGTTGAGGATGAAGTTAAAATGGTAGAAGCCAGGTTGGAGGCCAATATTAAAGACCTTCTGATCACATATACTGAAACACGGAAACTTGTCCTGGCTTGACAATTATCGAACACACATGTACAACACTTGGGGACGATTAGTAGAAGATGAAAAGGCCGAGCTCCAAGCTGAGCTGATTGGCGAGTTTGAGCTCGAGAACTGGGTGTTGAGCGAAGATAAAAGGCAAGTTCTCCACGATACCATGATTGCATATGAAAAGAAGAGACTTGGTACATAATGCACGGCGGCTGGAGAAGGTTCTGGTGTCGAGCACCATGACGTAAGTCCTGAAATTCTTGTGCCGACCCAGGCTGGAACTACTTCTACGATTGATCCCAGTCTATTCCTATATACAACCTCGATCTGTCATAGTTGTCTCTAGTCGAAGAGCAAGTATCTGAAGCAGCTCCGCCATCCGCAAGTCAAACTGAGGAAGGTACTGAATATTTCCTAAGCTTGTTAAAAACCGAAGCATTACTTGAATTAATTATTCATAGTTCTTTTTTTTCTATTCAATGATTGGAGCTTCATCTGTTATGCCTTTGGCGACCCAAGAGTTACATCACGAGCGGGAGGTTATCATAACGGAAGCGACCACGACAACGGCTACTACACCTACAAATAGGGTACAAGGGAGCGCACTTACTTTCGATGAACAGATGATGGAGGAACTTCTCGATCATCACAGTGAACCCTTCGCTGATGTACCGTTTGTCATGAGTAGAAGCGCTCCTGTGACTAGCTCCTTGGGCCAAATTGCTAACATTCCAGGTGAGACTCAAATGATTCGCGAAGAAGAAATAATAGCTAAAACTAATGCAAAGATGGAGGCAGTAGCTCGGGCTAGGAGGTCGAATGGCGGGCCCCGGTCTAGCCCCTTTACGAATGATTTCTCCTAGTGGTACGGTCATCGACACCAGTGTGCCTGTTCCGCCTCCTACTGTTGATCCTGTCCTTCCGACTCCGCCTTCAGGAAGCATTCCAACACATGTGAGTTCGAAAGAGGACGTTGATATAATGCCCTGGACTCGAGATCAGCCGCCAAAAGGCAAGGGCTCAAAGAGGAAGTCAAGTGGCAGCTCCAACGGATCAACGCCGAAGAACAACCCAAGAAAAAAGAAAGAGTAGACATGTCTCTTCGGCTCATTTTTGGTAGATAGATAGGAATCTACTTTTGCTTTCTTTTTGTGGACCGCGTATAGATGCGGATTCGGCCTTCGCTAGAAGGACTTTTGGTATAGTTTTATACTTAACCTTTTTATTCTAAAGAATGATTGAAATAAAATTTATTTTGTCTTCTATACAACTTGTGTTAATTGGTTAACTGTTTCAACACTCGAACTTCCATTCGATACACTTGTAAAACTTTATTTCTTTAATTCGGACCCAGATTTAGTTGCTAAGTCTCGGGGTTACTGTTTTGGGTCGCGATCAAATGTTATGTTGAATTCCAATATCGCACTGTCTTAATCAGTGGTCGGTACTTAAGTTCTGTCCCCAGATTCGGGGATACATTTGAAAGATCAGTCAACAATTGTTGTTTGCATTTAACACATCAATCTTAATCTTATGAAGCGGAGCTGAAGCATAACGATTTTGGGTGGCCGAATCACACTCGCTCATTAGTTGGTGATCATGTCTACACTCTAAGGATTGCACCTGCTCATCGGCGGTCGGTTATGCCTGCTTAAGTTTTAGTGATATGTCCACGCTCCGAGGACTTAAGTTATTCTCACTGGTGGTCAGTCATACCCGATTGATATTTATAACTACGTCCACACTCTAGGGACTTTAGGTTGATTCGTGGGTGGTCAGTCACACTCGGTTTGTGTTTATACTCTGACCGCACTCCAGGGACTCAGAGTTGTCTTACGGATAATCAATTCATATCTGGTTTTTGTTTAAACTCTAATCTACTCCCTGGGGATTTAGAGTTCGTCGATGTTTATACTCCAATCCAAGCTCCAGGGATTTAGAGTTAATTAATTTTGATACACTGGTTCGCACTCTGGGAATCTGCAGTTAGTTGATGTATGTACTCCAATCCGCACTCCGGGAATCTGGAGTTGTTTGATGTTGATACTTCGGTTCGCACTCTGAGAATTTGGAGTTGGCCGATGGATGGTCTGTCACATCTATTTAGGCTTTATGATTTTGTTCGCACTCCGGGAACGACGGGTTTATCAGGATCGTGGATGGTCTACTCACACCCACCTTGAGTTAACAAGCGAGGTCATTAGATGGACAGGTCCATCCTCCTCGAACTTGGTTTGAACATGGGCGAAGTCATTAGGTGGACGATTCCACCCTCTTCGAGACCGTATTTGTAAGTTTATGCTCCAATTCACACTCTGGGAATCTAGAGTTAGTTATAGGATTGTTGTGTGTCAATCCTTTTTTAGCTTTAGTGTGATAACTTGCCCCTGAGCTCAGGTTTCACTTAGCAAGTAACCGGTCGTATCACAGTTACTCCCTATTTGAATAAACCCCACCGTCGGATGGAATTAACTCTCCGTGCATAGTGATAGTTGCATGACTCATTTCAAAAAATCACAGCTCTGGCTCGAAGAGATTGCATTTTATTGCTCAAAGAAGAAAATATGGCATAGTCGGTGGCCTTATTACAAATTCAAATTTCGAAATGCATAAATAGATTGCAAATCAAAAGTAAACTGAATAATTAAAGCCTGTTAGGTGTAGTAGCGGAGAAGGCTTTCGCTGTTCCAAGCTCTCGGCAGAGTAAGACCATGAACGATCGATAACTTAAATGTGTCGTCCACGAGCTTTTGTTCAATGACATATGGCCCTTCCCACGTTGGTTTCATGTGCGAAGGGACCGGGTAGATTCTTTTGAGGACGAGATCATCGAATTTGAAGGTTCGAGGCCAAACCTTGGCATTGTATTATCGGGCGACTCGACTTCGGTATGCAGCTGCCCTCAAATCAGCCTCTTCACGCTTCTCATCTAATGAATCCAAATATTCGGCAAGTAATATAGCATTCGTTTTCGGATCATAATATGTCACACGATGAGAAGGTACTTCAGTCTCGACTAGAATAACAGCTTATGAACCATAGGAAAGAGAGAATGAAGTGTGGTCGGTCGCGGACTTGTGGGTTGTTCTTAAGCCCATAGAGCCATAAGAAGTTCATCGACCCACTTGTCCCTAGCCTTTTCCAGTCATTTCTTCATAATAGACTTTATAACTTTATTAACAGCTTCAACCTGTCCATTTGCTTGAAGGTGTGCAACTGTAGAGAATTTCTTCTAGATGTGGAATTGTAGAAATTCTTAAATTCAACGCTATTGAATTGGGTTCCGTTATCAGTGATGATGGTATGTGGGAGACCAAATCGGCAGATAATGTGGTGGACTACAAAGTTGATCACCTTCTTCATCATGCTTGTAGCAAGGGGCTCAGCTTCTGCCCACTTGGTAAAGTAATCAACTAAGACGATGGCGTACTTCGCACCACCTTTAGCTAGAGGTAGAGAGCCAATAATATCGATGCCCCATACTATAAACGACCATGGACTAACCATCTGAGTTATTTCCGTAGGCGGGGCTTTAGGGATCCGAGCGTATTTTTGACATCCGTCACATTTTTTGGCATAGTCCGATGCATTGCAATTTACAATCGATCAATAGTATCCATATCGGAGCACTTTTTTGGCAAGAGCTTGCCCTTTGATGTGATCACCACATTCTCCTTCATGCACACCATGCAATACTCGTTTGATTTCATCATGAGCGATACACCAGAGTAAAGGAACAGAGTATCCCCCTCTATACATGGCTCCATTCTAAATAGTGAACCGTGAAGCTTTTCGAAGAAATCGTCTCTTTTCACTACTACTCTCTGGTAGGATCCCATGCTCGAGATAATTTTTGAATGGAGTCATCCATGACTCCTTATAGGTAACAACCTCAAATACACAATCTGTCTCCATTTGATCGATGCTTGGGGAAGATAACAGTTCCACAGGAACGAGTCCCATTTGTTATGCTTCACCTATACGGGCTAACTTTGCTAACGAATCGGGTTTTTGATTGCGCACTCGGGTATGTAGTAGATGACATAATAACTGAACTGATTCAATTTTTCCTAAACTTGGGCAAGGTAAGCAGCCAGTCTTCAGTCCTTGGCCTCTTATTCCCCTCGAACATGATACACGACCAATTGCGAATCACAATAAATCTCCATAGCAATGATTCTTAAATCTCGAACGAGTCTTAATCCAGCAAGCAGGGCTTCATATTGAGCTTCGTTGTTTGTCGCATGAAAGTTGAACTTTAAATCATAGCATATAGATCGACCTTCATGAGTTTCAAGTACAACCCCGGCACCTGAGCAACGTCCATTTGATGCACCATCAGTATGCAGCTTCCAGATATACTTGGGGGATTCACTGGTTTCGAGCAAGTCCTTTGGGAAAGTAAATTCAACTATGAAATCTGCTAGGACTTGTCCTTGAATGGTTCACCTTAGAGTGTAAGTAATGCCAAACTAACTTAGCTCGATATTCCACTTGAGTAACCTACCTGACGTCCCAGGCCGCGTAAGGACCTGTCGTAATGGCTGGTCGGTGTAAATGGTGATAGGATAAGCCTAGAAATACGAATGGAGCTTCCTTGAGGCAATAACAGTACAATAAGCCTACTTCTCTATCTTTGGATAGTTTCTCTCAACTCCCATCAGTCATTTGCTAATGTGGTAGACCGGCCTTTGTAATCGGTCTTCCTCCCAAATTAGGGCAGCACTGATTGTGTTGTCCGAAACCGCCAAATAGGTGTACAATCTCTCATTATCAATAGGCTTTGACAGAATAGGTGGTGTGTGGAGATGTTGAACCAGTGCTCGGAATGCGCCCTCACATTCTGTAGTCCATTCAAAGTTCTGTTTCCCTTTTCTAATCAGATCGAAGAAGGAAATGCATTTTTCAATGGATTTTGAAATGAACCTACTCAGTGCTACTACTTTCCCGTTGAGGCTCTGGACTTTCTTTATAGTTCTTGGGGTCTCAAGATTTCTAATTGCCCAGATCTTTTCGGAATTGGCTTCAATTCCTCGAGCGTTGATGATAAACCTAAGGAATTCACCAGATGCGACCCCAAAGTGACATTTCAATGGGTTGAGCTTCATTCTATATTCTTGGAGGATATTACACATTGATTCCAAGATCTTGATATGTTCAGTGGAGAATCGCGAATTCACTATCATGTAATCTACGTATACCTCCATGGTTTTTTTGATCTTATGCTTTCAAATGCATTGAAGTCATCAGTGCTTTCGAAAGGTATCTTTTGCTTTAAAATTGTACTAAGCCACATCCTAAAAGCTTTCGAAAGGGTTCAAGGGTTTCGAAGGTATTGGCTTCGAAAGTTGGTTTCGAAGCTATCCTTTAGTATTTTACTTAAATGTTTCGAAGCTTTCAAAGAGATGGTTCCGAAGCCATCAAATTTATCCCAAATAATTTTATATAAAGATCAATGGTTTTGAAAGGGGTACTTTCATATGTATTTTGTAACGACCCACAAATCTATACCCCTTGAGTCGACACTATTCTCCATCATATCAACTCAAAGTGAGCGGAAATACGAACCATTAGGGTAAAAGAAGAAGGAGGTAGAAGAAAAAATAGAATAAATATCAGAATCTCACAATCGCAGTGGAACAATGTATAATAGATAAATGACTAATCTTCAAAACAAAAGGAATTATATCTATTTATACATTACATCATAAGAGGACAACAAAATTCTTAAACACACAACGGCACAGTTAGCATAACCTGTCCTCACAAAACTGACTATGCAGTTAATCAAACGTAGTGGAATATTCATCAAATACGTGTGAAACGTCTCGCCATCCAGCTCGTCTCCTGAGCTCCACAGCATCCTTTCATGTATCTATAATACTCAGTCTGACCCGAGCATTATAGTTAAATAACACCCGAGTTAGTCAGGAAAACCAGCGTGAGAAAACAAGTGAGAAATGCGGAATATGGATCTTAAGGCTAGGATTAACACTAGAGGGGGTGAATAGTGTTTAAAGGAATTACTAAATCTTTTTGATTTTTTGTTATTTGAACACAAATGTATGCAATATTCAGACACGGATGCTATCACTTAAACAGACAGATGCAGAAATAAAGTAAAAGCAGTAAAGGAAAGAACACACCGGATTTTATACTGGTTCGGAGTTACCCTGCATCCAATCCTGCACACAAGTACGGATTTCCTTTCAAAAGCAGTTGTACAATTACACCCTCGATTTCAAGGCCATGAGGTACATCACTTCAGATTCACAATCCTCTTGGTAGAGGTACTTGATTTCATGGGCAACAAGAAGATCACTCAATTGATTTCCAAGGCTACAATCACACCTTTTCTAACTTGATTGATTTCCAAGGCCACAATCACACCTCCACTCCAGATTCACAATCCTCTGGTTAGAGATACTTGATTTCACGGGCAACAAGTTCACCCAACTGATTTCCAAGGCTATAATCACACCTTTTCTAACTTGATTGATTTCCAAGGCCACAATCACACCTTTTCTTTCTTGATTGATTTCCAAGGCTACAATCACACCTTTTCTCGCTAAATTGATTACAAAGAAGTCTAAAACTCTGAATAGCACTGAGATCTTGTTGAGATAGTGATAGAGAATCAAACTAGAAATGATCTAGTTAGATTCAATGTTGACTTCGGCAGAGTAATGGTAAGAATATGTACAAAAGAAATGTGGAAGAAGAAGAGGAATGAAAATCAGAAAAATATGAATTGAAATTCGTTCAAAACAGCCCCTATTTATAGTAGAACAACAGTCATGTCCATTCGTGAAGGGATATGCCGAATAGACACTTCATTTGAAATTCAAAATTTTGAAATCCACTGCCACTATGTCGACATGGGTATCTTGGGTATGTCGACATCCTAAAGAAAATGTTGGTGATTTGTTTTTCTTTGAAAATAACTTCTATCTTGTATTAAAACTATTTTAAACTTTATAAATATACTTAACTATAGTTAAAATACATAAATAAGTATAGGGAATAATATTTTGGTATATGTAAAATTTTACTATAAATTTATATTTAAATCTAAGTATAAATATTTAAAAGTTAAATATATTATTATTAAAAGATAGTTTAAAAAAAGGATAATTTGATTTTGAAAATAAAGATTATTTTGAGGCTAAAATATTTAAAACCAGGATAGATGTTTTTTATTCTTTTAAAAGGAAGGTTTTGAAATCATTTTGAAAACATGATATAATTTTGTAAAAACATTTGAATAAAAGGTTAGCGGATACAAAACAATGTTCCACTAGATTTTTCGTAGGTTCCATCTTACTTAGGTTTCCATCCCTTTAACAGGCTCGAAGTGGATTCCATTCCACGAATAAATTGGATTTTTAGATGTCAGTGCTTTTCTAGGAGTTTTAACAAAATTCCTACTTAAATTACTTATTATTGAAATCTTGAAATCTTGATAATCTTGGTATTCTTGATACTCATAAGTCTTCAATCTTGATATCTTGAATCTCTCATTCTTGGTACCTACATGCTTAAATCCTTCATATACATATATTTCTAAACTATAATGTTAGTATTTATATTTTATAATCCTATTCTAAGGTTGTTGCCATCAAAACCTTCATCTCAAGGACTAACAATCTCCCCCCTTTTGACGGTGACAACCTTTGTTTAAAAAATATTACTTCTATCCTAATAACTCCCCCTAAAACTAAGAACTCCCCCTTAATCTACGCCTAACTATCCTATTTTATATTTCTCCCCCTTTATCATCAAAAAAAGACTAACTCGAAACTACATAACTCCCCCTTAATCTAATGATAGTTTTATCATAAATAATCAACACTTAACTCTAAAACTTAAAACTTAGTCCTAAACTACTAACTACCCTAACTAAGTACCCATATAATAATACTTTTAATAGAACACATATAAGAACATGATTTATTTATTTATTATATAATTATATTTACATTTTCGTAGAGAACATAAGAAAGAACATACAACAATAGGAAAATGAGAAAAGAAACTAATGAGTGTCTTTGAAAATGGGAGATTTATGAACCGAACAATTTGGATAATGGAAACAGAAATTTCCGCGTTGTTCGACAAGATTTCCATCTTTGTCAAAGCACACTTCACCAACACAAACGACTTTGTCATCTTCTTCAACGTGCTCTTCTTCCACGAAGGCTTCTTCTTCTTCTTCTTCCTCACTGCCCTCTTTCGCATGATCTCCTTAAGAATCTTCGTCAATCAAGATTGGATTAGCATGATTGTCCATTAGAAATTTTTATAAATTCCTAAGATTTTGCCTTGCCTCTCTTGTCCTTTGGCCATTCTATGTTGTACCTCTTGAATTTCAGACAGTAATTGCAGTCCATCCTTCAAAGAATCCTTCATTTTTGTCACTCGAGCAAGCGTAGTTCGTTGAAACGGTCCAGAATTAGGAGAAGGGAATGAAAAGGTTGAATTTTTGTTTGATTTGGAAGAGGAGGCCATGGTTTAATTTATTTCAGAAGTTGGAGCAGAGAGAGAACAGAGAGAATAATCAAAATTTCGAAAATAAGAAGAATATATAACCAATTATTTGAATTTTGGTGGGAAAAATTTCAAAACTAAAAAATAAAAATCGTTGTATGTCGAAATGGATTGAGGGGGTATGTCGACATGGTCCTTGAAATTTTTACTATTTGATTTATTTTGATTTAATTTTTTAATATACTTTGCTATTTATATTTTTACATTTCGGTTATTGAACAAATTCCTAATTATTTTCTTAATTTAGTAAATATGGATTCATTTAAGGGTTTTGTGAATATATCAGCAATTTAATTCTCGCAATTAGTATAATCTAGGGTAGTTACTTCCTTATTTATATTATCTCTGAGAAAATGATGTCTTATATCAATATGTTTAGTTCGAGCATGTTGTGTAGTATTTTTGGACACATTAGTATTATCACAATAAATTGGTGATTTTGAGATATTTAAACCATAATCTTTTAAAGTTTGTTGCATATATATTACTTGAGAACAGGCCAAAGCAGCAGAAATATATTCTGCTTCAGTTGTTGATAAAGAAACTGTATTTTTCTTTTTACTAAAGAAGGAAATCAGAGAATTCCCCAAAATGGCAAGTTCCACTTGTACTTTTTCGGTCTGATTTACAACCAGCATAATCAGCATCACAATAAGATATTAAGTTAAAAGAATCATTTTTAGCGTAAAATAAGCCATAATCAGAGGTGTGTTTAACATATCTTATGATACGTTTTACGGCTTTTAAGTGGGTCTCTTTAGGTTGGGATTGATATCTTGCACGGAGACAAACACTATGCATGATATCAGGTCTACTAGCAGTGATATAGAGTAGTGATCTAATCATTCCTTTATATAATTTTTGATCTACATCTTTCGAGAGATCTTCTTTACTAAGGTACTCATTGGTTGCCATGGGAGTGGGTTTTCCACTCGCAGTAGTCAAACCAAATTTACTAATTAGGTCTTTAACGTATTTTTCCTGACTAATAAAGATACCATTATCTAATTATTTTATTTGCAATCCTAAAAGGAAGTTTAATTCACCCATATGACTCATCTCAAACTCTTTTGTCATTATCTTAGAAAAATCTTTGTTCATTTCAAAATTAGTTGATCCAGAAATGATATCATCTACGTAAACTTGTACTAGTTGAATATCATTTTTATTTCTTTTAATAAAAAGCGTATTATCTACTTTACCAATTTCAAAATTTGATTGTAATAAGCAAGATCTTAGTCTATCATACCAGGCTCTAGGAGCTTGTTTTAGACCATATAGAGCTTTCTTAATTTTGTAAACATGATTTGGTAATTTTTCATTTTCAAAAAGTGGTGGTTGTTCAACATATACTTCCTCTTTTACAAATCCATTTAAAAAGGCACTTTTAACATCCATTTGAAATAGTTTGAAATTATTATGATTTGCGAAAGCAAGTAGAATCCTAATGGCTTCTAATCTTGCTATGGGAGCAAAGGTTTCATCAAAATCTATTCCTTCTTTTAGACAATAACCTTGAGCGACTAACCGGGCTTTATTTCTAACAACCACTCCTTGTTCATCCATTTTATTTTTATAAACCCATTTACTTCCAATTATATTTTATTTTCAAGTCTAGGAACAAGTTCCCAAACATCATTTCTAGTGAATTGATTTAATTCTTTATGCATAGCCAAAATCCATGAATCATCAGTTGATGCTTTTTTTGGATTTTTGGGTTCAATAGTTGATGTAAAAGCTACATTGCTCATTTGACTTAGTTGATTTCTAGGTTTAACAACATATTGCATATCTCCAAGTACATTTTCAATACGGTGATCTTTTAAAAGTTTAACCCTTTTATTAGGATGATTAATTTCATTATTAGTTTCAGTTGACTCTTGATTTTGAGTGATTAAATCCTCTTGATCATTTGAATCTTCAAAAAATTTGAGATTTTCATCGAATGAAACATGCATTGTTTCTTTGATGTATTAGTTTTTAAATTAAACACTCTATATGCTTTACTTCTATTAGAATATCCAATAAAATACCTTTGTCAGATTTAGAATCAAAATTATCTAAGTTATCTTTTGTTTTTAAAATAAAACATTTACTTCCAAAATTCTAAAATAAGACACCTTAGGTTTCTTTGAGTGAAGAATTTCATAAGATGTCTTATTAGTTAAATGTCTAATTAAAATTTTATTTAAAATATAACAGGTGGTAGCAACTGCTTCTGCCTAAAAATACTTCGGTAATTTACTATATGAAAGCATAGTTCTCGCACCCTCTTGAATCGTCTTATTTTTACGTTCTACTATTCCGTTTTGTTGTGGAGTTCTTAGAAATGAAAAATTGTGAGTTATTCCCATTTTATTGTAGAATTCCTCAAACTTTTCATTTCAAATTCACCACTGTGATCACTACGGATGGTTATAATTTTTAGAGAAAGTTGATTTTGAATCCTTTTTGTAAAGTTCTTAAAACATTCAAAAGTATCACTTTTATGTTTTAAAAATATTGTCCATGTAAATCTAGAATAATCATCTACAATTACAAAAACATATTTAATATGATTTATCGACAGAATTTGACATTGACCAAATAAATCAAGGTAAAGTAATTAAAGAGGTTTTAAGGTTCAAATCATATCTTTTAATTTAAAGGAACTTTTTCTAAGTTTTCCTAATTGACGTGCATCACATAGACTATCTACTTTAAAATTCATTTTAGGAAGACCTCTTACTAGATCATGTTTAGATAGTCTAGATAAGAGTTTGAAATTCAAATGCCTAAATCTCTTATGCCAAATCCAAGGGTCACTTGTATTTGCCAACAGATACAGGTTATCATTTGAAACTTTCATGCTAAGAATATAAATATTCTTTTTCTTAATTCCTTCAAATATTATGGTTGAATTATTATCTTTAATGTAACATTTATCTTTTTCAAATTTAATTTTATATCCTTTATCGCAGAGTTGACTTATACTTAGCAGATTATGTTTCAGATTCTTAACTAGCAAAACATTAGTAATAATAGGAGTTTCAGAGTTACCAACTTTGCCGATGCCAATCACATATCCTTTTGAATTGTCTCCAAAGTTAAGTACCCTCCTTCTTTTTATATTATATCATTCAGCATATCTGGATTTCCAGTCATGTGTCTAGAGCATCCACTATTGAGTATCCATTTATTCTTTTTGATCTGCACAATTTGTCCATTGTTGATTGATTCCTTATCCCCCATAAAGCATGTTTCCTACACATCAAACAATTTTGGTAGACAACTTGAATTTGAACATTGATTATATGCAGACTCAAGAAACAATGATGATCTGAATATTTCTAAAATAGTATTAACAAGTTTTTCAAACATTGCCATTTAAAAAAAAAATCAAAAATCATATTATGAAACTTTGAAAACCTTGCTTTGATACCAAATGTAAGAAGTGAGGAATACGGATCTTAAGGCTATGATCAACACTAGAGGGGGGTGAATAGTGTTTAAAGGAATTACTAAATCTTTTTGAGTTTTTGTTAATTTGAACACAAATGTACGCAATATTCAGACATAGATATGATCACAGAAACAAACACAAATGCATAAATAAAGTAAAAGCAATAAAGGAAAGAACACATCTGATTTTATATTGGTTCGGAGTTACCCTACATCTAGTCCTGCACACAAGTAAGGATTTCCTTTCAAAAGAAATTGTACAATTACACCCTCGATTTCAAGGCCACGAGGTACACCACTCCAGATTCACAATCCTCTGGGAAGAGATACTTGCTTTCAGGGGCAACAAGTTCATCCAATTGATTTCCAAGGCTACAATCACACCTTTTCTAACTTGATTGATTTTCAAGGCCACAATCACACCTTTTCTCACTTGATTGATTTCTAGGGCTACAATCATACCTTTTCTCGCTAAATTGATTACAAAAAAGACTATAACTCTGAATAGAACTGAGATCTGGTTGATATAGTGATAGAGAATCAAACTAGTAATGATCTAGTTAGATTCGGTGTTGATTTCGGTAGAGTAATGGTAAGAATATGTATAAAGAAATGTGGAAGAAGAAGAGGAATGAAAAATAGAAAAATATGAATTGAAATTCGTTCAAAATAGCCCCTATTTATAGAAGAACAACAGCCATGTCCATTCGCGAAGGGATATGGCGAATAGACACTTCTTTTGAAATTCAAATTTTTGAAATCAACTGTCACTATGTCGACATGGGTATCTTGGGTATGTCGACATCCAAAGAAAATTTTCGTGATTTGTTTTTCCTTGAAATTAAATTCTATCTTGTAATAAAACCATTTTAAACTTTATAAATATAGTTAACTATGGTTAAAATATATAAATAAGTATAGAGAACAATATTTTGGTATATATAAAATTTTACCATAATTTTATATTTAAATCTAAGTGTAAATATTTAAAAGTTAAATATATTATTATTAAAAGATAGTTTGAAAACAAGGATAATTTGATTTTGAAAATAAAGATTATTTTAAGGCTAAAATATTTAAAATCAGGATATATGTTTCTGATTCTTTTAAAATGAAGGTTTTGAAATCATTTTGAAAACAGGATATAATTTTGTAAAAACATTTGAATAAAAGGTTGGCGGATACAAAACAATGTTCCACTAAGTTGTTCGTAGGTTCCATCCTACTTAGGGTTCCATCCCTTTAATAGGCTTGAAGCGGATTCCATTCCACGAATAAATTGGATTTTAAGATGCCAGTGCTTTTCTAGAAGTTTTAATAAAATTCCTAATTAAATTACTTATTATTGAAATCTTGAACTCTTGATAATCTTGATATTCTTGATACTCATGAGTCTTCAATCTTGAATCTCTATACTACACAGTCTTCATTCTTGGTACCTGCATGGTTAAATCCTACATATACATATATTTCTAAACTATAATGTTAGTATTTATATTTTTTATAATTTATTCTAAGGTTGTTGTCATCAAAACCATCAACTCAAGGACTAACAAAACACACTCAATTGGATTATTAAAGTTTTCAAAGTCATTTTGAAATCAAAGGTATCTCGTAAGACCACGCCAGAAATAAACATGTCGGGTTTTTACCTTACGATAACCAAAACATTTTCTTATAAAATCCTCTGATATTATAGTAGTGCTTATATACAAATACTTATTCAAATAGCCGAAATTGTTACATTCATTAAATTCCAACAATACTAGGTTCTACAAAAAAAACCATAAAGGCACGTAGGGAGAATGGATTTCCAACTAATGACTAGGCACTGCGGTACCACCTGTCATGGTATCTGGTCTAGATCAGCGTACCGAGGATCTCCCCTGAATCCCGTACAACACAAGACCGGACTACCCCTTACTGGATAGCCCGAATAAGATCACACCACGGTTGGGATCAGCATCCGCCCACACAGCCGAATAAAAAGAGACCTCTAGACAGGGATGACCTTACCCTAATTGGATGCTACCCACTTAGCCTTGTTGCATATCCCCTGATTTTCAATCATTCCCGGTTGATGAGGTTCAGGGCTCAGCGTTACCTTTTTAGAACACTTTTACTTAGAATGCTCACCGTCCTCCTGACGATGTTCTGAAAGCATTCATCCTACAAGTCCATTTCGGGTTCGAACGAACCGAAGGCACTACTCCTACTACATCCATTTTGGAAATCACCCTCAAGATTAGTAGCGATTAGCCTTTGCACTTCATTGCTCCGTCTTTGACTCTCAACACTTGTCTTCCACACGAAAAAGTTCAAACCGGATCGAAATGGTTATTGGAAAATTAATCCTGATCCTGGTCTCTTTGAAACGATCAGCGCATTGGCCAATATTGATAATCGGTTATTTAACTATCAAATAACATCCAAAAACAATCATCAGATTTAAATAATTTTCCAATTTATTTATTTCAAAATATCTTCACAAGATAACCCTTTGAAATAGTTTTCAAATCACTTTTTCTCTTATGGAAATAAATTTACAAATAATGTTCATTTCCACTGAAATTCACCAAGTCTTAATACTTAGATTTTAAAATCACTTTATCCAAAATATATACTTTAAAACATTTAATATAGAAACTACTCAAAACAATTTATTTGAAATACTAAATATGAAACTTTATAATAACTTCTCATGTAAGACTTAAGCTAAAACTAATTTTAAAATAAAAGTTACAAAATTCTATACAAGTTTTCAAATAAAAAACTTAGCCAAACTATCTTAAAAATAAAACTACTTATAAAATATAATATTGCTAATTATCTTTTTAAATCATAATAACAATTACCCTTTTTAAAATAAGTACTACTGTAACTAATTTAACATATATTTACCTTTAAAATTTTAAACAACTTAAATAATAGTTTCTCAAAAACATTCTTTTAAACCAACTTTAAAACTTTTAACTTATACTTAAAAATCTGCTTCGAAAACGTACTTGGCTTTTCAGGGAAATACACTATCCTTCACACCTATGAAAATAAACTGCAATTTATTTTTGAACAAATTACCCATTCCTTTATAAATTCCTATCCTGAATGTATACTTCCAAATATCCATCGATATCTTATTTCACTTTATAAACCCAGTTTATAAATCCCATAGTCTCAACCTTCTTTTAAAACACAATTTCAAACACTAAATCAATTTCCAAATCGATTTTCAAATTTCACTCCATTTAAAAAAATTCCCTTACTTACTCAATTTTATTTCAAAACCATTAATTTCAGATTTAACTTCTTTATTATGATTAAAAATCTTATTTAAACTGAAAGTACCAATTTTATATTTTATTTCAAAATTCTTCTTTGTTCCTTCCCAAACCATTTAAATTCTGAATTTAAAAATAAATCTTTTATTCCTTTAAATAATATCACTTAAGTTGAAAAATTCATTTATTCCCATTTATTCAAAAATCTCCTTTCCCATGCTAGGAATTTATTTATTAGAATTTAAAAATCAACTTTTATCCTTTTCCAATTCATTCTTTAATTCATCCAAATTCTCTATAAATATTTTACTTCAAAATTCTCTTTTTTATTTTACTTTTAAAAATTCAATCTTTATATTTTTGATATCTCAATATATCCAAAATATATTCAGTCAATCCATAACATCCAATATTTTCAAATACTAATATAATCTATCTCGGATTATTAAATAAATCAGATCACAGAGTATTAAAACAATCAAAATATTTTGAGGAATCCAGTTGGATCCCTCCAACCTGTTTCTTTGCATCCACAGATGTTAGCACAATATAAAAATACCAATTCCACTTCGAGGTAAAATATCACGGTATAAAGGGTCATCCGCTATTATGCGGGGCGCATAGGGTCTCATCTGCTATAATGCGGAAAATCAATCACTCCAATATTATATATATATATATATATATATATATATATAACATATCACATTCAAGATGATAATAAATTATCAATTCAAGAAAACAACCAATAATATAATTTTAACTATTTAAATCTAATGGTATTCCAAAAGAGTGAGAATAACTCACCTTTGACTGTGCATGCAACCCATTTTCAATCCAGCTTGTTTTTCTTCACAGTTTTGGACCTTGTGTAGATATTATTTTTTTGGCAAGGCCGACGGGGTTGGATGGACCCCGACCATTTATTGCAGCACCAAAAGGAATAGAACACATACAACATTGAGCACATCTCTAGAAAACGAAGGAAACACAGCGCCACAAGAACCATGGGAAATAAAAACACAAAAAAAAAAACACACACAGACTAATACTTATGGAATGAGTCAAATATCCCTGGGTCATTGCTGAAGGTTTGCATCCCCATGGACTGTTTCATCACGTGTATCAACCAATTCTTGAACACAACATCAGATTTCACTTTTCTTGCATCAAACACTCTGGTATTACGCTCTTCCCAAACAGCATTGATGAAGCTTTTCATCACCATAGTAAATAATCTCTTATCCTTATTCTTGGTCCCAGTCTTCGCATGTATGTTTTCCCATTCGACTCGATTGTCATTAGAAGCAGTAGAACTTTTAAGCTTTGTCATAACAACATACCATAGTTGCTTGATGTACAGACACTCAAAATACAGATGCTCGACTGTCTCCGGTAGTTGGCGGCAGAAGGAACAGTAGATATCAACAACCATTCCCATGCATGCAAGCTTTGCTTTAGTATGTACTGCACGATTAAGTACTTTCCACAGCAGTAAGTTTTCTCTATAACTACTGTCCAAACTCCAAGTTCGCTTCCACCATTTCCACTTTGGGTGCTCTCCATTTTTCAACAAGAATTCATATCCATTTCCAATATTGAACTTTCCCTTTTTATTTCCCCAAACTAAACCATCAGAAGAAGAAGGTAGCGGAGTAAACTTTGTAATGTTGTTCCATATGTTCTGAATTCTAGGCTAGAAGAAGAGTAACGTATTCTGTTATAGTTGTTGAGTACGTCCTTAACTTTAGTCGCAGAGTGAATACCGGTCTGCAGAATTTCATTGTACGATGGATGACGCCTGAGAATGAACCCATTATCAAGCCAAGGTTCGTCCCAGAAACTAACACTGTAAGTTGGGTAGGTATTCATTTGTATTAGCAGTAGGAAAATTTCCTTTATTTTGAATAAGCTTTGCCATGTCCAGCTCATGTTTTGCGGTTTTATCATATTCCACAAACTCTTTCCTTTAGTCACATTTTTTTTGACCAATTGGCCCAAAGGCTGTCTGCACCATTATAGAAAGTGTCTAAATGCTTCGCAAAGGCAGCCCTGTTCCATTGCTTCAAATTAAATATACCAAGTCCCCCCTTGTTTATTGGCCTCTCAAGCTTGCTAAATTTTATAGGTGCTAAGTATTTGCCAGTTGTCCTGCCTACGCATAGGAATTTCATAAAAGCAGTTCTGATCATATTAATCAACTTATATGGAAGAATAAAGGTTCTAGCCCAATAAACTTGCATTGCAAAAATAACCGACTTAATCAAAGTTAATCTACCAGCTTGGCTTAGAGTTCTAGTGGTCCAGCAATTCAATCTTGTTGTGATTCTCTCATATAGTGGTAGACATTGGTTAATTGTTATCTTTGAA
The DNA here is from genome assembly GCA_030765085.1 of Allium cepa. Classification (NCBI taxonomy): domain Eukaryota; kingdom Viridiplantae; phylum Streptophyta; class Magnoliopsida; order Asparagales; family Amaryllidaceae; genus Allium; species Allium cepa. The sequence goes on from CM060937.1 coordinate 9,793,585, forward strand.
GTTGTGAGCGGCAGTCCCAAATATGATACAGTGCTAGGGTTAGTAGATATACCAGTGATTTGTGTAATTTGAGCAGTCAGAACATCGCTCACACCCGTGATAATAATGTCAGACTTGCGAAGATTAACCTTTAGACCCGTCATAGTATAAAACTATTCAAGTGTAATCATTATATTCGCGATTGTGTTAATGTCAAGGGTACAAAACACGACTAAGTCATCAGCGAACATTAAGGCAGTGATTTGAGGATCGCTGCAAGCTGGATGAAGTTTGAAGTTATTATGGGTAATTAACTTGTCTAACATCCTCGTAAGAAGTTCCATTACCAAAATGAAGATGAAAGCTGATAACAGATCACCCTGTCTTATTCCTTTCTTACTAGCAAAGAAACCAGCAGATACTCCATTGACATTGACTGAATAGGTTGGAGTGGAGATACATTCATATATCCAAGAGATAAAGTGTGACGGGAAGTTCATATAACCCATAATTCTTGCTATACTATTCCATTGAAGCATGTCAAAAGCTTTCATTATGTCAAGTTTCATTATGGCTTTCGGGGTAGCTTTGTTGCGTTTGTATCCCTTAAGTAGTCCATGGGAGAGGAGGACATGGTCTTATATATTCCTACCAGGTAGGAAGGCCGCTTGATTCTTTGAGATGATACTTGGTAGGACATTCTTAAGCCTTGTCGCTATTACCTTCGCGATACATTTATATAGGGTATTACAGCACGATATAGGGCGGTAATCATTTACACTGTGAGCATTCTTGTGTTTTGGAACAAGAGCTATGTTGGTATAATTATACGACCTGAAGATTTTACTCTTTTTGAAGAATAGCATTATGGAATTGCATACATCAGTTGAGACAATCGTCCAACAAGAAGTATAGAAAAGTGCGTTCAACCCATCAGGTCCACCACACGATTCTGTATTCAGTGAGAACATTGCTTGTTTTATTTCTTCAGGGGTAACTGCAGCACTTAGGATGTTAAAATCATTTGTGTTTATTCTAGGCAGGATATCATCAGGGATCTGGTCGATATTAGGTATGAAGTTGTCAGAGTTGCTATACATGCCAGAGAAATGCTTAACAAAAGCATCCTGAACTTCCACAGGAGTTGAACAAAGAACACCGTTCGTATCATAAATAGTAGTTAAGTTTTCTCTTCTCTGCTTGTTCTTGAGACTTGCATGAAAGTAAGCACTATTTCTGTCTCCTTTTTCCATCCATTTAATTCTCGACTTTTGCCTTATCATATCGCTTTCTTTTGCTAACGCTTCATGGTATTGTTGTGACAATGAACTTTCAATCGTTGAGAGATTCGCATCATTAATATTAGTAATCATGTCAGTTTGAACTTCAGAAAGCTTGTTTTTTATAATAGTAGTCATTGTTTCACCTTTGCCAAATCTTTTAAAAGCCCACAGTCTCAAGACTTCCTTCACTTCCTTATTTTTTTCCTGCAAAATAAAAAGATGATTACCATTTATTTCTTTGCTCCATGCAGTTTTAATAATAGTTTTGAAGTCTGGTTCAAGAACCCATGAATTAAAAAATTTAAAATTTGTTTTACCTCTCTTGTCCGCTCCACGAAGATGGATTATTTGGGGTGAGTGGTCAGATAAGAGAGGAGGAGGGAGATGGATGTATAGAAGAGGCCATTTAGATAGTGCTGTTTGATTGGAGAAGGTGTGATCAATTCTAGAAAAGGTCCTGCTTCCTTGTTTTCTTTTATTGTTCCACGAGTATTGCATTCCTGCTGATCTGACAGATACTAGATCAGCATCGATAAGGGTATTAGCAAGTAGTTGTATTTAATTGATAGAGAGGGGATTTCCTCCAACTCTATCAGAGAGTGAATAACAGGAGTTGAAGTCACCAAGTATTAGCCATGGGTGGGTGGTCTGCCTCAGGGATGGTATGACAGATAATAAAGGACTTCTAGCAGCAGCAGTGTTATATGCATAAACAAAGGTGACATAAAAAGTTGAGTTGTCTGCAAGGTCATGAGCATGACAATGTATTAGCTGGGAAGTGGATAGGATCGGAGAAAGTTTGACGTGAAGGGGATCATATAGAATCATTATCCTACCATACATAGCTTCATTCAGGTTGTGATGGTATTTCCAGTTGGGGTGTATATAATGTGCAGCCTTGATCGTCATCGTAAGATTTAACTTAGTTTCTAGAATGGCTAAGATTGATAACTGATGTGTACTGATAAGCTGTTTACACTCATCAAGCTTGATTGCTTGATGACCACCTCTTATATTCCATGCTCCAATGTGTGTCATCATTGAGTAACACGGGCATTGAGCAGTTCTATTTTCGTTCGCCTAGTTACTGCCTGTGACGAAGACAAGTAGTTAGGGATAGTTGCTGATAATGGGGTAATTTCCTTATTGAATGATTTATCTGACTTTGGGGAGGTTGTGAGATTAGGTTTAGAAGGAGTGGAAATCTGAGGTAGTGAGAGAGTTGACAAAGGGGGTGGAGGTTTGAATGCCATTGGTGGATTGATTTTGGAGTAAATATCTGTTGGAGGAGAATTGAGAGGTTTGTCAATTACTTGAGAGGGAGAGATAGTTGTTTGGGTATTGGGCTGATAAGTTGTGCATGTTTTTTCTTCCTTGTGCATGACATTTTTCTTTGTTACTGTATTTGTTTGCTTCATTTTCAAGTTCCTGTTTTTTCCATTTTTCCTTCCACTAGTGTTGGGTTCTTCTTCATTTTTACTCACACTATAATTTCCAACTTCAATGTGTTCTGCCTCTCTTGCTTCGTGTTGTTGTGTTATATTTACTTTATCATGCTTTTGCATTATTTGGTCTACTTTCCCTTGAGTTTCCACTGTATTGCTTCTGTCTTTTTGTTTTATTTGACTTTCAGCGGCTACTTGTATTACAACTTCTTCAAATGCAATTTCACCTTGAATTTCAACAATTTGATTCTCTTCACACAATAAGTTCATATTTCCATCCTCATCTAGGTTAAGTAGTGCATCAAATTGATTAGTCATTAAGAGTTCAACCAAGTCTTCATCATCAGCTCTCCCTACCCTTTCATCTGTGTTATCCTTGTTCACATCTTCAGCAGTAACTTTATTATTGTCAGTAGTACCTTCAGTATAATGTTCACTGCTTTCTTTTTCATTATCCATATGTACAATTTTATGGTCTACTTTATTACACTCTTCTTTTCCTATTTCATTATCATTTCTGACTCGATCTTTTTCTTTCTCTTCTCCTTCATTGCTTCCTGTGACTTGATCCCTTTTCCTTTCAATTACCGTATTTTCTTTTCTCCTATCTTTTACACGTTGCCATTTTCTGATAACACGCTTCTGAAGAGGCCTTGCATTTCTATTTTCATGGACTATCTATGTTGTTTCTCTTTCTTTTCCTTTACTACCATTGTCTTTTTTTCCTTTTCACTATCTTTATGACTTTTTCCAACCTGTCACAACATTCAGTTTTATGACCAAAATTTTTACACGTTACGCATACGTCTGGCCTCCACAAATACTGCACATAAATTTTTTGAAATCCTCCTTCCACCAGCTTGACTAGAAACTCATCCACTAGCTCCTTGTCCTGTTTAACCTCAATTAAACATTTTGCATAGCTCAACCTCTCTCGCTTTTCCGTCATTTCGTCCATGCACAACATTTTTCCCAAATGACTACTTAACCAATTAATTCCCATAGGCGACCAAGCAAATAACGGGAGATTATATAAATGTACCCACACTGGAACAGAAGTGACTGTACCAGAGACATTACTTGTTGCTGCATCATAAGGCTTGACAATGAACAACTTATTATTCATGATTATGGGGTCACTCTGAAGAATTTTGTTTCTATCTTCGGAAGAGAAGTTAAATAAGAAGAGAATACCATCTGATTTAACAGTGATAGAGCCTCTCGGTTTCCAGATGAACTTAAGCTTTTGAATGACAGCTGTGTATGATAACGGCTTGCCAAGGAAAAATCCAACTATTGTGTCTTTCCAGATCCTTGCTCCAGCTTCAAGTACTTCAATGGTCGGCACTAGTACTTCATTTTCATACTCAGGAGATAGGTCAACGGGAATGTACTTCCCAGCATTTTTGGGTTTATGCTTAAAAAGCGAAGTCCATGTTCGTTCACCTAGAGAGGCGGAAGAAGGCACAGAGGTTTGAGGAGAGGGAGATGCATCGGGAGGACGAATGGGGAATAAGTCTGGGGGGACATGAGAGGGGGGACGTATTACAGAAAGGTCTGAAAGGTCAGAAGGAGCTACAGAGGGAAGCAAGGGGACAGTTATAGTGGTTACTGGATTGTTAGATGGCGATGGCGTAAGTTTAGCTGAAGATGATAGATGAATTGAGTTGTTTGTGAGGGAACGTTCATCAGAGTTGTTGGGACGAATGAGAGAGTTGACCTGAGAGGAAAGGGGAGGTACGATTGAGTTGTCAGAGTTGGTATAGGGGAGGACATCGGGAGGTATGGTTGGGGAGAGGACATGAGAGTATGATTTATGTTTTATTTTTTTTTATTTTTTTACAGTTTATTAATATTTTGAAATTATCAAACAGTAAATTCCGTGTAATAAATTTAACTAACTAATACTTTAGTTCAAACTAATTTTTCCTTTAACAATTTCTAGGGTGATTAATAAGTTAATTAAAAAAATTACTACTTAAATAAAATATTTTTAAAACTAACTAGTTAAGTGGAAATATGTGCATTTATTTCCCTTTTAAAATTATACACTTATAACAACAATTTATATAGGTTTAAAAATATAAATTTTATATAATTTTTTTTCCAGTAAACACAACAGAACTTGCTTTTACTGTAAATAATTGTATATAAATATTTACATACATATAAATCTTAGAAATAAATTTAGAAGATTCTCTTTTAAACCTTACTGCCATAATTTTTTGCATATGCATACTTATTCTCTGTATATATATTATACGTATATATTTTATTATTAAATTTAAATGAAGAAAACAAAACCCTACCTCATGCCCTACTCGCGAACACACTACGATTCGCCGAAATCATCGCGACTGTGGCCACTGCTGCCTTCACGTTGCTGCCGTCACGTACGCCTTGCCTTAATCCTACCCGACTCGCCTCGAGACCATCATCGATGTCTTCTCTCAGCACTTCGATATGCCTAAATCCCACCGTGCTCGAGCTCGACTTCCAATCAACAAATCGACACGCCCTCCCAATCATGGCCATTTCTGCGTGAGTGCTCTGCATCCGCCTTACTCGCGACGTCGCTCCCTCCGTTCACTCGTGTTCGACGACCAGAGAAAATCGCGACTAGGTCGCGTGCCAATAACCATCTTCGATCTTTTTTTAAAAGAAGATGATTTCGATTTAACGACAGCAAAGAGAAGCCATTATCGTAATATTTTTTTTTAATTAGATTGGAATTGATTTTGAAAGAGGATGAGAATTCACATTCGCCCCTTCTTTTATTTATTTCAGTTCCGCCATTTTTTTATATTTTTATTTTAAAAAGAAGCGAAGGGAAACACTTGTACACGATATAAAAGGCAGAGGGACGCGTGCCTTCATGGGAGAGCATGTGTCATAGGATGCTACAATACTTCAATACAACTATATTGTTTATTTAAATTTAAATTCAAATTTAAATTGTCTTGAATTCGTAACTCAAAATTCGAACTCCTATCGATGCGTGCCACCAGGCGTTTATAATGTTATACCCCTATTTTGGACACAGTGGAAAAGGTTTCGAGTACTAATTCGATGGTATGGAGAAGATAGCTTTTGGACCCAGTTACTAAATTGAATTTTCGATATAGATTTCAATGCGTTTATTTACCGTACGATCACACGTCAACTCCAAAAGCCATAAAAATTGAAATCTGATAATAGAACACTATTACGAATTCAATGGAACTGGTTTTGTCAAATTCTGAGGCCATGCCTCGGAAGGCTATTTTTAAATATCAATTTAAACTATATATTTTTGAAACTCAATAAATCACCTTAAAGGTCAATTTTAAAGCTTTTATTATTTTTAGTACTATTAATACAAATTTTATAAGCCATTGAAATTTTTTTAACAAGCCTAAAACTCAAGATTTAATATTTTACCTAATTTCAATTATTAATTTCAATAATTTGATTGCCAAATAAAAAGTGATATTTGAAATTCAAGTTAAACTAACTTTAATTTGAAATCGGTTAAATATTTCAATTTCAAATATCCAGAAATTCTAAGTCATCACATATTTACTTTTACATAAAGTATAATTTGGAGGAAAACTCAATGGTTTCGAAAGAGATACTTCCAAAAAGGTTTCAAACAGGGTATTTCATTGGTTTCGGAGCTATGCTTCTAAGAGATAATATGTAATGCTTTGTTACTTTTGAAAGGTGAGTTTTGAGGGTTTCGAAATAGATGTTTTTAAAGTGCATCGAATGGAATGTTAGTGTTTTGGAAAGAAGATTTAAATGCTTTCGAAGGAGGTCATCCAAGGCTTTCAAAAGTTAAGTTTCAAGGTATCAAAAGCCTTAGTTTTCAAAACAAATAAACCAATCTCATTTTAAAGGAAAACCATGACATAGTAAAAGAGTTATGAAATAATTTTAAGTATGGAGTTTTTGAAGAAGTTTTCCTTTGTTAATAAGTTAAAGGGATTAACCAGTTTCTATATAAAATGATTTCAAGGATATTAAACAATAGATGTCGGTATTATTATGTTATTATGTTTGCTTCTTGATATACTCACACACACGCATATATTCACATTACAATGGACCCATAACTGTATTTTAGGAAAGGGCAGAATAACCAACTAGATTGGCCCAATAATGAATATAAATTAAGTTAACTCCTAGATGAGTGGAATAACATCCAAGAGTTTAGCTTGACCAGAATGTAGAATGCCTAAATATTAATTAAATAAGTTGTTGAATGGACAGGTTCATAGTAAACCCCTGAAAACTGTGTTCAGGAAAAGTAATTGGCTGGGGCTAAAAGGTTCATAGTAAACACATGAAAACTATGGTTGGATATAGTTATTAGCAGAGGTCAACAGGTTTGTAGTGAACCCATGAAAACTATATCTGGACAATGTTATTAACAAAAGTCAATAGGTTCCTAGTCAACCGATGAAAACTAAGATAAGAGGGAAGTTATTGGAGTTACCAATAGGTTCAGGGAGAACCCATAAAATAGTTAAGTTATTGGCGGGGGAAAATATGTTCTTAGTTATCCTATGAAAACTATGAAACTGGACAAGGAGTCCATAAGCATTAAACAGTTTATTAGTCATCGTATGAAAACTATTACTTTAATAGTGGCCCTAAAATTAGAAATGAGACAAATAGTCAAAATGAATGGGGATGGGAAATCAAGAATTGATTTACTTGTTTTCATATCATCGTAATATTTTGAATTGTTATTTTTTAGCCATTATGGATGGAGGAGCATAGTATATGGTTTTATAAAGAATTAGGATACTACTGAGAGGAAAATGCTAAGCGGCGTGGTCTCACTAGATATCTAAATGATTTGAGATGGTAGATTATTATTCATACCAAGCTTTATGTCTAACTCGAAGTTTTGTTTTCCCTTAAAATCTTGAATGTTCTACTGATTTTGAGCGGTTTGAGAGTTAAGGTTTTCAGATTCTCTTTAGATGAATAAATTTCTAAAGGAGTGCAGGAGGCAAGCTAGTTAATACGAGTTCTATATATTTTGATTCCGCCCTGTTTTGGTTGTAATGGAAAAGTTATTTTATTGCCTTGTCATATACTTTGATCATCCAAGAGAGCTTCTTCATATGTCGCTATTGGTGTGTGTTGTAATAATTATATTTTATCTGAAAGCTTCTTCTTTTGGGATTATGTAATGAACTCAAATTGTTTTGACTTGGAAATGTGAAATTTGTTTGATTATTTTAATTTTTTTACGTATCTAAGTGTTTCAGTTATACCAATGTATCTAACATTACCGTATTTGATCGCTGCAGATTAATAACTATGGATGACTACAGCATCCGTAGTCGTTCGTTTTGGGCCTCCAAGTGGGGGATGTTACAACTTGGTATCAGAGCATAAGCTTATCAAACTCAAAAGAAATTTAAACCTAAAAGATTTTTCAGAACATAATCAAATGAATCACAAAATAAGATTGGGGTTTGGTATAATGCTATAGTAACGGACTTGTATTTGATATATAGGTATATATATGGGCACATACTCCATGCTCTTTTAGGAAGTACTTTTATATCTTACAAAGGCTTGAATGTAGATTTATGAGAAAGAAGATATGGAAGTAGGAAACGAAAGAGGAAATCTCGGTGGAGAAAACACCACAACCGATGGAAATGCTTGACCCACCAGGAGGAACCCGGATCTACAGGCTAATGCTAACCAAAGTGATGATGCCAATGTGGGTGCTGGAAGTCCACCAGTAGATATAGGGACGATGTATTAGTTCATCGTCAATATGATGCAAGCATGAGCTGCTACAAGTGTTGTTTGAAATGTTGGATGAGCTAATCCGGTAGATCCGTTGGGAATAATTATGCTAAGCTGTGTAGAGATTATACCAGTCTTGGTGGAAAGCTGTTTATAGGAACGAAGGATGCCATAGAAGTGTATAATTGGTTGTTGCATTGTGAGAGAATATTTGCTGATTTGGGTTTAGATGATGAGCAGAAGAGGAGGCCGGCTTCTATGTAGTTGCAAGGACCAATGCTTTGTTGGTGGAATAGTGTTACTACCAGAATTTTGGAGGAAGAATTGACTTGAGCATATTTCAGAAGGAGATTTGAGTAAAGGTTTTTGTCTGAGGTTTCCAAGTCGGCTTTGCTGAGAAAGTTTATGGATTTAGTGTGGGGAGAGATGTCAATAATAGAGTATGCTACTGAGTTTGATGAGTTGTCCCTGCATGGGTATGCTACTATAAATACCATCATCAGGAGAATGAGAAGTTTATTAGGGGACCGAGGCTTGAGATTGGTAGGGCAACACTGCCACATCTCCATGATCCTAATAATGTAGTTATGGAGATGGAATCTACCATGAGGAGATTCTTGATATTTGTGCCGGAGAGAAGTCGCTTTAAACCTAAGGCTCAGGGGAAAAGAAGAGAAAGTTCTTTAAGAAAAAGGGAGCCCAGAAGGTGTAAGGAAATCAAATCTACGGTTTCGATGACAACAATTATACAATGGAAATCGAATATGCATTTATATTTATATTTGCATATACTTTCTAGAGTAACATCACTAGAGAGACAAGAACAAGGCTCAAAGAATGTTACAAGAGACTACAAGTCGATAGGATCAATGGAGCAACGAGATAGATGCACAAAATAGACATGCACAGGTTTCAAACATTTGGGTACACTAGCCAGACGTCTGAAGAAATCCTCTGGAACATAAAACAGACAGGATCAGACATCTGGTTGATGCACTCAGACGTCTGAAAGGCTACTGTATACAAAAAATATAAACAGCCAGACGTCTGAAGCAAATACCAAACGTCTGGTGCTGAACTCGGATTTTAAAATTCAAATTACAACTGCCGCATTTGGAAAGACATATTCGCTTCTCTTCACTGGAACTCTTCATCACCATTAGAAGCAACAATATAGCACTTGTTAATGGATGCAACTACTCAAGGAATCTCTCTACCACTGTAAATAACATCAAGAATCAAAGGGAAGACTTCAACTTAATTACTTGCGCTCTTTACTCACATACTCTGTTATATTCTTGATCACTAGCAATCTATACTTGTATTTCACTCTTCCATTTATATTCAGATCTCCTCAATCAATACTCTCTAGATATATTTATTGGAAGCATTTGTACTTAATAGTCAATATCTGTGTTATGGAACACATACTTCACAAGGACAAACTATTGTAACCTAGACTATTCCTTCAAGCAAGGAGGGTGTTTGATAGTCGAATTCTGAAGGGGAGCTTCGAGACTGGACATAGGACGGGAGGTCCGAACCAGTATAAAATCCTGGTGTGCTTGTTCTATATTTAACTAGATTAATTTTATATTAGTTGCATCATATAGTTCGTCACATATACTAACATATATATTACACGATCCACTATATAGACTTTCAGAAGGGAGATGCTGCCAAGAAGGCAAAAGCTGATATAGTCTATTTCAAGTGTGACGAGAAGGGTAGCATGAGTGCCTATCAGGCAGGGGAAGAAATGTGCAAATAAGAAAAGTGTGAAGTGCTTCAACTGTGATCAAGTTGGGCATCAGAAAAACTAGTGTCCAAAACCAGTTAGAGCAGACTGGGGGAAGGTCTTCGCTATTGGACCATCATTAGTTAGGCCAACTGCAGCTGACAAAGGGAAGAATGTGATGGAAGGTACAATTTTGATTCATAGTATAACTGTTAGGGTATTATTTGATACTGATGCATCACACTCATTTTTATCTCAATGTTTGGCTGATAGGTTATGCTTAGAACCCACCTACCTAGTTACTTCCTTAATGGTTGTGAATCCAATAGGAGCATATGAAACTCTAGGATTGAGATGTGACTAGTTAGAAATTGATTTGTTAGGTCATAAGTTTGCGTGCAGTCTGTAGGTTTTTGATTTCGTAGATCTCAGGGTCATTTTGGGTATGGATTGGTCAGGTGAGTATGAGGCCAGGATATTTTGCCAAGATAGGGAGATATCAGTAAGACACCCTGATAGTCGTAACACAATCATATTCTCAGTAGAGAATTCTATCCGGAGTGTTTGTGCTTTGTTAAGTGCTATGAAAGTGGGAGAAGGGTTAAGTTGGGTTCGAATAGCAAGAGAGTTTGCAGACATCTTTGAGCCGGTTATGGGATTACCACCGAAATGAGCGGTTGAATTTTAGATAGATCTTGTATCAGGAGTTGAACCTTTGAGTAGACCACCTGGTAAAATGACACCAACCGAGATGAAGGAATTAAAGGTGTAGATATTGTATCTTGAAGGAAAGAATTTTATTTGACCAAGCAGTTCACCTTAGGGAACGGCCGCGGTGATCGTGAAGAAACCAGATTGGTCGTTGAGGATGTGCGTCGACTATCGTAAGTTAAACGAGAGGATGTTTAAGAATAAGTATCGTTTGCCAAGAATAGACGATCTATTTGATCAATTGTGTGGGGCCAGAGTGTTTTCCAAGTAGGATTTGGTGACAGGTTTACATCAGTTAAATGTGGTAGAGGAGTATTCCTCCGATAGCATTTTGTACTAGATATGGTTCATATAAGTGGTTAGTGGTGCCATTTGGTTTAACGAATGCACCTGCTTTCTTTGTGGATTTGATGAACCTTGGTGGACACTCGAGCTAACCTTGGCCAATAATCTGGAAACGCACTGAAGCAGCCCTACTTTATGTTGTTCAGTGGACTATCCATCGATCGATTGTTGGAGAAGATGGTGGGTTTGAAATGGCGTAGGATATGGAATCATTTCTTTTCTACAGTGAGAAAGAAATGAAAGTTTCGAGTTTTTTTATTGTTTTGGTAAGGCAAACAGAAGATGAAAGAAACAGAGAAAAAAATGTAGAAAGGGTATTTCATGAATTCCAAAATGACACAGTTGATTTTATATTCATTGAATTACCATTATCAGAAGCACGCGCACAACACGCACACATGCGCAGCACGCTGTTCCTAATTTATGCATTTTAGTGATATATAAATATACCTTATCCAGTTGGCAGGCTATTTGATAGACCATATGTTCCATTCAAGTAAAGAAACAAGGCATGTAATATATTCCTCAGGACAACGCTTCTCCCTATATTCATAAGGCGTAGTACTTGTAAGATTTTTAATCACTTTTTTGTTACCAAAGCAGGGAATATAATCTGAGCCAGCAATTACATTACATTGTTTCCAGCTAGAGCTATCAATTTGAACTTTTGGTGACAAAGATGTTTGAACTTCTCTCTCATTTTTGGATTTAGAAGCTTTTATGGATTAGGCTCCACTTTCCACATTAGCCTCATTAAGCAACTTTGAGCGAGCACCAAATAGTAGCAGTTCATTGCGTATTGATCATCATCGTCCTTTTTGTTTTTCTCTATGTTTTCTTCTTACTTAGGAGCTTGTGTTGTATCACCATCAAATTTATTTTCTAGTTTAGCATTGTATCCATGACCATTACTTTTAGCTTTAATAGAACTTTATGCATCAGGTTGATCTGATTTGCTCTATATCACCCGATTGGTCGGATTTTATATTATCATTCTGTGCCTGCTCAGAGATTTTATTTTCATTTGCATCATTTTTCATTATCATTCCTATGTTGTCTTCTTTACCTCCTACACTTATTTTCATCTTCTAACTTCGACATTGTAGCTTCTTCAATTATCTATTTATCACTTTTTACCATCACATCACCTTCAGGTATCCTATTTGGATCACTATATGTTCCAATGTCTGAAGTGTCAACTGATTTTGGTCTACTTGCCTCGCTCTCTTAGTAAAAGTAACTACTAGAGATGTTGCTTCCACAGTTTTCTTTGAAGTAGTATATGTACCACATTTATTCCCATCTATAGGTATACCTTCATTGCCATCTTGGAATTATGTAGCATCTTTTTCAGATATTTCTTGTTTCTATTCTGTTTTAAAACTATCTACAGGGACATCAACAAGAACTACAATCTTTGGTGTCATCACCCATACTCCAAGTCTCTAGCCAAGGGAAGACCACCAAGGGTCTAGTCGTTGGTTTTTTTTCCTAAATAGTCTACTGTGGGTATGCAATAACCCTTATTCTGTGTAATATTTGAATTATTAATCTAGAAATAAGCAGTTCATATGCTCATTAAATCACTAATTCCTTCATAAAGGATCATTGTACTCAATTAGTACACTAAAATAGAGAATATCCCTTAGCATGAACGAAAATAATGATAGTTATAATAAATAGAAAACTTATCATCTTATAATACCATATAAGAATGGTAGGAAACCGAGGAGGCACTAAGAAACAATACATGTGTCAATATGTAGAATGAAGAACAAACTCAGTAATAATTATCGTCTTTTTCCCTCCAATTGTATGACGAATCAGAGTGTATGAAATACTGTTGTTGACTATCAGAAACTACTGCATGTTTAACTATGTTCAACCTGGATTAATTTGGATGATACCTTTCAGCTAAATGTGCATATCACATTAGTTTCAACATGAGAGACTCATTAATTGCAATTTTATTTTATTATTTTAATACTGAGTTTGCTGTAAGGAATATTGATGTCTTTGAAAGATCATTGTGCATAAGATATAACAATGACAAATTTTCTTTCTCATGTTTTTGTGTATCACATGTAAGTACTAAATCAATAAAATTCACGATTTACTAATTATTTATTTCTGCTAGCTTCATAAAGAATGGCACTCCATCCATGTAATTAAATTAAAACTTTTTTATATCAAATTGAATTGAAGAAGGAACCTGGAGGCCCCTTTAATGGCTGTTTGGTTTCTCATAGCAGTATTTTTTCGACCTCTTAATAACATACCAGAATATTCGCTGATTATTTTTTAGCTTTTAACTTATTCTAAGTATTTGGTATGCAAAAATTTAGTTTTACCTTCAGTAAATAACTAAAAAACCGACCGTGATCAATTAATCGTAAGCCAAGCATTTATAACAGTAACGATCAGCAATCCGATGATCTGCAAATAAAATTAAAATGTTGGTAATTTAAATTAAAACATGATCCTATTCTTATGCTTTGAATTTGGTTTATTATCTATAAGGAAGTTTCCATCTAGTTAAGAATAGGTGACATCAATTAAGGATCCATAAGAAATAGATGGGCCCACATTGTTGTCAAATTTGCATGGAACTATTTATTTTAGAATTTACCAATTACCGAATGAATTTGCCTATAACACTACAAACAGATTTCTATAAGCCTTGTGTTGTTACCGGATAATCTTTTTGGTGAAAATATGTCATTGATATACTACTTCATATGATACTTTATTATCGATTTTCTTTTGGTTTTAAAATTTTTTGAACAAAGCTAAGCATTTTAGTTGTGAGATGATAAATCATCATGGGTTGAATAATTTATGAAACAATAAGCACTATTTTTGAGCCACAATATTATTTATAGATTTGGTTTTCGTTTACTTCGTATATATAACAACTCTATTAACATTTGGCCCCATTAGATTTCGTAATAATCATGCAGATATCTATTGAAATTAAAAATAATTTTGATACTTATAAATCATTTAGTTTGTGGATAAATCTTACAGATACATTTATTGTTGGTAAAGGGAAAAGTTGCTATATTACAAGATATAGCACACCCCTATTTGGATTTACACATATTAAGTAAATAAAAAGTCAAAATATATACAAATTGCTAAACAAGTAATTAAATTTTTTATCTTTTTTTTACATTTAACATAAATTGGTGCTAAAGAGAAAATGACCATCTCCATGCTTAAAAATAACTCCAAGAAATCAAAACAATAAAAACAACATAATAAAGCAAATAATTAATCTACATATTTACTTAACTTGGCTTACATTTTTCCTTTTAACGACTCCAAAATATTATTGTATTTACTGTAAAAATAACCGCTAGTCATATTAAAAAAACAAAAATGAAATGTTGAATCAACGAATTGATGGAGTAAAAAAATTACCTACTACCGAACTATTGATTAGGTTGTATATGGAGTGAATCGGAGATGGGGTCGAGATTATTGCTGGAGTGAATTCAAAATCAATGGATTGATTTTTAGAATGAATTGAAATAACATGGGAATTAGAGTAAGCGAAATTTAGTCCAATTTGAAGGGAGAGGGAATTTTTTATTTTTGGTGACCTTTATTTTTCAATTTGTTAAACATAGCGGACTGTTTTTCTACACACATTCATAGCACAACAAGATTTTTTTTTACTTTAATAATTTTTATGTGGCACTTTAATTATAATTCCATGACATTATACCAAATATATCATACTTTCAAGTGCATTTATACTCTACATCACAATTTATAAACGATCGATTTTCTCTTCTTTTTTCTAAATAATATATAGTTGCAAGAAATCGAAAACCACTTATTTTATTTTTGCATTCATAGTATTTCCAAACGTACATTTTAATTTTAATTTCCTTCAATGAAAAAGAAAACTCTCCTTTGCAAGTATGCAAATTGGAGGCTCTTTGCTCCTTTAAACATTCCTTGGTGTGTTCACATTTCTTTCTAACTACATCTGCAACACAAATAAAATGTAAATGTAATTTTGGAGTGGATTTAAATAAGATCCTTATTTAAACTTAAACTACACACATTAGATCGAACATTCCTCTCATTGTGATTAGAAACACAATACACAGTGAAATGTTAAGTAAAATAATAAACAGTATGACGCAAACGTTTCGGCCAACTATTGCCTCCATTATAAGGAATAACAAGTTCAATTCATCACCATGTAGGCTTATTTATAGCCTTCACACCAGTTCAATTAATGTAAGATTAAATAACAAATTGTATCTATACAAGTACATCAAGCATATCCGTTGTGTTAATTTAAGACTAGACTACATATCGTATCATCGAAGACCTAAACTTTCATCTGTGATAAGCTGCAAACTTTTTTAATTATTTATTTATAAATTTTCTCAATTTTAAAATTATTCTTATATTTAGGAAACACATACTTTTATAGGAGTTTGTTTGCAAATGTTTGGGAAAAATCCACAAAATAACTTCTTCAGATGATTTTAAAATGTAAATAAGAATATTGGAGTTTACTTTTGAAAGAATATGTTTTGAAAGTTAAACCTTATTTTTCGATTGGTTTTGGAGAATTGAATTTTCAGGGTTAAAATGCAAAATAAAAGGTATAATGTTGGAAAATACGATTAAGGCTTGAAAAAAAAGGATTTGGTAGTATGAAATTTTGAAAGGAAGAAATTAAGTTGGAATTTCAGTTATGCATTTAAACATCTTTTCATTCACACAATGATTGAAATGGGCTTTCGTGTAAAAAAAATATTTATTCATATTTTGTATTGTAGATTTAAATGAATTTGAATAAATGATTGATTACTATTTCCAAATTTATTTCTTGAAAATTAAATTTAAGTCAATGTTGTTTTGGATTTTGACTGAAGAAAATAATGAGTTCAATGTTTTTGAATAATATAATTTTCAAAGCTAAAACTTAACCAATCCAATCAAAAGCCCTCTCATGGACCGGCTCCACCATCTCCATTTCACTTTATAGCCAACTCACCATCTTTGGTTCTAAAGCTTTAATGCCTCTTTCTCCATTAGTAAAAATAATGTTTTCGACTTCCAATAAACTAAAAAAATCCCCAAAAATCATATCTAGCCTCTCTGTCATCTTCTTTGCTTAATAAAATTATTGCACGCCAAATTGACTCGAGTTTTGGCCTTTTTGTGATTCGGGATAGCCTGAACTTGTGTTTTTAGCATTACATTTAAGTTATCTTATTTTCTTCTTCAAAAGTTAACCTTTATTATGGAACATGAATTGCATAGTTAATTCTATAAAAGGTATATCTACCATTTACTGCATGTGTGGAAATAAATTTATTTGTGGAAAATTTTAGTTTTACGCTAACAATCTCTTACAGTCCAAAAACGTAATGCCAAATTCTCTTATTTTTACGCTAACAATCTCTTACAGTACAAAAATTTAATGCCAAATTCTTGTGCTTTGACTTTGGTTTGTTATCTATAAGAATGTCTCCATCTACGTAAGAATAGGTGACATCAATTAAGGATTAATCAGAAATAGAGGGGCCTACATTGTTTTCAAAATTGCGTGGAACTGCTTATGTTAAAAAATTTCAATTACCAAATGAATTTTCCTATAACACTACAAATAGATTTCCATAAGCCTTGTGTTGCTGCTAGATAATCTCTTTGGTGAAAATATATCGTTGTTATACTACTTCGTGTGATACTTTATTGTCAATGTTTCTTTTGGTCTTGTAGAAGTTTTAGCTAAGCTAAGCATTTAGTTGTGAGATGATATGCCATCATGGGTTGAGTAATTTATGAAAAATAATAAGAATTATTTTAAAGACAAACAATAAATTAAGAGACTCGGTACTCATTTACCTCCTATATATAACAACTCTATTAACTGTTAGCATCGTTGGCTTTTGTAATTATCATGCAGATAGCTAATGAAATGATAAAGAATTTCGATACTTAAAAGTCATTTAGTTTATGGCTAAATATTACAAATCATTTTGTGTTCGTAAAGGGAAAAGTTTCTATATTACCGAATATAGCACCCCCTATTTGGAATTACATATATTAAGTAATTAAAAAGTCAAAATAAGTACAAATTGTCAAAACAAGTAAGATTACTTATAATAATCACACTAGTTCAATTAATGTAGGATTAGATAGCTAATGGTATCTATATGAGTACATCGGGCATATTTTTTGCGTTAATTTAAGACTAGAGTGCATACCATATGTTTGATGGCCTAAACTTTCATTCGTAATGAGCCGCAAACTTTTTTTAACTATTTATTTATGAATTTTCTTCTTTTTTTTAAAATTATTCCTATATTTAGAAAAATCTTATTTTTACAGGAGTTCGTTTGCAAATATTTGGAAAAAAACCACAAAATAATTTCTTCAAATGATTTTAAATATAAATAAAAATGTTGGAGTTTAATTTTGAAAGAAAATGTTTTGAAGGTTAAACTTTATTTTTTGGCTGATTTTGGAGAATTGAATTTTAAGGGTTAAAATGCAAAATAAAAGGTATAATGTTGGAAAATGCATTCTCATTAAGACTTGAAAAAAAAGGATTTGGTAGTATGAAAATTTTAAAAGGAATATATTAAGTTAGAATTTTAGTTATGCATTTAAACATCTTTACATCTACATAATGATTGAAACGGGCTTCCATGTAAATAAATACTTATTCATATTTTGTATCATAAATTTAAATTAATTTAACAGAGTGATTTATTACTATTTTCAAATTTTTTTCTTGAAAATTAAATTTAAATCAATGTTGTTTTGAGATTTTGACTGAAGCCACAAAAATGAGTTTAATATTTTTAAATAATATATTTTCCAAAGCCGAAATTAAATCAAACCAATTGGAAGCCCTTTCATGGACCGACTCCACCATCTTCATCTCACTTTATAGCTAACTCACCATCTCTGATTCTAAAGCCTTAACACCACTTTCTTCGTTAGTAAAAATAATATTTTTAAATTTATTAGTAAAAATAATATTTTTAAATTTCAATAAACTAAAAAATATCCCCAAAATCATATCTAGCTTTTATGTCATCTTCTTTGCCTAATAAAAATATTACATGCTAAATTGACTTGGGTTTAGGCTTTCTGTGATTCAGGATAGCCTGAACTTGTGTTTTCAGCATTACATTTAAGCACTCTTGTTTCCTTCTTCAACAATGGTGAGTTAAACCTTTACTGTGTACCATGAATTGCATGGTCAATTCTGTGAAAGGTATATCTACCTTTTCACATGATAGGTGGAAATAAATTTATTTGTTGAAAATTTTGGTTTCATGCTAACTATCTCTTACAGTACAAAAAAAAACATAATGGCAGATCCTCTTGGTCTTACGGTTCATTCATTGCCGATGATATGTGTTTGATTGAATATGCATAGTGCTTGAATTATCCAAAGTCAATGCCAAAATTGGTATTAGAAAGGAGAGAAAGAGTCGATATGGGAGGTCGGAGAAAAATTGCTCCAAACGCTCTTTCACAAGTTAACTTTCGTGACCACATCAGTTTTCACCCAAGGTGACCATTCGACCACTCAAGTCATGACTGTTGACTTGTTCACTGATGGGAAGAGGCTGGGAAATTTTGATTGGACCGAACCCAATAACGAAAAATAAAAATATTTATAAATCGTCGAAGTAAATCGAAAAGTCGGAATTTTACGTATAAATTTTATTTCAGATAAAGTAAATAAAAATGTCAAATTGAAATTTTGTTTTATTTAAATAAGTTTCATATTCAAATTTTGTAACATATTGATGTACACGTAAATGTGCATATTTTTACCACCATATTTAATCTATTCAAGTTGAATAAATGATTATTTTAGTATTTTAACTTATTTAAACCAAAATTCAAATTATTTTCAAATTGTCACATATTCATCTTCATACAGGGTAAAATCGACATTTTTTGCATTTATTAAATTGTGAAAATTTACTTGGAATTTTCTATGTTGTTTTGTAGGAAATTTGAAGAATTTTACAAGCGGTTTTATGATGAAATATGGATGCAAAAAGAAGACACAAAAGAATGAAGATGGAAATAATTCAAAGTGCAGAACATGGAGGACCCTATCCACTTACCTTGATTTTCAATTAGAGGCTAATGCACGTGCTTATGAAGTTTATGGCTTCATGTACACTAAAATGATGACTAGTAGAAGCTAATGATTACTTGGCCTCCACACTTTCTCAAGAGTATTTTGGGCATTCCCCAAAAAGATGAATTAGGGTTTAGCACATGTATATATACCCCTTATGTTTCATGTAACCCTCCTCTTACTTAGTCTCTCTTCTCTTAGGAAAATAAAACGAAAGATCTCTTTCTTTTCATGGCTACTTAGCCATTTCTTCTTTTATGTAATTTTTTTTATGCAATTTAATACATGTTCTTTTCTTCTTTTTGTTTATTTCCTTTCATGTTAGTAGTGTAGATTTACTTTTCATGCAAGAAGATTAGTTCTAATTCTTGTTAATTAGCTTCTCTTTTTCATTTGCTCTCTTGTTCCTCTTCCTTTTCATTCATGTTGCAAGCTACATTAGTTCATATGATAACAAATACGAGAGGCTAAACCCCTTCAATTTCTGGGTAATGAAGCTCTCTAATTATGTAGTTTTAACTTATTTTGATGTTTTTGCTCACTTTTTGTGCTTAACGAAAATGATTGAAGTGGTTTGATGATGTTGTTTAGCTTTGAATTTGATAGTCTATGTTGTTAATAACAAATAGACTATGCTTAAACAAACAAAACACAAATTGCATCTTTATCTACATATGATTATGGAAAAGAAGTGAATTTTGAAATTAAAATTTGATGGCTTGTATATCTAATTTATAGTTAATAAGCCATGCTTAAAATAGACTTTGCTTTCAATTTTGTTGTCATATTCTATGAGATTTAAAAGTGTATTAGTGGTTGTGTTATAGTTTGATGGTTTATATTGGGCTAATTAATATCACAAATATGACATACTTATGATAAACACAACAATTAGTTTCACTAATGAACAAAAAAGAGATCATAATTTCATGTTTGGTTGAACTATATGATCTAGAAAGCGTAATTATCTCTAAATTACCTCTACATTCTCATATTTTTATCTATTTTCTTTTGCTAGTCTGTCATGTTTCTCATTTTTTTAGCTAATCACACTTTCAACTTTCGTTAATTTGATTGAATAGAATTTAAAAATCTAAACAATTTCTGCGGAACGACCCGTATTCGTCACGTATTACAAGTGTACGTCGTGCGCTTGCGGTTATTTTTATTTCGAAATCCGTTCGGCTATTTTCTAACTCGATAAACATTAGCCATCCGAACAAGTTTTTGGCGCCGTTGACTAAGAATTGTCTTTGATTTTGATTTTCTAGTCTTTGAATTATTTGTTGTTTGATTTTTGTGTGTGTTGTTTTGTGTGTATTGTGTTACAAAAAAAATATATTGTTTGTTTGTTTAGTTTTTGTGTGCATTTGTTTGTGTTCTTATTTGATTTGCGTTTTCATTTGCATTTTCGTATTAAAAAACAATCACAATTTCAAAAAAAAATTATTTTAATTCATTTTCTTTAAATTTTACATTGCTTTTATTCACTGCTTTTCGAAAATATTCACCACTACCTCTCTGTTACTGTTCACAGCCAGCACTGTGCTCGTGCACATTCAACTCCCTGCACATACCCATCCTTCCCCTGCCTTTACATTTTTCTGTAATTTCAACTTGCGGCCTTCAACACTTCTGCAACCTTGCACTTGCCTCCTCATCTAAATTACAATTCAAACCCTCTGCCCACTGATCACCACAACCATCACTTCTGTCAAAATTCCAGTTTACTTGAGTGCTCCACCACAACAATGTAACTCAGCTGTCACTGCCCTATATTGCTTCTATTACACTCACTTCGGCCATTCTCTTTCAAACCGCTACATAAGTTTGTAGGATCTAGATTAACCCTAGAGGGGGGTGGGGGTGAATAGGGTTATAGCAAATTTTCTCGAATTAAACGCAAAACAAACCGCAGAAAAGTAGATATGCTGAAAAGTAAATCACACATAAAATTTACCCAGCTTCGGCAACCCCTGCCTACAGCTGCATTCCCAGATTTCTATTAGAATTAAACAGCCTCCCGCCTACAAACACTCTAACAGACTCACAAATCCTGGTCTGCCTATAGAGTTTTGCAAACTCGCAAACCCTGCTTACTGAACTAATCCTAACTAGACAATCTGACACGACCTAAATCCTAGGTGGCGATTTACCAAGATTTGATTCGAAAGTTACAAACCTTAAAAGAGAATTTAAATTTAAAACAAACTTAAAAACAATTTTAAAACTAAAACCCTAATTGAAATATAAAATAAAGCCTTTTTATGATAAAAACAAGACCGGCCCAATTCATTTCTTCTGCCCGTTCCTTTTTCTCTTTTCTTTTGTAAAATGGCGGCCTTGATTTCGTTCCTCTTTGTGCTTTGAAATTAGGGCTTGAGTTTTTAGATCCAAATTAGGGCTTTTCGAAGCACGCCTATGTTGATTGATTCTCTGGTTTGCGTGTTGCCTTGCTCGCTGCTTCTCTGATGATCGACTGCTTGCTTCACTTGCCCTCGTTTGCAGCTGCTCCTCTGTTGATCGAGTTCGATAGATTGTGGTATGTAATCTTTTCCCTTTCGTTGCTGGTTTAATGCTTGCTTGAACTCGATTGATTGATGATTTTACCGATGATGACTGTGGGTTTATATTTGGATTTGATTCAATTTTTCCACATCTACCGATGATGATTTGGGGTTGTATTTATATGGACTTCGTCACTTTCCTATTTCTCGATTGCCTGATATTTTTACGACTTGATGCGCACGGCTTTTATTTTGCAGCGTTTGATTTTTCCTTGATCGTTACGGTATCAACTTTCCTATTTTACTTGGATTTGATTTTTGACTTTTTCAAAATACGCCCTTGAATTTTGACTTGGTCATCTCTGCACTGTTGAATTTCGTTCATCCCTGTAGCATTGATTTACACGGCATTGACTTCTTTGGCACTTGACTTTTTAAACATGAATTTTATCACTTGACTTCGAGTTGTTTATCATCTGCATTGAATTCGAAATTTTTTACTGCAAGCTTTGACATTGTTGTCATTGCGATATTTTAGTTCACTATTTGCATCACTGTCTGGTTCATCTTTTAACTTCCTACTGAACTTGGTTACTTCTGCTTTGACTTCGAACTTGTCACCTGATCTTTGGTACATTGTTTCTCGGCTTCAATTACTGTCTTTATTGAATTTCCTTGCTGATTTCTATATGCTTCCATGATTTCAATTACTGTCTTCTCTGGTTGGTTTAATCTGAACTCCACTTGAGCATTGCATTCGTGAATTTTGAAGTTGTCTGGTCGTTCGAACTTGTTCATGTGATTCCATGGTAGCATTTGGTATTGCTTCGACCATCGTCTTGCACTCACTCCAAATATTGTTGATACCGGGTTGTATTAAGCTCGACATGCTTCATGTTGCCTTCATGTGCTGTTGACATGTGCATTTGTCTTTGTGGTCTGCACTTGCACACTGCTACTTGTTGCACTTGTGTACTTCATATACATGTGTGTCTGTGCTTGTTGTAGTTCGGTTACTTGTGACTGCTGCTACACATTGTTGTATTTGGACTTGTGCCCTTCATCATTCACTGTTGCCTTGTATCAATGCTCAGCCATGTCTTGATTCACTGTTTTTATTTGAACTCGATGTTGTGTACACTGATACTCCTCTCTGATTTTGCTTTGGTCATGACACTGTAGTTGTATACTTGGGCTTCACTGAGTTTGTTGTTGCATTCATGTCTGTTGTCATTACTATATTGAGATCATTGTTGCATTGTGTTGGTCTGGCTTGAACTTGATTGTTACAATATTCATGTTGTTGTGCATTGATTCTGGTTTGAGCTTCTATTTCACTAGTATTAGTGATGTTGCAACTGGTTTGGGCCTGATTTTGTTTTAGCATACTTGGTGGTCATTTTGTACTTCTGGTCTTTGTTTGGTTCTTGATCATTTCATGTTGATTTTTGAAATTTCACTTGAGTTGAATCCAGTTTCAAAACTCGGGTTTGACCTTGTGCTGAAGTCGAGATTCTATGTATATTGCACCTGAGTTGAACCCGTCTTTTTATTTGGGTTTGACCTTGTGTTCACCTGTCCCTGTAACATTATCAAGTGTATATCGATGTGCACGGCCTTGTGGCATGTACAGTGATACACTGTGCATGTCACGTTGTTCGTGTAAGATGAATTCGAATATGAATGATGACGAACACCCCAAATAACTGAGGCAAATAATATTTTCAAAAACCTTATTTTATTTTATACTGCAAAAATATTTCTTTTTCAATTTTACTGCGTTAGTGAATGTTTTTGCAGATTGCTCGGATGCTGGATTCTAATTGGAATGAAGTTGAAGATAAACTACGAGTTTGAGTGATATGTAGTGACGAATTTATGTAAATTGAATTGCGATATAATTAGAATCAAAATTGTATATGTATAGTGAGAGCTTGAATGTGTACTATTCAAAATTGTAATAAAAATTTGTTTGAATAAAATTTCTGTTTGAATTCAAATTCTGTGTAAATTATTTTATTCAACAAATATTTATTTAATCTATGAAAAATAAAATAGTACATTAACAAATACATTTAAATGAATATATATATATATATTATCATCAAACAAAAATCATATGAGCGCATATTCAACAATCTCACCCTTTTGATGATAACAAACATATATTTCAGATTTTGACTGTGTTAAATGTATTTGATCAATGATGTACTCTAATTGCTCCCCCTATTTAAATGCTTCCTCTCTACACGATCCTCCCCCTACATATATGCATACAAATAGAAATATACAAATGAGCGTAGATGCAAATGGAAAATTATTTGACCTTTGCTTGATTTTATTTGACAAAATCTTTACTTGACCTTTGCTTGATTTTATTTGACAAAATTTTTACTTGACCTTTGCTTGATTTTATTTGACAAAATCTTTACTTTTCTCTCCCCCTTTTGTTATCAGCAAAAGAATAATAGTGTTAGAGAAAAATAGAGATACAGTGATCGATATTAATCCAACATTAAAACTCAATTTGAATATAAATATTAAACTTCAATAAAAATCAAACAAAAATCATAACTACCCTTGTTAGGCGCATATTCCACTTTTAGAAATAATGGAAATAATGTTCTCGTATAAAATCATACAGTTGTATCTACTTGTGGTACATTTATATCAGGAATTTGAATATCTATTAATCATGCATAACCGTTAGGACTTTTAAATGAGATTAGTAGTATTCCAACTTAATTTTAAAAATGGATTCAAGTATCTTCTAATCACGCATAACCGTGAGGACTTTTAAATGGGATTAGAATCAACTTGTTTATTTAATAAATCAATTTTGATATGCGTTCCATACATGCATAACCGTAAGGACTTTTAAATAAGCATGGAAGCACATAACAAATTCCAAGTAATACACTCATGCATAACCGTGATGACTTTTAAATGAGAGTGAATACTTTGGATTTTATTTTGTTTTATAAAATGAAAAACGAATGATTCCTGTTTAAAGTACCACATATCGACAAACTATATTGAATTTTTGATAAACAATGGTCGATAGAACTATGATAGAAATAGAAATGGTCATGGAATCTTTGCCCAACAAAAAGTTTTTATAACTCTTGTTTGAATTCCTAAAGAAATTTTCCAAATATACTGTCTCGAGTAATGTATGTTAAATATCAACACTTATCACCTTTTCAATCACTATTTATCTTTTTGATAATTAGTAGGGAGTCAGATTAGTCAAAATTTGTCATTTAAAATCAAATAATATTTTTTTTTTTAAAACGACTCATCTGAAAATAGGGTCAAAAAATGATTTTCTCGAAGGGGTTATATGAGAAAAAATTTCTACTATTTGAAAATTATTTGTAATGAAAAATATGCAGAAATTTTCTTTGAAAAACATTGCAGTTACTAAATGTCTCACCATAAATCACGTTCAACTAGTAAGTTTTCTGTCAACTAGATTACCAGTATGATCTGCATCTAAACTTCTCTTTCACTTCAAAACATCACTAATTAAATTTGATAGACCAGACCATGAAGTGTGCATAAAAACTCAAACAGCATTTTAAATGGCATTCTCTTGAATTTGGATTGAAGCCGTGTAAATAATCAGAAAACCGTGAATATAGAGTTAGCCGTATTATAACCAAAAATATTATCATCCATCAAAACACTATTTTTAATTCAAACTAATATATATGAAGTAAATCAAAGAATCTAGAGAATATAATTGGCCAACTATGTTGAACAAGTCAGAATCAAAATCATCATCTTTACAACATCTCAATATTGGCTGATTTCATTCAGAATACGGTGCAGATTATCACATTTAATATATCGATTAAATAAACATACCTTCACATGTTTTACCTTTACGATAATTTTCGTGGTTGCCCATTGTGATTCTGTCACCTTTGTACTAGGCTAAGGAACTTTTTCTTTGTTGCCCGTTGTGTTTTTGGAACAGCCAAAATCCAGAGAACACTGTTGTTGTTCCTTAGCCTGCCACCATACCTACACGATGAAAGATTTTTGTGACCTATTTGTTTTTGTAGGTCCATGATTGTTAGTGGCAGAAGCATTGTGAATAAACAATCCCTTTAGAACCCAAACTTGTTTAGTCCTTTTATTCTTGTTCCAATAGACATGAAATTTGTTCGTAGAATTCTTAGGAGCCCAAACTTGTATAAATTTTGTGTTCTTGTTCCTATGACTACAATTTTCAACACGATGTCCAATTATTTCACATCTAGCAAAGACACTCTTACCTTTTGCATTATCATCAACTTGTGTTTTCCCAAAGCCTAGTCCTTTTCTGTTATTAGCAAAAATTAGATTTTCCAATAAGATGTTGAATGATTTTTCTCCTCTTGAAAAGTTATTCAGAGATTCCTCAAGATATTGGACTTTGGTTTTCAGTGTTGCGTTTTCAGTTACAAGTGAGGTGCATCTATTTATAAAATCTTTTTTCCTAGTGTCAATGGTTTCCTTAAGACTTAAGCTTTCTTTTTCAAGATTCTCAAAGCTATTCTTATGTCTTGATAATTCTGAATCTAAAATTTTAAATTTTTTACAGTCTAGGTTTTGAATATTTTCAAGTTCAGTTTCTAATCTAGAATTTTCATGGACAAGTTCTCTCCTATTAGATTTTAGTTTTTCAATTTTCGATTCAAGAGTATCAACTATTTTAGTAAGATCACAACACATCAAAGCAAGTTCTTTATAAGCATAGTCACCTCCCTCACTAGATTCCTCTGAGCTTGCTTCTGAATCTGATTTTGCCATAAGACACAAGTTAGCCTCCTCTGAGCTATTATTCGAAACTTCCTCTCCTTCTTCATCATCCCAAGTCGCTGAAAAGGCCTTCTTCTTCTTTTTCTTTCCTTTGTTGTTTTTGAGAAGTTGTTGTTTGAAGTGGCCAGGCTTCTTACAGTTAAAGCACGTCAGTTCATTATCGGAATTGTCAGAATCTTTTGGCCTATTACCACTTGTTTTCTTCTTGTGTCGCCTGAATCTTGACCATTTCCTAAGATTATTGACAGCCATTGTAAGCTCTTCAATTGGATCTTCTTCTTCTTCATCGCTCTCTTCTTTGCTTTTTAAAGCAATCGTCTTCTTCTTTGATTCAGAGTTGTTGCATTCCTACTTTGTTTTTAGCTTAAGCTCATATGTCATCAAGTTGCCGATCAACTCCTCCATGCTTAGCTTACTCAGATCTTTCGATTCTTGTATTGCCGTGAGTTTTGCCTCAAAGCCCATCGGTAAGACTCGTAGCACCTTCCTCACAAGCTCTACCTCAGTGAATACCTTCCCAAGCGCTCTAGCATTCTACACCAAAGTTGAAAAGCGTCCAAACATGTCCTTTATGCTCTCGCCTTTGTCCATCACAAAGTCCTCGTATTCATTGCTGAATAGGGCTAGACGAGACTCCTTGACTTGAGAAGTTCCTTCATGTGTCACCTCCAAGGTATGCCAAATTTCTGTGCAGTTTTACAATGAGAAATTCTATTAAATTCAGTCTTATCAAGAGCACAGATCAAAGCATTCATGGCTTTAGCATTTGTAGTTTTTAATTTCTTATCGTTAGCATCCCACCTATCCTTAGGTTTAGGAATCTCAGTATCACCAACAGTTATAGTGGGAGATTTATAGCCAGTTTCAATAATGTCCCAAACATCATAATCAACAGAACTAAGATAAATACCCATCCTAACTTTCCAATAAGCATAATCATTCCCATTAAACATGGGTGGCCTAGCAATAGATTGCCCATCAGAAAAAGCATTATTTGGTGGATTCATGCCTCTAGAGTTAAAGGAAAATACCTCGCTCTGATACTACTCGTAGGATCTAGATTAACCCTAGAGGGGGGTGAATAGGGTTATAGCAAATTTTCTCGAATTAAACGCAAAACAAACTGCAGAAAAGTAAATATGTTGAAAAGTAAATCACACATAAAATATACCCAGCTTCGACAACCCCTGCCTACTGCTGCATTCCCAGATTTCTATTAGAATTAAACAGTCTCCCGCTTACAAACACTCTAACAGACTCGAAAACCCTGCTACTGCCTATAGAGTTTTGCAAACTTGCAAACCCTGCACTGCCTATAGAGTTTTGCAAAATCGCAAACCCTGCTTACTGAACTAATCCTAACTAGACAATCTGACACAACCTAAATCCTAGGTGGCGATTTACCAAGATTTGATTCGAAAGATACAACCTTAAAAGAGAATTTAAATTTAAAACAAACTTAAAAACAATTTTAAAACTAAAACCCTAATTGAAATATAAAATAAAGCCTTTTTATATTAAAAACAAGGCCGGCACAATTCATTTCTTCTGCCCATTCCTTTTTCTTTTTTCTTTTGTAAAATGGCGGCCTTGCTTTAGTTCCTCTTTGCGCTATGAAATTAGGGCTTGAGTTTTTAGATCCAAATTAGGGCTTTTCGAAGCACGCCTATGTTGATCGATTCTCAAGTTTGCGTGTTGCCTTGCTCGCTGCTTCTCTGATGATCGACTGCTTGCTTCACTTGCGCTCGTTCACAGCTGCTCCTCTGTTGATCGAGTTCGATAGATTGTGGTATGTAATCTTTTCCCTTTCGTTGCTGGTTTAATGCTTGCTTGAACTCGATTGATTGATGATTTTACCAATGATGATTGTGGGTTTATATTTGGATTTGATTCAATTTTTCCACACCTACCGATGATGATTTTGGGTTGTATTTATATGGACTTCGTCACTTTCCTATTTCTCAATTGCCTGATATTTTTATGACTTGATGTTCACGGCTTTGATTTTGCAGCGTTTGATTTTTCCTTGATCGTTACGGTTTCAACTTTCCAATTTTACTTGGATTTGATTATTGACTTTTTCAAAGATACGCCCTTGAATTTTGACTTGGTCATCTCTGCACTGTTGAATTTCGTTCATCCCTGTAGCATTGATTTACACGGCATTGACTTCTTTGGCACTTGACTTATTAAACATGAATTTTATCACTTGACTTCGAGTTGTTTATCATCTGCATTGAATTCGAACTTGTTTTACTGCCGGCTTTGACTTTGTTATCATTGCGATATTGTAGTTCACTATTTGCATCACTGTCTGGTTCATCTTTTAACTTCCTACTGAACTTGGTTGCTTCTGCTTTGACTTCGAACTTGTCACCTGATCTTTGGTACATTGTTTCTCGGCTTCAATTACTGTCTTCATTGAATTTCCTAGTTGACTTCTGTATGCTTCCATGATTTCAATTACTGTCTTCTCTGGTTGGTTTAACCTGAACTCCACTTGAGCATTGCATTCGTGAATTTTGATGTTGTCTGGTTGTTCGAACTTGTTCATGTGATTCCATGGTAGCATTTGGTATTGCTTCAACCACTATCTTGCATTCACTCCAAATATT
This sequence comes from Allium cepa, assembly GCA_030765085.1. Classification (NCBI taxonomy): domain Eukaryota; kingdom Viridiplantae; phylum Streptophyta; class Magnoliopsida; order Asparagales; family Amaryllidaceae; genus Allium; species Allium cepa. The sequence goes on from CM060937.1 coordinate 9,822,914, forward strand.
GTTGATACTGGGTTGTATTGAGCTCGACATGCTTCATGTTGCCTTCATGTGCTGTTGACATATGCATTTTTCTTTGTGGTCTGCACTTGCACTCTGCTGCTTGTTGCACTTTTGTACTTCATATACATGTGTGTCTGTGCTTGTTGTAGTTCGGTTACTTATGACTGCTGCTACGCATTGTTGTATTTGGACTTGTACTCTTGATCATTCACTGTTGCATTGTATCAATGCTCAGCCTTGCCTTGATTCACTGTTTGCTATTTGAACTTGATGTTGTGTACATTGATACTCCTCTCTGATTTTGCTTTGTCATGACACTGTAGTTGTATACTTGGGCTTCACTGAGTTTGTTGTTGCATTCATGTCTGTTGTCATTACTATATTGAGATCACTATTGCATTGTGTTGGTCTGGCTTGAACTTGATTGTTACAGTATTCATGTTGTTGTGCATTGATTCTGGTTTGAGCTTCTGTTTCATTAGTATTACTGATGTTACAACTGGTTTGGGCCTGATTTTGTTTTAGCATACTTGGTGGTCATTTTGTACTTCTGGTCTTTGTTTGGTTCTTGATCATTTCATGTTGATTTTTGAAATTTCACTTGAGTCGAATCTAGTTTCAAAACTCGGGTTTGACCTTTTGATGAAGTCGAGATTCTATGTATATTGCACCTGAGTTGAACCCGTCTTTTTATTTGGGTTTGACCTTCTGCTCACCTGTCCCTGTAACATTATCAAGTGTATATCGGTGTGCACGGCCTTATGGCATGTAAAATGATACACTATGCTTGTCACATTGTTCATGTATGATGGATTCAAATGTGAATGATGACGAACACCCCAAATAACTGAGGCAAATAATATTTTCAAAAACCATGTTTTATTTTATATTGCAAAAATATTTCTTTTTCAATTTACTGCATTAGTGAATATTTTTGCAGATTGCTCAGATGCTGGATTCTAACTGGAATGAAGTTGAAGATAAACTACCAGTGTGAGTTATATATAGTGAGGAATTTATGTAAATTGAATTGTGATGTAATTAGAATCAAAATTGTATATGTACAGTGAGATCTTGAATTTGTACTATTCAAAATTGTAATAAATATTTGTTTGAATAAAATTTATGTTTGAATTCAAATTTAGTGTAAATTATTTTATTCAACAAACATTTATTTAATCTATGAAAAATAAAATAGTACATTAACAAATACATTTAAATGAATATATATATATATATATGTTTATTACCATCAAACAAAAATCATATAAGCGCATATTCAACAAAGTTCAATTCCACTGCACATAATACTCATACTATTCAAACACTCCCTACCTCAAGTGTACATACTGCCTTCTAATGCATACAACTGTTTCTCCTTCATCTTCAAATCTCAACTGCTCATAACTCTGATTCTTACTACTACATCATCTACCCATGATATCAAACACTTCACAACACCTATCTGACCATCAACATTTCCTCCACAATACAACAGCATATACATTCCTTCATTAGCTCATCACAACACATTCCCTTCTACTTGCATCTCCCCTTCTTTTTGCCCAAAACTGCTTTCATTTCTGCACTCACGACTGTGCAACCTCTCCTAACTGTTGCAACGCGGCCAATACTTCCACCCATCAACCACATCACTAGAGAAACTGCAACCAAACTTCAATTGCATCAAAACTGCTCGCACGCCATCTCAAACAACAGTTCACTGTTCCCTCACTTCACAGTTCATTCATCAACTCTGACATACGATCAACTCCAACATACCCCTAACCACAGTTCATTTGCCATCATCAATTCACATACATCCATAATATACTTCACCATCACCAACTTCACATCCTCTCTGAACGCTACAATCTACTATATACAAACAGCAGTGCAGCCGCCACCACTAAACACTACTGCCTCATGAACCTTCATCGACCAATTCAAACCATTCACTGTCCACTTCAAACAACCATACCGCCACTTACCACATTCAACAACAACCCTCTCTCCCCGAACCTCGAACAAACGCAGCCTCTACCATTCAATCACGCACAGCAACATCGAGCATTCAACAAGCTCCAACATCAAATCTTCCTTTGCCAAGTTGCCTCGAACCACCTTCGAACCCGCTTGCGACCCTGACATCAACTCGGGTAGCCACATCAAATCACACAACGCCAATCCTCTCTTCTATAATCGTCAACGAACTCGCAACCAATTAGCCTTGCCAATTCGCCTTGTCCAGACACCCCAAATCACCACTAGACAAAAAAAATCGAACTACCCAAATCGCGAGATAATCATGCCCAAACCCAAGACCAATCGCCTAGCATCCTCAAGTCGTCGAACGAATTTGCTGTGAAGTTTCAATCTTTGGATGAACTTCGATTTATTTTATTTTTTTTGGAGGAATTTTGCTTGAGTAGTTTTAATTTGATTTGAAGTATTAGTTTTTGAGTGAAGTTTTTGTGTGAAATTTTAATTTGGGTGGAGACTTAAAACTTTAAGCAGGCCGGTTTTAACGTATTGGGCGGGCCTTTTTCTTTTTCTTTTTTAAAAAATATAAAAAAAAAATATAAAAAAAAATAGTTGCTTTCTTTTAGTATGTTTGGTTTTATCCATAAAAAAAGGGTTTCAATTTTCTTCATTAGTTGTGTTTTGTTTTGACTTGTTCTAATTCCCTTAAAACAAAAAAAAGTTTTAATTTATTTTCACTTTTTTTGTTTTTGTTTTTCCCCTTATACAAAAAAAATCTGTATAAATCTTGTTTTATTCCAAGTTGCCAAAGCAGAATTACAAAACGAGCTAAAGTGCTTGCTAAAATAAATTGCTTGATTAGTTGATCTTGCTATAAAAAAATAACTATTAGCTTATTTATAATTTTCTTTTTATTTGCCTTGCATTGTATATATCTATCATTTTTGTTTGTCTTGCATTGTTGGTTGTTGCATTTTATAAAAAAAATTCAAAAATCTAAAAACAAAAACAAAAATTCATTACTAGTTGCATTGTTAATACACGTTTAATTTCTGTTTTGCATTTCATCCTAGATTTTGAGTAATAATAAAGATTAGACATTGGTAACTTTTAATTGTATATCGACAAGTTGTGTTCATTGAACAATTCAATTTCTTGGTGTCTACGCTATGACAGAGCAATAATCAGTTATAAATATTATGGTGATTCGTAAATATTATACTGAATTGTTTCTCTAAAGGTATTTAAACCTTTGGCTGCATTGCTACGGTTATTCATGGTGCATCAATAAATCATGTCCGTTACCTGGCTGAGAACTATCTTGTTTATCTAAGAAAATGTGTGATTATACTATTTTGGGTTAACTTAGAATAAATCATTTGTAATTAACCCGTGCATTCATTTAGTTGCATTAGTTCATGCATATTTAAAAAAATTCCAAAAATCCAAAACTAACAAAAAAATTTGTAAATATTACTTTTTTTTTCTTTGAAATTTTTAAATCCTTTTCCTTTGAAATTTCAAAAATCCAAAAAAATTTAGAAAAAAAATCCAAAAAAAAATATAAAACCTTTAAAAAAAAGCCAAAAAAATTTGAAAATCCAAAAACAAAACAAAAATCAATTTCCCTTTTTGAAAAATAAATTCTATTTGTAAATATTTTTCTTTATTAATAAAACCAAAAAAAAAACATTTTTGGAAATGTCCGAGTTTCCCCACTTATGTGAATTTCATAATAGTTGTGAAAATCAATATAATTCATATGATTTCACTCCAAATTCGTATGGATATTTTAACGACAACTTTTGTATAAACAATTCAAATTTTAAACAATAAAATTTTCACAACAATAACCAACCCTCGACTTTTGAAAATAAAATTTCATCTTTACTTGAATTATCTACACAACAAAATCAAAGTATAAATGAATTATGTAATTCATATTTATGTAATAACTCGAGCGAAGGATCCAATATTTGAATTCAATTCAAAATTCAAACGAGTATGATTATAACCCATGCCAAATCAATTTCGGACTCCAAAATGAATTTCAAACTCAACATGAAAATGGGAACAACTTTTCAAATAATTTTGGCAATGGGAATAATCTTGACTTCGATGCGAGTGAAAATTTTTGTTCTCAATACATCCAAATCGAAAATTCTCAAGTCAATAATTATAAGTTGGATTTTGTTGAACAAATGAACGAAATTTACGATGATCACACAAATTTGTTGTTTGAAATATATATATGAAACAACGTGAAAAACAAAACCAAATCCCAACATGTTATGAGTCGAGGGATAATCAATCTTTTACCCAAATCGACGATTTTCAAATAACAACTTTTGAAATTGAAAATAATAATCTTAATGAATTTGTTGAAAACACGGTAATTGAGTTGGATTTCAATTCTTTTTAAGGGTGCGGAACCAAATTTAAAATTTGATCTTTCTTTTCTCAATTTCGAAAATTTGAATACAATAACTTTGGATTTTGAATTTGAGACATGTAATAAAGTTGTTGATAATCCAATAAAGGAAGACGAATTTAATGAACATGATTTTTTTGTAATTTTTAAAGACGAGTTGTTAAATTCCAAAGGGGTAGACTTAAATCACCATTTTAGTTTTGAAACCAATAATTTTGAAGAAGTTTTCAATGAAAAATTTAGATTTCAATTTGGTGAAAATAAACTTGAGTTTCAACGAATTATTTTATCGACCCCAAACATCATCGACAATAAAACAACTCGTATGATTTTTAATAAAACAACATTCCTTTTTACAAATCCATATTCGATTCCAAAATCTTTTACGATTTTGTTTTCTGCACTTAAGCTATGTCTCGCATACTTGACGAGACAAATGAATCGGTCTTTGGAAGACCATTTCATTTACTTTTTAACGATATGTTGAATATGCGCTTTGCGCTTATATGATTTTTGTTTGATGATAATAAACATATATACATTCATTTAAATGTATTTTTTAATGTACTATTTTATTTTTCATAGATTAAATAAATATTTGTTGAATAAAATAAATTACACAGAATTTGAATTTGAATGGAATTTGAATTCAAACAAAAATTTTATTCAAACAAATATTTATTACAATATTGAATAGTACAAATTCATGCTCTCACTATACATATACAATTTAGAATACATCACGATTTCAATTTACATTAACAACCTCATTACATATCACTCACACTCGTATTTTGTCTTCAACTGCATTCCAGTTTGAATCCAGCATCTGAGAAATCTACAAAAATATTCACTAACGCAGTAAAATTGAAAAAGAAATATTGTTGCAATATAGAATAAAATATGGTTTTTGAAAATATCATTTGCCTCAGTTATTTGGGTTGTACGTCATCATTCACACTTGAATTCATCACAAAGTCATGCATATAGATATATACACTTGATAACGCTATCAGGGATAGGTAATCATAAGTGGCTGCAATACACACGTGTACATTCATACACGTGTGCACTGCCTCGCCAACTCGTGTGCGCAGCCAACAGGAGCAAATGTGCAAATGCTCAAACTCAGAGGCAGCAAAGGTCAGGGACCAAGTGCAACAGATATGATGAACCAAATGCCCGTACTACATGAAATACATGGAGACAAAACAACTGGCGCAAGACCACACAGCAGTATACATGAATACAACAACAGTATCGAATACAATATGCACAAGCGAAGAACCAAAGTCAGTGGCATGCTTCAAACTGCAAATCCAAAACAGATGCCCAATGCCACCAAGCAATACAAAGACCAGCTACAACATGTTAATGCAATAAACTGAATGCAAAGGGTACAAAAACAAGTCGCGGTCTCAAGTGACACGGTTGCAAACAACAAGACAGAGTAGTTAAGTGTGGTATTGCACAAGCAACGTCATAACCAAATGTCGAGAGACAGTCTCATAAGACCAGAAGTACAGTAAGACCAAACTGCATAAGTGACCATGCAAACTGACTCGAACCAATACAGTGACAATATGCAGCACACCAGAGGTCTCAATAGGAAAATCAAGATCAACTAATCAAACAATGCATTCAAAGTACAAACCAGTTCATGTATGCATCAGTGGCCCAACACAGAAACACAATGAAAATCAGAGAAAGGATGAAGACAACATGAAGTGAATCAAGTGACACAGCAGCTCAAAGACAGAATACATGGAAAAATGCAACAGTGAAGCTACTGAAGGCAACATGACCAAAATATGACAGTGCCAACATGAACAGAGACCAGAAGTGAAGATTGCAGCAACATCCAGTGACATGCTGCAGAATATACAATGAAGACAATGGTCAATGCCGAAGAAACAATGTACACAAATGGAACACAAGTTAGTTGCAAGCTGCATACACCAAGTGACAAAATGCAAAGAGCAACAGGGAGTGGCAATGAACCATCCAGAGCAACTCAGTGAGTATATGCCGAAGTCAGAGACAAGTAGCAGTATACAAAATGGAGTGAATGCAACATGGTAAACAACCAAAGTGCAACAAGTATTGCAGTAATAAACAATATCAGAAAATCAAGTACAAGGCAACATGTACACCATGATATAATGTGCACCAGTAATGCAAGTTATAGATACAAAGAACAGAGAACATGCATGAAGAACCAGAACACAAGTACAGGGAACAAACTCATGAATGCAGTAACAAGTTCTGCTAGTCAAATATACTAAATGCAATACGAAGCAGTGACAATCAACAGTGAAGTCGTAATTCATGTAAAACCGACCAGAGAAGATGGCCGCAGCAGTGACAATCAACTAAAGCCGTAATTCACAGTAAAACCTAAGTCAAAGTTGATAAAATCAGATGACCATGTGAAAAATTCAAATTCGTATCTTTGAAAAAGTCGGCAATGAAAAAGGGAAAGTTTCTGCCTTTCTATACAAGAGAATCGAACGCGTGAAATTAAAACCGTGTGTATCAAGGTGTAAGTATATCAGGAAAGACGTGCGCAACAGGCAATTGAGAATTAGGAAAGTATCAAATTGATATGAAGGAATTCAAGTGTCACGAATTCATATAAATACTGAATCCCAATTTACATCATCGGCATCGAGTTTTCATACGAAAATTACAATAGCTCAAACAGAGAAATTACATACCGAAACTATCGAACTCGATCAAAGGAGCAGCTGCAATCTCGAAGTCAACGCAAATCAATCATCATAGAACGAGCAACGCAATCTCAATGTCAACCAAATCATCAGAGAACAAGCGCGAGCAACATCAGAGGAACCGAATATTGAAAAGCCCCAATTTGGATCGCAAGCCCTAATTTCAGAACGAACAAAACAAACAGAGGCCGCCATTTTTCTTCACGAGTCAAAAGCAAGAGAAGTGGAACGGGTGGAAAAGATTAAAAGGGCCGACCTTATTTGTTAAAAGGGGGCTTAGTTTTTTATTAGGCTTTAATTTTATAAAAGGGGGTTTTTAGTTTTTTATTTTGAGCAAAAATTGTGGAGTCAAGTTTATACTTTAATTTTTGCTCCTGGTTTTATTTTTGAAATCAGTTTTTTTTTTCCGAGTCAAAGAATTTGTAAATCACCACCTAGGATTTAGGTAGTGTCATGTTGTCTAGTTAGAATTAGATCAGTGAGCAGGGTGTGCGAGTTTGCAAAACTCTATAGGCGGGAGCAGGGTGTGCGAGTCTAGTAGAGTGTTTGTGAGCGGGAGCAGAAGGGTCTGCGAGTCTAGTAGAGTGTTTGTAAGCGTGATACTGTTTAATTCTAATAGAAATCTGGAATTGCAGCAGCAGGCAGAGGTTGCCAAAGACGGGTAAATTTTGTGTGTGATTTACTTTTCAGCATATTTATTTCTGCAGTTTATTTCTGTGTTTAATTCGAGAAAATTTGCTATAACCCTATTCACCCCCCCTTCTAGGGTTAATCTAGATCCTACAAGTGGTATCAGAGCACGGTATTTTTCCTTAACTCTAGAGTCATGAATTCATCAAATAATGCTTTTTCTAAGGGGCAATCTATTGTTAGGCCACCCATGTTTAACGGGAACGATTATGCTTATTGGAAAGTTAGGATGGGTATCTATCTTAGTTCTGTTGATTATGATGTTTGGGATATTATTGAAACTGGCTATAAACCTCCCACTATAATCGTTGGTGATACTGAGATTCCTAAACCTAAGGATAGGTGGATGCTAACGATAAGAGATTGAAAATGACAAATGCTAAAGCCATGAATGCTTTGATATGTGCTCTTGATAGAAATGAATTTAATAGAATTTCTCATTGTACAACAGCACAGGAAATTTGGCACACTTTGGAGGTGACACACAAAGGAACTTCTCAAGTTAAGGAATCTCGTCTATCCCTATTCAGCAATGAATACGAAAACTTTGTGATGGACAAAGGCGAGAGCATAAAGGATATGATTGGACACTTTTCAACCTTGGTGTACAATGCTAGAGCGCTTGGGAAGGTATTCACTGAAGTAGAGCTTGTGAGGAAGATACTACGAGTCCTACCGATGAACTTTAGGGCAAAAGTCATGGCAATAAAAGAATCGAAAGATCTGAGTAAGCTAAGCATGGAGGAGTTGATTGGTAACTTGATGACATATAAGCTTGAGCTAAAAGCAAAGGAGGAACACAACAACTCCGAACCAAAGAAGAAGACGATTGCCTTAAAGAGCAAAGAAGAGAGCGATGAAGATGAAGTAGATCCAATTGAAGAGCTTGCTATGGATGTCAATAAACTTATAAACTCATCAAGATTCAAGCCACGCAAGAAGAAAACAAAGGGCAGTAGGTGAAAAGATTCTGAAAATTCCGATAATGAACTGACGTGTTATAACTGCAACAAGCCTGGCCACATCAAACCAGAATGTCCACTTCTCAAATATAACAAAGGAAAGAAAAAGAAAAAGAAGACTTTTGCAGCGACTTGGGATGATGAAGAAGGAGAGGAAGTTTCGGATAGCAGCTCAGAGGAGGCTAACTTGTGTCTTATGGCAAAATCAAATTCAGGAGCAAGCTTCGAGGAATCTAGTGAGGAAGGTGAGTATTCCTATAGAGATCTTGTTTTTATGTGCTTAGATCTTACTAAAACAATTGATAGTCTTGAATCAAAAATTGAAAAACCGAAATCTGAAAGGAGGAAACTAGCCCATGAAAATTCTAGGTTAGAAATTGAGCTTGATAATATTCAAAACCTAGACTGTAAAAATTGTAAGATTTTAGATTCAGATTTATCAAAACTTAGGAATAACTATGAGAACCTTGAAAAAGAAAACTTGAATCTTAAGGAAACCATCGACACTAGGAAAAAGGATTTCATAAATAGATGCACCTCACTTGTCACTGAAAACACAACAATAAAAACCAAAGTCCAAAATCTTGAGAAATCTCTGAATAACTTTTCAAGAGGAGAAAAATCATTCAACATGTTATTGGGAAATCAAATTTTTGCTAACAACAGAAAAGGACTAGGTTTTGGGAAAACACAAGTTGAGGATAATGCAAAAGGTAGGAGTGTCTTTGGTAGATGTGATATAATTGGACATCATGTTGAAAATTGTAGACATAGGAACAAGAACACAGAATTTATACAAGTTTGGGTTCCTAAGAATTTTACAAATAGATTTCATGTCTATTGGAACAAGAATAAAAGGTCTAAACAAGTTTGGATTCCAAAGGGATTGTTTATTCATAATGCTTCTGCCACTAACAATCATGGACCTAGAAATAGGTCACATAAGTCTTTTCTCGTGTAGGTATGGTGGCAGGCTAAGGAACAACAACGGTGTTCTCTGGATTTTGGCTGTTCTAGAAACACAACGGGCAACAAAGCAAAGTTCCTTAGCCTAGTACAAAGGTGACAGAATCACAATGGGCAATCACAAAAAATTATCGTAAAGGTAAAACAGGTGAAGGTATACTTATCTGATCGATATATTAATTGTGATAATCTGCACCATATTATGAATTAAATCGGCCAAAATTGTGATAATGATGTGATGATGACTTTAATTCTGACTTATTCTTAATTGATATGATTTTTCTTTTGACTTGTTCTTATTTATGACCTTGATTTGTGCTTAAATGATGACCAATCAGATTTTCAACTTTGAACTAATCCATATAAATTTGTTCGGTCAAATGATGGTATTTTATTGATCTTTGATTACTCATGCTACACGTAGATATATTTTGACATTTTGGTCAATGCTTGTAAATTTGCACGATTTCAAATTTCATGTGAAAGGTGTTAAAAAGGATTTTTAGAAATAGTTGAAACTTCAAGAAATTGTTTTTGAAATAATTATGATGTTGATTGACTGTTGATTACTCACGAATATAACTGTTTATCCTACGGTTTCTGAAATTAACACTATGATATTTGTTTGAGTGTTAACATGGCTTCATTTCAAATTTCATTCTGAGATGGTTTGTTGAAATTTAACAATCTGGTCTTTGACATCCAACGAGTGAATATTGAGTGAAATTTAAATTCAGATGCAGATTACACTGGTAATATAGTTGATAGAAAAATTGCTAGTGTAACGTGATTAATTTTTTGAAACATTCATTTGCTGCATCGTTTTTCATAGAAAATATCTGCATATTTTTCACTTGAAATAATTTTTCATTTAGCAGAATTTTTTCTCATATAACCTCTTCGAGAAAATAATTGTTTGACCATATTTTCAGATTAGTCATTTGATTTGATTTTAAATGACAAATTTTGACTAATCCTACTCCCTACTAATTATCAAAAAGATAAATAGTGATTGAGAAGGTGATAAATGTTGATATTTAACATACATTACTCAAGAGAGTATATTTGGAAAATTTCTTTAGAAATTAAAACAAGAATTATAAAACTTTTTGTTGGGTAAAGATTCCATGACCATTTCTATATCTGTCATTATTTCTATCGACCATGGTTTATCAAATATTCAATATACTTTGTCGATATGTGCTACTATAATCAGGAATCATTTGTTTTTCATGTCACATTTTTTTTAAAAATAAATAAATATCCAAAGCATTCACTCTCATTTAAAAGTCCTCACGGTTATGCATGGGTGAATTACTTGGATTTTTGATTATGTGCTTCCATGCTCATTTAAAAGTCCTTATGGTTATGCATGTATGGAACGCATATCAAAATTAATTGATTTAATAGACAAGTTGATTCTAATCCCATTTAAAAGTCCTCACGGTCATGCGTGGTTAGAAGATACTTGATTTCATTTTTAAAATTAAAATGGAATACTACTAATCTCATTTAAAAGTCCTAACGGTTATGCATGATTAGTAGATATTTAAATTCCTGATATAAATGTACCACAAGTAGATACAACTGAATGATTTTATATTAGAACGTCATTTCCATCATTTCTAAAAGTGGAATATGCGCCTAACAAGGGTAGTTATGTTTTTTGTTTGTTTCTTATTGAAGTTTAATATTCATATTCAATTTGAGTTTAATGTTGGATTAATATTGATCACTTTATCTTTATTTTTCTCTCAGGCTATTATTCTTTTGCTGATAACAAAAGGGGGAGAGAAATGTTAAGATTTTGTCAAATAGAATCAAGCATGGGTCAAACAATTTTCCATTTGCATCTAGGCTTATTTGAATATTTATATTTCTATGCATATATGTAGGGGAGCATCATGTAGAGAGGAAGCATTTAAATAGGAGGAGCAATTAGAGTATATAATTGGTCAAATACATTTAACACGGTCAAAATCTTAATTATATGTTTGTTATCATCAAAAGGGGGAGAATGTTGAATATGCGCTTTGCGCTTATATGATTTTTGTTTGATGATAATAAACATATATACATTCATTTAAATGTATTTTTTAATGTACTATTTTATTTTTCATAGATTCAATAAATATTTGTGGAATAAAATAAATTACGCAGAATTTGAATTTGAATGGAATTTGAATTCAAACAGAAATTTTATTCAAACAAATATTTATCACAATCTTAAATAGTACAAATTCATGCTCTCACTATACATATACAATTTAGAATACATCACGATCTCAATTTACATTAAAAACCTCATTACATATCACTCACACTCGTATTTTGTCTTCAACTGCATTCCAGTTTGAATCCAGCATCTGAGAAATCTGCAAAAATATTCACTAACGCAGTAAAATTGAAAAAGAAATATTGTTGCAATATAAAATAAAGTATGGTTTTTGAAAATATCATTTGCCTCGGTTATTTGGGTTGTACGTCATCATTCACACTTGAATTCATCACAAAGTCGTGCATATAGATATATACACTTGATAACGCTATCAGGGACAGGTAATCATAAGTGGCTGCAATACACACGTGTACATTCATACACATGTGCACTGCCTCGCCAACTCGTGTGCGCAGCCAACAAGAGCAAATGTGCAAATGCTCAAACTCAGAGGCAACAAAGGTCAAGGACCAAGTGCAACAGATACGATGAACCAAATGCCCGTACTACATGAAATACATGGAGACAAAGCAACTGGCACAAGACCACACAGCAGTATACATGAATATAATAACAGTATCGAATACAATATGCACAAGCGAAGAACCAAAGTCAGTGGCAAGCTTCAAACTGCAAATCCAAAACAGATGCACAATGCCACCAAGCAATACAAAGACCAGCTACAACATGTCAATGCAATAAACTGAATGCAAAGGGTACAAAAACAAGTCGCAGTCTCAAGTGACACAGTTGCAAACAATAAGACAGAGTAGTTCAGTGTGGCAGTGCACAAGCAACGTCATAACCAAATGTCGAGAGACAGTCTCATAAGACCAGAAGTACAGCAAGACCAAACTGCATAAATGACCATGCAAACTGACTCGAACCAATATAGTGACAATATGCAGCATACCAGAGGTCTCAACAGGAAAATCAAGATCAACTAATCAAACAATGCATTCAAAGTACAAGCCAGTTCATGTATGCATCAGTGGCCCAACACAGAAACACGATGAAAATCAGAGAAAGGATGAAGACAACATGAAGTGAATCAAGTGACACAGCAGCTCAAAGACAGAATACATGGAAAAATGCAACAGTGAAGCTACTGAAGGCAACATGACCAAAATATGACAGTGCCAACATGAACATAGACCAGAAGTGAAGATTGCAGCAACATCCAGTGACATGCTACAGAATATACAATGAAGACAGTGGTCAATGCCGAAGAAACAATGTACACAAATGGAACACAAGTTAGTTGCAAGCTGCAAACACCAAGTGACAAAATGCAAAGAGCAACAGGGAGTGGCAATGAACCATCCTGAGCAACTCAGTGAGTATATGCCGAAGTCAGAGACAAGTAGCAGTATACAAAATGGAGTGAATGCAGCATGGTAAACAACCAAAGTGCAACAAGTATTGCAGTAATAAACAATATCAGAAAATCAAGTACAAGGCAACATGTACACCATGATATAATGTGCACCAGTAATGCAAGCTATAGATACAATGAACAGAGAACATGCATGAAGAACCAGAACACAAGTACAGGGAACAAACTCATGAATGCAGTAACAAGTTCTGCTACTCAAATATACTAAATGCAATTCGAAGCAGTGACAATCAACAGTAAAGTCGTAATTCATGTAAAACCGACCAGAGAAGATGGCCGTAGCAGTGACAATCAACTAAAGCCATAATTCATAATATAACCTAAGTCAAAGTTGACAAAATCAGATGACCATGTGAAAAAATACAAATTCGTATCTTTGAAAAAGTCAGCAATGAAAAAGGGACAGTTTCTGCCTTTCTATACAAGAGAATCGAACGCGTGAAATTAAAGCCGTGTGTATCAAGGTGTAAGTATATCAGGAAAGACGTGCGCAACAGGCAATTGAGAATTAGGAAAGTATCAAATTGATACGAAGGAATTCAAGTGACACGAATTCATATAAATACTGAATCCCAATTTACATCATCGGCATCGAGTTTTCATACGAAAATCACAATAGCTCAAACAGAGAAATTACATACCGAAACTATCGAACTCGATCAAAGGAGCAGCTGCAATCTCGAAGTCAACGCAAATCAATCATCAGAGAACGAGCAACGCAATCTCAAAGTCAACCAAATCATCAGAGAACAAGCGCGAGCAACATCAGAGGAACCGAATATTGAGAAGCCCCAATTTGGACTGCAAGCCTTAATTTCAGAACGAACAAAACAAACAGAGGCCACCATTTTTCTTCACGAGTCAAAAGCAAGAGAAATGGATCGGGTGGAAAAGATTAAAAGGGTCGGCCTTATTTGTTAAAAGGGGGTTTAGTTTTTTATTAGGCTTTAATTTTATAAAAGGGGGTTTTTAGTTTTCTATTTTGAGCAAAAATTGTGGAGTCAAGTTTATACTTTAATTTTTGCTCCTGGTTTTATTTTTGAAATCTGTTTTTTTTTCGAGTTAAAGAATTTGTAAATCACCACCTAGGATTTAGGTAGTGTCAGGTTGTCTAGTTCGAATTAGATCAGTGAGCAGGGTGTGGGAGTTTGCAAAACTCTATAGGCGGGAGCAGTGTTTGTGAGTAAGCGAAACTCTATAGGCGGGAGCAGGGTGTGCGAGTCTAGTAGAGTGTTTGTGAGCGGGAGCAAAAGGGTCTGCGAGTCTAGTAGAGTGTTTGTAAGCGTGATACTGTTTAATTCTAATAGAAATCTGGGAATGAAGCAGTAGGCAGGGGTTGCCGAAGCTGGGTAAATTTTGTGTGTGATTTACCATTCAACATATTTATTTCTGCAGTTTATTTCTGTGTTTAATTCGTGTAGAATTTGCTATAACCCTATTCACCCTCCCTCCAGGGTTAATCTAGATCCTACACGATATACTTTCTGATGCCGTGTAAATACATTTAATTTTCATGTAAATAATTATAAACGTTCCTTTCACTTGGGTTGACTATGGGGACATAGTCAAAATCAAGTGTGTGGGGGAGACCCATCTTCATTTTTATTTTATTTTTCATGGTTTATTTTTGCATTTTCTTTTATTTCAAAAAAAACCCAAAAACAAATTTTCTTTTGATTTATTTTTAAAGTAACACTATAGGATAAATATATGGTTTTGGTTTACTAAATTGAAATTTATGAAAATTTATTTGTCGTAACAAAATAAAAATGAAGTATGATTACATATAACAATGGTTTAACTAGTATATAGGAAGATTCATAGGTGATGATTATGAATATATCTTAATTGAAAATCTTTGTTTTAAAAAGTGGTTAATTTAAAGTAAAGGATGTAACTTTTTTTTTCATCTAAGTTAAGTGGTGCCAAGATGATTTTGCAAAACTCTCTCTTTCCAAAAAAACTAATTTTTTTTTGTATATATGTAAATATTTTATGTTAACACCTACAGTCGACAGGTATACACACTTGTATGTACACCCGCCATGCTCTGAACCTTTCTACCGTAAGGTCGAAAGGCAGTGCACGATCGATATATCTGGTCTCAGTTTATCTGAGCTAGGTGTATATATAAAAATTATTTTTAATAATGCCTACAGTCAATAAGTGTTCACACTCGTGGTGTTCACTCGCCACACTCTGTATTTCCCTCATGTAAGCCCATAAGGCAGTGCATGGGTAATATATCTGACCTCGGTTTATATGAGTTAGGCATATCTAAATATTGTTAATACAAATAAAATTTTCAAATAAAAAAATTAGAGAGAGTAAGCAAATGAAATCCAAGCACTATTTTAACTTATTTAATTTGACTTGTTATTGAAAAGAAATGAAAATACCACTTTGATAAATTTTAATAACCAACTAAGGATCCATTTCATAAGTACACTTTATTATCAACCGAAATAACAAGTGAAATTATAATCTATTTGTTATGATAACTTAATTTTTTTTGGAAATTTTGACAAGTAAATGACTTAAATTTTCAAGATAATGACCGAAACCTATATTTAACTTATTTGTGTCTATTTAAAGGTAAACATTTCATTTGTAAATATTTCTAAAAACTCACATTCATCTCTTTGCAAATAAATCTTGCATTTTGTAAATGTTTTCATCCTGCATTTGGATTTTGTGGGTAGTATACGTTGAAAACCCTCACAAGACAACACTTGTCCTACTGGGGACACCCAGACGTTTAACGGCTTGCTGCATACGCTCAATGCAATCGTGCTTCCTACGAAAATAGATTTATCTTAGTTTTTCTTTATTCGGGGACGAATAAAAAGATACGTGTTGGAGTATTTGATGTGCACGTAAATTTGCGTATTTTTACCACCGTATTTAATTTATTTAGATTGAATAAATGATCATATTGAGTATTGTAACCTGTTTAAACCAAAATTCAAATTATTTTCAAATTGTCACATATTCATCTTCATGCATGGGTAGAAAGATCATTTTTTGTGCATTTATTAAATTGTGAAAATTTACTTGCAATTTTATATGTTGTTTTAAAGGAAAGTTGGTGAATTTTACAAGTGGGTTTCTGATGAAATATTCATGCACAAAGAAGATACAAAACAATGAAGATGGTAATAATTCAAAGTGAAGGACATGGAGGACCCCACCCACTTAGCTTGATTTTCAATTAGAGGCTAATGCACATGCTTATGGAGTTTATGGCTTCATATACACTTAAATGATGATTAGTAGAAGCTAATGATTATTTGGCCTCTATAATTTCTCAAGGGTATTTGGGCATTCCCTAAAAGATGAATCAGTGTTTAACACATGGATATATACTCACTATATTTCATGTAACTCTCCTCTTACTTAGTCTCTCTTTTAGGCTCTCTTTTCTTAGAAAAATAAAATGAAAGCTCTATTTCTTTTCATGGCTACTTAGCCACTTCTTCTTTTATGTAATTCTTTTTTTTATGCAATTTAACACATTCTTCTTTTTGTTTATTTCCTTTCATGTTAGTAGTGTAGATTTACTTTTCATGCAAGTAGATTAGTTTTAATTCTTGTTAATTAGCTTCTCTTTTCATTTGCTCTCTTTTTCCTCTTCTTTTTCATTCATGTTGCAAGCTACATTTGTTCATATGATAACAAATATGAGAGGCTAAACCCCTTCAATTTAGGGGTAATGAAGCTCTCCAATCATGTAGCTTCAACTTATTTTGGTGTTTATGCTCTCTTTTTGTGCTTAATGAGAATGATTGAAGTGGTTTAATGACGTTGTTTAGCTTTGAATTTGATAGTCTATGTTGTTCATAACAAATAGGCCATGCTTAAAAAAGCAAAACACAAATTGTCTCTTCATCTACATATGATCATGGCAAAGAAGTGAATGTTGAAATTAAAATTTGATGGATTATATTTCTAATTTATAGTTAAAGGCCTTGCTTAAAAAAGATTTTGCTTTCAATTTTGTTGTCATATTCTATGAGATTTGAAAGTGTATTAGTGGTTGCGTTATAGTTTGATTTTTTATACTGCACTAATTAATATAACAAACATGCCATACTTATGATAAACACAAAAATTAATTTCACTAATGACAAAAAAGATCATAATTTCATGTCTGATTGAACTATATGATCTAGAAAGTGTAATTATCTCTAAATTACCTCTGCACTCACATATTTTTATCTATTTTCTTTTGCTAGTATGTAATTTTTCTCTTTTTTTTAGCTAATCACACTTTCAACTTTAATTAATTTGATTGAATAGAATTTAAAAATCTAAAGAATTCCTACGGATCGGCTCGTATTCTCCACGTACTACAAGTGTACGTCGTGCGCTTGCGGTTATTTTTATTTCGAAATTCGTTCGGCTATTTTCTAACTCGATAAACATTTAGCCGTCCTAACACATATATTAGAATTTTTTTAAAAAGTTGAGAAGTAGTAATTTTCAAATATAAATTAAAGTTTAAATTTAAGATTCATAAAGAATTTTCTAAATGGAATTTCGTAATTTTACATTAATTTTAAAAACGATTTATATTGTTGTTTAGTTCCAATTATGGGTATGATTGTTAAAATGCTTTATAAAATCATTAAAATTTATTCCTACATTCAAAATTAATTTCCATATGTTATAGGACATTTACAAAATGTGTATGGCTGGTTTCAACGTTTATTTTACTTAAACTTTACAATGCACAGAAGTGATCTTCGTATGTAAAGTTAATTTCTTATTAATTTTGAGAATGTTATAGAATCACCAATATGACTTGTCAAGATGCACCAATTGCTATATAGAAAACTAACGAAATTACCACGACTTAAATCATATGTGGAAAAACATAATTAGATTAACACACCATCTAAGATAATGGAATTTTTAGTTGATCGCCATCCCAAAAAGTATTACATGTCATGGCTATGGGTAGGGCTGAACCAGTCCTTTCGAGAGGAGCTAGTGATTCCATTCTTGCTTTTAGTACCAAAAAGGGAACATTTAGAGTGGACAAAGGGACGTTCTTTATTAAGAGGAAACATAAATTATCGATAGTTCCAACAATCCCTATTGGCCACGAAGGAATCGTTTCGTTAAAAGAATAGGGTGGAATTCACCGTAGGCCAAAGTGAAAGGCTACATAGAACTAGAGATAGATGAGTCTTACAATAGCTTAAATGCATGATAACCTTAGAGATAAAATAAAATTGGAGGTGTAATAGCTTTGGCCACACCATAGATTTTGATGCACCATAGCCTTGGAGGCACAATAGCTTTAAGTGTATGGTAGCACTAAGGACAAGATAGGCTTAAAAGCATGATAGCCATGTATGTGATAGATATAGGATGAATGCAATGATAGGTATATAATGCCAATTCTATTTGGTCGAAATTAGGAAAGTTTTCTAGAATATGAATGAAGACTTCAAAGATTAAGTAGATAGCCAAGTAGGTAAAAAAAAATTCACTTACTATTCCACTATCGTACAACCAAGCTATATAGCTGGTTAATTATTCTTTGTCACATCATTATATGTTGGATGTGATTCTAATATTTTTGTTTTATTGTATTTAACCCTTGTGTTGGAAAAAATTTGGACAATGGAAAATGCAACGAAAATTTTATGCAATGAAGGTTATTTATTCACTCGTTTTACATAATGTTGTTAATAAAAAATTTGATCTTATTTTCTTGCATGAAAAAATTTCTGATGATGACCATAACATTATCAATCTTTAATTTAAGGTCTCGTAGTGGGTAGTATTATAGGAAAAAAAAGGGACAAATGCATTTGGGTTGGTTGAAGACACGCATCCGTTAGCAATAACTTTTTTCATGCCGATCAAAACATTTCGTATTTAACTCAGATTTTGCACTCTATCATGGAAAAAATTTAATTGTTAAAATATGATTTTCGAAAATAGAAGTGATCCTAAAAATAAAAGCATGTCAATATATATTTTTAATAAATTCAGTGCATAAACTATATGTGTTACCATTAGATATAATACAACAATTAATGTACGAGTGGATGTTGTAGCATTAAAATTCTTAACAATAACATGTGTTTCTGGCGAAGTAGTTTTGCTTCCAATAGCTTCTTCAACATATGTCCTGCTAGCAAGTGGTCTATACCAAATTGCATTATGGTCCAAAGGAAATATAATTCACAAGCTAATTAGGACCAGTAGAATGCAACCGTCGATCAACAATTAACTCTTTACTAACATTCTAATCACACCGCTTGCATTTGATAGGCTGTTATATTATGTGAAAAAATATTTATAATATAATTTTGTATACTAAATTATATATGTTGAATATAACCAGAATTAAAATTACCATAATGTCATCTTTCGCAAGGTCTACCATCTTGTGTAAAACAACTCTATCAACCGGAGATGCCACCATCTTATCCTTAGCTTCTCCAATATGTGAGATTATCCTAGGTGCACCATCATGTGCAAAAAATTCTACTAAACTCATTATTATGATTTTGGATGATGGTACGCTTGGATTTTATGTGATGTTTTCAAATAAGGTTATTTGATAAATGATTTACATGGTTTTAAACCGATTATAACGATTTCGTATGCCATGAGAAAATTTTATGTTATGTAAAACATAATATTAGAGATCGGTTATAAATTTTGTAACATTGCAAACTATGGAAAATTTAATATGAATTTCTTAAGGAAATACGAATAAACTGGGTTTAAAATTAATTTTCGTTATTTATACAAAAATTGGGTCTATAATTTTTATATGTTAGAAAACATATCAAAAGTGAATTTTTGTAACTTTTGGGGGTTTCTCCTAAGTGACTTACTATGAAAATTAAATTATTTTAGAAGATGGACTTAATTGCTTTATTTGTTTTGCTTAATGGAAGGATTATATATTAAATTAATCTTTGATTTAGATCTGAAATTATGCGACAATTATTTAGGAAAGAATTTGAAAAGTTTAAGGCAATCGATTAAATGTTTACAAATGGGTAGGTTAGTTATAAAGTTATTACTTTAAATAGAATCAATTCTGTCTTTGCTCAAAAAAGTGAGTTCCGCTCCTTTAGAAGCACCTTTTGACTCTGTGCTTCCATTCCGACTCAATCAAAACAAACCATGTCAAAACAAACATAGCCGAAACCAATACACAAGGTATCACAAGTATGGTATGTAGTGGATTGAAGAAAGATGGATGGCATGGTGTCGTAACCTATGCTTACGATGGTTCGAAATCTTTGTTTTACTTTCAAATGATAAGCACCTACCTTGTTTTCAAAAAAGCAGTCAAATGATTGAAAACATATGCTTTCGACTTCTAAATAGCTTTCGAAGAGGGTTGCCATTTTATAGTTTAAAAGCTTTCGAATGAGTTCCTTTGTTTATAAAACAGTGCTTTCTAAAAGGGTGGTTTCGACCTGATCGAAACAATACTACCAATCTTATGCCGTTCGAATTTATTAAAGGCATCGTTGCTTTCAAAAGGTAGCCTTTTCTTTAAAATTTTACAGGCCACTTCCTAAAAGCTTTCAAAAGGGTTCAAGGGTTTCGAAAGCAATGGCTTCGTAGCTATCCTTCAATATTTTACTTAAATTTTTTAAATCTTTCAAAGGGATGGTTCCAAAGCCATCAAGTTTTCCCTAAATAATTTTACGTAAAGATCAATGGGTATGTATTCACTTTAGCCCAAAAAATAATTTTGAGGAAAAACCTAATGGTGTTTAAAGAGATACTTCCAAAAAGGTTTCGAAAGGAGTACTTTCATTGGTTTTGATGCTACGCTTCTAAGAGTTAATATGTAATGCTTTAATACTGTCGAAAGTTAGGTTTTGAGGGTTTCGAAAGAGATGTTTTAAAGTGTTTTGAAAGGAATGTTAGTGTTTTGAAAAGAATATTTTTGCTTTCAAAGGAGGTTATCCAAGGGTTTCGAATGTAAAGTTTTAAGGTTTCAAAAGATTTAGTTTTCAAAACAAATAACTCAATCTCATTTCAAAGAAAAACCATGTCATAATATATGAGTGCTGAAATGATTTTAAGTATGTAGTATTTGAAGAAGTTTTACTTGATTAATAGGTTAAAGGGATTAAACAGGTTTTATATAAAATGATTTCAAAGATATTAAACCATAGGCGTTGGAATTATTATGTTATTATGCTTGCTTCTTCACACAAACACATACGTATATTCACATTAAAATGAGCCTATAAATATATTTTAGGGAAAGGCAAAATAACTAGCTAGGTTGACCCAATAGTGAATATAAATTAAGTTGACTCCTGAATGAGTGGAATAACATCTTGGATGTCTGATAGATTAGAATGTAGGATGCCTAATTATTGATTAAAGTAGTTTTCAAATAGATAATTTCGTAGTAAACCCATGATAACTATGTTTAGGTAAGTTATTGGCAGGGGCCAATAGGGTCATAGTAAACCCGTGAAAACTATGATTAGAAAGAGTAATTGGAAGGGCCAATAGGTTTTTAGTGAATGCATGAAAACTAGGACAAAAGGGAAGTTAATGGAGTTACCAATAGATTAAGGGGAACCCATGAAATAGTAATGTTATTGGTAGGGGCCAATAAGTTCTTAGTGATCCCATGAAAATTATAAAACCGAACAGGGAGTCTATAAGCATTAAACAAGTTATTAGTCAGCCCATGAAAGCTATTAGGTTAGTAGAGACCCTAGAAACTATAAATGAGATAGATAGTCATGATGAATGCGGATGGGAAATCCAGAATTGATTTACTTGTTTGCATATCATCATAATATTTTGAATTGCTATCTTTTTAACCATTGTGGATGCCAGAGCACAACATGTAGTTTCGTAAAGCTTGAGGATACTAATGAGGGGAAAATTCGTTCCGCTAAGCGGCATAGGCTCACTAGATAATTGAATCGTTTGAGATAGCAGATTATTATTCATACCAGGCTTTATGTCTAACTCATAGTTTATGTAGCCTTAAAATCTTGGGTGCTTAACTAATTTTGAGTAGTTTGAGGGTTATGGTTTTCAGGTTCTCTTTAGATGAATAAGCTTCCAGAGGCATGCAGGAGGCAAGCTCATTAATAAGAGTTCTTTATGTTTTGATTCTGATATGCTTTGGTTGTAATGGCAAAGTTATTTTATTGCCTAGTCATATACTCTGATCATCTAAGGGGGCATCTTTATATGTCGCACTTGGCATATGTTGTAATAGTTATATTTCATCTGAACATGGTTACCGTGTTGGGATTATGTAATGAACATGAAATGCTTTGAATTGGATATGTGAAAGTTGTTTGATGATTTCAAATTGTGTGCATATCCATATGTTTCTGTTAACCAATGTATCTAACATCACCGTTTTTGATCGTTGAAGATTAATTACTATAGATGACTAGCATCCGTAGCCGTCAGTTTTGGGCCTCCAAGTGGGAGTGCTACAAGTTGTTATCAGAGTCATAGGTTTATGAAACATAAAAGAAATTTAAACCTATTTTTTTTTTCAAAACATAATCCAATGAATTAGAAAATAAGATTAGGGTTTAGGAAAATGTTATAGTAACGTACATGTATTTAATATATAGATATATATACGAGTATGTATTTCCTTCTCTCTTAGACCATTCTTTTATATCTTACTAAGGCTCGTATGTAGATTTACGTGAAACATGATATGAAGGCAAGAAATGGAAGAGGAAATCTCGGTAGAGGAAGCACCACAACCAATGGAAAAGATCGACTTAACAAGAGGAACCCAGGTCGATAGGCTAATGCTAACCAAAATTCTGATGGCAATGTGGGTGTTGGAATTCCATCAGGAGATATAGGAATGATGTAACAGTTTTTTCGTCAATCTGATGCAAGCAGGAGCTGCTGCTGGTGTTGTTAGATATGTTGGAGGAGCTAATCCTTTAGCTCCCATTGGGAATGATTATGCTAAGCTAAACGAAG
The DNA here is from genome assembly GCA_030765085.1 of Allium cepa. Taxonomy (NCBI): domain Eukaryota; kingdom Viridiplantae; phylum Streptophyta; class Magnoliopsida; order Asparagales; family Amaryllidaceae; genus Allium; species Allium cepa. The sequence goes on from CM060937.1 coordinate 9,846,264, forward strand.
ATTACACCAAACTTGGTGGGAAGCCGTTTATAGGAATGGGAGATTCCATAGAAGTGGAGAATTGGTTGTTGCATTGTGAGAGAATATGTGCTGATTTGGGTTTAGATGATGAGAAAAAGAGGAGGCTGACCTCTAGGCTGTTGCAAGGGTCAGGCTTCATATGTGGAATAGTTTACTACTGTAGTTCCAAAGGAAGAATTGACTTGGGCAGATTTCAGAAGGAGATTTGAACAAAGGTTTTTGTCCGAGGTTGGCAAGTTGGTGTTGCTAATAAATTTTATGGATCTAGTATAGTGAGAGATGTCAGTAATAGAGTATGCTACTTAGTTTGATGAATTTTTCCGATATGGGTAAGCCACTATAGATACTATCATCAGGAAAAATGAGAAGTTTATTAGTGGACTGAGTCCCGGGATTTCCAGGGAAACTCTACTGCATCCTCGCGATTCTAATATTGTAGGTGTGGAAACGAAAATCCCCATAGGGAGACACTTGTTATTTGTGATAGAGAGAAGCCGATTGAAACCTAGGGTTCAGAGGAAAGAAGTGAAAGTTCTTTAAGTAGAAGGGAGATGTTGCCAAGAAGGTAAAATCTAATTTAGTTTGTTTCAAGTGTTACAAGAAAAGTCATTACTCACGTGAGTGCCGGTCAGGAAAGGAGAAGAAGGCTGTAAATAAGAAAAGTGTGATGTGCTTCAACTATGGTAAAGTTGGATATTGCAAGAACTAGTGGCCAGAATCAGTTAGGGCAGACAGGAGGAATGCCTTTGTTATTAGACCATCGTCTGCTAGGCCAACTGTAGTTGATAAAGGGAAGACTGTGATGGATGGTATGCGTTTGATTCAGAGTATAGCAACTAGGGTACTATTTGATACTGGTGCGTCACATTCATTTATATCTCAATGTTTGGTTGATAGGTTATGCTTAGAGCCCGCCTACCTAGTTACTTCCTCAAAGGTTGCGAATCCAATAGGAGAGAGTGAAACTCTAGGGTCGAGATATGACCAGTTAGAACTTGATTTGCTAGGTCATATGTTTACATGAATTCTGTATGTTTTTGATTTCATAGATCTCAAGATCATTTTGGATGTGGATTGGTTGGGTGAGTATGAGGCTAGGATATTTTGCCCGGATAGGGAGATATCGCTAAGACACCTAGATAATCATAACCAAATCTATTTTCAATGGAGAATTCAGTACAAGAAAATGTGTTCTCAACTGCATTAGCAGATAGCATTTTACAATAACCGCTGACAAAATAACTTTGCAAAATAAAATGTAGAACCCTAAACGCTGTTTAAACTAGCCCAATTCATTTTGAGAATTTTTTTCATTACCTGGTTACTTGACCGCCTTCCTTTCTTCCTCTTCAACTTCTCTCCACGTTAAAGTAAAATCCTAAATCCTCCAGCGAAATTTAAACCTAATTAAACATGAAATCTTCTATGAAAAGTTGTTCCTCCCTTGACCTCTCTTGCAATATCCGATAAGTTCGAGTCCTAATTCCCTTTGAATCCATCATTGGCAATCACTTGAGCCTTAAAGCACCGTGAATCCTTCATTGGCAAATAAGACAACATGAATCTAATTCTAAGTCCACTTAATAAATATGAGGCCTCGCTCAAGAAATCTTGGTCGATTCGCTTTAGAAATCCAATTTAAGGTAACTTATTTAATCTTTAGATGCAATATATGAAATTGCTTTTTTTATAATCATGCATAATAGTGAAGTTATGTTTGCAATTTCTAGAGAAAAAAGACAGGCCTTTGTATGGTAGGGTTAGTCAATAATAGTTTGTTTACATATGGTTAGTCAAGATTTTATCGTTGCTCATCATAGAAAGTTTTAATTTTTATCACTGTTTTGATTACAAAAAGTACAAATAATTTGGTCATGAAGCAATTAGAAATCGACATGATTGGTGATGAAATAGTTTTTACCTGCTAGGTATCATAGTTTTTCTGTTCATGTATTAAAATCCAATAACGATCCACTGGCTGAAATACTTTACTTGTGTCTCAACTCTCAAATCCTTAATACAATGCATACCCTTATTACCTACTTTGAACTTTGTTTAATGATGTATATTTTTTCTTCAGTCTTGTAAATAATTCCTTCTATTTGTGATTAATCACCATTTTCTCTCCCTTTTAATTTTATAGTTTGCAAGCTACCAATCAGCATTAGATCGAGTTATCGGTAGTTGCTCAATCTACTTTACTTTTAGTTATTGAGGATAAGCTTCTTAACATAAAAAATGAAGTCTGATGCAACATCGGCTTTATATTGGAATTGATTGTCAAACATTTTTAGTTTTGTGGTTATGATGCTGCAGTTTGTTTATCAAAATGGGATAGCTTTGGGGAAGTCCCTAGATGTACTTTTATTCACATTACATAACCTATGATGTGTAAAATTATCTTTCATTATTTTTTGATCAAAACTATTGGGCCTGTAGTTCTAGTCATAGGACTTCTTGATTTAATCTACTGCAATTATTTTCATACATTCTAAAATAGGTTTGAACAAACTGGAAGATGCCTAAACTGACCAACACAGGAGGAACTATTGCAATTTACACACATACGTATGTCTGTGAGTGTTTGTACACACGCATACACACACATATGTGTGTATGCATTGTTTTTTCATTTTTCTTTATAACCTATGCCTGCTTACTGAGATTAAAGAGAGAGTAGGTATGGAATCATAAAGCGGGGTCTTAAAGTATAATTTCCTCATTCTAGTTGCATCTAAATGTAAATACTTTATTGATGTTTATTTAAAATGCTTAAGGTGTTATATATTTAATAATATATCAAACTTAATCATGTATGATTAGGAAAACCACCAAAATCAGTTTTCACATATGTAAATACTTGATGACCATATGATGATTTTGAAAGTGAATAACTGATACTATAATTAGTTTTCACTAAATGTAAATACTTGATGACCATATGATCTAAAATGCTTTAGGCTTTTCTGCAATTCTAACAATATAATTACTATGACAATGCATATATTTGTTTACCGGATCCCATTGTTTTGCTTATTGTACCACAGTATCAATATCTCATCTCCAATGGATTATATAATCTATGTATTGATGTCTATGTACTACATGCATGTTTAATTGCATCAAATTCTTTATTTGAGCATATACTCACTATTGGGTGTATTGTCTTGTTCTACATGAAATTCTAAATGACTCAACTTTGAAAGAATGACTAAAATCGAATGCATACATTAATGCTATAAAATTAGTCAGTCGCGGTTTATTTTGCTCTAAATATATTCCTTTTGTTTCTAACTCTATACATCACAATATTTAGAAGACTATAGATAAAAGGCTAAACATGTGGATACAACTCAAACTCTATTAAAAATTCCTCTTCTTTACCAAGAAATCTAGCGCCAAAATACTATGTGATATCTCTTGCATCTATCATATTTACATAACTCTAAGTACTCAAAACTCTTGCTGGCTTTGGTTTAGCTGTATATTCTGGTGAGCATTAAAGAGTGCGATGATTGTTTGTACTTTGTTATTAACATACAATAATGAAAATAAGCAAGCTTGCATAAATAGCGTAAAATAACATGCTCAATACCAAGTGATTATTAAACTATGGATACACTTTATTATTTTGTTGTTATTGCACAGAAATGTTAGTGACATGGAGGTTTGATATTATCAATGTTATTTATAAAATTCTTTCATTGAAGTTTATTAGTGCGAAAATAATATACTTTTTCATAACTAAGGCTTGACTTATTTCCTAATCTACTACTGCCAGGATATAATTTTTTGTTGCCAATGGATTTGGTAGTATTAATTTTAATTAGTTAGCACTAATTTGTAAATGGTTTCCTATGTTATGACAGTAGAAGTAGATTCATAGTTTATACATTATATTTGTGTGAAAAGAATATATTTATTATAACTAAGCTTTTAATTATTTCCGAATTAATTTTGTCCGGTTAACAATTGTTTGTCTTCATGGAAATGGTAATTATTGAATTTAATTGGCTAATATTGATTTGTTAAGAGTTGCTCATGTTATGACATTAGAAATATATGTTGTTAACTTGGATAATATTCGACGTTTCCGTATAAGATTAATATATTACTAAATTTTAATATTTTTGATTTTTTGGATTGATATTTTCGTCTTTCAACTTCATTATTATAATGTAATCAACTTGTAGCAATAAAACGAAAATACAAAAGGGTGCTTTAATCAAGTATAAGGTATCATTATCTTATTCATATTCCAAAATGGCCATGGAATTTCCTTTTATACTTTAGCATTGTGAAATACAAATTAGTAAGGCTCAAATTCAAGTCACGTAGTTATAATTTTCTAGGCAATTAATTTTGTGATTTGTAGAACTAAATGTTTAACCATTTTTATATCAATTTGTACATTTTTCTTACAAACGTATCATCCTAGTAGGAATTTTTTTACAAAAATTTAACTAAGTTTGTATATGCAAATTTACTCATGGATGCTTGAGGGTCACATGGTAACTAGCATACTCTCATGCAGGACATATTATAATTGTACAGTTTATTTTGGCTAACAACAAATTGGAAGAGCGACAAAAGCCCATTTTCCATTGCAATATTTAAAATGAAAAGCTCACTTGAACCTTTATTCCCCATTAAATTAAAACCAATATTTTTATGCCATTGTTATTCGATGTGTATGATGAACCATCATAGTTGGATACACCAAAGATTACCTGCACAATATAGTTTAGTTGCTTCTGAGCTTATTTCTAAACCACTCAAACATGGAACTCGGTAATTATTGCATAATTTGGACATATTATAGCTATATATAATGGAGATGATTAATCTCCAGTGACTTGATTTAATGTCAGTTTATTAATATTATTTTCATCTTTACTTGTATCGTTACCTGCCTTGGAATTGAGTTCCAATCTATGTTGCAACCTGTTTGAAGTCCAGTTACAATTTGTGGTGACATTCATGGATAGTTCCATGATCTTACTGAACATTTTTGAATTGGAAGGAAGGTACCTTTTGTACCCATGACCATTGGCAGCGCTTGATTTTTATTAACTGAGTTGACAGTACAAAGATGAAGATAGTAGTTGGTGGTAGCTAACACAATATAGTTGAACAAAATGCATCTGGTAGTGGAACAATAATTGAAACTTGAAAGTGGACGAACTGCAGTTACAAACATGGTCAGAATGACAAATGCGGATGGACCAAAGCAACAAGTGAACTGGTGTAGGTGTTGAATTGGAGATGAGTACAAGTTAAAACTTAAAAACTAAGATGTGCAAGAACAAAGCCATCCAAATAGTCACTGGTTCTAAAGTGCATTCGAAATCTAAGCAACCAAAGCAATCAAAAGGCGGATTGAAGCACTAAGATGCAGTAAACTCTACTAAAGTTAAGCATAAACAAATCCAACCTAAAATGGTAACAAATAGATATGGGGACATGCATAGGCTGCAAGAACAACTGCATATTGCGGGTAAATAGAAGTGCATTAAGGAGTTTGGGGAGCACACTGGAATATAGGGACATGCACATTTACACAGCTGCATACAAGCGAAGAACAACTACATGGGACTTAAGGTTGCATCATTAAAACAAAAGATGTGAGCAAATTATGGTAGGTATGAGAAGTGCAACGTAGGAGTGGCATGAGAGTAGATTGAGCTGCAATGCGAGAACAACAAGAGGAAGTGCAAATGCTGTGGTAACATTGAGATATTTGTTGACTTCAGCTGATTTCATTCAGATCTATGCAAAAGCAGAGCTCTTGAATCACGAATGTAGGGTTCAAGGTAACTTGAAACACCCCACACCCCTTATTTTGCCCAAAAGGACACAATAAAAGGTGTGGTGCGTTGTAAGTATAAATAAAACTAATAGAGACTAAGATTCACAAGACAAAAATAGGTAAAAACAGTGGAAACTAAAATAATTGTGATGACCCGGAAATTTGGGCAATATCAATTTAATAATCTGTGTTGAAAATTAAATTGATTTGATAATTTTCTTTTATAATTTTAATTTTAATTGGTAAATTTTATCTTCTAAAAGTTAATAAAATGTTTTCTATTTATAATGTGTGTGTGTATATATATTTGTATATATTATAAATAGAAAAGCTTTGGTTTGAATTTAACAAATAAAACCATGTTTTCAAATTCTAATATATATTGGTAATTTGGAAATTATGATTAAATTGCATATAAACTTTTCAAAGCTATTTAATAGATAATTATATAGTTTTAAAATACTTAAGGTAAATGTTTAATTCTTTAACTTTTTAATTATTTAAAATATATCTTTGCTTAAGTTTAAATATAAATAAAATTAACAAAAAGGTTTGTTTTATTTTCTCTTTAAATATTATTTGATTAATATGATTCGAATATACATATAAGTTTGAAATACAATTTATAAATATAAAAACCATATGATTTATTAATTCATTTAAGTAATATAAGTAATTTACAAATAACAAGATAATCTCTTCTGTAAATTATTTTAAATTAGCAAGATTGTTATTTTCAAATATTATAATGCATTGTTATTTTCAGATTAAATATGTTTTTATAAATTGACTTTAATTTGGATTTTTAAATCTAATTTGAATTTGAATTTGATTCAATTTTGAAATTCAAAAATAGATATTTAAAAAAAATGGATTTAAATATATATATATGTGTATGTGTGTGTGTGTGTGCTTTTATTTGTATATAATTTTTTTTTTATTTTCTTTAAAATAATTCATATATGTATTTAAAAAAATATTTATAAAATAGTAAATTAAGTAAAAAGCATTTTATTAACATTTAAATAAATATTAATTACTTAAATTACAAGTGTAGATTTATTAGGCTTGGTTTTAACAAGTGTTAGTTAATAAACTAAGGCAAATGACAAATGATAAGATGTTAAACATTTGTCATTTTTGATGTTTCTTTTATTTAAAATAAATCATTTTAGTTTATATAAACATATGCTTCCTTTCTTTCATTTCTTTTCTATCTTTCTCAGGTTCAAAGCCAAGAAAACTCAAACCATTTCTCAAAAATATAATATGGTAATCAACAGTCACAAACCAGAAATCAAAACACAAAAATCCTGTACAAATTTCTCAACAAACTAGTGATCAAACACCTCTCTAACCAAAATCAATATCTTGTCATTCATTTTCAATATCAAAACCAACGCAAACATTTTCTTCAACCGGGAATCAAAGTTTGCAAACTAGAAACCTGTATTTCATTTTCAATATCATACCATTTGCCTGAACATTTTTATTCAAATCTGTGATACATCAAGCAAGTTCAAACCAAGGCAGTTTTATCTTTTTCCAAATTTGAGTCATCTTCAACAAGTTTTCAAAATCCAGTAACCAACATGCAGTTTTAAAATCAAAATATTTTCCAGCAACTTTGGTTTTAAAAGTTCAAAAGCTGTTTTCAAAACAAAGGTGCTCTGTTGATGCAGCTCAGGGGATAAGTCGTACACGACTTAAGGATGATACGGCTCAGGGAATAAGTTGCACACGACTTAAGGAGGAAGGCTTGGGCCGTTCACGATTTAAGGAAGCTTCGATTTTAAGTCTTAAGTCGTTCACGAGTCAATCAGGGGGAAGGTCTTAAGACGAAGGAGGAAGCTTCGGTTTTAGGTCGTTCAGAGGTTTTGGGTCGGCAACGACCTAAGAAAGACGACTTAGGTCGGCAACGACCTAAAGGAATGTGACTGAAGGAAGATGAAGCGCATGAAGGCTAAGTCGCTACAGGGTTATCTTCAGTAGGTTGTACACGACCTATAATGAGTCGCTATGTGTACGTCATATAGTTGAGTCGTAAGTCGTATTTTCTTAAACCTAAGTGTTGATGAGTCGGTATTAATTTAAGTCGTGTATCTTTAAGACCTTTGTGATGTTGAGTCGTAATGCGGTTGGGCCGCTGTGTTGTATACATGTGTTGTGTTGTAGTTGAGTCGTGAGTCAGTTAGGTCGGCAACGACTTAAGAGGAGTTAAGTCGGCAACGAATTAAGGGTCAGGTGTCAAAATGCTATAAATAGGGAGTGTGTTGTAACTTTTTGGAGGGTTGATTTTTTTTGAATAAAATTCTTGTTTGATTGCTGTGTGCTTTCAACTTAAATTGGTAGTTGAGTGTAATCTCCTATCTCCACTTTCGGTTATTCGAGTGCGCTCGAATCAACGATTGTTGAAGCCGGTTCGCGGAATCAAGTGCGCTTGATCAACGCTTGAAGAATTGAAGATCTTCTTTCACGGTATCGTGCGCGATCAACGTGTCGAAGATAGCTAAAATTCGGTATCTTTGTGATCAACAAATTTGGTCATTTCAGTATCTTCAATCCACCGTTTACTACTTTCATTGATCTATATCGATTTGTTATTATCCGCTGCGCCAAGTTTGGTACGGAGCTTGACTTAGCCAATCATAGCTAAGACAAGTCGTGGAGCCAAGGAGTTTGAAGTTTGTTGTTCATCGTGTTCATCTTGAAGTTGCAACAAGTTAGAAGCTTTCGATCCATTTCATTTTGGATCAAAGTCCGGAAAGTGTTTGAATTTTTGGAGAAGAGTTTGAGTTGTTTGAATTTGGCCGTGAGATTTTAGCGCGCCAAAGTTTGAAGAGTTTGAAGTGCTTGAGTTGAGCCGAGCCGACCTAACCTTAAGTCGTTGCTATTGCCGAGTTAAGTGTTTAAGCCGTAACTTGTTGTTCAAGTTTGAATTTGATTTGTTGAAGATTGTGTTGATTTAATCATGCCACCAAGGAGAGCTAATCGCCATCAAAATGTTGAAGTGTTGTATAGAAGAGAAGAAGCCGAGCAAATGGAGCAACGTATTAATGAGAAATTTGATGAAGGCATTGGAAAGTTAGAGAAATTGATGAATGATTTGAATCAAAATTAAAGGAGGAGATCACCAATCTCGAACCATGGAGGAAACCGAGTTTCGCCATCGGTTACGGAAGCGAGAAGGGTATCACCGCAATCTTTTAGAGAGAGAAGAGAAACATCAACTCATCAAGGAGAGATCACCATGACTATGGACATGAAGAGAGAAGAACTCCATGTGAGTTTGAAGAAGAACCATATAGAGATGAAGAGAGACATAGTAGAAGGGACATGCGTGATCGAAGGGATGATAATGGTTGGGATCGATATAGACGTACATTTGATTTTGATGAAGAGGGTGATAGAGCTAGCATTCATTATCGAGATCGAGACCAAGTTCGAAATTCATATCGAGATGGAGATGATGATCGTCGTTGGGAGTCAGGTATGAAGATGGAAATTCCAGAATTCAAGGATGGAATGGTAGTAGAGGAATTTTTGGATTGGTTGTCTAATGTTGAAGAGATCTTTGATTTCAAAGAAGTCCCGGAGAATCGAAGAGTTAAGTTGGTTGCTACTAGGTTGAGGGGAAGAGATTTAGCATGGTGGCAGCAAACCAAACTTACAAGGGAGAGAATGGGAAAGTCAAAGATTGAATCTTGGAATAAGATGAAGAAGTTGTTGAGAGCTACATTTTTACCTTACAACTATCGATCACTCATGTATCAGAGGTTGCAGAATCTAAGGCAAGGGACGAAAACTGTTAATGATTATGCTGATGAATTTTATCAACTGATTGCTCGAAATGACATTATGGAGACAGAGGAATAGCTGACTGCTAGATTTGTTGGAGGGTTGAGGATACAAATTCAAGATATGGTGAATATGTTTGATCCAAGATCTGTAGCAGAAGCACATCAGAAAGCGTTGGCTTGGGAGAAGCAGGGAAGGCGTGGAGGTGGTGTGTTCACTAATTCCAACAATCAAGTGAAGGGTGCTAGTGCGAGTTCCAATGTTTCCAAAGCTATTACAAAACTAGTTGTGAATGAAGTTGCGAAGGCAAAGGTCAACAACAGTTTCAAATGTTACAATTGCCAGGAAGTGGGTCACAAGAGTAATGAATATCCGAAGCCGAGGAAACGAACTATGATTGCTGAAGTTGAAGGTGAAGATGTTGGTGAAGGTTATCCTAGTCCAGTTGAGGAGGAAGAATAGGATATTGCTTCAGGAGATGAAGGATGTAATCTAATGATGAGGAGGTCTTGTTTAATACCGAAGCAAGAAGAAGAAGCTAGTTGGTTGAGGAGTAACATCTTTCAGTCAACATGCACTATTGTGGGAAAGGTTTGTAAATTTGTGATTGACGCTAGAAGTTGTGATAATATTATTTCTATTGAAGCTGTGAGAAAGTTGAAGTTGAAAACGGAGAAGCATCCAAATCCTTACAAGTTAGCATGGTTGAGAAAAGGAGGAGAAGTGAGGTGGACAGACGAGTTCGAGTTCCTTTTTCTATCGGGAAGAAATATAAAGACGAGATCTGGTGTGATGTGGTTGATATGGATGTTTGTCACTTGCTTTTGGGAAGACCATGGCAGTATGATCGAGCAGTGCAGCATGACGGTCGGACCAATAGCTACAGCTTTATGTTCGAAGGTGTTAAGATTATTTTAGTTCCAAAGAAGAGACAGCAGGAAGAGAGTAAATCTGAGGAAATTGAGGAGCTGAAGACTTTATTGACTTTGAAGGAATTTATTGAAGAAGTAGAAGAGAGCCCAGAGGTATTTTTGTCGATTGGACATGAAGCCACTGAATCTGTAGAAGTTCCAGAGGAAGTAAAATCGATAGTGGGAGAATTCAGTGATGTGTTTCCTGAAGAGTTGCCAACGGAGTTACCACCGTTATGGGATATTCAACATCAGATAGATCTTGTGCCAGGGGCAGTATTACCACACAGGCCACATTACAGGATGAGTCCTAAGGAGCATGAAGAACTGAGAAGGCAGGTGGAGGGGCTGTTGGAACAAGGGCGTGTTCAGGAGAGCTTGAGTCCTTGTGCAGTGCCAGCCTTATTGGTGCCAAAGAAGGATGGTTCGTGGAGGATGTGTACGGATAGTCGGGCTCTGAACAAGATCACTGTGAGATACAGGTTTCCTATGCCAAGGTTTGATGATTTGATTGACCAGTTGAGTGGAGCTGTTGTGTTCTCAAAGATTGACTTGAAGAGTGGATACCATCAAATTCGTATTAGACTGGGTGATGAATGGAAGACTGCTTTCAAAACCAGGGAAGGTTTATATGAATGGTTGGTTATGCCGTTTGGTTTATCGAATGCACCAAGTACTTTTATGAGAGTGATGAACCAGATTTTCAGACCATTCATTGTGAAATTTGTGGTAGTTTACTTCGATGATATTTTAATCTACTGTGGGAGTATGGAAAAGCATGTCCAGCATTTGCGTGAAGTACTGTTGATTCTACGGCAGGAGAAATTTTATGCTGCAACAAAGAAGTGCGTGTTTATGGCGGACAGTGTTTTGTTTCTGGGATATGTTCTATCGAAGGAGGGAATTCAAGTGGATGAAAGTAAAGTAGAAGCTGTCAGGAGTTGGCCACAACCCAAGATAATTACTGAAGTGAGAAGTTTTCATGGATTGGTATCTTTCTATCGAAGATTCATTCCACATTTTAGTAGTGTGATGGCACTAGTAACCGATTGCATGAAGGGAAAGAAGTTTGAGTGGTCAGAGGAAGCAGGGGTTGCTTTTGAGAGGATCAAGACATTATTGATGACAGCTCCAATTCTAGTTTTACCGGATTTTCAGTTGTTGTTTGAATTACATACTGACGCATCGAAGGTTGGGGCTGGTGGAGTTTTGAGTCAGAAAGGAAGACCGGTTGCTTATTTCAGGAAGTTATCTGGAGCTAAGTTGAGATATAGCACTTATGATGTTGAATTTTACGCAATTGTTCAAGCCGTGAAGCACTGGAGACATTACTTGTTTCAGAAGGAGTTTGTTCTCTATACGGATCATGAAGCTTTGAAGCACTTACAAGGGCAGGATAAGATTTCAGCAAGGCATGCATCATGGATTGCTTATCTGCAGCAATTTACTTTTGTCGTGAAACATAAGTCAGGGGTGACGAATCGTGTGGCTGATGCTTTGAGTAGGAGGAGTCATTTATTAACGAAAACGAAAATTGAGGTGACAGGATTTGAATTAATACCAGAATTGTTTGAGGAGGATCCTTACTTTGCAAAGTTCGTTGAGAAAGTTAAGGAGGGCAATACTGATGAATTTGTGTTGATTGATGTTTTCTTACTTAAGGGAAATCAATTGTGTGTACCGGATTGTAGCTTGCGAATGAAGATAGTAAAGGAGCTTCATGAGGAAGGACATGTGGGTAGAGACCGAACATTGCAGTTAATCTCTTAATCCTACTATTGGCCATCGATGAGGAAAGAAGTCGAAAGGTTTGTTCAGAGATGTCATATTTGTCAAGTTTCGAAAGGGACAGCTACAAATGCGGGTTTGTATATGCCTTTACCTGTACCTACAAAACCTTGGGTAGACATTAGCATGGATTTCGTGTTGGGTTTGCCGATAACTCAAAGGGGAAATGACTCTATATATGTTGTGGTGGATCGATTCTCGAAGACGGTATATTTTATTGCATGTAAGAAGACGGCGGATGCTGTTCATGTTTCTCAGTTATTTTTCAAAGAGATCTATCGACTTCATGGATTGCCAAAATCTATTGTGTCGGATAGGGATACTCGTTTTTTGAGTCATTTTTGGCTAAGTTTGTGGAAGATGATTGGAACGAAGCTGAAATTTAGTAGCGCTTATCATCCGCAAACAGACGGACAGACCAAAGTTGTTAACAGATCGTTGGGAAATTTGTTGCGATGTCTTGTGAAGGATAATCTGAAGAGTTGGGACATGAAGTTATGCCAAGCAGAGTTTGCGCATAATCATACAGTTAATAGAAGCACAGGTTACAGTCCATTTCAGATTGTATATTCAAATCTGCCCAGGGGACCGTTGGATTTAGCGGTAGTGCCACAACCAAAGGGGATGGTTAAACGAGCTGTAGACTTTGTTGATAGGTTGACGGAATGTCATAAAATCGTTCAGGAACGATTGGAGAAGTCGAATGAGAAATATAAGAGATTTGCAGATTTGAAACGACGAAGTATTGAATTTAACGAAGGTGATTTGGTTTACGCCGTGCTAACCAAGGATCGTTTTCCAGTAGGCACTTATAACAAGTTGAAAGCCAGAAAAATTGGTCCTGTAGAAGTTGTGAAACGAATCAATGAAAATGCTTATAAGTTGAAGCTGCCGAAGGATGTGTACACTTCTGTAGTGTTCAATGTTAAGCATCTTGTACCATATTATGGAGATGGACAATCCGATGTTGGGGAATTTACAAATTCGAGGGCGAATTTTTCTCAACCTGGGGAGGATGATGCTGCTCAGGGGATAAGTCGTACACGACTTAAGGATGATACGGCTCAGGGAATAAGTTGCACATGACTTAAGGAGGAAGGCTTAGGCCGTTCACGAGTTAAGGAAGCTTCGATTTTAAGTCTTAAGTCGTTCACGAGTCAATCAGGGGGGGAAGGTCTTAAGCCAAAGGAGGAAGCTTCGGTTTTAGGTCGTTCAGAGGTTTTGGGTCGGCAACGACCTAAGAAAGACGACTTAGGTCGGCAACGACCTAAAGGAATGTGACTGAAGGAAGATGAAGCACATGAAGGCTAAGTCACTACAGGGTTATCTTCAGTAGGTCGTGCATGACCTATAATGAGTCGCTATGTGTACGTCATATAGTTGAGTCGTAAGTCGTATTTTCTTAAACCTAAGTGTTGATGAGTCGGTATTACTTTAAGTCGTGTGTCTTTAAGTCGTTTGTGATGTTGAGTCGTAATGCGGTTGGGCCGCTGTGTTGTATACATGTGTTGTGTTGTAGTTGAGTCGTGAGTCAGTTAGGTCGGCAACGACTTAAGAGGAGTTAAGTCGGCAACGACTTAAGGGTCAGGTGTCAAAATGCTATAAATAGGGAGTTGTTGAATATGCGCTTATATGTTTTTGTTTGATGATAATAAACATATATATTCATTTAAATGTATTTGGTAATGTACTATTTTGTTTTTTCATAGATTAAATAAATATTTGTTGAATAAAATAAATTACACAGAATTTGAATTTGAATTCAAATAGAACAAGTTACACAGTTTTTGAATTCAAACAGAAATTTTATTCAAACAAATATTTATTACAATCTTGAATAGTACAATTTCAAGCTCTCACTATACATATACATTTTTGAATACATCACGATTTCAATTTACATTTATAACCTCACTACATATCACTCACACTCGTATTTTGTCTTCAACTGCATGCTAGTTTGAATCCAGCATCTGAGAAATCTGCAAAAATATTCACTAACGCAGTAAAATTGAAAAAGAAATATTTTTGCAATATAAAATTAAATATGACTTTTGAAAATATGGTTTGCCTCAGTTATTTGGGTTGTTCGTCATCATTCACACTTGAATTCATCACAAAGTCGTGCATATAGATATTACAGGGACAGGTAACCATAAGTGGCTGCAATACACACGTGTACATTCATACACGTGTGCACTGCCTCGCCAAACATTCATACACGTGTGCACTGCCTCGCCAACTCGTGTGCGCAGCCAACAAGAGCAAGTGTACAACAGTGTCAAGTTGAAAACAGTTCAAAGCTTCAAACTGCATAAGTGACCATGCAAACTGACTCGAACCAATACAGTGACAATATGCAGCATGCCAGAGGTTACAACATCAAAGAATCAAGTACACATGTATGCAGTGACACATCAATGAAGACACAGCCCAACAAAACAGTGTCAAAGAAAATGTCAACATAAAGTACTACAGAGATCAATGCAACTTCACAGCAATCATAACACAAGCCAGAGTGAATGCAGACAAGCACATGAATACATAAAGCTACAAGTGATGCAGCATCAATCAAAAAGTGATATGGTGAAGCACTGACTCAAATACAACTACAAGGCATGAAACCATAGTGAAACAGTTCAAGTGGACAGTGAAGGCAGTACACAAGTGAAACAACAAAATGAATGTTATGTTCAAACATAAGATGAATAATACGACAGCTACTCAATGATACAGTAGCAAACTACAGTGATGCAGCCAGTACCAACATGGACAGGAGGCAGTGAAACTCAAAGCAATGATCAAGTGCAAATAAATGAAACACAAGTCAGTGGCAAGCTACAAGGCATAGCAACTGCATAGCAACGACAACAAGACAAGCTTCAAATGCATCAGTGATCAACACAGCAGTTCATACATCATATATAGGACAGTAACAAACACGAATGAAGACTGCATCATAATACAAGGCCAGAAACTGCAATATCAAGTACAAGTGCAGACAACAAAGACTACAACAACTCCAGAAGTAACAAGTTGAAGCAGTAGTTAACAAGCAGTGTGCAACTCGAGAATATATCACAAGTAACAGTATGGTTAAATGTCAAAGCGAACAATGTCGAATACATGAACAAGTGTAGCATCTGTATCAGAGCAAGAGCAAATGTCACAGTGAAGCCAAAAGAAATTCGAAGGGATAACCAAGTCAAAGCCAGTGGCAGTCAAACATAGCAAGTATCGAATACAGAGAAATCAGTAAAGCAGTAATTGACCAGTGAACGCAATGGTAATGGCAAGTCACGAAGACAGATACTTCTTTGAAAAAGTCAAATTCAAGAAAGAGGAAAGTTGTTGCCGTATCAATCAAGAGAATCGAACGCGTGAAATCAAAACCGTGATTATCAAGTTTAAAACATATCAGGAAAGCCGTGAGTATCACGTGTAACAAAATCAGGAAAGCCGTGCGTATCAAGTTGCAACAAATTAGGAAAGTGATGAAGTCGTAAGTGAATACGAACGAATCAAGTGATTCGAATTCATATAAATACCAAACCCAATTTACATCATCGGCATCGAGTTTAATCAAGTACAATCAAGTTAAAGCAAGCAATTGAACCAGCAACGAGAGAAATTACATACCGAATCAACTACAAACTCGATCATCAGAGAACGAGCGAGCCAAGCAACAACGAACTCGATCAACAGAGGAGCTAAGCAAATCAGATAATCAACATAAGCGTGCTCCAGAAAAGCCCCAATTTGGATTGAAGAAACAAAGCCGCAAATTTACAGTAGCAAAGAAAAAGGGGCCGAAGCCCTAATTCAACAAAGAGAGGCCGACATTTTTCACAAGCAAAAGAAGGGAACGGGTTGAAATTCAAGTGGGCCGGCCTTATTATTAAAAGGGGGATTTAATTTCTAATTTTATTAAAGGGGTTTTCTTTATTTTTATTTTGAGCAAAAATTGTAGAGTCAAAGTTCGTATTTTAATTTTTGCTCCTAGTTTAATTTTTAAGTCTGTTTTTTCTTTTTGAGTCAAAGAATTTGTAAATCACCACCTAGGGATTAGGTAGTGTCAGATTGTCTATTTAGAATTAGTTCAGTGAGCAGGGGTGCGAGTTTGCAAAGCTCTATAGGCGGGAGCAGTGTTTGCGAGTGAGCGAAACTCTATAGGCGGGAGCAGGGTGTGCGAGTCTAGTAGAGTGTTTGTGAGCGGGAGCAAAAGGGTCTGCGAGTCTAGTAGAGTGTTTGTAAGCGTGATACTGATTAATTCTAATAGAAATCTGTGAATGCAGCAGTAGGCAGGGGTTGCCGAAGCTGGGTAAATTTTGTGTGTGATTTACTTTTTAGTATATTTATTTCTGCTATTATATTTCTGTGTTTAATTCGAGAAAGTTTGCTATAACCCAATTCACCCCCCCTCTAGGGTTAATCTAGATCCTACAAGTGGTATCAGAGCCCGGTATATATTTTTTTATTTAACTCTAGAGTCACGAATCCATCAAATAATGCTTTCTCTGAGGGGCAATCTATTGTTAAGCCACCCATGTTTAACGGAAATGATTATGCTTATTGGAAAGTTAGGATGAGTATTTATCTTAGTTCCATTGATTATGATGTTTGGGATATTATTGAAACTGGCTATAAACCTCCCACTATAATCGTTGGTGGTACCGAGATTTCTAAACCTAAGGATAGATGGGATGCTAACGATAAGAGATTGAAAACAACAAATGCTAAAGCCATGAATGCTTTGATATGTGCTCTTGATAAAAATGAATTTAATAGAATTTCTCATTGTACAACAGCACAGGAAATTTGGTACACTTTGGAGGTGACACACGAAGGAACTTCTCAAGTCAAGGAGTCTCGTCTAGCCCTATTCAGCAATGAATACGAGAACTTTGTGATGGACAAAGGCGAGAACATAAAGGACATGTTTGGACGCTTTTCAACTTTGGTATACAACGCTAGAGCGCTTGGGAAGGTATTCACTGAGGTAGAGCTTGTGCGGAAGATACTACGAGTCTTACCAATGAACTTTGAGGCAAAAGTCACGGCAATCCAAGAATCAAAAGATCTGAGTAAGCTAAGCATGGAGGAGTTGATTGGAAACTTGATGACCTACGAGCTTGACCTAAAAGCAAAGGAAGAGCGCAACAACTCCGAACCAAAGAAGAAGACGATTGCCTTAAAGAGCATAGAAGAAAGCGATGAAGAAGATCCAATTGAAGAGCTTGCAATGGCTGTCAATAATCTTAGAAGATGGTCTAGATTCAAGCCACGCAAGAAGAAAACAAAGGGCAATAGGTCAAAAGATTCCGAAAATTCCGATAATGAACTGACATGTTATAACTGCAACAAGCCTGGCCACATCAAACCAAAATGTCCACTTCTCAAAAACAACAAAGGAAAGAAAAAGGCGAAGAAGGTATTTGCAGCAACTTGGGATGATGAAGAAGGAGAAGAAGCTTCGGATAGCAGCGCAGAGGAGGCCAACTTGTGTCTTATGACGAAATCAGATTCAGATTCAAGCTCAGAGGAATCTAGTGAGGAAGGTGAGTATTCCTATAGAGATCTTGTTTTTATGTGTTCTGATCTTACTAAAGTAGTTGATGCTCTTGAATCTAAAATTGAAAAACTGAAAACTGATAGGAAAGAACTTGCTCGTAAAAATTTTAGGTTAGAAACTGAACTTGAAAATATTCAAAACCTAGAATGTAAAAGATGTAAAGTTTTAGATTCAGAATTGACAAGACTTAAGAATAACTCTGAGAATCTTGAAAAAGAAAACTTGAATCTTAAGGAAACCATCGACACTAGGAAAAAGGATTTCATAAATCGATGCACCTCACTTGTCACTGAAAATACAACACTAAAAACCAAAGTCCAAAATCTTGAGAAATCTTTGAATAACTTTTCAAGAGGCGAAAAATCTTTCAACGTGCTATGGGGAAATCAAATTTTTTCTAACAACAGAAAAGGACTTGGTTTTGGGAAAACACAAGCTGAGGATAATGCAAAAGGGAAAAGTGTCTTTGATATATGTGAAATAATTGGACATCATTCTGAAAATTGTAGTCATAGGAACAAGAACACAAAATTTATACAAGTTTGGGTTCCTAAGAATTCTACAAACAAATTTCATGTCTATTGGAACAAGAATGAAAAGTCTAAACAAGTTTGGGTTCCAAAGGGTTTGTTTATTCATAATGTTTCTGCCACTAACAATCATGGACCTAGAAATAGGTCACAAAAATCTTTCATCGTGTAGGTGTGGTGGCAGGCTAAGGAACGACAACGGTGTTCTCTGGATTTTGGCTGTTCCAGAAACACAATGGGCAACAAAGCAAAGTTCCTTAGCCTAGTATAAAGGTGACAGTATCACAATGGGCAATCACGAGAAATTATCGTAAAGGTAAAACAGGTGAAGGTATATTAAATGTGATAATCTGCACCATATTCTGAATTAAATCAGCCAAAATTGTGGTAATGATGTGATGATGACTTTAATTCTGACTTACTGATATGATTTTTCCTTTGACTTGTTCTTACTTTGATTTGTGCTCAAAAGTAGACCAACCATCCTTTCATCATTGAACTTAATATGTTTGGTCAAATGATGGTATTTTATTGATCCTTGATTACTCGTGCTACACTTAGACATATTTTGACATTTTGATCACTGCTTGTAAATTTGCACAATTTCAAACTCATGTGTAAAAGGATTTTAAGAAATTGTTGAAACTTCAAGAAATTGTTTTTGAAATAATTAAGATGTTGATTGACTGTTGATTACTCACGAATAAAATTGTTTATCCTATGGTTTCTGAAATTAACACTATGATATTTGTTTGAGTGTGAACATGGCTTCAATTCAAAATCCAAATAATGTCATTTAAATTGTTGCTAAAATTGGGTTTAAAATTTTTGATACACACTTCATGTCTGGTTTACCAAATCCAGTTAGTGATATTTTGGATTGAAAAAGAAATTCAGATGCAATTCATACTAGTAATCTAGTTGATAGAAAACTTACGAGTTGAACGTGATTTATTGTGAAACATTCATTTGCTGCATCATTTTTTCAAAGAAAATATCTGCATATTTTTCACTTGAAATAATTTTTCATTTAGCAGAATTTTTTTTCTCTCATATAACCCCTTCGAGAAAATAATTGTTTGACCATTTTTTCAGATTAGTTAATTTCATTTGATTTTAAATGACAAATTTTGACTGATCCGACTCCCTACTAATTATCAAAGAGATAAATAGTGATTGAAAAAGTGATGAGTGTTGATATTTAAAATACATTACTCAAGAGAGTATATTTGGAAAATTTCTTTAGGAATTAAAACAAGAATTATAAAATTTTCTTTTGTTGGGTAAAGATTCCATGACCATTTCTATATCTATCATTATTTCTATCGACCATGGTTTATCAAATATTCAATATAGTTTGTCGATATGTGGTACTATAATCAGGAATCATTTGTTTTTCATGTCATATTTTTAAATAAATAAATAAATATCCAAAGTATTCACTCTCATTTAAAAGTCCTCACGGTTATGCATGGGTGAATTACTTGAATTTTTTTATTATGTGCTTCCATGCTCATTTAAAAGTCCTCACGGTTATGCATGTATGGAACGCATATCAAAATTAATTGCTTAAATAGACAAGTTGATTCTAATTCCATTTAAAAGTCCTCACGGTTATGCGTGGTTAGAAGATACTTGATTTCATTTTTAAAATTAAATTCGAATACTACTAATCTCATTTAAAAGTCCTAACGGTTATGCATGATTAGTAGATATTCAAATTCCTGATATAAATGTACCACAAGTTGATTCAACTGTATCATTTTATATGAACATCATATCCATCATTTCTAAAATTGGAATATGCGCCTAACAAGGGTAGTTATGGTTTTTGTTTGATTCTTATTGAAGTTTAATATTTATATTCAATTTGAGATTAATGTTGGATTAATATCGATCACTTTATCTCTATTTTTCTCTCACACTATTATTCTTTTGCTGATAACAAAAGGGGGAGAGAAAAGTTAAGATTTTGTCAAATAGAATCAAGCAAAGGTCAAATAATTTTTATGCATCTAGGCTCATTTGAATAAATTTCTATTTGTATGCATATATGTAGGGGGAGCATCATGTAGAGAGGAAGCATTTGAATAGGGGGAGCAATTAGAGTATATAGTTGGTTAGAGTATATAATTTATATAATTGGTCAAATACATTTTAACACGGTCAAAATCTTAAATATATGTTTGTTATCATCAAAAGGGGGAGATTGTTGAATATGCGCTTATATGTTTTTGTTTGATGATAATAAACATATATATTCATTTAAATGTATTTGGTAATGTACTATTTTGTTTTTTCATAGATTAAATAAATATTTGTTGAATAAAATAAATTACACAGAATTTGAATTTGAATTCAAATAGAACAAGTTACACAGTTTTTGAATTCAAAAAGAAATTTTATTCAAACAAATATTTATTACAATCTTGAATAGTACAATTTCAAGCTCTCACTATACATATACATTTTTGAATACATCACGATTTCAATTTACATTTATAACCTCACTACATATCACTCACACTCGTATTTTGTCTTCAACTGCATGCTAGTTTGAATCCAGCATCTGAGAAATCTACAAAAATATTCACTAACGCAGTAAAATTGAAAAAGAAATATTTTTGCAATATAAAATTAAATATGACTTTTGAAAATATGGTTTGCCTCAGTTATTTGGGTTGTTCGTCATCATTCACACTTGAATTCATCACAAAGTCGTGCATATAGATATTACAGGGACAGGTAACCATAAGTGGCTGCAATACACACGTGTACATTCATACACGTGTGCACTGCCTCGCCAAACATTCATACACGTGTGCACTGCCTCACCAACTCGTGTGCGCAGCCAACAAGAGCAAGTGTACAATAGTGTCAAGTTGAAAACAGTTCAAAGCTTCAAACTTCATAAGTGACCATGCAAACTGACTCGAACCAATACAGTGACAATATGCAGCATACCAGAGGTTACAACATCAAAGAATCAAGTACACATGTATGCAGTGACACATCAATAAAGACACAGCCCAACAAAACAGTATCAAAGAAAATGTCAACATAAAGTACTACAGAGATCAATGCAACTTCACAGCAATCATAACACAAGCCAGAGTGAATGCAGACAAGCACATGAATACATAAAGCTACAAGTGATGCAGCATCAATCAAAAAGTGATATGGTGAAGCACTGACTCAAATACAACTACAAGGCATGAAACCATAGTGAAACAGTTCAAGTGGACAGTGAAGGCAGTACACAAGTGAAACAACAAAATGAATGTTATGTTCAAACATAAGATGAATAATACAACAGCTACTCAATGATACAGTAGCAAACTACAGTGATGCAGCCAGTACCAACATGGACAGAAGGCAGTGAAACTCAAAGCAATGATCAAGTGCAAATAAATGAAACACAAGTCAGTGGCAAGCTACAAGGCATAGCAACTGCATAGCAACGACAACAAGACCAGCTTCAAATGCATCAGTGATCAACACAGCAGTTCATACATCATATATAGGATAGTAACAAACACGAATGAAGACTACATCATGATACAAGGCCAGAAACTGCAATATCAAGTACAAGTGAGACAACAAAGACTACAACAACTCCAGAAGTAACAAGTTGAAGCAGTAGTTAACAAGCAGTGTGCAACTCGAGAATATATCACAAGTAACAGTATGGTTAAATGTCAAAGCGAACAATGTCGAATACATGAACAAGTGTAGCATCCGTATCAGAGCAAGAGCAAATGTCACAGTGAAGCCAAAAGAAATTCGAAGGGATAACCAAGTCAAAGCCAATGGCAGTCAAACATAGCAAGTATCGAATACAGAGAAATCAGTAAAGCAGTAATTGACCAGTGAACGCAATGGTAATGGCAAGTCACGAAGACAGATACTTCTTTGAAAAAGTCAAATTCAAGAAAGAGGAAAGTTGTTGTCGTATCAATCAAGAGAATCAAAAGCGTGAAATCAAAACCGTGATTATCAAGTTTAAAACATATCAGGAAAGCCGTGAGTATCACGTGTAACAAAATCAGGAAAGCCGTGCGTATCAAGTTGCAACAAATTAGGAAAGTGATGAAGTCGCAAGTGAATACGAACGAATCAAGTGATTCGAATTCATATAAATACCAAACCCAATTTACATCATCGGCATCGAGTTTAATCAAGTACAATCAAGTTAAAGCAAGCAATTGAACCAGCAACGAGAGAAATTACATACCGAATCAACTACAAACTCGATCATCAGAGAACGAGCGAGCCAAGCAACAACGAACTCGATCAACAGAGGAGCTAAGCAAATCAGATAATCAACATAAGCGTGCTCCAGAAAAGCCCCAATTTGGATTGAAGAAACAAAGCCGCAAATTTACAGTAGCAAAGAAAAAGGGGCCGAAGCCCTAATTCGGCAAAGAGAGGCCGACATTTTTCACAAGCAAAAGAAGGGAACGGGTTGAAATTCAAGTGGGCCGGCCTTATTATTAAAAGGGGGATTTAATTTCTAATTTTATTAAAGGGGTTTTCTTTATTTTTATTTTGAGCAAAAATTGTAGAGTCAAAGTTCGTATTTTAATTTTTGCTCCTAGTTTAATTTTTAAGTCTGTTTTTTCTTTTTGAGTCAAAGAATTTGTAAATCACCACCTAGGGATTAGGTAGTGTCAGATTGTCTATTTAGAATTAGTTCAGTGAGCAGGGGTGCGAGTTTGCAAAGCTCTATAGGCGGGAGCAGTGTTTGCGAGTGAGCGAAACTCTATAGGCGGGAGCAGGGTGTGCGAGTCTAGTAGAGTGTTTGTGAGCGGGAGCAAAAGGGTCTGCGTGTAACGACCCAGAATTTTGGGTCGCCAGATTTGAACATTTAATTCATTTTAAATGTTTAATATAGATTATAATTTGAATTTTTAAATAAATGACTTTGGTTAAGATAATAAAATTGGTCAAATTTCAAATACGAGGATTTAATTGGAATTTGAATAATAATAATTTAATGTTCGAAATTGAGATAAAAGGTAATTCAGGATGTAAATAGTGATAAAAATGGTTTTAAAAATTTATCTTGGGCTATCTGAGTGTAAATAGCATGGTGGAAATTTTAGACGAATTTTTAGGTCAATAAATTAATATTTGGAATTTTATAATAATTTAAAATGAATTTAATATTAGTAAATATTGCAATTAATTCGATTTAAGTCCGGAATGAGCCAAAATGATTTTTAATGTGCTTATAAATTTTATATGAATTATTGTTAATTTAATAAAATTTGAAAAGTGGAAATTTTGAGTGTTTTCGATAATTTCGAAAATCACTTGATTTAATAGACGAGTTAAAATAGCCTTCCGGGGCACAGTCTCGGAATTCGACGAAACCAGTTTCATTGGATCCGTAATAGTTAGTTATTATCGGATTTCAATTTTCGTAGCAATCGGAGTTGTCGTTTGACCCCGGCAGCTCGAAACGCATCGAAATCGTTTTAATCGGTTTAAATTAAAATTGATCGTTTAATCTCATAACTCGTGCATGCGACCGAATTAGCTTACGAAACCTGTTCCATTGTGTCCGGAACACAGAAAAACCCTAGGGACGCCTGTTGGTATGTGAGAATTGGAGTTCGTTTGCATTTGTGAATAAATTGAGAAAATTCGTTGATTAAAATATTATTAAATAACATATATATATTATAAAATATCTTCAAACCCTAGTATTATCTGAGGCCGCCGTTCCTATACATATGAATGGCCGAAAAGCTTTTTCGTTCTCCTCTTTTTATAAATCGATTCACGCAATAATCTCAAAAACTCCCAACATGAAGATCGTAGAGCACTTCGAGATCTTCGAAGTGGACGGGCGTGATTGTTTTTCGTGCAGCGTGGGGGAAGTGAGGCCGCTGCGTTCGTCGTACCTTTGGGAGGCTGCTGCGTCGCCTGGTGATGACCGAGTTCAACGAAACTCGAGGTGGAAGTGGAGTTGATGTCAAGCTTCGGAGTGATGGTCGCCGATCGAGTCAAATCTTGTCGTGGGAGGAGCGGCCTCGAACCCTTGATCGCGTGCGTATGGGTTTGAGCGTGCTGTCACTTGTTGCTTGAAGAAGAGGCTTCGGCCTGTTGATGTTGGTAATTACAAATTTAATTACAAAAAGGAAATTGTTTTAAAATCCAATTCAAAACTTTATAAAATCCTAACCAATTCATACATTAACAGAATTTAACGAAATTTGCGGCGTCGGAATCGCAGAGACGCGATTTACGCAGTGGTGCAGATCCGGAGTCATTCCGGGCAAGTAGAAATTTGGGTTAAATCGGACGCCGTCCGGTTTAATTTGAATTTCGAACGCTCGCCGAAACTCAAGGTGAGTTATTCTCACTCACATCTGGATACTAGTAAAGTAGACAGCTAGTATTGATTGTTTGTTTGGATGTTTAGTTGAATATGTTAATTATTATCAAATTGAATTGATATATATTTGGTTGTGCTAATATTTGTGGATGCAGGGAAAACAGGTTGGAGGGATCCAACTGGATTCCTCACAATGTAGTATTATTTTTATAATCGATGATGATGCCTGTTTATATATTGTGGATGAAAATTTTGGAATTACCAGTATTGTGATATTGTGGTATAAATTACCAATCTAGAGTATTAATTATAAGAAATTTTGAAGTTTGATTATAAAGGAATTGAATTGAGTTTCAAAGGAAATTAAGAAAAGTAATAAATAAGGAATTTTAAAAGAATATAACAGATTTGGATCTATTGGATAGAAAACTGAAATAAAATTCAATTGGAATAATGCTGAGTAAATTATAAATCCATAATTAACTGTAAATGGATAAATTGAATTTTAGAATAATAAAGGATATTGTTAATTAATGAATTTTAAAGAATTAAAATTTGAAATCTATTTAGAATGGGAATTGAAAATTTGTAAAATCTAGAATGATAAACAAGAGAAATGTTATCAGTTGACACATATGAAAGTAAATTTATGTTATTAAACTATGAAACTAAATTGAAATAAATTGACAGAAATCGTGAGAGGGATTTCTGTGATATTTAAGTGGAAATGAGATTTCCTAGGGAAAAACCAAAGTTCGAGTTTAAACTGTTTTATAAAAAAGGAAGTTTTTAAAATTTAAGCTTGTAAAAAGAGTGTTTGAAAATTTTCATTTTAAAGTAATTATAAATAAATTAGCAATAGTAAATTTTACAAATGGCTTAATAATTATTTTTACAAATGGACTTACTTAAAGGCTAGTTTTTGGGAATAAGTTGTTTGAAATTATTAATTTCTTTTAAACTCTGTTTTTAAATATAGTATAACCAAAACCTTTTTGATTAAGTTATATCTTATAAATAGTTGTGTTTAAATATTTTAAAATTTATATTTTGAGTAAATAACTAGAAGTAAATTTGCATATTTTAAAGTATATTTCAGTATAGTATTTTAACTTTTTAAATCTAAATTGTTTGAACTTGGTTATTTCCATTGGGAATAAATGGTAAAGGATTTTCCTTGTAAGGAAAGAGTTTTGGGAATATTTTTCAAATGAGCTTTGGAAATTTGAAATATATATCTTTTAAAGATATTTGAAGTAAATAGATAATATGGAATATTATTTATTGTGTGATGGATGCTTATGGATGCTTATGAATATTAATTGATAGTTAAATCACCGACTATCAATATTGGACAATGCGTTGATCGTTTCGAAGAGACCGGGATCGAGATTTATTTCTCGAAAACCACTCCGATCCGATTTGTACGTTTCGTGCGAAAAACGTGTTCGGAGTCGAAGATGGAGCAGTGAAGTGCAAGGGCTAGTCGCTACTAATCCTGAGGATATTTCCAAAATGGATGTAGTAGGAGTAGTGCCTTCGGTTCCGTTCGAACCCGGGACGGACTTGTATGGACGAATGCTTGCGAAACATCGTCAGGTGGACGATGGGCATTCTAAGTGCTAAAGGTAACGCTTAGCCTCAAGCCTCATCAAATGGGAATGACTGAAAATCAGGGGATATGCAGCAAGGTTAGGTGGGTCATGCCCAAGCAGGACAAGATATTTCCCCTGTCTAGATGTCCCTTATTATATTTCGGCTTAGTGGGTGGTTGGTCGCGCCAACCACGGGGTTTATCTTGTTCGGGACTGTTAGTAAGGAATGGTTCCGGCCTTGTGTTGCAGGGGATGAAGGGAGTAGTCCTCGGTACGGTGATCTAGGCCCCGTACTGTGACAGGTGGTACCCCAGTGCCTAGTCATTGTTGGAAATTCATTTTCCCTACGCGCCCGTACGGTTTTGATTATGCCCAACTATTGCTGAAACGTGAGATGCAAGCATTTCAGCTAGATTCTATTTACTTTCTATAGACACTATTATAATATCAGAGAATTTCTATAAAAAGTGTTTTAGCTATCGTAAGGTAAAAACCCGACATGTTTATTTGTGGCGTGGTCTTACGAGATGCTTTTGTTTTTTTTTTCCAAAGGATTTTGAAACTTTAATAATCAAGTTGGATGCATATTTAGTATCAGCTGGTATTCCAGACTGACTCGGGTGTTATTTCATTATAATGCTCGGGTCAGACCGAGTATTATTTATACAGGACTTGATGCTTTGGAGCAGGAGAGGAGCTGGAGCCCGAGACGTATTATCTATATATATATATATATATGTATATTCCGCTGCTGTGATTGTATGGTATGTCTGATTGGTAATTTGATGTACGAGATACTCTGATTTGTGATGATGTGATATATGTAAAACAGTGACAATTTTCATTTTTTGTAAAGTTCTATATTCATTATTATATTTTATTCCGTTGCGATTGTGAGATTCTGTTATTGTTAGTTTCTTCTTCTTCTATCTCTTCTTCTTTAACCCTAATGGTTCGTAATTCTGTGCCACTTGAGTTAATAGAGGTAGAATAGTGTTGATTCAAGGGTTTCAGATTTGCGGGCTGTCACACTTGGTATCAGAGCTTAGGTTGGCGACAACCTAGGCTTTGGTGGGGAAATTACTCATTAAACAGAGTCAATTGTACTCTATAATGAGTTGAGAGTAATAATAGATATGAGAGCGTACTTGTTAGTGGATATAAAATTATTTTTATACTGTGTTGACTTATCGGTTGAGTGTTTATGAATTCTGGTCGGTACGGGAAGTACAACCGTATCGATAGGGGTTTCTAAACTCTTAAACAAGATAAACCGACATAGTATTGTTTTTTTTAAAGAGGGTAAATGAAATAATTTTACCCAACTTATATTTTGATATAAGAGGAATAATTTTCTGAATTATATATATATTTGGATGTTTGGTTGCTAATATTAAGAATCAAATAAGAATCTAAAACTTAATTTAAAATTTGGAATGGTTATAATCTAATAAAGTTCTATGAGTGTAACATTTATAAAGGAAGAATAATTAAATTTGAATTAAACCAGAATTTAAATCTCGGAAGTTTGGAAAGGATTTTAAATAAAATAAAAAAATAAAGGTTTGGAAATTTAAAATCCTGGGAAAGTTTGAAATGTTTGTTGGGATTTGAAAGTGTTTGAAGGCAATGTTGGAATATTGTTTTGAGAAATATTTTTACATGGAAGCTGTTTTGAAAAGTAAGAAGCATTGAACTCACTTCAGTCGCTGGAAAATAATCCTGATGATGCTGGCCACATCATTAGAATTCATTTTCGAGTTTCTAAAGTGATGGATTGCTTCCCTAGTATTTGGTTATGGTATTGTTTGGATTTTGGATATGCTAGTTGTTTGGGAAATCTCAAAGAAGGAAATTTGTTTTGGTATAAATAAATTATTTTAGAAATCTGGAGATTTGATTAAATATACCTAATGGGTAGGTGTTGATTATTATTTTAAAATGATTTTGAAATAAAACCGGGTAAATTGGATTCTGGGAAGAAAATTCTAATTATATAATGTATAAATTTAAATTGGATTAAATATTGAATTTATAAAGTAAAGCTGATGCTAATGAGAAGGAAGAAATGAAAATTTTAAATCTTGGGATTAAAATTTAATTTGAGTAATTGAAAGTGAATAAAATATATTGAAGTACATAAAATATGTTGAAATAAATAGAAAATTTGAATTTAACTTGGATAAGTTAAATAAATTGGACTTAAAATAAAAATGATTTGAATTAAATTAAAATGTAAGATGACCTTGGAATTGTGGGTCATTGTGAAATGAATTGAACTCCTGAGCTATCAGGTGTTATGCTTATAGTTGAAACTATGGATTTGAAATTAGCAAAGGATAAGGTGTAAGAAGGTTGGTAACCTTAAGAATTCAAATGTATATACATATGCATATGGAATTTGAAATTGTGATTATAGGATGTAAATGGATTAAAATGAGCTATGTAAGCTTTTAAAATAAATAAGTTGGTGAACATATATAAATAAAATGAAATTATAATCATAGATGGAAATAGAGAAATGGTATGGAAGATCCAAATTTAATCTCAAATGAATGTGGATTGAGATGAGGTAAAGTGAGATATAATGAAGTGAATGAATTTCACTAGGTAAACAAGTTTTGAACTTGTATTTAGAGAATTAAAATTGTGAAATTGAGATGGAAGTGAATCTAAATGAAATGGAAAATTCAAAATTGAGAATTTGAAATTAAATTAAATCTAAATGAATTGGAATTAAAGTAAATGGATATAAAAGGTGAAATATAAATTGTTTATAATTGCATAAAGAAATTCATATTCTTAAGTTATTAAGGGTTATAATTTAAACTTATGATTATAAAATGAAAATGGATTTAGTAAACAATCTAAACTCTTGAAATGGAAGTGAAATTGAAATCTATTAATGGAAAGAGTTGAATGGTGTGGCAAATTCAAAATTTGTTCATAAATGAATTGTAAAGTGAGAACATAAATGTGGATGTTCTTAAGTGGCAAATAAGTCTTGAACTTATGTATGGAAAAAAAAAACTTGTTTTGGTAATGAAGTTGAAATTGAATTTCAATTGAATAAATGAATAATATAAAAACAAAAGGGAAAGGTAGGAATTTAAATTGTTAAATGGAATAATGGGAAAATGGTGATATTATAAATGGATTCAGAGTAAATTGGGAAAGTGAATTAAACCTAATATGGATTAGGTTATTGACTGAATTAAATTACAAATTAATGGAATTTGTATTGTAATGGATAGAATTTGATAATTAGTCAAAATTTGAAGGTAAATAAAAATCCAGTTTGGATTGGGATTTAATTTTGATAATAAATATTGGAAGGGAGAATGGATAATGGAATTTGAATATATTAATGATGATTTGAATTGTGAATAAAATTCAAATGAGTGAAATAATTTAAATGGACTCTTGTTAATAAAATAAATTTGTAAATGGATTGAATAAATAAACAAAGAGCATTCAAATTTATAAATAGATTGAAATTGATTGATTGAGAATCAAATGGAAATAAAAATTGATATAAGAAGATAAAAAAAAAGGGGTATGGTTAAATAATGGATTTTAAATTAATAACTTCTCCAATGTTTATTTAAAAATTGAATTGTAAGTGGAATGATATTCATATAAATCTATTAGATAATGAATTGGAAATATAAGATTTGAGATATAATTCAATAATTGTGATAAACCAAGAATGTTTGGGCTGTAAATAAAATAGAATGGGATGTTATTAATTTGAACTTAAATGATGATCGTGCGGTGTGAATAAGAAATTGAATTAAAAATTGAAATGGAATAAGAATGCTTGGATGGCGAACTATGCAAATTGAATGAAAGTAATAAAAGTCTAATCTGAAATTAATTTTAAAGGGTATAAGCTTAAGAATTGGTTATTTGTTTGAATAACCACAACCTGCATAGAAATTTTCATTAAACTTAAGTGAATAAATATTTGAATAATTTGATATGGATTTGAAATCTAATTCTATGAGTTTGTATATAAATGCAAGCGAATTTACTTAAAGAAGATGGTTTTAAATTAATTAGATAATCGCAATCCAATTAAGTGATTTGGTAGATGATTGGTAAAGGAAATGCAAATGTTTCATGTTTAAAATAAAATTTGATTGTAAATCAAATTGGGAATATAGGCTAAAATAAAGAAATATAAGCAAGGCATATGTAATCATATTGAAATAGAAATGAATTGGTTGAAATAAATATGGATTGTATATAGTTGATTTGAGTATAAATCATTTAAGTGTAATAAAATGAAGTTGGACTTGGATAAGAGATTTGGAAAGCGATTGACATCTTTGAATTGTTAATAAAACGTGGTTAACATTATTGAAACAATGTCGAAATTGTGAAATTGTTTTTAAAGGTGATTAACATGCATTATTATGAAATTTGCTTGGTTAGGCTATGAAATTGGTTTGTTGGTTAAGATTTATGAAATGGTTGTGTTGGCTTACATTTATATTGGTAATGCTAATAAAATGTTCATATTATTGTAAGCTAATGAGTTTGTTTGAGTAAGTACAGGTGCGGGAGGCGTTCGAGAGAGTTGGAGCACGTATATGCATAATATTAACCGCTTGCTATAAAAATTTGCTAAAAGGTACGCCTACGCAAATATAATTGGGAAAATGATATATATATTGTGTTATATTCTGGTTTCCGGCCGTGTGGGCCGATGTATATATATTTGTGTATCCTGCGATATCGCAGAAGCTCCTCCGTACAGGGGAGACTCTGCCGAAATTTTCCGTAAATTTTGGGAGTTAGAAAATTTTTGGGGTTTTGGGAAAAGTTAAATAACTTGGGAAGTTATAAGTAAAAATTTAAGCTTTAGAGTTAATAAAGCGAATAGGTTTGGGAATCGAACAAAAAGATTTTGTGAAGTGTATATAAGCTTTTAACTAAGCAAATAGGGTAAGTAAATGGGTTTGAAAGTATGTTCTACCTTATACAAATTTCGGGGACGAAATTTTTATAAGGGGGGAGGAATGTAACGACCCAGAATTTTGGGTCGCCAGATTTGAACATTTAATTCATTTTAAATGTTTAATATAGATTATAATTTGAATTTTTAAATAAATGACTTTGGTTAAGATAATAAAATTGGTCAAATTTCAAATACGAGGATTTAATTGGAATTTGAATAATAATAATTTAATGTTCGAAATTGAGATAAAAGGTAATTCAGGATGTAAATAGTGATAAAAATGGTTTTAAAAATTTATCTTGGGCTATCTGAGTGTAAATAGCATGGTGGAAATTTTAGACGAATTTTTAGGTCAATAAATTAATATTTGGAATTTTATAATAATTTAAAATGAATTTAATATTAGTAAATATTGCAATTAATTCGATTTAAGTCCGGAATGAGCCAAAATGATTTTTAATGTGCTTATAAATTTTATATGAATTATTGTTAATTTAATAAAATTTGAAAAGTGGAAATTTTGAGTGTTTTCGATAATTTCGAAAATCACTTGATTTAATAGACGAGTTAAAATAGCCTTCCGGGGCACAGTCTCGGAATTCGACGAAACCAGTTTCATTGGATCCGTAATAGTTAGTTATTATCGGATTTCAATTTTCGTAGCAATCGGAGTTGTCGTTTGACCCCGGCAGCTCGAAACGCATCGAAATCGTTTTAATCGGTTTAAATTAAAATTGATCGTTTAATCTCATAACTCGTGCATGCGACCGAATTAGCTTACGAAACCTGTTCCATTGTGTCCGGAACGCAGAAAAACCCTAGGGACGCCTGTTGGTATGTGAGAATTGGAGTTCGTTTGCATTTGTGAATAAATTGAGAAAATTCGTTGATTAAAATATTATTAAATAACATATATATATTATAAAATATCTTCAAACCCTAGTATTATCTGAGGCCGCCGTTCCTATACATATCAATGGCCGAAAAGCTCTTTCGTTCTCCTCTTTTTATCAATCGATTCACGCAATAATCTCAAAAACTCCCAACATGAAGATCGTAGAGCACTTCGAGATCTTCGAAGTGGACGGGCGTGATTGTTTTTCATGCAGCGTGGGGGAAGTGAGGCCGCTGCGTTCGTCGTACCTTTGGGAGGCTGCTGCGTCGCCTGGTGATGACCGAGTTCAACGAAACTCGAGGTGGAAGTGGAGTTGATGTCAAGCTTCGGAGTGATGGTCGCCGATCGAGTCAAATCTTGTCGTGGGAGGAGCGGCCTCGAACCCTTGATCGCGTGCGTATGGGTTTGAGCGTGCTGTCACTTGTTGCTTGAAGAAGAGGCTTCGGCCTGTTGATGTTGGTAGTTACAAATTTAATTACAAAAAGGAAATTGTTTTAAAATCCAATTCAAAACTTTATAAAATCCTAACCAATTCATACATTAACAGAATTTAACGAAATTTGCGGCGCCGGAATCGCAGAGACGCGATTTACGCAGTGGTGCAGATCCGGAGTCATTCCGGGCAAGTAGAAATTTGGGTTAAATCGGACGCCGTCCGGTTTAATTTGAATTTCGAACGCTCGCCGAAACTCAAGGTGAGTTATTCTCACTCACATCTGGATACTAGTAAAGTAGACAGCTAGTATTGATTGTTTGTTTGGATGTTTAGTTGAATATGTTAATTATTATCAAATTGAATTGATATATATTTGGTTGTGCTAATATTTGTGGATGCAGGGAAAACAGGTTGGAGGGATCCAACTGGATTCCTCACAAGGTAGTATTATTTTTATAATCGATGATGATGCCTGTTTATATATTGTGGATGAAAATTTTGGAATTACCAGTATTGTGATATTGTGGTATAAATTACCAATCTAGAGTATTAATTATAAGAAATTTTGAAGTTTGATTATAAAGGAATTGAATTGAGTTTCAAAGGAAATTAAGAAAAGTAATAAATAAGGAATTTTAAAAGAATATAACAGATTTGGATCTATTGGATAGAAAACTGAAATAAAATTCAATTGGAATAATGCTGAGTAAATTATAAATCCATAATTAACTGTAAATGGATAAATTGAATTTTAGAATAATAAAGGATATTGTTAATTAATGAATTTTAAAGAATTAAAATTTGAAATCTATTTAGAATGGGAATTGAAAATTTGTAAAATCTAGAATGATAAACAAGGGAAATGTTATCAGTTGACACATATGAAAGTAAATTTATGTTATTAAACTATGAAACTAAATTGAAATAAATTGACAGAAATCGTGAGAGGGATTTCTGTGATATTTAAGTGGAAATGAGATTTCCTATGGAAAAACCAAAGTTCGAGTTTAAACTGTTTTATAGAAAAGGAAGTTTTTAAAATTTAAGCTTGTAAAAAGAGTGTTTGAAAATTTTCATTTTAAAGTAATTATAAATAAATTAGCAATAGTAAATTTTACAAATGGCTTAATAATTATTTTTACAAATGGACTTACTTAAAGGCTAGTTTTTGGGAATAAGTTGTTTGAAATTATTAATTTCTTTTAAACTCTATTTTTAAATATAGTATAACCAAAACCTTTTTGATTAAGTTATATCTTATAAATAGTTGTGTTTAAATATTTTAAAATTTATATTTTGAGTAAATAACTAGAAGTAAATTTGCATATTTTAAAGTATATTTCAGTATAGTATTTTAACTTTTTAAATCTAAATTGTTTGAACTTGGTTATTTCCATTGGGAATAAATGGTAAAGGATTTTTCTTGTAAGGAAAGAGTTTTGGGAATATTTTTCAAATGAGCTTTGGAAATTTGAAATATATATCTTTTAAAGATATTTGAAGTAAATAAATAATATGGAATATTATTTATTGTGTGATGGATGCTTATGGATGCTTATGAATATTAATTGATAGTTAAATCACCGACTATCAATATTGGACAATGCGTTGATCGTTTCGAAGAGACCGGGATCGAGATTTATTTCTCGAAAACCACTCCGATCCGATTTGTACGTTTCGTGCGAAAAACGTGTTCGGAGTCGAAGATGGAGCAGTGAAGTGCAAGGGCTAGTCGCTACTAATCCTGAGGATATTTCCAAAATGGATGTAGTAGGAGTAGTGCCTTCGGTTCCGTTCGAACCCGGGACGGACTTGTATGGACGAATGCTTGCGAAACATCGTCAGGTGGACGATGGGCATTCTAAGTGCTAAAGGTAACGCTTAGCCTCAAGCCTCATCAAATGGGAATGACTGAAAATCAGGGGATATGCAGCAAGGTTAGGTGGGTCATGCCCAAGCAGGACAAGATATTTCCCCTGTCTAGATGTCCCTTATTATATTTCGGCTTAGTGGGTGGTTGGTCGCGCCAACCACGGGGTTTATCTTGTTCGGGACTGTTCAGTAAGGAATGGTTCCGGCCTTGTGTTGCAGGGGATGAAGGGAGTAGTCCTCGGTACGGTGATCTAGGCCCCGTACTGTGACAGGTGGTACCCCAGTGCCTAGTCATTGTTGGAAATTCATTTTCCCTACGCGCCCGTACGGTTTTGATTGTGCCCAACTATTGCTGAAACGTGAGATGCAAGCATTTCAGCTAGATTCTATTTACTTTCTATAGACACTATTATAATATCAGAGAATTTCTATAAAAAGTGTTTTAGCTATCGTAAGGTAAAAACCCGACATGTTTATTTGTGGCGTGGTCTTACGAGATGCTTTTGTTTTTTTTTTCCAAAGGATTTTGAAACTTTAATAATCAAGTTGGATGCATATTTAGTATCAGCTGGTATTCCAGACTGACTCGGGTGTTATTTCATTATAATGCTCGGGTCAGACCGAGTATTATTTATACAGGACTTGATGCTTTGGAGCAGGAGAGGAGCTGGAGCCCGAGACGTATTATCTATATATATATATATGTATATTCCGCTGCTATGATTGTATGGTATGTCTGATTGGTAATTTGATGTACGAGATACTCTGATTTGTGATGATGTGATATATGTAAAACAGTGACAATTTTCATTTTTTGTAAAGTTCTATATTCATTATTATATTTTATTCCGTTGCGATTGTGAGATTCTGTTATTGTTAGTTTCTTCTTCTTCTATCTCTTCTTCTTTAACCCTAATGGTTCGTAATTCTGTGCCACTTGAGTTAATAGAGGTAGAATAGTGTTGATTCAAGGGGTTCAGATTTGCGGGCTGTCACACTGCGAGTCTAGTAGAGTGTTTGTAAGCGTGATACTGATTAATTCTAATAGAAATCTATGAATGCAGCAGTAGGCAGGGGTTGCCGAAGCTGGGTAAGTTGTGTGTGTGATTTACTTTTCAGTATATTTATTTCTGCTATTATATTTCTGTGTTTAATTCGAGAAAATTTGCTATAACCCTATTCACCCCCCCCCCCTCTAGGGTTAATCTAGATCCTACAGGAGTGTGTTGTAACTTTTTGGAGGGTTGAATTTTTTTGAATAAAATTCTTGTTTGATTGCTGTGTGCTTTCAACTTAAATTGGTAGTTGAGTGTAATCTCCTATCTCCACTTTCGGTTATTCCAGTGCGCTCGAATCAACAATTGTTGAAGCCGGTTCGCGGAATCAAGTGCGCTTGATCAACGCTTGAAGAATTGAAGATCTTCTTTCACGGTATCGTGCGCGATCAACGTGTCGAAGATAGCTAAAATTCGGTATCTTTGTGATCAACGAATTTGGGCATTTCAGTATTTTCAATCCACCGTTTACTACTTTCATTGATCTATATCGATTTGTTATTATCCGCTGCGCCATCTGTTCATCATTTTTACTCGGTGAGTAACATTTTTCTAAAAGCTTAAGTATAAGAAATCCGTTGCATGATAATTTCTGGAAATAAAGTATGTATTGTGTGGAGCTATATGATTGAATTTTCTGTGTATATGCGAATGTATAGATATATGCTTGTTGTTGCATCTGTTTTTGCATGTACTTAGTTTTAAAAGCTAAGATTGTGATCAAAATCAATTTCCTCTTAAATCAATCTCTGTAAGGACTAAAGTTTCAAACAAAACTTGTTTTTTTGATCATAGAGCAGGTTTAAAATTTTTATTTAAGTTAAAATAAATTTAGAAACTCACTGGAAACCAAAAATGAACAGAGCAAACTTAGGATTAGTGAAATTTCAAACATACTAATTCAATGTTTTCAGGCATATAATCTGAAACCATACCCAAAATCATGATTTTTGGAAGTGAAACCATAATTTTTAGCATTGATTTGAGGGAACAGTTCAAGTTGATCTGAAAATGGTGTTTTGGGTTGTCTCTGGCGATCTAGTTGCCTGGGAAAGTCGTGGTTCTCACTGGAGGTAGTGGAATGATGGATGCGGTGGGCAAAAATGGAAGAAGTGATGGCAGGTCACTATAGCGGTGGTTGGAGATCGATTTAGGCTGTAAACCTAATTTTGGAGCTTGGAGGAAAAGTGTTCGTTCCTGTCCCTCTAGTGGATCGAGTTCCACAGAACTTTGGGAAATGGAAGAGGGGATGTTGGCGAGGTCGTGGCCGGAGGCGCTGATGATCTGGTGATCTGAGGCAAGAGGTCGAGGATGTTTCAGGTTTTGGGTTTGTTCCAGTTTTTTATGCTTGGCTGCCTGATTTCGATTTCGGGTGGGAATCGAAGGAGTTGGGATTTGGATGGTCTAAGGGTGTCATCACTGACTTTGGGAGGGTGGCGATGTTGACCGTAGGTGGTCGGAACAACCATGCATGTGCATGGTGCGTTTTGAGGTGTCAGGTTTTGGTTTGGATGTGGGCTCGAAGTAGAACTCATGATTTTGGGGTTTAGACTCGAGTAAATGCTCGGGTTGAATCATGAGTGAGTATTCCAGATTTTAAACTTTAAAAATAAAATTTAAAAACAAAGAGAAGGTAGGTTTTTCTCGGGTAAGTGTTCGAGTATTTATCGGGTTGAACCCGAAGTAGCTTATTAAAGCAGATTTGTAAAAGTTTTTAAAAATAACCAACATTTTGAATTTAAATTAATTTGGTTTCAAACTCTTAGAATCTCTTTATGTAAGATATGTGTTTTCTTTAACATTTGTTTATAAGGTTTTAAATTGTCTTAAATTTTGTTATAGTTAAATTTGTAATTGTTTTAAAACTTCAATTTTGAAATGAAATTTAAAAGTAAAATGTTTCGAAGGCTTGGTAAATGATAAATTAAGTCATTAATAAGAATACGTTTATCTTAAGTTAATTAAGATTTAATGATTTGACATTAATTTAAGTAACAAAAAAATTAAAGAGTAATTAATTACTTTAATTAATTAATAATGGATTAATAAATAAGTAATTAAGGTTTGGAACTTAATTAATTAGGGTTAATTAATTTAAAATTAAAGATCATTAATTAGATAAGTGAGATTTATTAGTTAATGGTTAGAAATGAATTAATCAAGTAATTAAGGATTGATTAAGTTTCAGCTAAGCACTTAATTAATAAGGTAATTAGAAATGAATTAATTGGTTATTAAAAAGTGATTGATTTGTAATTAATGATGGTTAATTAGAGTTTAATTACTTAAGAAAAGTAATTAAGAAATTGTTAATAGTCAATGAAGATCATTAACTAGGGATTATTAAATAATTAATTAACGTGGTTGATTTTAATAAATAATTAAATTAATTAAGGATAATCATTTGTGGAATTGTTTAAGTATAACTACTTAATGAAAGTAATTAAAGGGATTGATTACTCAGTGTAATTAATTAAATTAATGTGATTATTTTAAGTTAATTAATTAGTTTAAATAATTTAAAATAATCACTGGATGATTTGTAAAGGATAATTACTTAATGTAATTTATAAAGTGTAATCACTTAGTGAAGTAATTAATGGATAATTTATGGAAATTAAAGAATGAATGTAATTTAATTGGGTTTAATTACTTTGTGTAACTAATAAGAAAGATAATTACTCAGTGGGAGTAATTAAGAATTAATTACTTAGTGTAAATAATTAAAGAATAAATTAATAATAGTTATTTAAAATTTAATTAAGTAATGTAATTAATTAAAGGAAGTTAATTACTAAATGAGATTAATGAATAAAGATTAATTAAAAATTAATTATTAAATATGATTAATAATTAATTAAAGAAGTAATTAGGGATCATTAATTAACATAATTAATGAAGTAATTAAAGGTTAACTACTATAAATGGTTAAGAATAATTAATTTGTGTAATTAATTAAAGGCTAATTACTTAATGTAATTAGAGAATGATTAATCAATGATGATTAATTAAGATGAATACTTAGAAGATGATTAATTAATTAAGTTATAATTAATTAATGGTTAAGTAAGCAAGACTTATGTGATGAAGGTAATTAATTTAATTTATTTTAAACTAATTAAAGATGAATAATTAATTTAATTCATTTTAATTTAATTATCGATGGTGTGATTAATAAATCTCTGCTTGTGGATGACTGATTGATATTGAATGCCTTGATTGTTTGATATCGCTGATGAGATATGTGTTGATATGTGGTATGAGATGTTTTGTCGAATGGCGATGATATGAATTATTTATTTGTGAGATTGTGAATTATCTATCTGTGTGAATATAGACAATGAATTGAATCATATTGTTTTAACTTTAAAACAACTTGGACTTAAAAGATAGCGTTTGGATTTCGATGTGACCTGGATTGGGATTCCAAATTTGGATATCCGAAAACTATATGGACCAAATTAACGACATGTCATGAATCTCAAGTGAAGATGAAGATTCAGAGTGCAAGGGTTATTGTTGTTAACTCTGAGGGTGATTCCAAAATGAGTGTAATGAGATAATGCCTTCGGTTTCGTTCGAACCCGGAACGAACTTATATGGATTGAATGCTTTCAGAACATCGTCAGGTGGACGATGAGCATTCTAAGATAGATGTGTTCTATGAAGGTGATCGTAGCCTCAAGCCTCATCAACCGAGAATGGCTAAAACATGGGAGATGCAGCAAGGCTAAGTGAGTCGCGCTCAAGTAGAACAAGAGCTTCCCCTGTCTAAAAGTCCCTTTATATTTGGCTGTGTGGGGCAGTTGATTGCAACAACTGTCGGGGCTGTCATGTTCGGTACTATCCAGTAAGGGATGGTTCCAGATTTGTGTTGCAGGGGATTTAGGGTGGATCCTCGATACAGTGATTTAGGCCACGTAATGTGACAGGCGGTACCCTATTAGCCCTGCCATTGCTGGAAACCCATTCTTCCTACGTGCCTTTACAGTTTTGATTGTATTACCCACTTTGTGGCTAGAATGCTGGAATTTGATCATGTAACAATTTTAGCCATTTCTTATTTATTTTAAAACCTTAGACCCTATTATAATATCACTGGATTTCCTATTAATGTTTTGGTTATCGTAAGGTAAAAACTTTTCCGTGTTTATGTGCGAGGAGTCTTACGAGATACCTTTTGTTTTCAAAGGTTTTTTCAAAGTTAAGCAACTTTAACCTGTTACTCACACCAGACCCATGTCTGGCCCGGAGTTTATCTTCTGTTTTCTTTAACTCTTGGGTACTCAAATTTTTACGAGTAGCCAAGGGATTCAGGTTAGCTTTGACGAATTCTCGAGAGATATGGAGCAGGAGGCTTCAGCATTTATAGATATATATAGTGCTCCGCTGTGTTGGTGTCTCTGTGTTTTATTTGAGCTGTAATAACTAGACAGGTGCTTATAACTGTCTAGTATGTGTCGTATAAGCTATATAACTCTGATAGATGTTGTATAATATGTAATACTTATGTGATTAATATAATTTATTCGTTCCGCTATTGAGATTCTGATGTTGTTTCTTTCTTTCTTCTGTATCTTTTATCTTTTCTATCCCTTTCTTTCTTATTAATGATGCCTCTTTCTATGAGATGACAGGAAGGTCTTCACAGTTGGTATCAGAGCACTAGGTTGAGTGAATACCTAGGCTTTGGAGTGGTTTCTTTCTTGAGAGAGCGTACTTATAATTCTTAATATATATACATACATGCATACATATATATATATATACATATATATATATATATTTGTACCTATTTGTTGGGTTACCTGTTTAGGTTTTCTAATATGAGTTTTAGGGGTAGGAAAGGTAGTGGTGTGTATAGCACGACTAACAATGGAAGGAGTCTGAGTTTTGAGGTTGGAAGTATCTGCCGAGACTGTAGACCTAATACCGTCTCGAGTAGGCTTTGTGTAAGGATTTCACCAATCTCTAAAGGATGTTTTTATTTTAGAGGTTCAGAATCATCTTTGTAGTGCAAGTGTGGATGAGTAGAATTTGGATCTGTGGGTTAAGCAGAAGCTTGTGATGGTATCTGGGAAACTTCAGGAAGAAACAACTGTGTGGTGAGGCACAGTGACTACGGATGTTCCCGAAGATGTTTCTTTTGGAGCAAATTTCAGGAAGTGTGTCTGCTTGGGTGTTGAGTCTTCGTTCAGCTGGGTGTTTGAGTTTGGTTTGAGGCTTGAGTTTCTTGAGGAGACGTCTGCCCATCTCTAGGCTCTGTGTGGGATTGGATGATTTGGCTTTGAGGTTCGAAGAGAGCTTTTGATAGGAAGTCTTTGGCATCTGTGTCAGCGTTGCAGCTCAGGGTTTTCTGTGTGCCGGCAAGATGGTCATCTGGCTTAGCAGTTTCTAGAAGTGAAGTTCAGAAGCAGCAGAGTGGATCCATTTCTTCGTTGGTTTGGCTAGACAAGAAGAAGCTGTTCTGATTGGTTAAGAGAGAACAGTTTCTTTGGAAATTAGACTGGGTTAATCGCAAAAGTGACTTGCGATAGTTGAGTGTTCTCTTGAGTTATCTTTTGTTTGGGATCGAGGCATCTCTAGGAAATGTAGGAATTATGGGAGTTGTCAGAGATTTTTTTGGATGTTTGCGTAGAGGTCAGGACTTTGCCATAAAATGTGGAGATTGAGTTTTTCTATCAACTAGGATTCCAGGAGAGGTACCAGTTGTTCAGCTTAATAGAAGGATGGTTTCTAGAGAGTGGGTTTGGTGTAACAACTCATATTTTCATTGTACTTCTGAGTTTTCTCTTTATGGATCTGTTGAACCGTGTTTTTTGGGATGTATTGGACAAGTTTGTGCTCGTGTTCATCATCGACATTCTAATCTACTTCAGATCAGAGTTGTGCAGTAGAAGCAAGGTAGCAGCTGTTTTAGATTGGAAGCAATCCTTCAAGTTTGTAGTGTTTTGGATTAGAGGGTTTCTAATCGAATTTTTCAGGATCTGGTGGCGAGATTGGCAAGGGATCCTGTTTTTTCTTTCCCAGAATGAGAAGTTAGTTCTCTAATGATGATAGTAGAGTTTGTTCTTAATTTTGGTTGATCTTGAGAGGATCATTTTGTTGGTTTGTTTTGGTCCATTTTGTTTTCAAGAACCATTAGAGAAGGTTGAGCTGATCAGGAAGGATGAAAGTAGCCAGGATCGTTAGGGGAGTTTTGTGGATAAGAGATGGAGGAATTTTGGTTTTGAAGTTGGAGATTTGATTTTGGATAAATTTTCTCCTATCAAAGGAGCTATAAGATTTGGTAAGACTGGGAAGCTAACTCTGAGGTATATTGGATCATTTTGTGTTCTGCTTAGGATTAGTGTTTTGTTCTTCAGAATTAAATTGCCAGTTTGAATGACTGGGATTCAATGTGTTTCACGTATCTTTGAGGGAGTACGTGTCTGAACTATCACTAGTTTTGGAACCAGTAGTTCAGGAGGATTTGGTAGTTGAGTCAGACTTGTCTGTGGTCTAATATGCTGTTCAGTTTTGTAGATCTAGATAAGTAGGAGCTCCGTAACTTAGTAGTATAGATTGTTAGGATTCGGTAGAGTGTAAGTATTCCAGTGTTTAACCTAGGAAACTCTACATAGTGTTAAGAAGATCTATCCTGATTTATCTTAGGATCATTAGATTTGTTTGTTTAAGTAAACTAGTTGCTATGGTTGTTAGCATATGGTTGATAATATATGCTTGTGGTTTAAATTAAAATTGTTGATGGATTATTGAATTACCTTGGCTTTTAAATTTCGGGGATGAAATTTTTTTAAGGGGGAGGAATGTGATGACCCGGAATTTTGGGCAATATCAATTTAATAATCTGTATTAAAAATTAAATTGATTTGATAATTTTCTTTTATAATTTTGATTTTAATGGGTAAATTTTATCTTTTAAAAGTTAATAAAATGTTTTCTATTTACAATGTATATATATATATATATATATATATATATATATTTGTATATATTATAAATAGAAAAGCTTTGGTTTGAATTTAACATATAAAATCACGTTTTCAAATTCTATTTTTTTTATAATTTTGAAATGTGATTAAATTGAATATAACCCTTTCAAAGCTATTTAATAAATAATTATATAGTTTTAAAATACTTAAGTTAAATGTTTAATTTTTTAAAATATTTCTTAGCTTCAGCTTAAAAATAAATAAAATTAACAAAGGTTTGTTTTATTTTCTTTTTAAATATTATTTGATTAATATGATTTGAAAATATATATAAGTTTAAAACACAATTTCTAAATATAAAAAGCATATGATATATTAATTCATTTAAGTAATATAAGTAACTTATAAATAATAAGATAATATCATCTATAAATTATTTTAAATTGGCAAGATTGTTATTTTCAAATATTATAATGCATTGTTATTTTTAGATTAAATATGTTGTTATAAATTGAATTTAATTTGGATTTTTAAATCTAATTTGAATTTGAATTTGGATTCAATTTTGAAATTCAAAAGATAGATATTTAAAAAATTTGGATTTAAATATACATATGCTTTTATTTGTATATAAAATTTGTTTTATTTTCTTTTCTTTAAAGTAATTCATATATGTATTTAAATAAATATTTATAAAATAGTAAATTAAGTGAAAAGCTTTTTATTAACATTTAAATAAATATTAATTACTTAAATTACAAGTGTAGATTCATTAGGCTTGGTTCTTAAAAGTGTTAGTTAGTAAACTAAGGCAAATGACAAATGGTAAGATGTGAAACATGTGTCATTTTTTATTTTTATTTTATTTCAAATAAATCATTTTAGCTTATATTAACATACACTTCCTTTCTTTCATTTCTTTTCTACCTTTCTCAAGTTCAAAGCCAAGAAAACTCAAACTATTTCTCCAAAATAAAATCTGGTAATCAACATTCACAAACCAAAAATCAAAACCTAAAAACCCTGTACAAATTTCTCAACAAACCAGCGATCAAACACCTCTCTAACCAAAATCAATATCTTGTAATTCATTTCAATATCAAAACCGATGCAAGCATTTTCTTCAACCTGGAATCAAAGTTTGCAAACCAGAAACCTGTATTTCATTTTCAATATCATGCCATTTTCCTGAACATTTCTATTCAAATCTGTGATAAATCAAGTTAGTTTAAAACCAAGGAAGTTTTATCTCTGTCCTAATCTGAGTCATCTTCAACATTTTTCCAAATCCGGTAAACAGCATGTAGTTTTAAAATCAAAACATTTTCTAGCAACTCAGGTTTTACAAGTTCAAAAGCTGTTTTCAAAACAAAGGTGCTTTGTTCATCATTTTTAATACGTGAGTAACATTTTCTAAAAGCTTAAGTATAAGAAATCTATTGCATGATAATTTCTGGGAATAAATTATGTATCATGTGGAGGTATATGATTGAATTATCTGTGTTTATTTGAATGTATAGATATATGCATGATGTTGTATCTGTTTTTGCCTCTACTTAGTTTTATAAGATAAGATTGTGATCAAAATCCATTTCCTCTTAAACCAAGATAACCGAGATCAGGAGACGATAACCAAGATCAGGAGTTTTCTTGGACTTGCTAGCTATTACCGATGATTCATTAAGGATTTCTCACGGATAGTAGCACCTTTGGCTAAGTTGACCAGGAAAGACGTAAATTTGTTTGGTCCAACAAATGTGAGGAAGGGTTTCTTAAGTTAAAACATTTGTTGGCCAATGCACTAGCGTTAGTAGTTCCAGATGGTTACCAAGGGTTGGTAGTATACACTGATGCATATGGGACCAGACTGGGAGCGGTATTGATGCGAAGAGATAAAGTTATGGCCTATGTATCCAGACAGCTTAAATCGCACGTAGTAAGATACCCCACTTATGGCTTGAAGTTGGTTGTTGTAATTTTGGCCCTGAAGATCTGGAGGCATTATCACTTGGGGGAGAGATTTGAGTTGTTACCGATGATAAGTCTCTAAGATATTTATTCTCTCAGAAGGAGTTGAATTTAAGGCAGCAAAGGAGGCTGGATTTTTTGGCTGCTTATGATTTCATATAGAGTATACTCTTAGGAAAGGAAATAAAATAGCAGATGCTTTCTACAGAAA
The DNA here is from genome assembly GCA_030765085.1 of Allium cepa. Lineage (NCBI taxonomy): Eukaryota > Viridiplantae > Streptophyta > Magnoliopsida > Asparagales > Amaryllidaceae > Allium > Allium cepa. The sequence continues at coordinate 9,890,966 of CM060937.1, forward strand.
ACATTAGACTGTGGTGTTAGCTATGTTGGAAGAATGGAAGGATTCAGAAGCCTTGGCCAGTTGTGGTTTGCAGTTAAGATCTACTGCAAGTTCTAGTCAGGGAACAACCATATTGTCATGTTTAGAAGTGCAACCAGTGCCAATCGAAAGGATTGCTTCTAAATAGGGAGAAGATCCGATTTTAGCCGAGAATATTAGAAGGCTTGAGGTAGGATCAACGATCAATGATCTAAAGGATTTTATTCTTGACCAAAGAGGATTGTTGAGAAAGAACGGACAATTATGCGTTCAGAATGTAGAGAACTTAAGGAGGGAAGTTCTGGAAGAATGTCATCGATCCAATTTATGATTCATCTTGGAGGGACCAAGATGCATCGAGATATGAAGTAGAGCTTCTATTGGAAAGGCATGAAGAGGGATGTTGGCTTATGGGTTAGGCAGTGTGTGAACTATCAACAAGTGAAGATCAAACATCGGAAGCCAAGTGGATTGCTTCAGCCTCTAGATATTCCAGTCTGGAAATGAGATTCGATATCGTTGGATTTTATTGATTGGTTGCCAAAGTCAAACAGCAGAAATGAAAGTATATGGTTTATAGTAGATAGGTTCACCAAAATGCCTATTTCAATCCAGTTAAGTCAACTAGGACGGCACCTGTATTGGCAAAGTTATTCATGAAGAACATTGTTAGACTTCATGGGATCCCTAGTAGCATAGTCAGCGATAGAGATGCTTTATTCACCCGTGAATTTTGAAAGAGTTTACAAGGGGTATTATGTACCAAACTCAAGATGAATACCGCCTATCACCCATAGACAGATGGGAAGACAGAGAGAATTAATAAGATACTCGAGGATTTATTGAGAGCTTGTTTATTGAATATTGGTGGATCCTGGGAGGATCACCTACATTATATTGAGTTTTCCTATAATGATAGTTATCAAAGTATAAAAGGAATGGCACCTTTTGAAGATTTGTATGGAAGGCCATGCAAATTGCTAGCATGTTGGTTAGAGACTAAAGGCAGAATGGTTTTAGGTCTGGATTTGGTTAAAGAGGCACTAGAAAGATTGAGTTAATCCAAGGCGGATGCAGGAAGCTCAATCCAGGTAGAAGTGTTATGCAGATAAGAGGCATAAAGACCTAGAGCTCTTAGTGGGAGACAGGGTTTTCATTAATGTATCACCTATAAAAGGTGTTGCACGGTTTGGAAAGATGGGAAAGTTGGCCCCAAGATATGTTGGTCCATTTCGGATTATAGAAAGGATTGGAAACCTCACGTATAGAGTTGAGTAGCTGAGCAGTTTGGCAGGTGCCCATAATGTATTCCATGTGTCTCATCTTCGCAAGTCTATGCACGATCCAGAGGCTACCATTTCTTTGACAGATTGGAAGATTTGGTGGTAAAGCCTAATTTGACATTTGTTAGACAACCAGTTCAGGTTGTAGTGAGGGATGAGAAAAGATTGAAGGCCAAGACAGTCAGGTTGGTGAAAGTTTCATGGAACAACAACGATAAGGACTATACTTTGGAGACGAGGATAGGATTCGAGATGCTTATTCTGACCTGCTTTGATCATATTTCTATATTAGATTTATATAGATTTGTAGCTAATCAGGTAGGCTAGTATGGTTGTCGGAAGATGTTACAAATGATTTCTATGTTTGCTATTTAGTCCTTACTGAATTTCGAAGATGAAATTCTTTAAGGAGGGGAGCCTTTAACACCCATAATTTTAACAACATTATTTAGAAGATTTAATTAGAATTAATTAAATAGAATAATGTAAATTTATAAGGGAATTGAGATAGTAAAAATAATTGTTGGCCATGCTTATTTAAAATGAATGGACTTATAAATAGTTAAGTATAAGCTAATTAATCATAAGGGCATTAGGGTCATTGCCGTCAACATTTTCAACCCATATACTATTATCCTTTGGCCGTACACATTCATTTTTACCGTAAATTAATTTTAAAACGCAAGAAAGAAAAGGAAGCCGACCATTAGGAAGAAGAGAAGAAGGGAAAAATCAAATCTAGAGCTTAGGCTCACGCTAGAAGAAATCAGTCTCAATCAATCTTCAATTTCCTTATCCAATCTAAGGTGAATAATAATTACTACATCTCTATTTTGGTTTCTATAATCATACATTTTCAGATTGAAGGGTAAATTCGTTTTTATGATATCTTGGATGATGATATGATTGATTTAAAATTATATGGTTTTGAAAAGATCGGTTAAAAGAGGATATGCATGGTTTTAGGGTAGAACCGAGGTTAAATAATTTTTAAATGCCATGGAAAAATTATATGTTATAGAAAACTTAATTTTGGTGTTGGATTACAATTTTATATTTTTCCAAGTTGTGGAGAATTAATTATGAATTTTCGAAGGAAAATACAGTTACTAGGTTTATAAATTTATTTTAGAAAATATATTGTGAATTTGGGTCTAAAATTTTGAGATGCTAGATATCATGGTTAAAGTGAATTTCTAAAATTTTTGGGGATTTTTACTATGTGATTTGGTATGAAAATTAAATTATTTTGAAAAAAGGACCTAATGATTTAATTGCTTAATTACTTGGTATGGCTTAATTGTAACAGTTATTTAGTTTTTAGATTAGAGAAAATGCGGTAAAAATTTGTCAAATAATTTGTAAGTTTATGATAGCCAATCAAGTGTTTACAAGTGGGCAAGTTAGTTACAAAAAGTTTACTCTATTTCGTAAATATAGCCATTTGCTCAGAAATGTAGGTTTTGCCTCCTTTAGAAGGACCTTTCGACCCAATGCTTTCACCTTTGACATAGTCGAAACCTTTTACCACGAAACCAATACACATAGTATAACTTAGCTGGTACATAGTGGATTGGAAAAAGGTAGATGGTGGGTGGTCGAAACGTTGCTTTCGACTGGGTTGGCTCCTTTGCTTTATTTTGTTTTAAAAGAAAAGCACTTGCTTGTTCATAAAGCGGGTTTCGACATAGTCAAACCTATGGTTGCGAAAGGTATTTCAAAAGAAGCTTCCGGAAGAGTGCTGCCTCCTTTAATTCAAAGAAGTAGCTTCTGAATGAGTTACTTAGATTTTATTTGAAGCTTTCGAAAGGGGTAGTTTCGACCAAGTCGAAACCCTTTTGAGAATCGATGCCATTCGATAGTATTGAAGACATCAATTCCATCAAAATGTACTATTGTTTTGGTAGATATAAGCCGCTTCCTACTGCTTTTGAAAGTGGTTAGGGGTTTCAAAGGGAATGCTCTCGAAAGGTCTTACATAGCCAACCTTCAATTGTTTATCCAGATGTTTAGTGCTTTCAGAAGGATGGTTTCGACACCATCGTGCTTCCCTAATACTTTTTGAAATAAAGAATGGTTTCTAAAGAGACGCTTTTGTTTATGTTCACTTTGACCTAAAAATGTTATTTTAAAAATAAATTCAATGGCTTCAAAAGTTATAATTTAAATGGCTTCGAAGGGTAACCTTCGATGCTTTCAAAAGGGGTACTTTCAAATGGCTTCGAAACTATGCTTATATGACAATACTTTAACACGGCAGAAAGCTTTCGAAAGAAAGTTTTTAAAGTGTTCGAAAGGCAGGATCCAAAAGTTTTTAAGTTGATTTTTAAGCTCTCGAAGGAGGTCATCCTATGGCCAAAAGCAAGGTTTCGAAGGTGTCGAAAGGCTTTTAGAAACCAAACTCAAATATTTAAAGGAAAAACCCTTGGCTAAATAAAGGAGTTTTAAAATGACCATAAGTATGTAAATTTGAAGGAGTATTTCCTTGATAAAAATATAGGTTAAAATGATTAACTCTGTTGTATATGAAATGTATTTCAAGGACCTTAAACCCACAGGAATGGTATTGTTAAATTGTCATGTCAACTTCTTCAAATATGAATGCATTCACATGATAAAGAATCCATAACTGTATTTTGGGGGTAGAGGGGTAATAAAACCAGCTAGGTTAATCCAATAGTGAATGTTAATTGATTAAACTCTTGAATGAGTAGGAATTGCATCTAGGGAGACGAAAATATAGGATGCCTAATCCTTGAAGTTGTCCCGGATATAAGTTCATAATATACCCATGAAAACCATATATTAAGGATAGTTGACAAGGGCCAATTGGTTTATAGTGAACCCTTGAAAACTATATCCGGACTAAGAATTGGCATTGTTCAAAAGGCTCATAGTCAACACATAAAACTATGATAAGAATGAAATTAATGGAGGTATCAATAGGTTCCCAGTCAACCTATGAATACAAGGATAACAATATGGTTACTAGGTATATCATAGGTTCGTAGTCAACCATGAAAACTAGGATAAGAGATGAGTTATTAGAATGACCAATTGGTTTAGGGGGACCCACGAATTTATTAAGTTAATTGGCAGGGACCTATAGGTTCTTAATGATCCTATGAAAACTATGAAATAGGACATGGTGTCCCAGTATTATGAAAAGGTTATTAGTAAATCCTTGAAAACTAATAGGTCAATAGTGACCCTAAAAACTATAATTATGATAGGGAGTCAATTAAACCAGAGATGGGAAACCCAAATTGTTTATAAGTATGCATACCATCATAATCGATTGAAATTTTATGTTTAACCATTGTGGATGCGAGAGCATGGTATACGGTTTTACAAAGGTTTTAGGATAATAGTGAGCAGAAAACCAATTTCGCTAAGCGGCATGGTCTCACTAGATATCTAAAAGGATTAAGATGTTAGATTATTTTTCATACCACACTTTATGTCTAACTCGAAGTTTTTGTTTTCCTATTAAACTCTCGGTATCAATTGGTTTTGAGTAGTTTGAGATTTAGGGTTTTAAGGTTCTCTTCTTAGGCGAATAAAGCTTCCGAAGGCATGCAGGAGGCAATTTGTTCTGTAGAGTTATCATTTTCCGCTGTTTATTTTGGATATAAAGGCAGACATATTAGCCTTATTATATACTCTAATCAACCAAGAGACATCTTCATATGTCATTCTTGGCATGTGTGTAATAATTTTATTTTTCTGAACATGGTTAACGTTAATGAGATTATGTAATGAACATCAAATGTTTTAAATGGAATTTGGAAATACATTTTTGATTTGTTAATTTTTTTCTTCATATTCTTGGTTTGCGTATCAATGTATGTAACATCACCGTATTTGGTTTTCGAGAATTAATAACTATGGATGACTACAACATCATAGCCATTAGTTTTAGGCCTCCAAGTAGAGGATTTTACATACTATTTGCTAAATTATCCTAAAGTTGATGTTGATTTTATGAGGAGAATATTTTTCAGAATAAGTCATATTGAATGAAACATTGGTAAAGCTAAATTTGATTTTTAACACCCATGTATCCAGCACATACTAATATCACTTGAATTAAAAAAGAAGACATCACTCTACAAAAACAAGGGTTGCCCCGTAGTTAGCTAGATGAGTATTAAGAGCACTTGGACTTTTGAATGCATCCATTTTATGAGTTCTTATTCTCTAACTATATCATGTTACATTTTGTCTTAGTGCTTAGGTTATTGAACAATATTATTGCTAAATAAATCTAGAAATTAATGAAGGATACTGCCACGGTAAGGCATACAAACTTCCCTTTTGGCTAGTGAAGAGCTGAGCGAACGAAAGACCTCACCCTCAACTTCATATGTGACATCCACATCTTGATTTCTAAGCTCTTCTATCTGAACTTGATATTTTTCCTATCTCGAATGTTCCGTATTTATGAAGATAAACAAGTATGTATTTTATAGTGTTTAAATCAAGTTATATGGATGACTTGAATCGAACTTGGTTGCAGCCTCATCAACTAATGCACTAGTTATTGACCGACTCGTCATTGTAAGTCTTAAAATAAATCTGTCGTGATGTTGGCTCTCTATGAAGCTAGTGATACTAAAAAACAAAAACAATATACTATCATATGCATATTATATTTTGACTTAAATGGTAATTGAAATGACCCGCAGTTCCGTACCCCTTGAGTCGACACTATTCTCCATTAATCAACTCTAGATGTACGGAAATGCGAACCACTTGGGTCAAAGAAGAAGAGGTAGAAGAAGAGAATACAAAACAATAACAGAATCTAACCATTACAGCGGAATAAAATTTAATAGATAATAATAGATCTTTACACAAAAGAAAGCTATATCTGTTTATTTCGTACATCATCAGAGTACAGCATCAGTGTTCAACAACATCATATTATACAACATGACAGTCATATAAACTTGTCCTCAAAACTGAATACACAGCTAAAAAATAATCAAGTACGGAAGTACGTATCGCCATCCAGCTCGTCTCCTGTTCCACAACATCCTTTCTTTTATTCTATAATACTCGGTCTGATACGAGCATTATAGTTAAATAACACCCGGGTCAGTCTGGAAAACCAGCGTGAGAAATCACACTCAAATTGATTATTAAAGTTTCAAAAATCCTTTGAAAATCAAAAGCATCTCGTAAGACCACGCCACAAATAAACATGTCGGGTTTTTACCTTACGATAGCTAAAACACTTTTATTAAAATTCTCTGATATTATAATAGTGTCTATAGAAAGTAAAATAGAATCTAGCTGAAATGCTTGCATCTCATGTTTCAGTAATAGTTGGGTACAATCAAAACCGTACGGGCGCGTAGGGAAAATTGTTTTCCAATTAATGACTAGGCACTGGGGTACCACCTGTCACGGTACCTGGTCTAGATCATCATACTGAGGATCACTCCCGACCCCCTGCAACACAAGACCGGGACTACCCCTTACTGGATAATCCCGAGTAAGATCACCCCATGGTTGGGATCAGCAAACGCACCACTAAGCCGAATAAAAAGGGACACTTGACAGGGATGACCTTACCCGAAATGAGTGCTACCCACCTACCCTTGCTGCATAACCCCCTATTTTTAGTCATTCCCGATTGATGAGGCTTGAGGCTAAACGTTACCTTTTAGAACGTTTCACTTAGAATGCCCATCGTCCACCTGATGATGTTCCGAAAGCATTCGTCCATACAAGTCTGTCCTGGGTTCGAACGAAACCGAAGGCACTAATCCTACTACATCCATTTTGGAAACATCTTCAGGATTAGTAGCGGCTAGCCCTTGCACTTCACTGCTCCATCCTCGAATCCGAACTCGTTTTTCCACGAAAAAGTGCAAATCGGATCGAAGTGGTTTTCAAGAAATAAACCCCGATCCCAGTCTCTTCGAAACGATCAGCGCATTGGCCAATATTTATAGTCGATTATTTAACTATCAATTAACATTCACAAACAACCATCAAATAATAAATAATTTCCCAAATTATTTATTTATCTCAAAATATCTTCGCAAGATATATTTCCATTTCCAATCCTTTTAAAACAGTTTCAAACCACACTTTTCACATGAAATAAATTCCCAAATATTTATTTCCACTGAAAACACCAAGCACCAAAACTTTAGATTTCTAAAATAATTTAAAACACTTATTTATAAAATATACTTTAACATTTAAATTGAAAATTACTTCAATACTTTATTAAATATATATACTTTAGGAATATTTAAAATAAGGTTACTTTATAAAATATTAAACCAGATTTTCTCTTTTTAAAATATTAAACTAGATTGCCTCTTTTAGAAGGACCTTTCGATCCAGAGCTTTCACCTTCGACATAGTCGAAACCTTTTACCACGAAACCAATACACATGGTATAAGTTAGCGGGTACGTAGTGGATTGGACAAAGGTAGATGTTGGGTTGTCGAAACGTTGCTTTCGATAGGGTTGGCTCCTTTGTTTTATTTTGTTTAAAAGAAAAACACTTGCTTGTTCATAAAGCGGGTTTCGACATAGTCAAACCTATGTTTGAGAAAGGTATTTCAAAAGAAGCTTTCGGAAGAGAGCTACCGCCTTTATTTTAAAGAAGTAGCTTCTGAATGAGTTACTTAGATTTTATTTGAAGCTTTCGGAAGGGGTAGTTTCGACGAAGTCGAAACCCTTTTGATAATTGATGCCATTCGATAGTATTGATGACATCAATGCCATCGAAAGGTACTATTGTTTTGATAAATATAAGCCGCTACCTACTGCTTTCGAAAGTCGTTAGGGCTTTCAAAGGGAATGTTGTCGAAAGGGCTTACATAGGCCACCTTCAATTGTTTTATCCAGATGTGTAGTGCTGTCAAAAAGATTGTTTCGACACCATCGTGTTTCCCTAATACTCTTTGAAATAAAGAATGGTTTCTAAAGAGATGCTTTGGCTTATGTTCACTTTGACCCAAAAATTTTATTTTAAAAATAAACTCAATGGCTTCGAAAGTTATAATTTAATGGTTTCGAAGGGTAACCTTCGATGCTTTCGAAAGCGGTACTTTCAAATGGCTGCGAAACTATGCTTATATGATAATACTTTAACACGGTAGAAAGCTTTCGAAAGAAAGTTTTTAAAGTATTCGAAAGGCAGGAGTCAAATGTTTTTAAGTTGATTTTTAAGATCTCGAAGGAGGTCATCCTGTGGCCAAAAGCAAGGTTTCGAAGGTGTCAAAAGGCTTTTAGAAACCAAACTCAATATTTAAAGGAAAAGCCCTTGGCTAAATAAGGAGTTTTAAAATGACCGTAAATGTGTAAATTTGAAGGAGTATTTCCTTGATAAAAATATAGGTTAAAATTATTAACTATGTTTTATATGAAATGTATTTCAAGGACCTTAAACCCACAGGAGTGGTATTGTAAAATTGTTATGTCAACTTCTTCAATATATTCACATGATAAAGAATCCATAACTGTATTTTGAGGGTAGAGGGGTAATAAAACCAGCTAGGTTAATCCAATAGTGAATGTAAATTGATTAAACTCTTGAATGAGTAGGAATTGCATCTAGGGAGTTAGGGAGTTGAAAATATAGGATGCCTAATCCTTGAAGTTGCCTCGGATATAAGTTCATAGTAAACCCATGAAAGCTATGTATTAAGGATAGTTGATAAGGGCCAATTGGTTTATAGTGAACCCATGAAAACTATATCCGGACTATGAATTGGCATTATTCAAAAGGTTCCTAGTCAACCCATAAAACTAGGATAAGAATGAAATTATTGGAGGTATCAATAGGTTCTGAGTCAACCTATGAATACTAGGATAATAATATGGTTACTGGGTATATTCATAGGTTCGTTATCAACCATGAAAACTTGGATAAGAAATGAGTTATTAGAATGACCAATAGGTTTAGGGGGACCCACGAATTTATTAAGTTAACTGGCAGGGACCTAAAGGTTCTTAGTGATCCTATGAAAACTGTGAAATAGGACAGGGTGTCCCAGTATTATGAAAAGGTTATTAGTAAAGCCGTGAAAACTAATAGGTTAATAGTGACCCTAAAAACTATAATTATAGGGAGTCAATTAAACCGGAGATGGGAAACCCAAATTGTTTATAAGTATGCATACCATCATAATATATTGAAATTTTATGTTTTAACCATTGTGGATGCAAGAGCATAATATACGATTTTACAAAGGTTTTAGGATAATAGTGAGCAGAAAACCCATTTCGCTAAGCATCATGGTCTCACTAGATATCTAAATGGATTGAGATGTTAGATTATTTTTCATACCAGGCTATATGTCTAACTCGAAGTTTTTGTTTTCCCCTTAAACTCTCGGGTACTTAATTGATTATGAGTAGTTTGCGGTTTAGGGTTTCAAGGTTCTCTTCTTAGGAGAATAAAGCTTCTGGAGGCATGTAGGAGGCAATTTGTTATTTAGAGTTAACATTTTCTGCTGTTTATTTTGGATATAAAGGCAGACATTTTAGCCTTATTATATACTCTAATCAACCAAGAGGCATCTTCATATGTTACTCTTGGCATATGTGTAATAATTTTATTTTTCTAAACATGGTTAACGTTTATGGGATTGTGTAATGAACATCAAATGTTTTAAACGGAATGCGGAAATGTATTTTTGATTTATTAATTTTTTTTTCATATTCTTGGTTTGTGGTTCTATGTATCTAACACCGCCATATTTGGTTTTCGAGAATTAATAACTATGGATGACTACAACATCATAGCCATTAGTTTTAGGCCTCCAAGTAGAGGATGTTACATACTGCTTGCTAAATTATTCTAAAGCTGATGTTGATTTTATGAGGAGAACATTTTTTAGAATAAGTCATATTAAATGAAACAATGGTAAAGCTAAATTTGATTTTTAACACCCACGTATCCAACACATACTAATATCACTTGAATTAAAAAAGATGACATCACTCTACAAAAGCCTATTGCTTTGATTTCATCCAATGTAATTATTATTTTTCCTAATGGCTCATTACTTAAAAGCAAATACAAACAAGGGTTGCCCCGTAGTTAGCTAGATGAGTATTAAGAGCACTTGGACTTTTGAATGCTTCCATTATATCATTTCTTATTCTCTAACTATATCATGTCACATTTTGTCTTAGTGCTTAGGTTATTGAACTATATTATTGCTAAATAAATCTAGAAATTAATGAAGGGATACTGCTACGGTAGGGCTTACGATCTTCCCTTTTGGCTAGTGAAGAGAAGAGCGAACGAAAGACATCTCCCTCAACTTCATATGTGACATCCGCATCTTGATTTCTAAGCTCTTCTATATGAACTTGATATTTTTCCTATCTCGAATGTTCCGTATTTATGAAGATAAACAGATATGTATTTTATAGTATTTAAATCAAGTTATATGGATGACTTGAACCAAACTTGGTTGCAGCCTCATCAACCTATACATAGTGGTTGACCAACTCGACATTGTAAGTCTTAAAATAAATCCGTCATGAAGTTGGCTCTCTATGAATCTAGTGATACTAAAAAACAAAAACAATATACTATTATGTGCATATTATATTTTGACTTAAATGGTAATTAGATTACAGTTACCTAATCGTTAAGGTAATCGATGGAGGATCTCAAACCACTACGATCCAACTTAGGGTTTTTCTTTCTACATTCTGCATTCCTACCTGAATGCTCTTTGAACTCCTCCGATTTCAATGTTCTAGAAACCGATTTAAAATCTCCTGACCAAGTAATGGATGCTTATTCCCACTTTTTTCATATGATGCGCCCATTTTTTATATTTATTGCTAGTTTTTATCATCTGCACATTCTTCACTTTTTTAGGGGAAATATCATCTCTTCATTGAAATGAATTATGCACATGCATTATATATATTATCAAAAAAAGTAGACAACTTTACTTGTAAATGTTAAAATTGTTGGGTATAATAAAATTATTTTACCATAAATTCATTATACATAACTTTCTTGATATCAGAAGGGATTTTTTTTGAATGTGGGAAAGAAACCATTGACTCGTGCTAACATACCCTCACAAATGGCTTCAGACACATCGCTACAAGTGAACTCTACGCATGCATAAATTATATTATTATGGCTACTAAATAGGATAGAATAAATGATCATATATGAATGTCAATGTCTTGTATATCAAAGCATGTGCATACGTGCATGGAAGTATGTGGGTAACTCCGATTATTAGCTAGTTAAAATGGTGTTAGGGGTAATGGTATTGTTCATATTTTTATATATAATTTTTGCCTTGAGTATATATTTAAATATTATCATCAACCTTGTATTATCTACCATTTCCTACCCACTAACTCCACATGTCCCACCTATTTTAATTACATACTAAAAATCAAATCACAAAACTCATTTCGAAACCAATAAATCTTAAATTTGTAGAGAATTCTTATTTAGTCCTAACTGTATGTCTGACGAAAGCAAAACAATGCATTTACATGAATGAAAATATATATACGATGTATGTATGAGGTTTTTTCCCTTTAATTCACATATATATTGACCACGTGTAAGATATCTGTAATTCAAATATAAAACTTGGCCGTGTTACAAAGGAATTCGAAAAGAGCTACACTGACAAAATTTTGTTTCCATAAACTATTTTAACGTTTGGCCAAAAAGAACCTTTTTCCCCTCTTGCAAGAATGAAAAGAATCGCATTCTACCGAGGGGGGCTATTAAAGTACGATCATCTCCTGGATATACTGGCTACAAGGAAAACTCGACAACTTCCGAACAGAGTGTTTCTGAACTGGAGTCCGAGATATCCACATTCAAGCATGAAGAGGATGAAATAGTTTTATGAAGAGCAAAAGTAGTACGAACTAGTTTTCCCTGAGTCCTATTAAATTGAAGATGAGACAGAAAGTTATAAAACAGAATGTGGTTAGGCATTTTGAAACATTTTGCTATCATAAAATAAATAATGTTTAGGAAATGGCTAATTTACAGTCTAAAATAATAATTCAGATATATAGTTTATGCAAGCAGTTATCAAAAAAGTGGATCTCGGTGTTATATTAAAGGGATTCCCGATGGATACATTATTTGCAAAGATTTTGGACATAGCATCAATGTATATAATTTCATAGCGTACAGAAATCTATTGTTTCAAAAAATATGCTCAAGGTATATAGGATCAATTACAAGCATGGACAAAAGCAAATTCAAAGAAAAATCTTAATCTATATAACAAAAAGGGTCCTATCAAATATGTGATATGACCCATTATTGGAAGCAAATGAACTTATATTTGAGTATATTTGATATTTCAAATATTAGATATGTTGACTTGAATATACAAGCATGAAATTTGGCTTAGTTGTACATATTATTAAATCAACATATTCGTAAATTAAACAATATTTACTTCAAAATAAAGCTAACAGCAATGAGAATTAGAAAAAGTGTTATTACACCAACATTTTTAAATAGAAAACTATGAATGCATCGAATGAACACGATATCGAATAAAGGCTTAGTTGAGTTTATTTATAGGCCGAGATGCAAATAAGATATGAATACTATCAAATGAACAATTGATACTTGAAGAGATATTTTAAGTGGAATGAAGCCTTGTCTGATCCAATAAGTTAAATATGTTAGCAATTTATATGGAGCAAAAATTTAAATACATCATATACCCAATTTAGAGCCCTAAATCATATTAAAACTTGGCATTTGTGTAGATGTGCTTGGGAGTCTCCTGAATATAACTACTAGGACACCCATCAAAATTCCATTCAACTAAGTTATGAACAATCTTGTTAACCATGAAGCTGCTTGCTTATGCACTGCAATTTTGCTTAATTTACTTACGATTAACCAAGAATATTCTGCTTGCTCCTAGCTTGCTTTTGAACTACTGTGGAGAGAAGGTGCCTTCTGGTTTCTAATGCCCTTAAATGTGAGGGATGGTGTCGGTTATTTATGTGATGTTTCATTGAATTGTGTGAGACCGTGAATGTGCACAGGTTTGCTCAGTTTGAAATTTGCATGGATGTATCTAATGTCATATATATAGGCATGGTTTATTTCCATATTTGAACGATATGGGTATCTAACTAATACAATAAACACACATTAAAATAGAAACCTAATTTCAATTCAATATAAAAATTATTATTATCATCATCATCATCACCATTATTTATCAAAGGCAGAGAAGTCTAGTAATTCTACCATTTGAAATTAATTTTCGAAGGTGTGGACAAAAATAATGATGAAACATAAAGAGGTAGAAACTCTAATTATAGGAACAAAATTGAATTAGCAGCTGCCAATAAGCAACTCGTATCTCTAATGATGGTGATATCTGGATGTCCATGTTGGTTATGTTTTATTAAAGTGTCATCATCTATAACATCATAGGATGGTGAAAAAATTCAAAATAGAAAAATAAAGGAAGATATATGAAAATAATTCTTGAAAACCAGTTAAATAATAATTTTGTGTCTGCAATCTTTGAAATGCACAAGTTCTACATAGATACATTATTATTAATGTATAGTTATATAAATATTAAAATCATTTAAAACCTTACAGATATATGCAACTTTCGATCCATGCTCTAAGATAATTCTCTAACTCGACAAAATATTAATTCATATGTAAATTAGAATCAAAAAAGAAATCAAAATTTTACCTTCGACTGATAATAAATCAAAAGCTTGAAACATAATAGGGTAGGAGAAAAGGCACCAACCCACGTCGGCCAGAATCAAGAATTTAGATGGAGTGATTGGGGTTGAGAACGTCAGCGGTGGTGATATGCACGTAAATATGCGTATTTTTACCACCATATTTAATCTATTTAAATTGAATAAATGATCATATTGGGTATTTTTACCTGTTTAAACCAAATTCAAATTGTTTTCAAATTGTCACATATTCATCTTCATATAAGGGAAAAATGGTCATTTTTGTGCATATATCAAATTGACAAAATTTAATGGGAAATTTCTATATTATTTTGTAGGAATTTAAACTCAATTACAAGTGGTTTCATGAAGGAATATGCATGTACAAAGAAGATACAAAAGAATAAAGATGGAAATAATTCAAAGTGAAGAACATGGAGGACCCCAGCTACCCACTACCTTAATGCACAAATTAAAGGCTAATGCACATGCTAAAAGACATTTAAAGCTTCATGTATATTTAAGTGGGGGATTATTAAAGCTAATGATAACTTGTCTACCACACTTCCTCCAAGGGCATTTTGGGTACTCCCCAAAAATATGCATTAGGGTTTCTAACTTGTATAAATACCCCTTATTTTTCATGTAGCCATCTTCCTCTTAGTTAGTTAGTTTTAGTTTAGAAAATAAATCGAATCTCTCTTTCTTTCCATGGCTACTTAGCCATTTCTTCTCTTATGTAATTCTTTTTTTATGCAATGTTAATTATTGTTTCTTTTTAATTGCATGTTCATTTTCTTTTATGCAAGTAGTGTAGATTTTTATTTATGCAACTAGAATAGTTTTCCATTTCAATTTGCTCTCTTTTCCTTTTCTTTTTCTCTTATGTTGCAAGCTACATTTGTTCATATGATAACAAATATGAGAGGCTAAACCCCTTCAATTTAGGGGTAATGAAGCTCTTTAATCTTGTAGCTTCAACTTAATTTGTTGTTTATGCTCTCCTTTTGTGCTTAATGAGAATGATTGAAATGGTTTAATGATGTTGTTTAGCTTTGAATTTGATAGTCTATGTTGTTCATAACAAATAGGCTATGCTTAAACAAACAAAACATAAATTGCCTCTTCATTTACATATGATTATTCCAAAGAAGTGATTGTTGAAATTAAAATTTGATGGCTTATATTTCTAACTAATAATTAATAGGCCGTGCTTAAAATAGATTTTGCTTTCAACTTTGTTGTCATATTTTATGAGATTTAAAAGTGTATTAGTGTTTGCGTTATAGTTTGATGGTTTATATTGAGCTAATTAATAGCACAAATATACCATACTTACGATAAGCACATCAACTAATTCACTAATGACAAGAAAAGTGAGACCATAACTTCATTTTGTTGATTTATGTGATCTAGATAGTGGAAATTGCCTCTAAATTGTCTTAACACTCTCAAATTTTTATCTATTTTCTTTTGTAATTTTTCTTCTTTTCTAGCTAAACACACTCTCAACTTTGGATTAATTTGATTGAGTAGGAAATTTAAATCAACAATTCCCTGTGGATCGACCCGTATTCGCCACGTGCTACATTCGTACACCGTGCGCTTGCGGTTATTTTTATATTTAAATTCGTTCGACGGTTTTCTAAACCGATAGAATTTCGTCGACGAACAAGTTTTTGGCGCCGTTGCCGGGGATTTGTCTTGATTTTAATTTTCTATTCTTCGGATTAATAGTTTTATTGTGTGTGTTTGCATTATAAGAAACAGAAACAAAAAAAAAATATTGTGTGTTTGTTGTTTTATTTTTGTTTCCAATTTGTTGTGTGCTTGTTTTAGTTTTTGAATTGCATTTTTCATATTAAAAAAAAATTTGCATTGCATCTTTCTTGTCCACTTTCTTGTGCATTTCTGTACCCATTCTGCATTGCGTTTTGTTTGCTGTTCTTGTGCATTTCCATCACTGTTTTTGTTGTCATTTAAATTTCTCTGCATTTTCACAAAAAGAAAAGGTCCTACTGCTCACTGTTTACATTTGCAATTAAAATTGCAACAGAAACATTTCTGTTAGCATTCTTGTTCACTTACATTACTTTCACATTACATTTACAACTTGGTTTTCCAAGTGCTTTTCTGTTGCCATTTACAAGTTAGTTTTCAATTGTTACAGGCAACTGAACAAACCAACCATCTAGTTCATACCTCCAAACTTCGCTGCAACGTACAAGTTGCAAAACAACATCAAACTGAAACTACCTTCATCTGTTGCCAAACAAACTTCCTCAACCGCAACATCTTCTACATTTCCCCTTCACCTCTACAGAGCACATCCACCATTAACATCACCCACAACTACTCTCAACATACCCACCATATCAATCTGCCGATCATCCTTCACCATACCAGTCACAACACCAACCCACCACACTCACAGTTCAATCACCTCTACCAAACAGCCCTCCTCTACATTTACATCTACATCTTCACATCTCCATTGCATAAAAACTCCACCAGATTATATACTTCATCACCACTGCAGTATCTACTTCTGACCAACATCCTCACAACACCACTGCCTTCTACTACCTCTGCCATATCACCCTTTTCTTCATAACATACCTGAACCACCAAAGCACCATCACCTTCCTCAACCATCACGCAACATAGCCTCTGACTGGCAACCACCATAATCGCAAATACTCCCACACAACAAACTCGAGAAACCACGACACTCATATTCAACTCGCTAGCCGAAGACCTCGCCTGTCAAATCGCAAGTTTGCAAATCACTGCGACCCTCCGCAATTGCCTTCACCATCAACAACAATTCGCCAAAAAACCAATCGCACTCACACCAACAACCACCGACGCGAACAAGTTTTACAAAGTGCGAATCGTTTAGAAAAACAGCCACGAACAATTCAAAATCGCCAAATCGAACCACTCCCTCCTTCAATTCAACCATCCTCAACATCAGTCGCGCCACCTCGACCTGTACGCAAACTTCAGTTTCGACTTTGAGTTCGAAGTCGTTTTGAGTTAATAGTTAATTTTGAAACTTGTTTAATAAAAAATGGAAAAGGGAAGAATGGTATCGATTTTGTAAGTAGTTACTTTGGGCCGGTTAAAAAAAAAGAGAGAAAAGAGTGGGTTGGTCTTCTTTTTGTTTTTATTTTTTTTATTTCTTTTGTTAGGTTTTAAGTTTCTTTAATCAATTCTCCAAAACAAAAAAATTCAATAGTTCTGTTTTGTTTACAATTTTCATTTATTTGAGTTTGGTTGTGTTGTGAATTGTTGGCTTCTGTTATCCTCCATTTTGTATTTCAAAAAATAATAATAATAAATAAATAAATAAATTGCTTTGTTTTCTTTAGACCTTTGTTTGTCTCTAATTAAAGAAAGTTTGCTTCTTTTTTTTAGTTTAGTTTAGTTTTATCCAAAAGAATTTTTTTATTTTCTTTTTTGTTTAATTTGTTTTTTAGTTACATCCTAATATAAAAAATTGTATATATCTTGTTTTTCTTTGCAGGTTATCAAAGCAGATAAATAAGGAGTTGCTGCTATAAAACTGCTCTGCTTGCTTAAAAAAATTGCTGCTTTCATTTCTTGTTTTTCCTTACATTCTTGATTGCTTGGATTTGCATTCGTATATAAAAAATACAAAGATAAAAAAAAACAAACTTCATTCGTAGTTGCATTGTTAATACACGTTTAATTTCTGCTTTGCATTTCATTTTAGAATTTGATTAATAATAATGGTTAGACATCGATAACGCTTAATTGTAACTAATTGTCCTCTTTGAACAATTTAATTTCTTGGTGTCTAGGCTACGACAGAGCAACAATCAGTTATAATTATTACGGTGATTCATAAATATTATACTGAATTGTTTCTCTGAAGGTACTTAAACCTTCGGCTGCATTGCTACGGTGATTCATGGTGCACCGATAAATAATGTCCGTTACCTAGCTGAGAACTATCTTGTTTATCTAAGACAATTTGTAATTATACGATTTTGTGTTAACTTAGGATAAATCATTTGTAATTGACCACTGCATTCATTTAGTTGCATTAGTTCATGCATATTTAAAAAAACAAAAAAAAAATTTCAAAAATCCAAAACTAAAAAAAAATTGGTAAATATTCCTTTTATTTTTCTTTGCAATTTTTTCCTTTTCCTTTGAAGTTTCTAAAATCCAAAAAAATAAAAAAAAAGTTCATAAAAATATATAAAACTTTTTCTTTAAAAAAAAAGCTAAAAAAATTTGAAAATCCAAAAGAAAAAACAAAAAATAATTTTCCATTTTGAAAAATAAATTCTACTTGTAAATATTTTTATTTATAAAAAAAACCAAAAAAAAATTCTTGAAAATATCTGAGTTTCCTTTTCCTCACTTACTTGAATTTAGTTGTGAAAATCAGTATAATCCATATGAGTTCACTCCAAATTCGTATGGATATTTTAAGAACAACTTTTGTTTAAACAATTCGAATTTTGAACCACAAAATTTCCGAAGTAATGATCAACCCTCAACTCTTGAAAATTGCATTTCGTCATCACTTGAACTCTCTACGCAACAAAATCAAGAGATAAATGAGTTGTGTAATTCACGTTTGTGCTATAACTCGAATCAAAGTTTTCAAAATAATCAAAATTTGGATTCACTTCAGAATTCAAATCATTTCGAGTATAACCCATGCCAATTCAATTTCGAACTCCAAAACGAATTTCAAAATCAAGACGAAAATGCGAACCAATTTTCAAATAATATTGGCAATGGGAATAATTCCAATAACAATACGATTTAAAACTGTAGTTATCAAATTCAAAATGAAAATTTTCAAATTTATAATCATGATTTTGATTTTGTTGACCAAATGGAAAAAGAAAACGGAGGTTTATTACTTGAAAAATACAAAACTTTTCGTGAAAATCATAATCAAATCTCAACTTGCGAAGAATCAAATAATAATCTACCGTTTATCAAAATTGACAATTCTTATTCTCAACAAGTCCAAATCGAAAATTTTCAAGTTAATAATTACAAATTTGACTTTGTTAAGCAAATGAATGCAATTTACGATGATCACACGAATTTGTTAATTAAAACATTGGAAAATTTTCGTGAGAAACAAAATCAAATTTCAATGTACGACGAGCCAAACAATAATCCATCTTTTACCCAAATCGATGATTTTCAAATAACATCTTTTGAAATTGATAATGATGATCTTAATCAAGTTGTTGAAAATACGGTAATTAAGTTGGATTTTAATTCTTTTGAGGGTGTGAAACTCGATTTAAACTTCGATCTTCCTTTTTCTAAAAATTTGAATACGACAACTTTGAATTTCAAACTCGATTTACACGACGAAGTTGTTGATAATTCAACAAAGAAAGTCGAATTTAACGAGCATGAGTTTTATGGACTTTTTGAAAATGAGTCGCTAAATTCTAAAGGGGACGATTTAAATCACCATTTCGATTTTGAAATCGAAGATAAACTTGAAATTGGTGAAAATAAATTTCAAGCAATTGTTTTATCAACCCCGAAAATCATTGAAAATAAAACAACTCATTCAATTTTTGGTAAAAAGAAATTCATTTTTCCAAATCAACATTCAACTTTAAAATCTTTAAAGGTTTGGTTTTTCGTGCTTAAGCTATGTCTCGCACACTGACAAGACAAATGAATCAGTTTTTGAAAGACCGTTTCGTTTACTTTTTGACGATATACTTTATGATCTAGTGTAAATATTGTTAGTTTTCATGTAAATATAGGTCATCGTTTTATTTTATTTTTTTCCCTTCCACTTGGGTTGACTGTAGGGACACAGTCAAAATCAAGTATGGGGGGAGACTCATCTTCTTTTTGATTTTTCAGGATTAATTTTTCATTTTTCTTCCAAAAAAAAAAATTTAAAAACAAAAGAAGATTTTTTTTATGCATTTTGATTTTTTTTAAAGAAACACTATAGGATAAATACATGGTTTTGGCTTATTAAATTGAAATTTTTGGAAGTTTATTCATCTTAACAAAAATAAAAATGAAATTTTATTACAAATAACAATGGTTTAACTAGGATATAGGAAGATTCATACGTGTTAATTATGAAATACATCCTAATTGAAAATCTTTGTTTTAAAAAGTGGTTGATTTAAAGTAAACGATATACATTTTTTTGTCTTCTAAGTTAATGGTGCTAAGATGATTTTGCAAACTCTCTCTCTCCGTCTTAAAAAAATATATAAAAAAAAATAAAAAATAAAAACATCCAAAGTATTCACTCTCATTTAAAAGCCCTCACGGTTATGCATGGGTGAATTACTTGGAATCTTTAATTATGTGCTTTCATACTCATTTAAAAGTCCTCACGGTTATGCATGTATGGAACACATGTAAAAAAAATAGACTTAATAAAACCACCTACGGTCGATATGTGTATGCACGAAAGTGTGTGCACTCGCTATGCTTTGTACTCCCCTCACATAAGCCCGAAAGGCAGTGCATGGGTGGTATATCTGGCCTCAGTATATCTAAGCTAGGTGTGTAATTTTTCTTGCAAATAATGAGAGAGCAAGCAATTGAAATCCTAGTACTATTTTTACTTATTTGATTTGATTTATTATTGAAAAGAAATGGGAATACAACTTTGATAAACTTTGATAATCAACTAAGGATCCATTTTAAAATTACACTTTGTTATCAACCGAAACAACAAGTTAAACTATTGTCTATTTGTTATGATAACTTGATTTTTGTTGGAAATTTTGACGAGTAAATGACATAAATTTTCAAGATAATGACCAAAACCTATATTTAACTTAGTCGTGTCGATTTAAAAATAAATCCTTCATTTGTAAATATTTCAAAAACTTGCATTATTCTCTTTGTAAATAAATCTTAAATTTGTAAATATTTTCATCCTGCATTTGGATTTTGTGGGTAGTATCCGCTGAAAACCCTCACGACACAACACTCGTCCGACTGGGGACACCCAGAGGTTCAACGACTTGTTGCATACGCTCAATGCAATTGTGCTCCCGACGAAAATGGATTTATCTTAATTTTTTTTATTCGGGGACAAATAAAAAGATAAGTGTGGGGTATTTGATATGCACGTAAATATGCATATTTTTACCACCATATTTAATCTATTTAAATTGAATAAATGATCATATTGGGTATTTTTACTTGTTTAAACCAAATTCAAATTGTTTTCAAATTGTTACATATTCATCTTCATATAAGGGAAAAATGGACATTTTTGTGCATATATCAAATTGAGAAAATTTAATGGGAAATTTCTATATTATTTTGTAGGAATTTAAACTCAATTACAAGTGGTTTCATGAAGGAATATGCATGTACAAAGAAGATACAAAAGAATGAAGATGGAAATAATTCAAAGTGATGGAGGACCCCACCTACCCACTACCTTAATGTACAAATTAAAGGCTAATGCACATGTGAAAAGACATTTAAAGCTTCATGTACATTTAAGTGAGGGATTATTAAAGCTAATGATAACTTGGCCACCACACTTCCTCCAAGGGCATTTTGGGTACTCCCCAAAAATATGCATTAGGGTTTCTAACTTGTATAAATACCCCTTATGTTTCATGTAGCCATCTTCCTCTTAGTTAGTTAGTTTTAGTCTAGAAAATAAATCAAAACTCTCTTTCTTTCCATGGCTACTTAGCCATTTCTTCTCTTATGTAATTTGTTTTTTATGCAATGTTAATTATTGTTTCTTTTAATTACATGTTCGTTTTCTTTTATGCAAGTAGTGTAGATTTTTCTTTATGCAACTAGAATTGTTTTCCATTTCACTTTGCTCTCCTTTCCTTTTCTTTTTCTCTCATGTTGCAAGTTACATTTGTTCATATGATAACAAATATGAGAGGCTAAACCCCTTCAATTTAGGGGTAATGAAGCTCTCTAATCATGTAGCTTCAACTTAATTTGATGTTTATGCTCTCTTTTTGTGCTTAATGAGAATGATTGAAATGGTTTAATGATGTTGTTTAGCTTTGAATTTGATAGTCTATGTTGTTCATAACAAATAGGCTATGCTTAAACAAACAAAACACAAATTGCCTCTTCATTTACATATGATTATGGCAAAGAAGTGATTGTTGAAATTAAATTTTGATGGCTTATATTTCTAATTAATAGTTAATAGGCCATGCTTAAAATAGATTTTTCTTTCAACTTTATTGTCATATTTTATGAGATTTAAAAGTGTATTAGTGTTTGCGTTATAGTTTGATGGTTTATATTGAGCTAATTAATAGCACAAATATACCATACTTACGATAAGCACATCAACTAATTCACTAATGACAAGAAAAGTGAGACCATAACTTCATTTTGTTGATTTATGTGATCTAGAGAGTGGATATTGCCTCTAAATTGTCTTAACACTCTCAAATTTTTATCTATTTTCTTTTGTAATTTTTCTTCTTTTCTAGCTAAACACACTCTCAACTTTGGGTTAATTTGATTGAGTAGGAAATTTAAATCAACAATTCCTGTGGATCGACCCGTATTCGTCACGTGCTACATTCATACACCATGCGCTTGCGGTTATGTTTATTTCTAAATTCGTTCGACGGTTTTCTAAACCGATAGAATTTCCATCAATGAACAGGTGGGTAGTAGAAGGATGAGCTGGTCGAATGCACGAGGAGGCTCGGATGCAGGTTGCTGCTAGAAGGAGATCGAGCAGATCGTGAAATTGTGTTTAGGGATTATTATTTTATTTTATTTTTTATATTTCATGAAGCGTAATGCGAGGGGTAACGTAGTTGGTAGACATCGTCCCTATGTCATTGCTAAGTATTCAACATAGAGATAGCCTTTTCAGTTCCAAATATATTCCGACTACATAAAAATCACTGTAAAATGTCTTCAGAAAATAATGATTGGAAACATCAACTTTTTCTAGTAGTGTCATCGTAATCGTATCCATATTCGCTATTTGAAATATCAGATATGTATTCACTTTTTCGATGGGATGCAAACAGATAACCGATTTTTCGAATATCCATTGACACCCGTAATACCTTCTAAATAGATTGAATTAAATGAAAGTCAATGTAGCAAACATGCTTTAATCCAACAAATCTAAATGATCTAGCCAAGTATTAAAAAAATTGTTCATAATTATAAAATTAAAGAAAATAGATTAGTTCTAAAAGCAAATATGGAAGTCTAAGATTGGAAAATACGGTTTTTTTGAAAATATAGAAAACCAAATATTTTTAATATTTGAAAATATGAAGATTAAAAAATAAAAAAGATAAATAAACTATGAAGTGCATTTCTCTTATAAATTAAACTATCTTCTAAGAAACCAAATTCATGTAAGAATTAACATGTAAATTGTGCAAACTTAGAATACAACCACTACGTTGGAAAAAAACATTCCTCAATGTAGCACGTGATGAATACAACCACTGCATTCCTAGAGGATACTTTTATCTTTTTTGTTCAATGTTTAATGTTGGAAAAAAACATTCCTCAATGAATCAAAACATAATATAATTTTGTAAAAGTATATCAGAAAAATCAAAGCTGTAACACCCCTAATTTTTTATAACATTATCGTGAAATGTAATTAGATAAACTAAACAGAATAATGTAAATAATTTGAGTGATAAGGAGATTGAGATTTGAAAATAAAATCAAGGATCGTGCTTAATTATTTAAATGGTCTTAAGAAAGGTTTGTAGGCTAATTAAATAACACAAGGGCATTTTAGGAAAATAGCCACACCTTATATGCACATATCCATTCATTTTCACGTTTACTTTCATTTCACAAAAACAAACATAAAACATAAAAGGAATAGCTGGCCATTACTATGAAAAAAAAGAGAAATTCAATCAAAAGCTAAGGATTAAAGCTACAGGAAATTAATCTCCAACAAATCTAACAGTCCTTTTCATAATCAAGGTGAATAATAGTTTTAATCAACTCTATTTTGTTTTATAGTCATTTGTTTTCGGGTTAAAATTAAATTCATTTTAATGATGTTTTGGATGATGATATGTTTGGGTTTTATGTAATATTAAATTCATATAAGGTTATTTGATACGTCATGTAAAATATGAATTTGTAAATGGGTTTCAATTTTTGTAATTTTCCAAATAGTGGAAAATTTAATATGAATTTTCAAAGGAAAATATGTACAATTGGATTTAAAATTTTATTTCGATTATTTTAGGAAAAATTTGGGTATGGAATTTTTGTATGTTAGATAACAAATTGAAAGTGAATTTCTCTAATTTTTTAGGATTTTTCCTAAGTGATTTACGATGGAAATTAAATTAATTTAGAAAGATTTATTTGCTTTTTTGCTTTTGCTTAATGGAAGGGCTTAGTTGTTAAAATAAACTTTGGTTTAGATCAGAAATTATGTGGTGGTCATTTGGGAAATAATTTGAAAAGTTAAGGCAACCAATTAAATTTTTATAAATTGGCAAGTTAGCTAAAAAGCAATTACTTTAAATGGTATTAAATCAAACTTCACCTAGAAAATTAGTTTCTACCTCTTTCAGAAGTACCCTTCGACTCCTATGCCTCTACTTCCACTCAGTTGAAACCAACCTAGTCAAAACCTACTAAAGCCAAAACCAATACACATGGTATCAATGAGAAGTATGAAGTGGATTAGAGAAAGGCGGAAGGCATGGTGTCGTAAGCATTGCTTCCGATGGGGTCGAAACCTTTGCTTTGCTTTCAAATTTAAGCGCCCTCTTTGTTTTACTAAAAGCTTTCAAAGGAGGCAAAAACAGATGCTTTCAAAAGGGGTTTTCTAACTAGCTTTCGAAGAGGGTTTCCATCTTTTATTTTTAAGTATGAGCTTTCAAATGAGTCCCTTATTCATAAAACGATGCTTTAGAAAATGGTGGTTCCGACCTAGTCGAGATCCTACTATCGTTCTTTTAGCTTTTAAGTGTGTTAAGGACATCAATGCTTTCGAAGGGTAGTCTTTCTTTTAAACTTATACTAAGCCACTTCCTAAAAGCATTGAGAAGGGTTCGAGGGTTTTGAAGGCAGTTGCTTCGAAAGAGGGTTTGTAACAACCCGAGGTTTTGCTATTAATTTGTGATCGTCATTAAATGATTAATTTGTTGGTTTATGGAAATTGGGCGTTTTAATCAGCTGAAATTCTTTTGAAATTTCCTAGAGTGTTTTGCGGGTTTTAATATTGGCCCTTTTTATTTTTATTTTGGGCCGTGTTATCTGAGTAGGAACCCGTCACCCTTCAATCTAAGGTTCGTTTTCAAAACCCTAAAGAAAACAAAACGAAACGAAAAATAAATGGTGGCGGCTCAATCTCCTTTCCATTCGTCTTCAAAAACTCGTGAAGCTCGTTCGTGCTTCCTCATGCATTCCTCGTTTCAAAGCTAGGGCTTCAAGGCTGCTCGTTCTCGTCGTCTTCTTTTCGAAGCTAGGGCACCATCAAAATCGAAGATGCCGACTTTAAGATGATTGTCGCCGCTTGCTCTGACGATCGGCGTCTCCTCGCTTGGCTCTCGGCTGCTTCGATTGTGGCAAAGGTGAGTGACTCTTTTCACTCACATCTGTTTCAACCTCAGCTTCATTTAGGGTTGAATGCCTATATTCCGTTCGTTTGGATTTGTTATTTAATTTATCTAGGCATTCGATTTTGTTTGATCTTGATGATTTCTCTTGTTTGGTCAATTTCATATGATTTGACGATGGCTTGATCATCACGGTTTCGAATTGCTTTCGTCACCGCCACGGTTTATTGTGATTTTTCTGATGATTGATTTTGTTCTTTGTTCTCTTTTGTTTCCAATCAGTCGTTCACGGCTCTGGATCATATTTTGAAATTACCTGACTTTGTGTTGACTTTGGATTGCCATAGCTATGTTTTGAACTGTAGCTTGACTTCGTCATTTTTCTGTTGGCTTCGGAATGACCACGGTCTTGAGTTTAGTTGGAAGTCTGCAGGCATGATTTGTGAAAACATTTTTGGGATAAGGATTTATTGTATCTTTGCATTGCTTCGTCTTCAACATGCCTATAGTGTTCACTGTAGTCACAATGTTGCTCTGTGCATTTGATTTAAACTAAGTTGAATCGTCACTTCACTGTGTTCGAGTTGTATACATACCAGTCGAGTTATGTTCCTTCCACTGTTGCATATATGTGATTGTCCACCCATATTGTTAGACCTGTAGCATGCTTTGTTCATGCATTTTTATGGTACAGTCCAATTTCATTTAGTGTTCACCGATGCATCATGTAGTGTCATTTGCTACTCTGGTAGTTGATGCTCTTGTAGTGTATGGCCTGGTCCACTGGTCGAGTTCTTTGCATGATGTGCTTAGTCTGATGCCAGGTTACCACCTCTGATCAGTTACATTTTTGCCATATTGTAGTTTGACCTCTGGTAGCACTGTGTTATTTGTCTGCACTTGTCTAGTGCAGTTCTATTGTGTCTTCACTTGATTTGAAAATTGTAAAACATGTTGTTTGAGTACATGTTGGGTGTGTTGCATTTGTGCTCCTTAATGATATTTTCATGTTGTTGCTACATTTGTTATGTGCAGTTCACCATTAGTGCACTGTTGAGGCTGCATCTTTTGGCGTGCACATCCATGTGCCTTCTCTGTTTCATTTTGTTCTTTTGGTTTCACTGCATAGCTTTGAGCCTTCTTGCTTATGCTCAGATCATTGCGAGTTTTGTGCTTGCATTTGAGTTTTTGTTGCGGGTTGCCCTTGTATGTTTGGGGTTGTTGCTAACTGGCCCGTGTTGTTTTGTATTGCACTGACCACTGTATTCATGTGCACTTGGTCATTCGAGTTGAGTTGCTGTACAGTTGCGTTGAGGCAGTTTGCATATGAATTAGCTGTCTTGACCACTTGATTTTATTTGGATTTGTTATTCAAATTTCACTTGAGTTGAATCCGGTATTCGGGTTTGACCTTGTGTTCGTTTGTGAATGTTCATTGTGTACATACGTGCACAGTGTCCATGTCTGTCTACTTTGACCACTGAGGCCGTGGCATTGATATTTGAATCTTCATTGATTTTGGTTCGTTGATCTTTTGTGTACATCATCACTGTAGTGGCAAGGTTGTGCACGCAAGCGTGTACTGTAACCATACGGTATTGCTTTTATTGATATTCTAATTGCTTTTGATTTATGGATTTTTTGCGTATTCCATATGCCGTAGTGGCGAGCCAGTACACGCGTGTGTATACTGCAGCCTTACTCGTGTTGACCATTTTATTGATGTTTCAATTGTTTGAATTATTCCGTGTGTCCAGTTCAATAATTTGAATTTGTTGATTTGTTGTTTAACACTGTTACGTGTTATATTTATCGTTTTCCGATTTCTTTATTTAAGGATCGAATAGACGAGATTTATTGTGACTATCATCTATTTGTTACTTAATTATTATTGCTTCTTGCACTAATAACTGAGTTTGAATTAGACTGATCCGTGTATTATTTTCTTTTGAATGTAATACTCCGGTCAGACCGAGTTATTGCAGGTTGTAGATATCTTGCTTTTGTTTGCCGCTAGAGCTATGAAGTTTCTTTATATCATTTGGAGTAGATGTTTTCATAGTATAGGAGGTTGTATATTCATGTATATTATTCACGATAACGTACTTGTATATGTAACTTCCAGAGTCGACACTTGTAGTTGTATCATATGTATTGTATCACATGTATATCAACTGACATCAGTTATTATATACATGAGACTTTTTGTTTTAT
The DNA here is from genome assembly GCA_030765085.1 of Allium cepa. Lineage (NCBI taxonomy): Eukaryota > Viridiplantae > Streptophyta > Magnoliopsida > Asparagales > Amaryllidaceae > Allium > Allium cepa. The sequence goes on from CM060937.1 coordinate 9,918,751, forward strand.
CTGTGTTCCGCCTTTATATTATTTGTGTTATTATTATATTAATTGTCTTAAACTATTATGAACCATCGTAGTTCGTTTTGTACTGGAATTGGGTATGTCGATGGGAGTAAATAAATAAGAGATGAAAAATAAAAATATATACCACTCCTATCGAGATAACCAACACTAGTGTAAGGCCTAACTACGGATGGCTGTTCCTATCCAGCCTTATTCTTTGTGATAACAGACAGTATTTCTCTTAACACTCTTTTTTATTGTGAGCATAGAGGTGGGGCGTCACAGTTGGTATCAGAGCTTGGGTTTTATGGACATAATATAAAACATAACTTAGATGGAACATGTGTTACGACTAATTGTCGATGTTTTTAATTGTGCTTTGAGTCAAAACTAAAGTTTTGAAATTATGATGAAATTTTTAAATAGCTTTATTTAAAAATAAAAGTGAATTTGCGTTTTGTTTATTTGATTGATTTTTGACTGTTTATCAAAGTGCGCAGCGGAGACAGTGAAACTGTCTTCGATGAGTACAGTTGATAACCTTTTTGATTTAAAAAATCAAAATATGTAATTCAAATAAATTTCATTTGTTGTTTACATAGCTGTGTTTAATTTGCTTCTTTGAAAATTTCGAATCTGATTTGAGGATTCGAAGCGATTGCAGTTATGTGATTTGGTGAGATTTTGTTGATTCGAATTATCTTCATTGAAGATATATTCGACCGATTTCTTTGTTTATTTTATAGCATACGTGAAAATTTAAGTTGCACGTTACTGCATTAATTTTGCGTAAAACCGATGTTTGGTTTTAAGCGTATTTTGTTGCCGTTATTTTTATAACGGGATTTTCACACAGATGCTAAATTTTTGAATCACGGTGTTTTGTTGACATTTTAATGAATGAAAATTCACTGATATTATATTTTGATGCAAATAATTTTGATGAGATTTTGATGTTTAAAAATTACTGTCGCTTTGACTTCAGTATCCGTCAATTTTAAAGTGGATTTTCAAGCGGTTATCCTGCAATGCTGATTTTGAGATCCGCTTTTACGATGTTTTGAGAAATTTAATTTCCTTGTTGAAATTTCTACTGTTGTTGCTGTTTTAAGCACGTGGATTGAAAATCGTTTTAAAAATAAAAATTGTTTTCAAAATTTTGCAGTTTACGTTTTCAAAAGAATGAGGAAGCGATTTAAACGATTCAGCAAAATCGAGGACTATGAACCCTTTCTTTTACTGATTCGCTTAATTCCGGATTTGTTCGTTTGAGAATGTAAATTATTACTTTTATAAAATAAATGAAATTATTTTCAGAAGTTTTGCAGTTTGCACTTTCAAAAGAATGAGGAAGCGATTTAAGCGTTTCGGCAAAATCGAGGACTATGATCCTTTTCTTTTACTGATTCGCTTAATTCCGGACTTGTCCGTTTGAGAATGTGAAATGTTATTTTTGGAATACACAATTTTGCACTTTCAAGGAAACGAAGAAGAGAATCAAACGATTTAGTAAAACACGTGGTATGGGACATGTGCGTTTGCTATTTCGGTTAATTCCGGACTCGTTAATTGAAATATTTGTTGTTTGATGATTTTACACTTTCAAGGAAACGATGAAGAGAATTAAACGATTTAGTAAAACTCGTGCTTATGGGACATGTGCGTTTTCTATAATGGTTAATTATGGACTCGTTAATTGAAATATTTGATGATTTTCGTGTGCTTTCGAGCCACTATGATGGACCTTCGGGTCATATGAGGACCTTCAGGTCAAATACTAGTACCAGACCTTCGGGTCATATGTTGGACCTTCGGGTCATATGATGGGCGCCAAAATTATGATGACGGTACTTGGTAGGCTTCGGCCATATGAGATGCAAGTGCGGCGTAGCTAAAAATCGCCATTTGTTGGGATCGATCCATCTTTTATGTTGATTTTCTAGATCATCTTAATTGATTTCTAGATACTTGTTGTTTCCAATTATCTGCCGGTAATTGGATATTTGTTGATATGAATCCTGATTATCATTTTTGATAATCAGATATTTGTTGTTTTTGATTATCGCTTGTGATAATTGGATATTTGTTGAGATGAGTTCTGATTATCGTTTTTGATAATCAGATATTTGTTGTTTCTGATTATCGCTTGTGATAATTGGATATTTGTTGATATGATTTCTGATTATCGTTTTTGATAATCGGATATTTGTTGTTTCTGATTATCGCTTGTGATAATTGGATATTTGTTGATATGAGTTCTGATTATCGTTTTTGATATTTGGATAATTGTTGATTTTGATTATCGTTTTTGATAATCGAATATTTGTTGATTCTGATTATCATTTTTGATAATCGAATATTTGTTGATTTGATTATCGCTTGAGATAATTAAATATTTGTTGATATGAGTTCTGATTATCGTTTTTGATAATTGGATATTTGTTGTTTCTGATTATCGCTTGTGATAATTGGATATTTGTTGATATGAGTTCTGATTACCGTTTTTGATAATTGGATATTTGTTGATTTTGATTATCGTTTTTGATAATCGCATATTTGTTGATTTTGATTATCGTTTTTGATAATCGGATATTTGTTGATTTGATTATCGCTTGAGATAATTGAATATTTTTTGATATGAGTTCTGATTATCGTTTTTGATAATTAGATATTTGTTGATATGAGTTCTGATTATCGTTTTTGATAATTAGATATTTGTTGATTCTGATTATCGTTTTTGATAATCGGATATTTGTTGATTCTGATTATCGTTTTTAATAATTGGATATTTGTTGATTTTGATTATCGTTTTTGATAATCGGATATTTGTTGATTCTGATTATCATTTGTGATAAATAAATATTTGTTGATTTGAGATTTGATTATCGATTATGATAATTAAATATTTGTTGATTTGAGGTTTGATTATCGATTATGATAATTAAATATTTGTTGATTTGAGATTTGATTATCATTTTTGATAAATGGATATTTGTTGAATTGAGATTTCTGATTGTCGTTTTGATAAATGGACCTTTGTTGTTTTCTGATTACCGTTTCGGTAACTAGAATTGCGGTTTTGCGATTTGTGATTTCGGTTTTCTAATTATCTTTGTTGATAATTAGATTTTGCTGTCTTCTAATTATCGTATCGATAATTTGATATTGCTGTTTTGTGATTTCTGTATTCTGATTATCTTTTTGATAGTTAGATTTTGTTGAGAATTTGTGAATTTCTTTTATGAAATTAATAGGTTTCTGTGGCGTTTGTGTTCTCTACCTTTATTTTTCTGGCTTAATCAGTTTATGTTAGAAAAATAATGGTTATTGACGACCTTAATTATGAAAATGTCGTGGACGCAATTTTTAAAAGGAGGGAAGTCTGTAACAATCCGAGGTTTTGCTATTAATTTGTCATCGTCATTAAATGATTAATCCGTTGGTTTATTGCAATTGGGCGTTTTAATCAGCTGAAATTCTTTTGAAATTTGCTAGAGTGTTTTGCGGGTTTTAATATTGGCCCTTGTTCTTTTTATTTTGGGCCGTGTTATCTTAGTAGGAACCCGTTCCCCTTCAATCTATGATTCATTTTCAAAACCCTAAAGAAAACAAAACAAAATGAAAAATAAATAGTTGCGGCTCGATCTCCTTTCCATTCGTCTTCAAAAACTCGTGAAGCTCGTTCGTGCTTCCTCGTGCGTTCCTCGTTTCAAAGCTAGGGCTTCAAGGCCGCTCGTTCTCGTCGTCTTCTTTTAGAAGCTAGGGCACGTTCAAAATCGAAGAAGCCGACTTTAAGATGATTGTCGTCGCTTGCTCTGACGATCGGCGTCTCCTTGCTTGGCTCTCGGCTGCTTCGATTATGGCAAAGTTGAGTGATTATTTTCACTCACATCTGTTTCAACCTCAGCTTCATTTAGGGTTGAATTCCTATATTCCGTTCATTTCGATTTGTTATTTAACTTATCTAGGCATTCGATTTTGTTTGATCTTGATGATTTCTTTGGTTTGGTCAATTTCATATGATTTGACGATGGCTTGTTCATCACGGTTTCGATTTGCTTTCGTCACCGCCACGGTTTATTTTGATTTTTCTGATGATTGATTTTGTTCTTTTTTGCCTTTTGTTTCCAATCAGTCGTTCACGGCTTTGGATCGAATTTTGAAATTACCTGACTTTGTGTTGACTTTGGATTGCCATAGCTATGTTTTGAACTGTAGCTTGACTTCGTCATTTTTCTATTGGCTTCGGCATGACCATGGTCTTGAGTTTAGTTGGAAGTCTGCAGGCATGATTTGTGAAAACATTTTTGGGATAACGATTTATTGTATCTTTGCATTGCTTCGTCTTCAACATGCCTGTAGTGTTCACTGTAGTCACAATGTTGCTCTGTGCATTTGATTTAAACTAAGTTGAGTCGCCACTTCACTGTGTTCGAGTTGTATACATACCAATCGTGTTATTTTTCTTCCACTGTTGCATATATGTGATTGTGCTCCAATGTTGTTAGACCTGTAGCATGCTTTGTTCATGCATTTTTATGGTACAGTCCAATTTCATTTAGTGTTCACTGATGCATCATGTAGTTTCATTTGCTACTCTGGTAGTTGATGCTCTTGTAGTGTATGGCCTGGTCCACTGGTCGAGTTCTTTGCATGATGTGCTTAGTCTGATGCCAAGTTACCACCTCTGATCAGTTGCATTTTTGCCATATTGTAGTTTGACCTCTGGTAGCACTGTGTTATTTGTCTGCACTTGTCCAGTGCAGTTCCATTGTGTCTTCACTTGATTTGAAAATTGTAAAACATGCTGTTTGAGTACATGTTGGGTGTGTTGCATTTGTGCTCCTTCATGATATTTTCATGTTGTTGCTAAAATTGTTATGTGCAGTTCACCATTAATGCACTGTTGAGGCTGCATCTTTTGGCCAGCACATCATATGCCTTCTCTGTTTCATTTTGTTCTTTTGGTTTCACTGCATAGCTTTGAGCTTCTTGCTTATGCTCAGATCATTGCGAGTTTTGTGCTTGCATTTGAGTTTTTGTTTCGGGTTGTCCTTGTATGTTTAGGGTTGTTGCTAATTGGCCCTTGTTGTTTTGTATTGCACTGACCACTGTATTCATGTGCACTTGGTCATTCGAGTTAAGTTGTTGTACAGTTGCGTTGAGGCAGTTTGCATATGAATTAGCTGTCTTGACCACTTGATTTTATTTGGATTTGTTATTCAAATTTCACTTGAGTTGAATCCGGTATTCGGGTTTGACGTTGTGCTCGTTTGTGAATTTTCATTGTGTACATACGTGCACATTGTCCATGTCTGTCTACTTTGACCACTGAGGCCGTGGCATTGATATTTGAATCTTCATTGATTTTGGTTCGTTGATCTTTTATGTACATTATCACTGTAGTGGCAAGGCTGTGCACGCAAGCGTGTACTGCAGCCACACGATATTGCTTTTATTGTTATTCTAATTGCTTTTGATTTATGGATCTTTTGTGTATTCCATATGCCGCAGTGGCGAAGCAGTACACGCGTGCGTGTACTGTAGCACTACCCGTGTTGACCTTTTTATTGATGTCTCAATTGTTTGAATTGTTTTGTGTGTCCAATTCAATAATTTGAATTTGTTGATTTGTTGTTTAACACTGTTACGTGGTATATTTATCGATATCCGATTTCTTTATTTAAGGATCGAATAGACGAGATTTATTGTGATTGTCGTCTATTTGTACTTAATTATTATTGCTTCTGTGCACTAATAACTGAGTTTGAATTAGACTGACCCATGTATTATTTTCTTTTGAATGTAATACTCGGGTCAGACCGAGTTATTACAGGTTGTTGATATCTTGCTTTGGATTGCTGCTAGAGCTATGAAGTTTCTTTATATCATTTGGAGTAGATGTTGTCATAGTATAGGAGGTTGTATATTCATGTATATTATTCACGATAATGTACTTGTATATGTAACTTCCAGAGTCAACACTTGTAGTTGTATCATATGTATTGTATCACATGTATATCAACAGACATCAGTTATTGTATATATGAGACCTTTTGTTTTACCTATGTTCCGCCTTTATATTATCTGTGTTATTATTATATTAATTGTCCTAAACTATATTGAACCATCGTAGTTCGTTTTGTACTGGAATTGGGTATGTCGAATGGAGTAAATAAATAAGAGATGAAAAATAAAAATATATACCACTCCTATTGAGACAACCAATACTAGTGTAAGGCCTAACTACGGATGGCCGCTCCTATCCAGCCTTATCTTCATGATAACAGACAGTATTTCTCTTAATACTCTTTGTTATTATGAGCATAGAGGTGGGGCGTCACAGGGTTTTGATGTTAGCCTTTAATGTTTTACTTAAGATTTTTGAAGCTTTGAAGGGATGATTCTGAAAACATCAAATTTCCTCCCCCAAAATTTTATATTAAGATTAGAAGGTTTCAAAATGGATACTCTTGTATATACTCACTTTGACCCAAATGACCCTTTTTAAGTAAATCCAATGGTTTCGAAAGAGGAAATTTCATTGGTTTCAAAGATATGTTTCCAAAAATTATTAAGTAATGCTTTATTATGTTTAAAATGTGCATTTTGTTTTCGAAGGAGATAACTAAAGCGTTTCGAAAGGTATAGATTTAGTGTTTTGATAATAATTTTTCGATGTTTTCGAAGTAGTTTATTCAGGTGTTTTGAAAGTAATCTTGTAAAGTTTTGAAAGCCTTAGTTTTCAAAACAAATAACCTAATCTCATCTTAAAGGAAAACCATGGAATGATAAAAGAGTTTTGAAATGATTTTAAGTATAGGTTTTTGAAGAAGTTTTCCTTGATTAATAGGTTAAAGGGATTAACCATGTTTTATACAAAATGATTTCAAGGATATTAAACCACTTTTGTTGGTATTATAATGTCATTATGTTTACTACTTTATATATATGTTCACATTGTAATGGACCCATAACTGTATTTTGGGGAAGGAAAGCATAACCAGCTAGGCTGACCTAGTAGTGAATATAAGTTAAAATTAACTCCTGAATGAGTAGAATTACATCCAGAGGTCAGGATGACTATAATATAGGATGCTAAAATATTGATTAAAGAAGTTTTCAGGGAGATAGGTTCATAGTAAATCCATGAAAACTATGTATAGGAAAAGTTATTGGTAGGGGCTAATAGGTTTATAATAAACCCATGAAAGCTATGTATAGAAAAAGTTATTGGAAGGTGCCAATAGGTTCATATTAAACCCATAAAAACTATGATTTGCTTGAGTTATTGGCAGGGCCAATATATTTGTATTGAGCCCATGAAAAACTATATCCAGATTAAGTTATTGACAGAAATCAATGGATTCCTTGTCAATCCATGAAAACTAAGACAAGAGGGAAGTTATTGGAGTTACCAATAGGTTCAGGGAGAACCCATGAAACAGTAAAGTTATTCGCAAGGGCCAATAGTTTTTTAGTGAACCCATGAAATCTATAAAACTGGACAGGGATTCCATAAGTATATTAAACAGGTTATTAGTCGGCCCATGAAAACTAATAGGTTAATGGTGACCCTAGAAACTATAAATCAAACAGTTGGTCAAAATAAATGAGAATGGAAATTCCAGAATTGATTTACTTGTTTTCATATCATCATAACAATTTCAATTGCTATGTTTTAACCTGTTGTGGATGCAGAAGCAAAGTATATGGTTTTATAAAGTTTTAGAACTGATGGTGAGGGGAAACCCGTTCCACTAAGTGGCATGGTCTCACAAGATATTTAAATGGTTTGAGATAGTAGATTAGTATTTATATCATGCTTTATGTTTGACTCGAAGTTTTTTTCCCCCTTAAATCTCGGGTGCTTAATTGATTTTGTGTAGTTTGCGGTTTAAGGTTTTTAGGTTCTCTTTTAGAGTAATAAGCTTCTGGAGATGTGCAGGAGGCAAGCTAGTTAATAAGAGTTCTTTTATTCCGCTATGCCTTTCGATGTAATGGCATAGTTGTTTACTTGTCCATATTATATTATGATCATCCAAGGGGACATCTTCATATGTTGCTCTTGGCGTATGTTGTAATAAGTATATCATATTTGAGCATGGTTAACATTTGTGAAATTATGTAACAATGGTCCTGAAATGGAATATGGAATTTGTTTGATGTTCTAAATTTTTTCCATATTCATATGTTTCTGTTATATCAATGTATCTAACATTACCGTATTTGGTCGTCGAAGATTAATAACTATGGATGACTGCAACATCCATAGCCTTAGTTTTTGGCCTCAAAGTAAGGGATGTTACAAGTTAGTATGAGAGAAAAGTTTTATGAAACTTCAAAGAAATTTAAAACCTAAAAAAATTTCAAACAAAATCCAATGAATTAGAAAATATGATCAGGGTTTGGGTTAATAGTATAGTAACGCACGTGTATTTAATGTATATAAGTGTGTATTACCTGCTATCTAAGATTGTTGTTTTGTATCCTACTAAGACACATATGCAGATGTACAAAAAAAGATATGGAAGCAGGAAACCGAAGAGGAAATCTCGATGGAGGAAGCACCATAACGAATGGAAATGCTCGACCTACTAGGAGGAACCCGACTCGATCGGCTAATGCTAACCAAATTGCTAATGCCATTGTGGTACTGGAAATCCACCAGTAGATATGGGGATAATGCATCAGTTCTTTGTCGAAATGATGCAAGCAGGAGTTGCTGCGGCAGTTGCTGGGAATGTAAGGGGAGCTAATCCTATGGCTCTGGTTGGGAATAATTATGCTAAGCTGAGTAGAGATTACATCTGTCTAGGTTGGAAGCCATTTATGGGAAAGGAGGATATCATAGAGGTAGAGAATTGGTCATTGCATCGTGAGAGAATATTTACTGATTTGGGTCTAGATGATGAGCAGAAGAAGAGGTTGGCCTCTAGGCAGTTGCAAAGATCAATGCTTCATTGGTTGAACGGTGTTACTGCCGGAGTTCCAAAAAGGATTTGGCTTGGGCTGATTTTTGAAAAAGATTTGAGAAAAGGTTTATGACTCAGGTTGTTAAGTTGGCATTGCTATAGGAAGTTCTTAGATATCGAGCAGGGTGAAATGTCGGTTGTTGAGTATGCTAGTAAGTTTGATGAGTTGTCCTATTATGGATATAATACCATAGACATCGTCATTAAAATGAACTAGAGGTTCATTTGGCGACCTAGGCTCGTGATTTCTACGGCAACCCTATCACATCTCCGTGATCCTAGTAATGTAGTGGTGGAGATGGCAATCCACCACGAGGAGATGCTTGCTATTTGTTCTGAGAGAAGCTAGTTGAAATCCTAGGTTCTCAAGGAAAGAAAAGAAAGTTGTTTAAGAAGAAGGGATCCCAGAAGGGAGATGCTGCAAAAAAGGCAAAGGATGACTTAGTTTGCTTTAAGTGTGACATGAAGGGTCATTATGCGCATGAGTGCCGGTCAGGTAAGAGGAAGAAGGTTGCAGATAAAAGTAGTGTGAAATGCTTCAATTGGGATCAATTTGGGCATTACAAGAATCAGTGTCCAAATCCAGTTAGGGCGGACAGAGGGAAGGTTTTTTCTTTTAGACCATCATCGGCTAGGACAATTGTAGTTGATAATGGGAAGACTATGATAAAAGGTAAGCTTTGGATTCAGAGTATACCAGTTAGGGATACCAGTGCATCCCATTCATTTGTATCTTAGTGTTTGGTTGAGAGGTTACACTTAGAACCTACCTACCTTCTTACTTCCTTAAGGGTTGTAGATCCATTGGGAGGGTATGCAACTCTTGGGTTGACATATGACTGGTTAGAACTTGATTTGTTAAGTCATAAGTTTGCATGCAGTTTGTATGTTATCGATTTCGTAGATTTCGGGATCATCTTGGGTATAGATTGGTTAGAAAAGTATGAGGCTGGGATATTTTGCCAGGATAGGGAGATATCACCGAGACATCTAGATAGTCATAACTAAATCATATTCTTAGTAGAGAATTCTTACTAGAGTGCTCGTGCTTTGTTGAGCGCTATGGAGGTAGGAGAAGAGTTAAGTCAGGTTCTTATAACAAGAGAGTTTGTGGATGTCTTTGAGCCGATTAAGACCTTACCACTAAAATGAGTTGTTGAATTTCAAATAGAATTTGTGCCATGAGCTGAACCTATGAGTAGAACACCTAGCAGGATGACACCAACTGAGATGAAGGAATTGAAGGTGTCGCTAGTGGATCTTGAAGGAAGGAATTTTATTAGACCTAGCAGTTCTCTTTGGGGAGTGGTCGCAGTGTTCATGAAGAAACCATATGGGTCGTTGAGGATGTGTATTGACTATCGTAAGTTGAATGAGAGGACGATTAAGAATAAGTATCCTTTGCCACGAATAGTGTTCTATCTGATCAGCTGAGTGGAGCAAGAGCGTTTTCCTTGTTAGATTTGGCGGTAGGTTCCCATCGGTTAAGAGTGGCAGAGGACAGTATCCCTTTGATAGCATCTTGGACTAAGTAGGTTTTGTATGAGTAGTTAGAGATGCCATTCGGCTTAATGAATGCACTTGCCTTCTTCGTGAATTTGATGAATCGAGTTTTTTGAGGGCACTTGGATAAGCTTGTTTTCGCATTTATAGATGATATTTTTGTATACTCTAAGGATGAGAGAGAGAGCATGAGGATCATCTTAGAGTGGTTCTTGGGACGCTTAGTAGCACCAGCTAAAGGCAAAGTTTACCAAGTGTCATTTTTGGAAGAAAGAGATTAAGTTTGTGGGTCATGTGGTTTCAGAGAAAGGTTTGTCAATCGATCTAGATAAGATCGAAGTTGTGAATAATTGAAAGAGACCAGAGATAGTGATTGAGATCAGAAGTTTTCTTGGACTTGCTGGCTTCTACCAAAGATTCATTAAGGATTTTTCGCAGATAGCAACATTGTTGACAATGTTAACAAGGAAGGATGTGAAGTTTTTAGGATTTGACAAATATGAGAAAGCATTCCTTAAGTTAAAGCATTTATTAACCAATGCATATGTGTTCGTTGTCTCTGACAGAAAGCAAGGGATGGTGTTGTATATTGATGCATATAGAACTATATTAGGAGTGATGTTGATGCAGATGGGTAAAGTTATTACTTACGCTTCATGAGAGCTTAGACAGAACGAAGTAAGATATCCGACTCATGATTTGGAGTTGGCAATGGTGATCTTCACATTGATGATTTGGAGACAGTATCTCTTAATGGAAAGATTTGACCTATGTAAGGATCATAAGTCTTTAAGGTATTTATTCCGTCATAAAAAGTTGAATATAAGACAACAGAGGTGGCTGAAGTTTTTGGTTGCTCATGATTTTGGAATAGAGTATGCACCCAAGAAAGGAAATAAGATAGTGGATGCTCTTAGCTGAAGATATCAGAATGTGGTGTTAGCTATGTTAGCAAAATGGAAGGATATAGAAGCTTTGAATACTTGTAGTGTGCAGTTGAGATCAACTGCTAGTTCTAGTCAGAATAACAACATGTTATTCTGTTTAGAAGTTCGACCAGTGGTGATCGAGAGGATTGCTTTAAGCAGAAGAAGGATCCAATACTAGCCGAGAAGATCAGAAGTCTTAAGTTTGGAACTGAAATAGATGATCTAAATGATTTTACCCTTGACCAAAGAATATGGATGAGAGAGAAGGGATGGTTGTGTGTTCCAAATGTTGAGGACTTAAGGGAAGAAGTTCTTAGAGAATGTCATCGGTCCAAGTTTATGATCCATCCGGGAGGGATCTAAGATGCATCAAGATATGAAAAGGAGCTTTTATTGAAAAGGTATGAAGAGGAATGTTAGCTTGTGGGTTAGGCAGTATGTGAACTGTCAATAAATGAAAGTCAAACTTTAGAAGCTGAGTGGGTTGCATCAGCCTTTAAAGATTCCACTTTGGAAATGGGACTCAATATCCATGGATTTTACAAACGGGTTGCCAAAGTAAAATAGTGGAAATGAAAGTATATGGGTCATAGTGGACAGATTGACCAAGAGTGCCTATTTCATTCCAGCTAAGTCAACCAGGACGGTACTTGTTTTAGCTAAGTTTTTCATAAAGAACATAGTTAGACTACATGAGTTCCTAGTAGTATAGTCAGTGACAGAGATGCTTTGTTCACTAGTAAATTCTGAAAGAGTCTATAGGATGTATTAGGCACTAAGCTTAATATGAGTACTACATATCACTGTCAGATGGATGGGCAGACAAAGAGAGTCAATAAGATGCTTAAGGATTTACTGAGAGCTTGTGTATTAATCTTTGGTGGATCTTGGGAGGATCATCTACATTTGGTTGATTTTTCCTATAATAATAGTTATTAGACTGGTATAGGAACGGTGTCTTTTGAAGCATTGTATGCAAGGCCATGCAAATCAGCAGCATGTTGGTTGGAGACTGGGGATAGATTAGCCTTAGGTCCAGATTTGGTTAGAGAGGAATTAGAGAAGATTGAGTTGATCTGGGAAAGGATAAAGGGAGCTCAGTCCAGACAGAAGAGTTACGCAATCAAGAGGCGTAAAGATCTAGAATTCTTAGTTGGAGATAAGGTTCTCATTAAGGTATCACCGATGAAGGGTGTGATACGATTTGAAAAGTCAGGGAAATTGGCACCGAGATATGTTCGTCCATTCAAAATTATAGAGAGTATTGGAAAGCTCGCACAAAGAGTAGAATTGCCGAGCAGTATAGCAGGTGTCTATAATGTATTTCATTTGCCTCATCTTCGCAAGTATGTGAATGATCAAAAGACTATTATTCCTTCGGCAGGGTTGGAAGATTTGATAGTAAAGCCTAATTTGACTTTTTTTAGATAGCCGGTTCGAGTTGTAGCGAGAGATGAGAAAAGATTAAGGAACAAGACATTTAGGTTGGCGAAAGTCCAGTGGAGCCACAACGAGAAGGACTATATTTGGGAGACAGAAGACATGATTAGAGATACTTACCATGATCTGCTTTGAAGGTATGTCTGTATTAGATTTATATAGAGAGTAGCTAGTCAGGTAGGCTAGTATGTTTGTTAGTTTTCGTTACCGATGATTGCTATGTTTAGTATTTAGTCCTTACTGAATTTTGAGGACGAAATTCTTTAAGGAAGGGAGAATTTAACACCCCTAATTTTGGATAACATTATTCTAAAGATTTAATTAGATAAGCTAAATAGAATAATGTAAATAATTTGACTGATAAGGGGATTGAGATTTCAAACTAAAATTAAGGGTTGTGCTTAATTATTCAAATGGCTTAAGAATGGTTTATGAGCTACTTAAATTACACAAGGGATTACTAGGAAAATAATCGGATTTTATATCCATATATCCTTTCATTTTCTCGTTTACTTTCAATTCACAAAAACAAATATAAAACATAAAAGGAATATTAGGCCATTGCCAAGGGGAAAAAAGAAGAGAAATTCAATCAAAAGCTAAGGATTAAAGCTAAGGGAAATTAATCTCCAACAAATCTTAAAATCCTTATCATAGCAAGGGTGAATAATAAATTTAATCATCTCTATTTTGTTTTATAATCATTTATGTTCGAGTTTAATACTAAATCCATTTTAATGATGTTTTGAATGATGATATGCTTGGGTTTTATGTGATATTAAATTCAAATAAGGTTATTTGATAAAGGATTTACATAGTTTTGAGGCTAAAACCTATCGTAATGATTTTCAAATGCCATGGAAAATTATATGTCATGTAAAATATGATTTCGAAGATGGGTTTCAATTTTTGTAATTTTCCAAGTTATGGAAAATCTAATATGAATTTTTTAAAGGAAAAAAAGTATGATTAGGTTTAAAATTTGATTCCAATTATTTGAAGAAGAATTTGAATCTGGAATTTTTGTGTGTTAGATAACATATTGAAAGTGAATTTTGTAATTTTAGGGATTTTTCCTGAGTGATTTACCATGGAAATTAAATTATTTTAGAAGAAGGACATATTAGCATTTTTGGTTTTGCTAAATGGAAGGGGCTTAGATATTAAATTAAACATACAATTAGATCTGAAATTATGTGCAATTATTTGGAAAAGAATTTGAAAAGTTAAGGCAATCAATTAAATGTTTACAAATAGGCAGGCTAGTTATAAATTAATTGCTTTAAAGGGTATTAAATCAAATTTTACCTAGAAAAGTGGGTTCTGCCTCATTTAGAAGCGCCTTTCAACTCCTATTCCTCCACTTCGACTCAGTCGAAACCTACTAAAGCCGAAACCAATACACATGGTATCAATGAAATTGGTACGAAGTGGGTTGGAGAAACGTGGAAGGCGTGGTGTCAAAAGCATTAATTTCGGTAGGGTCAAAACCTTTGCTTTGCTTTCAAATGTTAAACACTTGCTTTGTTTTACTAAAAGCTTTCAAAGGAGTTGAAACATATTCTTTCAAAATGGGTTTTCTAATTAGCTTTCGAAGAGGATTGCCATCTTTCGTTTTTAATTACGAGCTTTCAAATCAGTCCCTTGTTCATAAAACATAGCTTTTGAAAATGGTGGTTTCGACCTAGTCGAAACCCAGCTATCTTTCTTTTTACCTTTCGAATGTATTGAAGACATCAATGCTTTCGAAGGGTAGTCTTTTTTTTAAACTTATTTTAAGCCACTTTCCAAAAGCTTTCGAAATGATTAAAGGGTTTCGAAGGCAATGGCTTTGAAAGGAGGTTTTGATGCTTATCTTCAAAGTTTTGCTAAAGCATTTTGAAGCTTTCTACAGAATAATTCCAATGCTATCAAATTTTCCCCTAAACAATTTAATATGAAGATTGAAAGGTTTTGAAAAGGATATTTTCGCATATATTCACTTTAACCCGAAAGATATTGTTAAGTAAACTCAATGGTTTTGAAAGGGAAACTTTCATTGGTTTCGAAGCTATGTTTCTAAGAATTACTAAGTAATGCTTTAGTAATTTTGAAAGGTACATTTCAGTTTCGAAAGAGACAAATAAAGGGCTTTGAAAGGTATATATTTAGTGTTTTGATAAGAAGTTTTCAACGCTTTTGAAGGAGTTTATCCAGGAGTTTCAAAAGTAATGTTTTAAGGTTCAAAAGCCTTAGTTTTCAAAACAAATAACTCAATCTTATTTTAAAGGAAAACCATGGCATGATAAAAGAGCTTAGAAATGATTTTTACTGTGGAGTTTTCGAAGAAGTTTTCCTTGATTACTAGCTTAAAGGGATCAAGCAAGTTATATATATATATATATATATATATATATATATAATGATTTCAAGGATATTAAATCAAAGGTGTTGGTATTATAATGTAATTTTGTTTGCTTCTTCATATATATATATATATATATTCACATTGTAATGGACCCAAAGTTGTATTTTGGGGAAGGGCGGCATAACCAACTAGGTTGACCCTGTAGTGAATATATATATTAAATTAACTCTGAATGAGTAGAATTGCATCTAAGAGAGCAGGAAGACCATAATATAGGATGCTAAAATATTGATTAAAGAAGTTTTCATGGAGATAGGTTCGTAGTGAACCCATGAAAACTATGTATAGGAGAAGTTGTTGGAAAGAGCCAATAGGTTCATAGTAAACCTATAAAAACTATGTATAGAAGAAGTTTTTAGCATGGGCCAATATGTTTATAGTAAAACCATGAAAACTATGATTAGATGAGTTATTCGCAGGCTCCAATAAGTTTGTAGTGAACCCACGAAAACTGTACACGGATTAAGTTATTGTCATAAGTCAACAAGTTCCTAGTCAACCAATGAAAACTAGGACAAGAGGAAATTTATTGGAGTTACGAATAGGTTCAGGGAGAACTAATGAAATAGTAAAGTTATTGGCAGAGGCTAATAGGTTCTAGTGAACCAATGTAAACTATGAAACTGGACAGGGAGTCCATAAGTATTAAACATGTTATTTGTCAACCCATATAAACTATTAATAATAATCCTAGAAACTATAAATGAGACAATTAGTAAAAATGAATGGGGATGGGAAATCTAGGATTGATTTACTTGTTTGTATATCATCACGACATTTTGAATTTCTATGTTCTTAACCGTTGTGGATACAAGAGCACAATATATGTTTTTATGAAGTTTTAGTATAATAGTGAGAGGAAAACCCATTTCGCTAAGTGGCGTGTTCTCACTAGATATCTAAATGGTTTGAGATGGGAGATTATTATTCATACTAGGTATTTTGTCTGACTCGAAGTTTTTTCCCATCAAACTACCGTGTGCTCGAATTATTTTGAGTAGTCTGAGGGATAAGGTTTTCAGGTTCTCTTTTAGACAAATAAGCTTCCGGAGACGTGCAGGAGGCAAGCTAGTTAATAAAAGTTCTCTTATTCTGCTGTGTTTTTGGATGTAACGACAAAGTTGTTTACTTGCCTATATTATACTCTGATCATCCATAATGGCATCATATGTCGCTATAGTGTATATTGTAATAATCATATTTTATCTGAATGTGGTTAACGTTTGTGGAATTATGTAGTGAACTTGAAATGGTTTTGAAATGGTATGTGGAATTTGTTTGACGTTTTAAAAATTTCCCATATTTCATGTGTATCTGCTATATCAATACATCTAACATACTTGGTCATCGAAGATTAATAACTGTGGATGACTACAGCTTCCATAGCCGTTAGGTTTGGGCCTCCAAGTGGGGGATGTTACAAAGCATAACATAATTTGGTATAAAATCAAACTGTTTTATGAAAAAATGGAAGTCAAATGGAAGTTATACTATAGGTCAGTACAAATAATAGTAGTAGACTAGCATAAGAAAAATGTTAGCAAAACAGTGAGAACCTCAAATTTGTAAGCAGTCGTTCCAGTTAAATATTCAAACTCCGATGGAATATTTTTTTTAGTTTAGAGCAGTTTGGTTAAATTTGAAAAATCAATTCACTTATAACCATATGGACCGCATGAATGTACTTGAACCTACAAACCTTATGTACTAGAATCATTAGATTGAATTCGAATTGGTGATTGAAAATCTAATTCGATTTGGAGTGGGTGAAAGATTTCCTAACATGAAAAGAAGATTATTAGCTAGGAGTGCTGATATTGATGACAGAAGACGGCAATGATGATGGGAGGCGATGGGGATGACAGAAGGTGACGGCGATGCTAGGAAAGTGTTTGGTAGTGTCATGTAATAATACGATCACTTGAAAGGTTCCTTTAATTTCTAAGATCTTTACTAAGCTTTCTTTGTCAACATCATTCATCATAGCATGTTAGAATCTTTGCAGTTAAAGTGTTCGACAGATTCAATGCAGTGTAGGTGCGAAAAGTCCTAGCGGGGATATAACGAGGATATAGCAGGGTATAGCGGATGACTCTAAAATAACATATAAACCTTGTGCTTAATGTTTGTACAAATATATAAATGGCAATTAAATAAAAAATTAACTTTTAATTGAATTATAATTACTACGTAAATAATTTTAAATGAAAACATGTGTGAATATACTACAAATAAATGTAAAACTGCTACATAACATAATTGAATTTAGAAGAACATTAGAGTATTTTCATTTATGAAAATATATTTAAAATTCAGTTAAATAAATTAATTTCATAATTTTTATAATATATAAATGTCATTTTTCAATTCATTTCTTTTAAAGAAGATATAGCGAAAATCCCGGAGTATAGCGGGAATAATGAAATGTAGCGGAAATAGTGAGGCTTAAAGTGGAAAGACTATATTTGGGGCTATATGGAAAAATCAGAGTGGTAGAAATCTGCTATGAGATATAGCAGGATTATAAGCGGGCAATAGCGGGCAATAACTACACATGTTGGAATTAAAGAAATTAAGAAATGTAAACACACAAATGGTCATAAATTGCTAGATATGAAAATATTATGAAAAAATTAAGCAATGTCTTAAGCAAGCCTGCTGATGTTGTAGGTGTATGGATAATTAGAACACAACATACTATTTCCTTTTATAGTTTTATGTGGTCGTTTCAATTGTAGGAGCACTACTATAAGAACTAAGATCAGTTTGACTTTTTTCGTTCATGACTACACCAAATTCCACCAAATCTTTTTTAGTTATAAGTACCAATATAATACATGAATAATTCTCTGGCATGTCAAAGATATGATGATGTTGTTTTAGTTGGATTTAACTACATAACCTTGAACACGGTTTCGGCTGTACCCAAGAAAATTTTGAAGTTAATTGCAACAGCCCTAATTTTAGTTTAACATTATTCAAGTCATTTAATTAGATAGACTAAATAGAATAATGTAAATGGTTAAGGAGAATGAGATTTATTCATCAATAAGATCGTGCCTTAATAAATTAACTAATGAGATTGTTTTGGTAAACTTAATTATAGAAGGGTATATAAGAAGGATAATCTAAGTATAGACCTATCTTTTATCCCTTAAACTCTCTCCTCCTCATATCGTTCTCATTTTTCATAAAAAAAACAATCAAAAGAAAAACCTAAGAAGGTCGGCCATAACCTAGGAGATAGAAGCACGAAAACCCAAAGGAATTCAAGCAAGTTTAGGGGAAACTAAAGCACTCATCTCAACTCTAAGGTTAATAATACATGAATCATAATATTTTTTTTTACTTTTTGAATCAGGTCCGGATAATATCCAAATTATTTTTATGATTTTTTCCAAGTTATGGTCGTTCAATCATTATTTGGATAGAATAATGATTCATGCAATCGTTTATTTCATTATTCAAGTGGTTTTAAGGGTAAAACCAAAGTTTTAAATCATCAGTAGCTTTCATTTTCGACTATATTGAGTGAAACATTATTTTGAAGAAGGGTTTTGTGACGACCCGGAATTTTCGAGCATTTAAAATTAAAATATTTAATTGATTTTAATTATTTAAAGGTTAATTATCAACTTAAATTACGAATATCATAATTTATTTGACAATTAAATTGTTGAATTAAATAATTTGAATTGGATAAGATATAAAACCTTAGATTTTTAAGCCTGTTAAAAATAATTTGAAGGCTTGTAAAATTTATATTGATAGTACAGAAGATAATAGAAGATGTAAAATTGAATTAAACAGTGGTTTGTTTAGTTTTAAAATTTTGTATCGTTTAAATTGAATTTAAAAATAGCCTTCCGAGGCACAGTCTTGGAATTCGACGAAACCTGTTCCATTGGGTCCGTAATATTGAATTATTATCGGATTTCAAATTTCGTTTTGATCGGAATTAGTGTATGAGTGTACGAAATATAAACGTGTTGGAAATTTAATTGATAATAATCTAATAAAATTTAATTTAATTGATTAAGCTTCTTGTTTACGCCAACGTTTTCCCTTATCTTCTCGTGTACGCCTTTGTCCTTCTAACAAGAATCGAACCCTTGTTCTTTTAAACGAAGCACTTCTTCTTGAAAAAAAGAAAGAAAGGGAACAATGGCCGAAATTAACAAAGTCCCTAAAAAAAAAAGAGAAACTAAAAGTAAAATCAAATTCTATCGGCAACAAGGATCGACCGAAACTTCTCCTCTCCAGTAAATCATTCCCAAAATCGAAGCTTTCTCTCTTCGATACGACTTAGAAATCAAATTCGAGAATTTAGGGCTTTCGCTTGTCTTCAAATCAGCGAGCGACGTCGCGATTGTGGGAGCGTGTTTGGGGGCGAGGCGATTCGATTGAGGTCGCGTTCGGTTCAAAATCTTGGAAAGGACTTAGGATAGTGCTGCAGCATCAAAGACAAGGCAAACAAGCGCTTGGAGAAGCTGGATTCGTTTCGATTGGGATTGGAGGAGTCACGACGAGCCTCGCAACTCGAGGTGTTGAGGTTTGAGGGGAGGCATGTCACAGAAGTCGAGCTCTCTGGAGATGGCTGTCAAGTGGTTTTTGTTTTTTGTATTTAATTTAATTTAGTATATGTACACAAGTTAGAAAAGAAATGTTATTTTACAGAAATGTTTATAACAAAATTTTTTTTGTTTTGTTTTGTTTTAGTTTACAGACTGGTGAAATTTTAAAATTGACAGTAAAATACAAAACAAATTATTTTAAATGTTTAATCAGTAATATATATAATAGCTTGTTATATTTATTCACCTATTTGGTGCTAAATGAGTTTGATATATACGGACTAAAAGAAAGAAAAGAAAAACAAAAAAAAGAAAGGAAAAATAATAATAATCATATATATACTTTAACTAGCTAATCAATTTCAATTTATATATTATAATTTATATTATGATGGTTTAACCTATTTATTAATTCATTGAGTTATTTTAGCTCAAAAATAAATAGTTATGAAGGAAATTAGTTTAAGTAAAGGTGTATAAGGATTTTAATTACCGAAGGATTTTATATAAAACAAAGTTGGCTAGATTTTTGAATCTATAAATTTTACAAAAAAAAAATAGTGTATGTCTGGAAATTTATTTATTCAATTAACTTATTTAATTATTTGGTTACTAAAATAATCTGTTAAAAAGGAAATTAGTTTAAAATTAAATTTAATTTGTTTAAAATGGAAACACTAGTTAGTTGAATTATCAAATGGAAATTTAATTGTTCAGTGGACTTGGATATTAATAAAAACATCTAATGTTCATACAAGGTCTAAAGTCGTGGGGAAAATTAGGCAAGTTTGAAATGGATGGCAAAACGAAAATCAAAGGTGAGTTAATCTCACTCAGTTTAAATTTAAATTAAATTAATTAAATTTAAATAATTGTTTGAATGGTTGAATTGAATAATTTGTTATAGTATTGTAACGACCCCACTTCCTACTCCCGGGAAGAAGCATCGTTAATAAGAAAGAAAGAGGTGAGAAAATAGAAAAGATAGAGAAGAAAGAACAACAACATCAGAATCTCACAGCGGAACGAATAAAATATATAATCATATAAATATTTACATACTATACAACATCAATCAGAGTGATATATATAGTACATCACATACTAGACAGTTATAAACACTTGTCTAGCTAATACAACACAATACACAATACATCACAGAGATACCACACAGCGGAACTAAATATATATCTAAAACGCTGAAGCCTCCTGCTCCAGTACTCATCCAAAATTCGTCAAAGCTAAACCTGAATCCCTTGGCTACCCGTAAAAATTTGGGTACCCGAGAGTTTATGAAAAACA
Organism: Allium cepa; assembly: GCA_030765085.1. Taxonomy (NCBI): domain Eukaryota; kingdom Viridiplantae; phylum Streptophyta; class Magnoliopsida; order Asparagales; family Amaryllidaceae; genus Allium; species Allium cepa. The sequence continues at coordinate 9,939,878 of CM060937.1, forward strand.
AAAATAAACTTCGGGTCAGACATGGGTCTGGTATGAGTAACAGGTTAAAGTTTCTTAATTTTGAAAAATCCTTTGAAAACAAAAGGTATCATGTAAGACTTCCCACACATAAACATGGAAAAAATTTTAACTTACGCTAACCAAAACATTTGATAGGAAATCCAGTGATATTATAATAGGTCTAGGGTTTTCAAGTAAATAGAAAATAGCCGAAATTGTTACATGATTAAATTCCAGCTACTAGCCACAAAAGTGGGTAATACAATCAAAACCGTAGGCACTTATTGGATTATGGATTCCATATAATGGCAGGGCTACTGGGGTACCGCCCGTCACAGTACGTGGCCTAGATCAACGTACCGAGGATTACTCCCTTCATCCCCTGCAACACAAGGCCGGAACCATTCCTTACTGAACAGTCCCGAACAAGATAAACCCCGCAGTTGGCTGCAGACCAACCGCCCACTAAGCCGAATAAAAAGGGACATCTAGACAGGGGAATATCCTTGTCCTGCTTGGGCATGGCCCACCTAACCTTGCTGCACCTCCCCTATTTTAGCGATTCCCGGTTGATGAGGCTTGAGGTTACGATTACCTTTATATAACATATTTCTTAGAATGCTCATCGTCCGCGTGACGATGTGTTGAAAGCATTCAATCCATACAAGTTCGTTCCGGTTTCGAACGAAACCGAAGGCATTATCTCGTTACACTCATTTTGGAATCACCCTTAGAGTTAACGACGATAACCCTTGCATTCAGAATATTCATCTTCTCTTCAGATTCACGACTAATCGTTAATTTGGAAACGATGTGGTTTTCGGATATTCCTAATGCGGAAAACCGATCCCGGTCTCATCGAAATCCAAAGCGTGTCTTTTAAGGCCAAGTTGTCTATTTAGTCTTAACAGTGAATTCAATATTATCAATATGCACAGATAGACAATTCACATCTCATAATAGATAATCACATCATCATCATAAACAGATAACTAATATCATCATCCAAACAGATAATTAAACATTATCATACTTAAAATATACATCCATATCACGCAGACATCATCCAACTCATTTCTGAGATCACAATCAATCAATGAAATAACAATATCATCCATCAGCAATGATTTATGAATCACAAGCTATAGTTAATTTAAAATGAATTAAATTAACTACTTCCATTTTAATTAATTTAAATAAATTAAATTAATTACTCATTCCATAAATCCTGCTCTCACAATCATTCATTAATTATAAATCAAAATAATTAACCATTTTCTAATTACAAGAATAATTTAGTCTTTAATTAATTTCTAAAATGAATTATTCTAAATTATTCATAATAGATTAACATTTAATTACCTCCTTAATTAATTATCCCTTAATTTACAATTCATAATTACATCATTAATTATATTAATTAATGATCTTCAATTTATATTCAATTACTTATCTAAAATAATTGAGTGATTAATCTTTACTTAAACACAATTATTAATCACCCCTTGATTAATAACAAACCAGTAATTAACTACTCTTAATTACTTATTAACAAATTAATCATTCCATGATTAATTATTTCCATTTAATCTTCTTGTTGATTTATTATTCTCAAATAAATCAATTTCTAATCCCATCATTAATTATTTTAGTGATTTCAAATTTCATTTTCATTTGTTAATTATATTAAGAATACACATCTTCAAAACACAAATATTAATCCTCTTGATTAATATATTCAGTAATTAATCATCCTAAATTAATTACTTCTCAATAACAAGCTTACTTAATCCCTTGATTAATTTTTAAGTAATGATATTCTCAATTACTTCCATTAACAACATCATCCAATTAATTACATCCTGTAATTATCCTTCAATTACTTCTCTAAGTAATTCAATTCCAAAGTATCAGTTACTTAAACTAAATTAATTAACTCAAATCAAATTTCACAATTAATAAGTAATTAATTTCTAATTACTTTTCAAATAAATAATTTACATTTAAACTATTGAATTAATTAATCTAATTAATTTATTACAAAATCAATCACATTAATTAATTATGAAATAATCTAGTTAAGGATCTTCATTAATACTTATTTAATTATTATTTTCTAAAATAATTAACTTAGTTTTATCATTATTAATTATAATTTTGATTAACCATTAAAATTTAATAATTTAAATAAAAATCTAATTTATGATCCTTAATCACATATTAGTTAATTAATTCATTAATTAACTTTAATTACTACTTTTAAACTCATACTTACTAAATTAATTAATATTCATCATTAATTATCCTTATCTAATTAACTTAAAGATTAATGTATATAAAATTCTATAACTTCATGAATTAAAGTAAATCATTCTTATTATTGATTATGTTTTCAATTCCAATATGTTTAAAACATTTATTTCGATTTACTTTCTAATTAAAAACCAATTTATCATTAATAAAGTTTTAAAACAATTTTTTTTTTATTTTTTTCAAAACTCTTTGTAAATTTACATGTTAAATTGCACTTAAAACTTATTTGAATAAATTTAAATTATAAAACTTTAATTTAGTTTCAAATCTAGAATTCAAGTCCAAGTCCTGATCTCAATTTTCGAGTTAACTTGATTCAATTTTCCTTAACAGTTTAAATTTTCATTTGAACTCAATTCTAATTTTGAAAATACTTTAATTTTTAAGCACTTTTAAATTATTCAAATAATTTAAATTTTGAAAACTTTATTATTTCTAACTCTCTTTCAAACTAACTTATATTCACTATTTAAACTTGAGTTAGAGCTAGTTTCAACTTTGATTACATTTTAAAACCAAGTTTTCAAAACTGTAAAAAAACAGCTACAGGTTTAAAAACCTGAATACCAAAATCCCGACCCCCTCACTTGTTACTTCGAGTAACATATGAGCTTCCCCCGATAAAACAACAGCATCGCTTCGAGTTTCCCAGGCGCACGCGCGAAAATGAAACGAGAAACAAAACCTGGAAAACAACAAACTCAACACACCCCAATACCTGTCAACGCCACGCGCACAGTGCCCCCACCACCGGAGGCCACCAAACTCCGGTTACGTCATCAACCACCTCCCCTCAACCTCCCTGCAAAACCACGTGTCACTCGCACGCCTACGCTAGTCGCGGTGATCACAACTTCCAGACGCAGTAAAAATTAGGTTTAGAAACTTTAAATCCATGCCGACGCTTCCACAACCCAATTCGCCGCCATCACCTATTTTTCCTAGCTCCACGGCAACCTCCTCTACCCCTTGTCAGAGTCTCGACCCCCCATATCCACTTGATCACCCACGGCCACTCAAAATGCCTGAAATGGTTAAACTCGAACTATACCTCACCCCCTCCACTAAAAATCACCATATTCATTTTAAAAATCATAATTTGTTTCAACAATTCGATTTATGTACCTGAATTGATAAAACAAGATATTCAAATTTTTGATGTTATTGAGATGCCCAGTTCTATTTTTTTCCTTTTTCTGTTTCCAGAGTCATATTATTATCACTTTGGTTTAAGTGAAATCTTAAACTAATATAGAAATAAAACTTACAGATTTCCTTTAAATATTAGAGCTAAACAAGGATTCATTTAAAGAGTTTGAATTTAAAAGAACAAAACTGGAAACAGAGAATATACCAAGTTTAATTACCTGCACACAAACATACTTCAGGAATTCAAAAACATAAACACACAACCATACTCTATAATACAATATTTATCACTGCAATAACTTCAAAACTAAGTTATACTTTTAACTCCTTAAAAAAAATGAGTTACTCACAGCAAATAGAAAACACAGTATGCAGGCTTGAGATATGCCGAACTTCATCTCACAAATATCCAGAGAAAAATGAGTATATAAATGTTCACACAATTTATTTAAGCATTCAAATATTGGCATGCATCAGAATTTAAAACTTAAGTAAATCGTAAAAGTGTTACTCACCAATATGTGAAAGAACAGAGGCACTCACCAATATGTGAAAGAACAGAGGCACTGTTGTTGAAGCAGGCTTTGAAATTTACAGGCTTCACTTTCCTTGATTCTCAGTTGTATTATTCTTGGTTGATGTTCAAGAAGAAGCTTTGTTGAGTTTGAAATAGGTTTTTAATGAAGTTATTTTAGTTTTCACTTAGTTCGAACTGAATATGCAGTTTTATAGAATAGGAAAAGAGACAGGGTTATAATTATGTTTCATGAAATTATGACAATATAGCATACAATCTTGTTTGCAGATTTTAAACCAGATATATTTTATAAATGTAGGCTGATATGTATTACAATTGTGTACTAAAAGATCTTTCATTAATTACTTTTGTTTGTTTTGTTTGCTTAAGAATGTATTTCTGTGTTCTCTAGCAAGCTTTATACATACATTAGTTTTTGTTTTTATCTTGCTTTCCAAATAACACTTAAACTGATATGAAGGTAAGTTAATAGATACGTACATTTGCAGTTTATAACATCATGATGTTTGTACAACAAAACAGATATATTTGTTGTATGCTAGAAAGATTTTTCATTGATTACTTTGTTTTATTTAATTTGGCCTGCACCTATATATATTTGTTCATGAATTTTGTGTGTACAATAGATATTTATCTAGAGGCTTTAAACATATACATATATGTATATACTGCAGTTTCATTTTTTTAATAGTTTACAAACTAAAAACAAAAAAAATGATTTTGTTTCTAATTTTATTGTTGACTTGTGTTTAGTTGTGTTATTGACTTGTTATTGTAAATTGTAAATGTTTGTGAATGTTATATAAATTTATCCAATATGATTATTACTTATTTAACTTATTATATATATAGTATGTTAACTTCTAATTTATAGCTTTATGTATATTTTATTTTATTTCTATGTTTAACCTATTACTTAAAATCTTGCATCCCTATATATATATATATACATTCTTACTTATTTATATTATAAAACATATGATCAACTTGAAATGATAAATAAATAAATCACCTTTCTATTATAAACTACATATTTATTAGTGTATGTAAATGTATTTATTGACAAAATTATATTAAAGACTCGTATATATTGTCTAAATCCATGTTTTAATCAAGTTATACTAGAAGAAATGTAAACAATTCTTTTTGTTAATAAATTTAAATTTAAACTTAAGTTAAAATGAGTCTTGAACTATTTAAACATTTACTTATATATTTAAAACTCTATATTTATTTATTTAGCCTTTGAAAAGTTTATATTAAATAAAACATAATTTCTAATTCACTAAAATATATATTAGTATTTAAAACAAAATTTATTAGTTAAATTTTAAAACAAATTCATCTATTTACAATGTATACAAATATATACATATATAAATAGAAAACAAGCAATTAATTTTAACAGATATCATTTACTAATGAAATATTTATTAAAAGAAAAGTATCAATTCAGATTAAATTATCAAAAATATATCACATCAATTTAATATTTAATGCAGATTATTAAATTGATATTGCTCGAAAATTCCGGGTTGTCACATTCCTTCCCCTTTAAAAGAATTTCGTCCCCGAAATTTAAAAGCAAAGGTAATTTAATAATATATTTAAGATTTTAAATTAATTTTAAACCATAAGCATATATCAATCACATGCTAACAATCATCACAACCAATCTACTCGATCAACAAGGCTAACTATCCATACAAAATAGAGTTCCCTAGAGTTTCCCAGTAATATACCGGAATACTCGATCTATAGAATCCAAATAGTCTATATTACTAATCTACAGAGCTCCCTTGAATCAGAGAAAATTCATCCAAAATCAAATCTCCGACTTCGAAATCCAAATTCCTCCGTCACTTATTCACCAAATACTTCTGACAATCTAGAGTTGCCTTCAACCTACTGATTAGCTCAACCTTTTCTGATAACTCCTAAAACAATCTGAATCCAAAAACAATCCAGTAGAATGAGCTTCTCAAAATAAACCAAAACCAAGAACTCAACCTTTACCATCATCAGTAGAAAACAACCTCTCTTTTCCAGAAAAGCAAAACAGATGCACTTCTAATTGCTTCCGCTGCACAACTCTGATCTGGGATAGATGAAACTGCTGATGGTGCACATAAGCACAAACTGGACAATCCATGACAAAAATATGGTTTAACAGATCCAAAATAGAACTCAGAAATTTCTCCAAAACTTGAGTTTCTTAACCAATTCTTCTCTCTAGAAACCATTCTATTACTAAGCTGAACCATCGACACTTTTTCTGAAATCCAGTCGATATCAAACTCAACTCCTCAGATGCTAAGACAAACCACCGACTTTTCAAAGATATCCAGAAAAATTCTGCCATCCCAGAGAACACTTAACTATCGCAAGTCTCTTTTGCGATCAACCCAGGCTAATATTCAAAGAAAACTGCTCTCTCCTTACCAACCTGAATAGCTTAAACTTATTCAGCCAATCCATTTGAAGAAATGGATTCACAACACTGCCTCTAGACTTCACCTCTAAAGAACTGCTGACATATGACCTCCTCGCGTGCCGGCAGAACAATCTGAGCTGCAACACTGCTACTGATGCCTAAAATTTTCTTAATCCAAAATTCCTCAGAAAACTCAGGCCTGAAAACCAAACATAACATTCTGCTGAATTTAACCTCAAAACTGATGCAGACATACTTCCTTATCCAAAGATCTTTGAGAACTTCTTCGAAAACAATCCACCACTACTGCATCTCAACACACAACTACTACTCTTGAGTTACCAAGATAATATTCAAGCTTCTGCTCAACTTATACAATCCAAATTCTACTCATCCAATTGTACAACAAAAAAAATGGACTCCAAATCTTAACAGTTTCCTCAAGAGATTAGGTGAAATCCTTACACCACAAATTTACGCGAGACGGTATTAGGTCTACAGTCTCGTCAAATACACTTCCAACTACTGGTAGTCGTGTTACACACACCACTACTCAATCTATCCTTATACTTATATTGGAAAACCCGGACAGGTAATCCAACAAATAGATAGAAAATAAATAAATAAATATATATATATATATATATCAAATTTACAAATACGCTCTCTCAGGAAAGAAATTGCTTAAGAGCCTAGGTATTCACCCAACCTAGCGCTCTGATACCACTGTAACGACCCCACTTCCTACTCTCGGGAAGAAGCGTCGTTAATAAGAAAGAAAGAGGTGAGAAAATAGAAAAGATAGAGAAGAAAGAACAACAACATCAGAATCTCACAGCGGAACGAATAAAATATATAATCATATAAATATTTACATACTATACAACATCAATCAGAGTGATACATATAGTACATCACATACTAGACAGTTATAAACACTTGTCTAGCTAATACAACACAATACACAATACATCACAGAGATACCACACAGCGGAACTAAATATATATCTAAAACGCCGAAGCCTTATGCTCCATTACTCCTCCAAAATTCGTCAAAGCTAAACCTGAATCCCTTGGCTACCCGTAAAAATTTAGGTACCCGAGAGTTTATGAAAAACAAAAATAAACTTCGGGTCAGACATGGGTCTGGTATGAGTAACAGGTTAAAGTTGCTTAATTTTGTAAAATCCTTTGAAAACAAAAGGTATCACGTAAGACTTCCCACACATAAACATGGAAAAGTTTTTACCTTACGCTAACCAGAACATTTGATAGGAAATCCAGTGATATTATAATAGGTCTAGGGTTTTCAAGTAAATAGAAAAGAGCCGAAATTGTTACATGATTAAATTCCAGCTACTAGCCACAAAAGTGGGTAATACAATCAAAACCGTAGGCACTTATTGGATTATGGATTCCATACAATGGCAGGGCTACTGGGGTACCGCCCGTCACAGTACGTAGCCTAGATCAACGTACCGAGGATTACTTCCTTCATCCCCTGCAACACAAGGCCGGAACCATTCCTTACTGAACAGTCCCGAACAAGATAAACCCCGCAGTTGGCTGCAGACCAACCGCCTACTAAGCCGAATAAAAAGGGACATCTAGACAGGGGAATATCCTTGTCCTGCTTGGGCATGACCCACCTAACCTTGCTGCACCTCCCCTGTTTTAACCATTCCCGGTTGATGAGGCTTGAGGTTACGATTACCTTTATAGAACATATTTCTTAGAATGCTCATCGTCAGCCTGATGATGTGTTGAAAGCATTCAATCCATACAAGTTCGTTCCGGGTTCGAACAAAACCGAAGGCATTATCTCGTTACACTCATTTTGGAATCACTCTCAGAGTTAACGACGATAACCCTTGCAATCAGAATATTCATCTTCTCTTCAGATTCACGACCTATCGTTAATTTGGAAACGATGTGGTTTTCGGATTTCCTAATGCGGAAAACCGATCCCGGTCTCATCGAAATCCAAAGCGTGTCTTTTAAGGCCAAGTTGTCTATTTAGTCTTAACAGTGAATTCAATATTATCAATATGCACAGATAGACAATTCACATCTCATAATAGATATCACATTATCATCTTAAACAGATAACTAATATCATCATCCAAACCGATAATTAAACATTATCATACTTAAAATATACATCCATATCACGCAGACATCATCCAACTCATTTCTGAGATCACAATCAATCAATGAAATAACAATATCATCCATCAGCAATGATTTATGAATCACAAGCTATAGTTAATTTAAAATGAATTAAATTAACTACTTCCATTTTCATTAATTTAAATAAATTAAATTAATTACTCATTCCATAAATCCTGCTCTCACAATCATTCATTAATTATAATTCAAAATAATTAACCATTTTCTAATTACAAGAATAATTTAGTCTTTAATTAATTTCTAAAATGAATTATTCTAAATTATTCATAATAGATTAACATTTAATTACCTCCTTAATTAATTATCCCTTAATTTACAATTCTTAATTACATCATTAATTATATTAATTAATGATCTTCAATTTATATTCAATTACTTATCTAAAATAATTGAGTGATTAATCTTCACTTATACACAATTATTAATCACCCCTTGATTAATAACAAACCAGTAATTAACTACTCTTAATTACTTATTAACAAATTAATCATTCCATGATTAATTATTTCCATTTAATCTTCTTGTTGATTTATTATTCTCAAATAAATCAATTTCTAATCCCATCATTAATTATTTTAATGATTTCAAATTTCATTTTCATTTGTTAATTATATTAAGAATACACATCTTCAAAACACAAATATTAATCCTCTTGATTAATATATTCAGTAATTAATCATCCTAAATTAATTACTTCTCAATAACAAGCTTACTTAATCCCTTGATTAATTTTTAAGTAATGATATTCTCAATTACTTCCATTACCAACATCATCCAGTTAATTACATCCTGTAACTATCCTTCAATTACTTCTCTAAGTAATTCAGTTCCAAAGTATCAGTTGCTTAAACTAAATTAATTAACTCAAATCAATTTTCACAATTAATAAGTAATTAATTTCTAATTACTTTTCAAATAAATAATTTACATTTAAACTATTGAATTAATTAATCTAATTAATTTATTACAAAATCAATCACATTAATTAATTATGAAATAATCTAGTTAAGGATCTTCATTAATACTTATTTAATTATTATTTTCTAAAATAATTAACTTAGTTTTATCATTATTAACTATAATTTTGATTAACAATTAAAATTTAATAATTTAAATAAAAATCTAATTTATGATCCTTAATCGCATATTAGTTAATTAATTCATTAATTAACTTTAATTACTACTTTTAAACTCATACTTACTAAATTAATAAAAAATTCATCATTAATTATCCTTATCTAATTAACTTAAATATTAATGTATATAAAATTCTAAAACTTCATGAATTAAAGTAAATCATTCTTATTATTGATTATGTTTTCAATTCCAATATGTTTAAAACATTTATTTCGATTTACTTTCTAATTAAAAACCAATTTATAATTAATAAAGTTTTAAACAAACTTTTTTATTTTTTTTTCAAAACTCTTTGTAAACTTACATGTTCAATTGCACTTAAAACTTATTTGAATAAATTTAAATTATAAAACTTTAATTTAGTTTCAAATCTAGAATTCAAGTCCAAGTCCTGATCTCAATTTTCGAGTTAACTTGATTCAATTTTCCTTAACAGTTTAAATTTTCATTTGAACTCAATTCTAGTTTTGAAAATACTTTAATTTTTAAGCACTTTTAAATTATTCAAATAATTTAAATTTTGAAAACTTTATTATTTCTAACTCTCTTTCAAACTAACTTATATTCACTATTTAAACTTGACTAAGAGCTAGTTTCAACTTTGATTACATTTTAAAACCAAGTTTCCAAAACTGTAAAAAAACAGCTACAGGTTTAAAAACCTGAATACCAAAAACCCGACCCCCTCACTTGTTACTTCGAGTAACATACGAGCTTCCCCTGATAAAACAACAGCATCGCTTCGAGTTTCCCAGGCGTACGCGCGAAAATGAAACGAGAAACAAAACCTGGAAAACAACAAACTCAACACACCCCAATACCTGTCAACGCCACGCGCACAGTGCCCCCACCACCGGAGGCCACCAAACTCCGATTACGTCATCAACCACCTCCCCTCAACCTCCCTGCAAAACCGCGTGTCACTCGCACGGCTACGCTAGTCGCGGTGATCACAACTTCCAGACGCAGTAAAAATTAGGTTTAGAAACTTTAAATCCATGCCGACGCTTCCACAACCCAATTCGCCGCCATCACCTATTTTTCCTAGCTCCACGGCAACCTCCTCTACCCCTTGTCAGAGTCTCGACCCCCCATATCCACTTGATCAACCACGGCCACTCAAAATGCCTGAAATGGTTAAACTCGAACTATACCTCACCCCCTCCACTAAAAATCACCATATTCATTTTAAAAATCATAATTTGATTCAACAATTCGATTTATGTACCTGAATTGATAAAACAAGATATTCAAATTTTGGATGTTATTGAGATCCCCAGTTCTATTTTTTTCCTTTTTCTGTTTCCAGAGTCATGTTATTATCACTTTGGTTTAAGTGGAATCTTAAACTAATATAGAAATAAAACTTACAGATTTCCTTTAAATCTTAGAGCTAAACAAGGATTTATTTAAAGAGTTTGAATTTAAAAGAACAAAACTGGAAACAGAGAATATACCAAGTTTAATTACCTGCACACAAACATACTTCAGGAATTCATAAACATAAACACACAACCATACTCTATAATACAATATTTATCACTGCAATAACTTCAAAACTAAGTTATACTTTTAACTCCTTAAAAAATGAGTTACTCACAGCAAATAGAAAACACAGTATGCAGGCTTAAGATATGTAGAACTTCATCTCACAAATATCCAGAGAAAAATGAGTATATAAATGTTCACACAATTTATTTAAGCATTCAAATATTGGCATGCATCAGAAATTTAAAACTTAAGTAAATCGTAAAAGTGTTACTCACCAATATGTGAAAGAACAGAGGCATTGTTGTTGAAGCAGGCTTTGAAATTTACAGGCTTCACTTTCCTTGATTCTCAGTTGTATTATTCTTGGTTGATGTTCAAGAAGAAGCTTTGTTGAGTTTGAAATAGGTTTTTAATGAAGTTATTTTAGTTTTCACTTAGTTCGAACTGAATATGCAGTTTTATAGAATAGGAAAAGAGACAGGGTTATAATTATGTTTCATGAAATTATGACAATATAGCATACAATCTTGTTTGCAGATTTTAATCCGGAGATATTTTATAAATGTAGGCTGATATGTATTACAATTGTGTACTAAAAGATCTTTCATTAATTACTTTTGTTTGTTTTGTTTGCTTAAGAATGTATTTCTGTCTTCTCTAGCAAGCTTTATACATACATTAGTTTTTGTTTTTATCTTGCTTTCCAAATAACACTTAAACTGATATGAAGGTAAGTTAATAGATACTTACATTTGCAGTTTATAACATCATGATGTTTGTACAACAAAACAGATATATTTGTTGTATGCTAGAAAGATTTTTCATTGATTACTTTGTTTTATTTAATTTGGCCTGCACCTATATATATTTGTTCATGAATTTTGTGTGTACAATAGATATTTATCTAGAGGCTTTAAACATATACATATATGTATATAATGCAGTTTCATTTTTTTAATAGTGTACAAACTAAAAAAAAAAAAGATTTTGTTTCTAATTTTATTGTTGACTTGTGTTTAGTTGTGTTATTGACTTGTTATTGTAAATTGTAAATGTTTGTGAATGTTATATAAATTTATCCAATATGATTATTACTTATTTAACTTATTATATATATAGTATGTTAACTTCTAATTTATAGCTTTATGTATATTTTATTTTATTTCTATGTTTAACCTATTACTTAAAATCTTGCATCCCTATATATATATATACATTCTTACTTATTTATATTATAAAACATATGATCAACTTGAAATGATAAATAAATAAATCACCTTTCTATTATAAACTACATATTTATTAGTGTATGTAAATGTATTTATTGACAAAATTATATTAAAGACTCGTATATATTGTCTAAATCCATGTTTTAATCAAGTTATACTAGAAGAAATGTAAACAATTCTTTTTGTTAATAAATTTAAATTTAAACTTAAGTTAAAATGAGTCTTCAACTATTTAAACATTTACTTATATATTTAAAACTCTATATTTATTTATTTAGCCTTTGAAAAGTTTATATTAAATAAAACATAATTTCTAATTCACTAAAATATATATTAGTATTTAAAACAAAATTTATTAGTTAAATTTTAAAACAAATTCATCTATTTACAATGTATACAAATATATACATATATAAATAGAAAACAAGCAATTAATTTTAACAGATATCATTTACTAATGAAATATTTATTAAAAGAAAAGTATCAATTCAGATTAAATTATCAAAAATATATCACATCAATTTAATATTTAATGCAGATTATTAAATTGATATTGCTCGAAAATTCCGGGTTGTCACAAGTATAGTATATTTAGAAATTGGTATTATATGTTGTGCTAACGTCTGTGGATGCAGGGAAAACAGGTTGGAGGGATCCAACTGGATCCCTCAACATTTGTCTAATTATTTAAATCCCCTGTTATAATGATTTGATATTTTGTGACGGATTATGTTGAAATATTGAATGCTATGGTTTGATTGTACATAATTGGGTATAATGAATTTCCAAAATAAATGGGATTTTGGAAAGGAAATAAAATAAGTAAATTTTGTAAGTTAAACAATTATATAAATTTGAATAAATTTAAGAATGAATTGGAAAAGTAATAAAGTGACCTTAGAATTCTATTAAATAAAATTAGAGTATAGAAAGACATTTTGAATAAACAGGAAGTTAATGAATTTTAATCTTTAGCATTATTGTTTTGAAAGAACAAAACATTTGTCTAATATTTAGGATTTAAATTTTTGAAAGGAATAAAGAAGAAATTGGGAAAAAGCATGAAATTTTTATTTTTCAGTTAAAAGGTTTAAAATCAAATGGAAAATAATAACATTAATAATAAGTCTATAACTAATGAAATTTTAAATGAATTGAGAAATTAAAGAAACTTACTTAAATGAAATAAATTGAAAATCAATTTTGGGGAAATTGATTTAAGTGATTGAAGTTGGAATTTTCTCTGGATGGCCAAGTACATGTTTTTAAAAGTAATTTGCAAATATAAATTACATGTTTTAAAGTTGTTTTTAAAGAAGCAAGTTTTGTAAAATTTATTATTTCTAATATTTGAAGTAAGTATTTTCTTTAATCTATTCTAGCAGTAATTATTAAGAAGTAACTTAGTATTTTGGTTTTAAAAGTAGAAATCTAGTTTTACATTTTATTAAGTAACTTTATTTTCAAATGTTTATATAGTATGTATTTAGTAAATTATTAAAGTAGTCTTAACTTAAGTGTTTAAAGGTAAATCCCAAAGTAAGTATTTTTGTTTTATCTATTTTCGTAATAATTATATAAAGAATGACTTGGTATTTTGTTTAAAGCATTATTTTAAATTAATTACTAAAGAAAGATTTTCTAATTTAAATATTAACCATACTTTACAATTAAAGTGTTTTGAAATTATTTTAAAAATCTAAAATCTTGTGTTTGGTGATTCCAGTGGAAATAGAAATACTTGGAATTTATTCTGAGAAAGGCAGATAGTTTTGCAAACCGTTTTAAAAGGGTTGAAATTAGAAATATATCTTGTAAAGAGATTTTTTGAAGATTACAAATAATTTGGGAAATTATTTATTGTGTGATGGATGTTGTGAATATTAATTGATAGTTAAATAATCGACTATCCATATTGGCTAACTACGTTGATCGTTTCGAAGAGACTGGGATCGAGATTTATTTCTCCAAAACCACTTCGATCCGGTTTGTACTTTCGTGAAACGATTTTGGATTCGAAGATGGAGCAGTGAAGTGCAAGGTCTGATCGCTACTAATCCTGAGGATATTTCCAAAATGGATGTAGTAGGAGTAGTGCCTTCGGTTCCGTTCGGACCCGGGACGGACTCGTATGGATGACTGCTTGCGAAACATCGTCAGGTGGACGATGGGCATTCTAAGGGATATATTCTAAAAAGGTAACGCTCAGCCTCAAGCCTCATCAAATGGGAATGACTAAAAAACAGGGGTTATGCAGCAAGGCTAGGTGGGTAGCACCCAAGCAGGGTGAGGTCATTCCAGTCTAGATGTCCCTTTTTATTTCGGCTTAGTGGGCGGTTGCTGATCCCAACCGCGGGGTGATCTCACTCGGGATTATCCAGTAAGGGGTAGTCCCGGCCTTGTGTTGCAGGGGAGCGGGCGTACTCCTCGGTACGGTGATCTAGGCCCCGTACTGTGACAGGTGGTACCCCAGTGCCTAATCATTGGTTGGAAATCCATTCTCCCTACGAGCCTTGTACGAGTTTTGTTTGTATTGTCCACTCTGTGGCTAGTAGATGGAATTTAATAGATGTAACAATTTCGGCTATTTTATAAGTATTTGTAAATAGACCCTATTATAATATCAGAGAATTTCTATAAAAAAAAATTTAGCTATCGTAAGGTAAAAACCCGACATGTTTATTTGTGGCATGGTCTTACGAGATGCTTTTGTTTTCAAGGGATTTTCGAAACTTTAATAATCAATTGGGTGTGATTTTCTCACGCTGGTAATCCAGACTGACTCGGGTATTATTTAACTGTAATGCTTGGGTCAGACTGAGTATTATAGGATACAGGATATGATGCAATGGAGCTCAGGAGACGAGCTGGATGACGCCACGTACTCTCGTACTTGTTTATATATATATATATATATATATATATATATATATATATATATATATATATTCCGCCGTATTGAGTTGCTATGCATCCATTTGTATGATATTGATGTTGAGCTGTGATTGATGTACTCTGATGATGTAATATATAAACAGATATATTTGACTTTGAGTAAAGATCATTTATTATCTATTATATTTTATTCCACTGCGATGGTTAGATTCTGTTATTGTTTTCTATTTTCTTCTTCTACCTCTTCTTCTTTAACCCAAATGGTTCGTATTTCTGTACAACTTGAGTTGATTGTTGTAGAATTGTGCTGACTCAAGGGGTACGGATTTGCGGGTCGTTACACTTGGTATCAGAGCTTAGGTTGGAGATAACCTTGGCTCTGGTGGGAAAATTACTTAAATAGAGTCTGTAGTACTCTAGAATGAGTTTGAGCGTATTAATAGATATGAGCGCGTATTTGTTAGTGAATATAAATTGTTTTAATATTGTGTTGATTGATTTATTGAGTGGCATATGAACCTTCGTCGGCATAGTCTGCGCAACTGTATTAAAGGAGTTTCTGAACACTTTAATAGAACAATCGACACAGTATTGTTTTAAATGTGGGTGAATGAAATTATTTTACCCAAAACATATTTTGATATAAAGAATAGTTTTTGAAAACTATTTAGCTAATATATGGTTGCTTGCATGTTAGAAATGATAATATTAAAGTATTATCATTGTTAAGTGAAAATTTACTAGAAATTGAAAATATAACTAAAGTTAAGGGAATAAACTCATTGTAAAATGAAATTTATAAATATAAATTATAAATGTAATTTATGAATTGAACTATAATCAAATGGGAAACTATGCAAATGAATTATAGTTAAAATTGATTTAAGTAGGATTTGGAAATTTAAAATCCCAGAGATTTTGGAAGTGTTTTCAAAATGTTTTAAAGATAAATGAAAGCATTATTATTTTGAAGGTATTTCTGAAAGGAAATGTGTTTTAAATGGATTTTGAAAGTGATATAGCATTGAAATCACTTGGATTATTCGAAAATAATTCTGATGATGACGGCCGCATCATCAGTATTCATTTTCGAATTTCTGAGTGACAGATTGCTGCAAAAAAAATAAAGTTGTTCAGAAAAGCTAGTTGTTTTGAAAATTTCATAGGAAATTTGTTGGCAATAAAGCCAGGATTGGTTTAAATTTTTTGAGAGATGAGATTTGAGATGTTGGTGATTTCAACATAATTCTAAACCAAAAGTCGGGTGTTTAAAAATCCTGATGAGATAGTTGTAAGCTTATAAATTGAGATGATTTTTTTTTATCAGGAAGGGAATATAAGCTTTGAATGTTGGAAGGTAAATTTAAAGAGAAAGGTTAAAAATGAAATTAACTTGGATGGGAAATAAAAATTTGACTGGATTGAAATTAATTGGATAGGCTGAAAATAATATCCAGTGTATTCGAATTTAGTTGAAGTCGGACTGAGTTGAATAAATCTGAGTTAAAATAAAACCGAATTGGAATGAGAATTCAATTGAATTAATGAATGAAATTGAATTCTTACCTGAACAAATGGAAAATAAGTTGGATAAGAATTGGAATTGAAATAAATAAATAAGAATAACTTATAAAAGAATCAGAATTAGAAATCCATGGAATAAAATATTCTTAGGTTATAAATAAGCATAAGGCTTGAGTTAAAATAAAAGAAGAGTATATTCAAGCCCATGATGAATGGAATTGTGTAAATAATAAGTTGTGGCTTATAAAATTTGATAAAGTGGGATAGAAATCCAAAATAAATATTGTTGGATGAATTGAAAAAAAAACAAAATAAAGATCAAAACTTGAATTATAAAATAAATATGAACATAAGAAAATTCAAATGAAGAGATTTTGAGATTAAAATCAAGTTCTGGATTATAAGTTGGGGAAGACTATATAGATAATAAATTAGACAATGAAATATGTAATGAGAACTCAATGTAGTTAAATAAAGCTGAATTGGTGAGTTAATATTGAAGTTTGGAAATAAAACTCAAGTTATAAATCAAATTCGACTTGAATCATTAGTGAAGAAATATAGTTGATAGTGGTCTTGCAATTGATTAAATGAACTGAGAATGTAATTGAATTGTGAGTCCATGAAATTGGTGAAAAATTGAAAATGGATAGTGGATTCGGAACTTGAGCTATAAATTAAAATTTAACTTGAAGTGTGAATATATTAAATATAGTTAGGAATGTGTCGACTAAATAAAAATGTGAATGGATTAAAATAGTAATGGTTCAAATGTGTAAATGAAATCCAATAAGTGGAAATAAATTGGATATGGCCTTGGAATCAATTGAGTTAAGTTGAGTATAAAAGAGTAAAATTTGCTGGTAAAATGAAAATGAGCTTAAGTATAAAATTTGAATAAATTGAAGTAAATTGACTTAAGATGAATAGATGGAAGAGAGTTGAATTTAAATCAACTTGAATTAAGTTTAATGATATTGGGTTGGATTTAAATCAAGTGAAAATAAATTTAAATCGAAATAGAATTTGGTGAGTTACAGATAATATTTAATGGAATGAAAATTCTTAAATAAATAATTGTAAACTATTTAAAATGTTAAGAATTTGAAATAACTTGGAGTCTATAAGAAGAAGAAAATTTGAAATGGTTATTGAATGAAATAGCTTAGATTGTTTTTGAGATAAATAAAATAGTTTGGAATAAACAAATATGGAATGAAATGCAAGTGAATGGATTCAAATCTGAAATGCAATGAAAATGAGAATATATGGATTGTGAATAAATTTAAAAACGGAATAGAATTGAGTATAAATTGAGTTGAAATCCATTTAAATTGATTATAAAACATAAATACTTATTTATTCACATAAACCTCGTTGAATTGCATGAAATAAATTGTCGTTGGATGTAAATGGAAGTAATTAAAATTCTATGTGTCGATAAGGGTAAAATAAATTGATTTTGAGAATAATTGAATTAAATATGAGTTCAGATTGCTTAATAATAAATTGAATGTAGGTTTGTGAGTTGTTAACCATTCGGATCAAGTGGAACGATATATGAATTGGTTGCCAACAATTAAGAATTATGTTGGAACATTGGAAATGAAACAAAATAAAGTATAAATTGAATTGGTATTAATTTTAAGTAGTTATAAAATAGAATGGATATTCTATTAAGTGAACAACGTTGTATTTGCTTAAAAATGGTCGTCATTGACGCAAATGAGATTGTATAAAAATCTATGAGTTAACATAAGCAATAAAATTGATTTTTGAATCAATTGAGATAAATATGTGTTCGTTTGGATTAAAATGAATAGAATGTAAGAAATGAAGTGTAAACCATTTAAATGGAATGAAATTGATGGGTGATTTAGTTGTAAAAAACTAAATTTGTATCGAAACCTTATTAATTTGCTTTTGAAAGTGTTTAGTGTATATTGTTTATATTATACATGTGTTTAACTACTGAAATTAAGTCAAATGCTATAAACTTTGTATATTTGTCACTTATATGTTTAAATTGAGTAAGTACAGGTTTTTGGAAGCCGTACGGCTGGATTTGGGTTGCATTAGCTGCTAAATAAATAAGCTGCTTGCTTAAAATGCTAAATAAGGTACGCCTACGCAATAAAAATAGGAAATATGAACTGTTTTTGGTTTTTCCGCCCGGGTGGGTCGATGTATATATATTTATCTCTTTTGTCAAATTGCAAAAGCTCCTCCGTGCAAAGGGGACTCTGCCAAAAAATTTCAGAAATTTTGGGAGTTAGAAAATTTTTGAAAAATTTTGTTAACGACAAAACGGTTTCGAATTGAAAATTGAAATAAGTTAGTAAATGAAACTAATTTAAAATAATGACATGGATTAGTTATAAATGAAAAATAAAATTCAATATTTGGAGTTGAAAATAAATTAAATTCATATGATAATGAAGGAATCAATTTGAATAGAAATAAATATAAACTAAAGTGGGAGATGAAAATAAATATAAGAAGCATATAAAGTGCTCATATTAAACTTAAGAAAGGAATGGTGAATTCTTAATTGGAAATTGAATATTACAAATATATTCTAAGAAGATATTTGAATGAATAAATATTGACATTTGGAAGGAAGTCGATAAAATGTTATTTGAATATTGTGATTGGATAATTAGTGCCAAGCAGGATATGCAGGTAATATAAAGGGAAAAGAGATTTTATTTTGAATTCAGAAAGATAAATATGAATTGCCCTACAAAAGGTATGTATTTTAAATTTGGTGTGAAATTTGATTGGGATTTGGATTGAGCCACTTGGCTTTTTGTTTTCTTTTTGGATTTGGGAGCTCGTAGAGGCCTTTTGTAGTTGTACCGAGCTAGCCGCACAAAGGAGACGCTAGCGAAATTTTTCGAGAAATTAGGGAGTTAGAAAATTTTGAGAAAATTTTGATATTTCAAATTTTGATTTTAATTTGAAACTTGAATGGTTAAACAAATAGTACGGTTTGAAACTATGGAAGAGTTGAGAAGTTACTAAGAATGGTAATGGGTCTTCTATAAAAAGATAGTTGGTAGGATGTTGAATTGTTGGTTTTGGAGAAATAGTAACGGGTTTTGGACCATTCTTCCTAACTAGTAATTTCGGGGACAAAATTCTTTTAAGAGGGGAGGAATGTGACGACCCGGAATTTTCGAGCATTTAAAATTAAAATATTTAATTGATTTTAATTATTTAAAGGTAAATTATCAACTTAAATTACGAATATCATAATTTATTTGACAATTAAATTGTTGAATTAAATAATTTGAATTGGATAAGATATGAAACCTGAGATTTAAGCCTGTTAAAAATAATTTGAAGGCTTGTAAAATTTATATTGATAGTACAGAAGATAATATAAGATGTAAAATTGAATTAAACAGTGGTTTGTTCAGTTTTAAAATTTTATATCGTTTAAATTGAATTTAAAAATAGCCTTCCGAGGCACAGTCTTGGAATTCGACGAAACCTGTTCCATTGGGTCCGTAATATTGAATTATTATCGGATTTCAAATTTCGTTTTGATCGGAATTAGTGTGTGAGTGTACGAAATATAAACGTGCTGGAAATTTAATTGATAATAATCTAATAAAATTTAATTTAATTGATTAAGCTTCTTGTTTACGCCAACGTTTTCCCTTATCTTCTCGTGTACGCCTTTGTCCTTCTAGCAGGAATCGAACCCTTGTTCTTTTAAACGAAGCCCTTCTTTTTGAAAAAAAAAAGGGAACAATGGCCGAAATTAACAAAGTCCCTAAAAAAAAACTAAAAGTAAAATCAAATTCTATCGGCAACAAGAATCGACCGAAACTTCTTCTCTCCAGTAAATCATTCCTAAAATCGAAGCTTTCTCTCTTCGATACGACTTAGAAATCAAATTCGAGAATTTAGGGCTTTCGCGTGTCTTCAAATCAGCGAGCGACGTCGCGATTGTGGGAGCGTGTTTGGGGGCGAGGTGATTCGATTGAGGTCGCGTTCGATTCAAAATCTTGGAAAGGGCTTAGGATAGTTCTGCAGCATCGAAGACGAGGCAAACAAGCGCATGCAGGAGCTGGATTCGTTTCGATTGGGATTGGAGGAGTCGCGACGAGCCTCGCAACTTGAGGTTTTAAGGTTTGAGGGGAGGCATGTCACCGAAGTCGAGCTCCCCGGGGATGGCTGTCAGGTGGTTTTTGTTTTTTGTTTTTAATTTAATTTAGTATATGTACACAAGTTAGAAAAGAAATTTTATTTTACAGAAATGTTTATAACACAATTTTTTTTTTTTTGTTTTAGTTTACAGACTGGTGAAATTTTAAAACTGACAGTAAAATACAAAACAAATTGTTTTAAATGTTTAATCAGAAGTATATATAACAGCTTGTTATATTTATTCACCTATTTGGTACTAAATGAGTTTGATATATATGGACTAAAAGAAAGAAAAGAAAAACAAAAAAAGGAAAGGAAAAATAATAATAATCATATATATACTTTAACTTGCTAATCAATTTCAATTTATACATTATAATTTATATTATGATGGTTTAACCTGTTTTATTAATTCATTGAGTTATTTTAGCTCAAAAATAAATAGCTATGAAGAAAATTAGTTTAAGTAAAGGTGTATAAGGATTTTAAATACCGAAGGATTTTATATAAAACAAAGTTGGCTAGATTTTTGAATCTATAAATTTTGCAAAAAAAAAATAGTGTACGTCTGGAAATTTATTTATTCATTTAACTTATTTAATTATTTGGTTACTAAAATAATCTGTTAAAAAGGAAATTAGTTTAAAATTAAATTTAATTTGCTTAAAATGGAATCACTAGTTAGTTGAATTATCAAATGCAAAATTAATTGTTCAGTGGACTTGGATATTAATAAAAACATCTAATGTTCATACAAGGTCTTTAGTCGTGGGGAAAACCAGGCAAGTTTGAAATGGATGGCAAAATGAAAATCAAAGGTGAGTTAATCACACTCAGTTCAAATTTAAATTCAAGTAATTAAATTTAAATAATTGTTTGAATGGTTGAATTGAATAATGTGTTATAGTATAGTATATTTAGAAATTGGTATTATATGTTGTGCTAACGTCTGTGGACGCAGGGAAAACAGGTTAGAGGGATCCAACTGGATCCCTCAACATTTATTTAAATTATTTAAATCCCCTGTTATAATGATTTGATATTTTGTGGTGAATTATGTTGAAATATTGAATGCTATGGTTTGATTGTACATAATTGGGTATAATGAATTTCCAAAATAAATGGATTTTGGAAACGAAATAAAATAAGTAAATTTTGTAAGTTAAACAATTATATAAATTTAAATAAATTTAAGAATGAATTGGAAAAGAAATAAAGTGACCTTAGAATTCTATTAAATAAAATTAGAGTATAGAAGGACATTTTGAATAAACAGGAAGTTAATGAATTTTAATCTTTAGCGTTATTGTTTTGAAAGAACAAAACATTTATCTAATATTTAGGATTTAAATTTTTGAAAGGAATAAAGAAGAAATTGGGAAAAAGCATGAAATTTGTATTTTTCAGTTAAAAGGTTTAAAATCAAATGGAAAATAATAACATTAATAATAAGTCTATAACTAATGAAATTTGAAATGAATTGAGAAATTAAAGAAACTTATTTCAAATGAAATAAATTGGAAATCAATTTTGGGGAAATTGATTTAAGTGATTGAAGTTGGAATTTTCTCTAGATGGCCAAGTACATGTTTTTGAAAGTAATTTGCAAATATAAGTTACATGTTTTAAAGTTGTTTTTAAAGAAGCAAGTTTTGTAAAATTTATTATTTCTAGTATTTGAAGTATGTATTTGCTTTAATCTATTCTAGCAATAATTATTAAGAAGTAACTTAGTATTTTGGTTTTAAAAGTTGAAATCTAGTTTTACATTTTATTAAGTAACTTTATTTTCAAATGTTTACATAGTATGTATTTAGTGAATTATTAAAGTAGTCTTAACTTTAGTGTTTAAAGGTAAATCCCAATGTAAGTATTTTTGTTTTATCTATTATCGTAATAATTATATAAAGAATGACTTGGTATTTTGTTTAAAGCATTATTTTAAATTAAGTACTAAAGAAAGATTTTCTAAATTAAATATTAACCATACTTTACAATTAAAGTGTTTTGAAATTATTTTAAAAATCTAAAATCTTGTGTTTGGTGATTCCAGTGGAAATAGAAATACTTGGAATTTATTCTGAGAAAGGCAGATAGTTTTGCAAACCGTTTTAAAAGGGTTGAAATTAGAAATATATCTTGTAAAGAGATTTTTTGAAGATTATAAATAATTTGGGAAATTATTTATTATGTGATGGATGTTGTGAATATTAATTGATAGTTAAATAACCGACTATCAATATTGGCCAACTACGTTGATCGTTTCGAAGAGACCGGGATCGAGATTTATTTCTCCAAAACCACTTTGATCCAGTTTGTACGTTTCGTGAAACGATTTTGGATTCGAAAATGGAGCAGTGAAGTGCAAGGGCTAGTCGCTACTAATCCTGAGGATATTTCCAAAATGGATGTAGTAGGAGTAGTGCCTTCGGTTCCGTTCGGACCCAGGACGGACTCGTATGGATGAATGCTTGCGAAACATCGTCAGGTGGACGATGGGCATTCTAAGGGATATATTCTTAAAAGGTAACGCTTAGCCTCAAGCCTCATCAAATGGGAATGACTGAAAATCAGGGGTTATGCAGCAAGGCTAGGTGGGTAGCACCCAAGTAGGGTGAGCTCATTCCAGTCTAGATGTCCCTTTTTATTTCGGCTTAGTGGGCGGTTGCTGATCCCAACCGTTGGGTGATCTCACTCGGGATTATCCAGTAAGGGGTAGTCCTGGCCTTGTGTTGCAGGGGAGCGGGCGTACTCCTCGGTACGGTGATCTAGGCCCCGTACTGTGACAGGTGGTACCCCAGTGCCTAGTCATTGGTTGGAAATCCATTATCCCTACGAGCCTTGTACGAGTTTTGTTTTTATTACCCACTCTGTGGCTAGTAGCTGGAATTTAATAGATGTTACAATTTCGGCTATTTTATAAGTATTTGTAAATAGACCCTATTATAATATCAGATGATTTCTAAAAAAATTGTTTTAGCTATCGTAAGGTAAAAACCCGACAAGTTTATTTGTGGCATGGTCTTACGAGATGCTTTTCTTTTCAAGGGATTTTTGAAACTTTAATAATCAATTGGGTGTGATTTTCTCACGCTGGTAATCCAGACTGACTCGGGTTTTATTTAACTGTAATGCTCGGGTCAGACCGAGTGTTATAGGATACAGGATATGATGCTATGGAGCTTAGGAGACGAGCTGGATGACGACACGTACTCTCGTACTTGTTTATATATATATATATATATATATATATATATATTCCTCTGTATTGAGTTGTTATGCATCCATTTGTATGATATTGATGTTGAGCTGTGATTGATGTACTCTGATGATGTAATATATAAGCAGATATATTTGATTTTGAGTAAAGATCATTTATTATCTATTATATTTTATTCCGCTGCGATGGTTAGATTCTATTGTTGCTTTCTATTTTTCTTCTTCTACCTCTTCTTCTTTAACCCAAATGGTTCGTATTCCTGTACAACTTGAGTTGATTGTTGTAGAATAGTGCTGACTCAAGGGGTCCGGATTTGCGGGTCGTTACAGGTTTTCAGTTTCATAATTTTCTAAGTGAAATTGAATATTTTATGAATTTCCTAAAGGGAAAATTGAGTTAAATTCGAGTTTTAATTATTAAAAATAATTAAATATGGTTTTTGGTCTCGAAATTTTTATATAATGAAGAAAATAGTATTTTGAATCTTTGTGAATTTTTTAGGTTTTTCCCAAAAAATTCTGAGTTATTGTTAATTTTTTGGGTTTTTCCCAAGAGATTTCGAGTTATTATGAATTTTATATGCTAGGAAAGCCTTTAAAAGGATAATTAATTAATGATATTAATTAATTTGTTTGGTATATGTCTTGTAATTTGGAAATTGTACGTGGTAGTAATTTCTGAAAAGTTTGATTACGAGATTATTTTAACCAATAGAAATCGAACAAGAATTAAGGTTCGGTAAAAAACAATTACTTTTGTTAGTAATAAAACAATTTTATTCATAATTACGATAATATTATGTCGCATGTACGCTCTCCATGACTATAGAAGCGTCGTGTCCATCAATGTCGACGTCGAACTGAAAAGATGTGTTGGATAATTACTTCGGTAGTTATGGAATGTTTTCTAGTAGGACGAAGTCGACCTCATTGACATTTAGCATCCGTGACATTGGCACTTCATGATTCATCTATAAGTGAGGCCGCATCTCTTCTACTATGTCTCGACATCGCACTTATGTATTTGTAGCACAGTAGCTGAAGAAACTTAAGAATACAACTTTTAGTGACCTCACTAATCTTTTTACCGCTACTTATCAGGGTCGGCGACCCTATATGTTCGTTTTCGGCAGTTGGCCAATTGTTTATACTATCCTTTTGATAAACCTTGACATTGTCTTTAGAGTCGACCTTATTTCTATATATACATCATAGTAGAATAGCCAAAGTAAGTTGAGTACATTTTTACAATGACATCGCTTATATTGACGTCGTCGTTCATCAGTGTCAGCAACGTTATACTTATTTTTACAAACGCTAAGGTTAGCAAAAACGTTGGGTGACAATATTTTATCTATGTCATCGACGTCATCCTCGACATAGAGTTCTAATACTTAGAAGAATTTAAGTGATGTCCTGGACCTTGGACAGAGGTCAATGATGTTGTAACGCCTTAGGTTTCACATGTTATTTGATTAAAGACGGGGAGCCTTAATCCTCCATGCCGACACTATTAGAATGTCGACATTGATCTATATTAACGTAATTAAGGGTCATGAACCTATTTTTTATGACTTTGACTTTAAACATTAGGGACATCAATGCTATTTTGATTGTAGATGTCAACATTATCATTGGTGACACCAAAGTAAATTAGTTTTGGAAAACTAAATGTTTTATAAGAGAGACTCTATCATTGGGGATACCAATGTATTTTCTTAAATGAGTTTGACATGCTAGAGATACATTATATGTCACTTGGAATGTTATAACCTTAAAAGGAGAACCTAATTGGGGAAACAAATAGACATAGGTTAAACATGTTGGTAATATGAATCAAATTGTAAAATTATGGGTTCATAGTCATCCTAGGAAAATTATGATATGTGAGGTGATAGTCCACATCATACCGATGATGGATAATCCCTATGAGGTTAATGAAGGGTTCATAGTCATCATTAGTAAACTATAAGATGTGTGATAGAAAGTCCACTGTTTGTAAATTAAATGAAATATATGTGATGGATAATCCACATAATTTAAAAAATAGAACAATATTTGATGTGTAGCCAATATGATAGGCGATGGGTAATCCGAGTAATAATTTCATGTGGGATGGATAGTCCACATGACCATGAATATGTTTAAATGTGAAATGTTTAGTCACATAATTATAAGACGGTAGTCAAATTAAAATAAGATGGAAAGTCAATTTAAATTATAATGGGTAGTCATTTGAAATTAAGATGGGTAATCAGTATATGTTGTATAGCTATAAATACTATGTTTGTTCCAACCATTGTGAATGCAGGAGCACGGTATATGGTTAAATAGTTTCAGTTAAAATACTGGTGAAGAGGAAAACCATTCAGCTCAGCGGCATAGTCTCACTAAATATCTATTGATTCAAGATGGTAAGTTATTATTCACACCAAACTGTTTTCTGATCCAAAGTTATTGTCTTTCCCTTTAAACTCACGGGTACTCATTTGAGTAAGTCGGGAGTAAGAGTTTTCAAGTTTCCAATTAGATGAATAAGCTTCTAGAGACGTGCAGGAGGAAATCTAGCTATTAGGAGCTTTATCTATTTCCACTGTGTAGCTTGATTTTGTCTATTTGGATGTAATAAAAAAGTTGTATAATTTCCAAATATTTGATCTTATTAACTAAGGGGGTATCTTCGTATGTCGCTCTTAGAGTATTCTGTATAGTTATATTTTATCTGAATATGGAATCGAAAATGGGATTACATAATGGATACGAAATCTTACTTTGAAAAGGAATGTAAATGTTATTTTTGAAAACTATATTTGAAAAAAAATTCATATTCATGTGCTATTGAATATAGATATGGTTAACATAGCCATATTTTATCGTTAAGGATTAATAACTATGGATGACTATAGCATCAGTAGCGGTTAGTTTTGGGTCTTAGAATGAGGCATGTTACTTTAATTAACATAATGCAAATTCTAAATTAATAACGAAGGATTGCCTGAATTTGTACTTTAGTACATAGGACAATAATAAAATATGCAGTTGCATAAATAAATATAAACTGAACATGGTCACAACAGAAATACTATAACAAAAGTTGATCTAATCGTTTTATGTAATAACATAGAAAGCATATTGAAAAAGACATATGGACATCAATAAATTTAAAACTTGTGAAAGTAAAAATAATTTCTTCTTCTTAGAGAAATTGGAATGCGTTAGCATTGTATTTTTACCATTACAAATGAAGATGTAGATTCCAAATAGTCTAATGTTATATTAAGGGCTAAAGTTACAATTGTAATACATTATTTAGTCTATGGAGTAAAAAATTATTGCAATGGCCAGTTCTATGAATAAGCAAATTGCATTTATGACTTGATTAAAAGTGAAACTAATACTAACATCCCTAGAGTGTTTAAATATGAATCTTTTAACAGGAAGTAAACCTTTTTTGTTTAGTAATTAAATACTATAACTATTGATGTAAGAGAAAATCAAATTAGAAAAACTGCTATTTTTGAATATAATGGTTAATATGAATGGAGATATCACCATAATGGATACATGATTTTCATCAATGCAAATGAAATTACGACAACCTTGAAAATATATTTTGTTATGGACATAAGATGATTTCAAACATAAGACAGAAAGTTCTAAATATGATTTATGTAAGTAATCATAAGTAATGTATCAGACAATGGTCAATAATGCCTTAGATGGTATATAATTAAATCAAAGTACTACAAAACCAATATTCCAAATGCTACTAAATCAAATTCCAAATTGCGAATGCTACTCAATGAAATTAAAATGAGAAACATATAATAAAAAAATAATATCTGTTTAGCCGATAATTGAATAAATAACAAATCATAGTTCAATGAACTAACCTCAGTGAGTTATCGATCGATCCATAATCATTAATAGTACGTAAAAGTTGGAGAAGACGGTGGGTTGTTGGAATCACGCTGATGCAGCCCTAACCTTAGTGGACACTCGAACTAACCTTTGCTAATAATCTGGAAGCGCTCTAAAGCAGTAATATTTTGTGCGGTTCAATAGACTAACCATCGATCGATTGTTGGAGAATATGATGGATTTGGAATGGAGTTGGATGTGGAATCGTGTCTTTTTTGCAGTGAGAAAGAAATGAAAGAATTTTTTGTTTTGGGATGGCAAACAAAAGAAGCAAGAAATAAAGAATAAAAGGGAGAAAGGGTATTTCATTAATTTCAAAATGACGCGGTTGATTTTATATTCATTGAATTACCATTATTAGGAGTACATACACAACACGAAGGCGCATACAGGCATGATGTTCCCGATATATGCATTTTGGTGATATATAAATATAACCTATCCTGTTTACAGGCCATTCGATGGACCTTATGTACCCTTCAATAAAGAAATAAGGCATGTAATATGTTCCTTAGGGCAATGTCTCTCCCTATGTTCATAAAGCCTAGTATTTGTTAGCTTTTTAGTCACTTTTTTATTTTCAAGGTTGGGAATAGAATCTAGGCTAGTAGTTACATTACATAGTTCGAACTAGAGCTATCAATTCGATTGGTCATATTTTATATTATCGTTCTATTCCTATTCAGGGATTTTATTTCCAATTGCATCATTTTTCATTATCATTCCTTTGTTATCTTCTTTTCCTCATGTATTCTTATTTTCATTTTCTAACTTCGATACTCCAGCTTCTTTAATAAAAAAAATATTACTTTTTATCATCACCCCATCTTTAGGTATCCTATTTGGATCACTACATGTTCCAATGTCTGATGTGTCAACTGATTTTTGTCTAATTGCCATACTCTCTTAGTAAAAGTATCCACTAGAGATGTTGCTTCCACAGTGTCATTTGAAATAGTATATGTACTGAGGATATCTTGTCCGTATGCCTCAGTTAGTTCTCTTACTATTCACTGATAGTGAGAATGAGTGCAAGAAGAGGTTAAGATAGAGGACATAGGAGTACCACTACAAATGGTTGATACCCTGTAACAACATGGAACAACTTTTCCTATCAATCCCCTTTGTTCATCATCCAATTTCAAATATTTTGTTGGTTTCCTAGCAGCTACAAGAAGAAGCTTTGGTGTGGTGGTGGTCTCACGAATCTTTGTTTACGTTGTAGAAAAGTTCCTAATTCGTATTCTTAACATCGGTTTCTTATTAGTTTTTCGTTCTTGATTTTAATGAATTTGAAATTTTACTTGATTGAATTGGTTAACAAGATATGAAGCCAAATCAAACTGTATCAATAAAATGATTTCTGTTAAAACTAAACTTAGAAGTTGTGTGTAGATTTTTGTGATCTTAATAAGTTAACCTTTGAAAATAAATTTCTTTTCTCTTGAATCAACAACCTGTTCGATCAATTGCATGGGCTAGATCCATTTTTGAAAAGAACTAAGAGCCATCCAATCTAGCCCAAAGATTCCATCAGCTGAGAATTGTGAAAGATTGTATCCACTTGTCCATTCTTTGCGGTCCCAATATATTCTACGAATGGTCAGTTATTGTAACGACCCGTAAATTTTCGATAATTAAAATAGCTAATTTAATAAGGTGTCGTGATTTAATATTAGAAAAAATTTTGTAAGTCGTTTGGAATAATAATAAATGTTGAATTCATTGGGTATAATAGAGTAATTGATTGATAAGTAAAATCTATTCAAATCAAATATCAAATATTGAACAGGTAAATTGTTTAAATTAAATATTTAAAACTTATTGAATAATTGAATAAAGGAAATTGGATAACTGATTAACGGAAATGGTTGTTCTAAAATTTGAATTAGTTTTAAAGGTTAAATCTTATAAGTTCGTTTTGAATATTTCAAAAGATAGTTTTTTAAGAATAATCGAATTTGTTTAAATTTAATATTACAAATGTTTGAATAATTAAATTCCGAATTTGAGATGATTAATTTGATATTGAAATTTAATATATGAAAATAAAGTGAATAACTGAAATTTAATATGATTCAAATTGGTTTCCAAAGTGAATGTAAGTTATATTGGGATTTTAATAGAGTTAATAAGTTTTAAAATTGAAATTTATGGGATAATTGAATAACAGGTTTAATATGATTAAAAATTATTTGAAATTTTTTATTTTATCATATTAAAGTTAAAATGATGTTGTAGAACTTTTAAAATCGAATTGAAAGTAAATCTGTGAAAATTGAATATTTTAATATTTAATTATCGACTGAAAAATAGCCAATTTTCGAACAGTCTCAGAATTGGACGAAACTAGTTCCATTTAATCCGTAATAGTTTGTTATTATCGGATTTCAATTTTCGTAGCAATCGGAGTTTTCGTTTGACCGTGGCAGCTCGAAACGCATCAAAATTGTTTTAATATTAATTTGACGAGTTAAAATAGTCATTTTTCAAACAGTCTCGGATTTCGACGAAACCAGTTTCATCGGATCCGTGATATGATAGTATTGTAAGGTTTCAAATTTCGTGTCAATCGGATTTACCGTTTGTCCGGGGCAAGCTAAAACGCCTAGAAATTTGATTAACCGATTTAATTTTAAATCGAGCGTTTATTGCCATAACTCGCGCAGATGATTGAATTAGCTTCCAAAACCTATTCCATTGTGTCCGGAACGCAGGGTAAACCCTAAAAACGCCGGTCACTGCACGTAAATCGGAGTTTGGAAAAGACGGATGAATAGTATTCGTCGTTTCCTATAAATAGCCCTTTATTCACAAATTAAAAATTAAAAAAAAGGGCTAGGGATTCTTATAGCCGGCCGCCATTTTCTAGTCCAAAGGCTGAAAATCTTCCCCATTCCCCCCTCGAATTTCTTGAAATCCACTAACCAATTCCAAAAACTTTTAATTGGACAATTGTAGAGCACATCACGATCTACCATTTCAACGGTTATGATCGGATATAACCTCACGGATCTACGCGTATTGGGTTTGAAGGGGCCGGTTTTGGTTGCATTTTTCTGGCCGGTGGTGGCGCTAGGGGGTTGCGGTCGAGCATGGGGAGTCGAGCTCGGCTAGGCGAACGGAGTGGTGGTGGAGTGATGTGGTTTCAAGCATCGTGGAGGTCACGGCTAGCTAGGGTTACACGGTGATGTTGGGTTTCTCAAGCGCGTTCGTGAATCTGGGGGAGAAGAAGATGAAGGCCTGGATTCCATCAAGCAACGATCAACGGCCGTGATTGGTGGAGATTTGAATATATAAAAGGAAATGTTAATTTAATTTTATTATAATTCGTATTAATTTTAAAAATGAATAACTTTTTCATACGAGGTCGAAAACGCACGAAATCTTTTGCGTTGGAATCGTATCGACGAGCACTACGCTATGGAATTGGATTGGAGTCGTTTCGAGCTAGAGAAAATTTCAGGTAAAATTAAACGCTCGTTTAATTTTATTCAAAATAAAACGCTGGAACTACATTGAAATCAAGGTGAGTGTTTTATAACGCTCACAACGTACTGAATATCTTTATGCTAGTTAAATTTGACATTATGAAGTGTTATTATTTTATTTGTCGTTGTTTGATAAAAATTTAATTGTCATATAGCTTGTCATTTAAATTAACCGTTGAAAAATTAAATTGACGATTAAACTGAAATTAAAATTGAATTGCGATTAAATTACCTGACATTGATAACTATGAAACTGCCATGAATTGTATTGTCTATTGGATGATGTATTTTGATGGATGTTATTGGTTGATATTTAAATGTTTGGATGCTTATTTGCTTATATATACTGTTATGCATACATATGACACTGTGATTGGTTTAAGTAATATATACTCATCCCTGACATTTAATTGAAATAAATAATTACTTGGCAATAAGATAGAAAATTATATACGGACACCGAATTGGCTAAGTTAATAATTTTTTAAAATCGTCAATTTGAAATTTATTTAAATGTTTTGATTTAAAAGTTATAAATAGAAATCAATTTATAAAAATTGAATTTATCGAAAAATTGAGTTTGGAGTGTTAAAATTTGGTTAAAAGAAATTGTTAAATAATTAAAGTGGACACTTTGGAATTTAAAAATGGGGATATGATTGAATTTCGTAAATTGATTTGTTTAAAGTAACCTTAATTCGAGCTTTGAATATTACTAAGTAAAAGCGATATAAAAGGATATTTTGAAATTGAGCTTGAAATTGAATCATATTGTAATTGGGTTTTAAATTTGAATATTGGAAGATAATTTTGTTAAGTATTATAAATTGATATTTTGACAAATCAAGCTCCAAATCGATATAAATTGAAATTGAATAAATTAAAGGTGAATGTAAAATTTAATTAATTTGAAGTCAAAGTTGACATTGATTTGAATTGAAATCGAAATTGAATCGGTGGAATGGAAATTTAAATTGATTTGAATTGGAAAGTTCAAATTGAAATGGATTGGTTTTGAAGCTGTTTTATTTTGTTTCTAAATTACTCGGTTATATAAACCATTTTTGAATACTTAAACTATGTTAATCTATTTTAAATCTACTTAACCCTATTTAAATTATTTTAAACTAAGTTATCTATTTCAAATCCGTTTTAAGATTTTAAGTATTTTTAACTATTTTAATTATTTAAACTACTTAAAACTATTTTCTTAAATTCTAAGCTGGTCAATAAGGTGAAATGTTTATATTTAAATCTTGAATTTAAATACGAATTGGGTTAAATGAAGTTGCAACCTAAATTGAAATTCGAAATGATTTTGAAATCAAAATGAGATATAGAAGCGAAAAATGATTTTTGAAACGGAATCTTACATTTGCAAAGATACGATGATATTTGAAATGGATTTGATTTTGAAGCGAATATGATATTTTGACATCAATTATGAATCGATTTGAAATGTAAAAGAGCCAACGGTGTAATAATACGTAGTTATTAAAGAGACCGGGATCGGATATGGACATACTCTCTGTCGATACCGAAAACCACTTTAATAACTATTATACGCGGAGTGTTGATCCAGAATGAAGTGGATGATTTGGTGAACGCGCTGACTGAAGAAAGAGAACGATTATTGGATGACCCCTGACATGACTAAAACAGGAGCCGCGCCGGGGCCATTGAGGTTCGCCATCTCTAGCGGACACACTTCTTCAATACCATATCTATTACATTTGTGATTCGATTTGGGTGCACCCCTTGATTTGGGAGTGTTGTTTCGAGGTGTTGAGGTAGCTTCTGGCTATGCTTAACATCAGTCCGGATCACGCAACTACTAGTATCCTAGTTGGTATCGCCTCATATACCTTGTCATACTGATTATCCTATTCGCGACCACTACGTTTTGTTTTGTGTTATATCTATAGGGTATCCTCTGATACCACCAGTTTACAGTGGGGCTTACGGTGCTGTATAGACTATGGCATTATAAAAAATGTGTTAAGGGGGATTGTGGTAATGCCTTAACGCTATTTTAATACTTTATATTACTGATAGGCATTATCTACTTAGCGTACATTACTACATAGTAGATAGTTTAACGGATCCTTAAAAGATGGAAAATCCCGTAACATCTCTTGAGTTATTGCATGCACGTTGGCACTGGATAGGGATGTCAAACCCCGTAAACATCTCTGACGCCGTGACACTCATATTTATTTACGATTGATTTAACTTTCATAAGGATATTTTAGTCCTGACTCGAGTGTTTTGTCTTTTCATTACGCTCAGGTCAGTCCTGAGTTTTCAGATTTTTGAAGATCTATTCTGGAGGACGAAGACGAAGATTTGGTACACTATTACTATTATTATCTGTGCATCATGCTGTCTGCTGCATTATTTTAATTGTTCTGTTGTATTTGTATAACTCTGATAAATGTTGTATAAATAATTGTCAAAGTATAGTAAACAGCTTCATGAACTGTTTATTTGACTATTATATTTTATCGTTCCGCTGCGAGATTCTGTGTTGTTTCATTTCCTTTATTTCTCTTTCTTTTCTTTTTTATTTACCCCAATAACTATCGGCCCTTTTGAATGGTTTGGAATCGACATGTGTATTTGATCGTCGGTTTAAACTGTCCAAAAAGGCGGGTCGTTACAGTTGGTATCAGAGCTTTGGTTTAGCGATAACCTTAGCTTTGTGGGGTCTGACTCTTTATAAATAGGGTAGTTATACCCTATGATGAGTCTCTGAGTGTACACATATGAGAGAGCGTATTTTCTAGTGATATAAAATGTTTTATATTGTGTCGGTTGATTTGTTGAGTGGCTTATGAATTCTAGTCAATACGAGTAATTAACGTCATTGATAGGGATCTCTAAACACTTAAACAGAACAATTCGACATAGTATTGTTTTGAAATTGGGTAAATGAAATAATTTTACTCTAATTATATTTTATATATAAAGGATTTATTTTCAGTAATTATTGTGACTTATCAAGCTTACCTGGTAGTTAGGAATGATAATATTGGTTGTTATCATTAATTGGGTATTGTAATTTAATAAATAAGGTTTATCACAAAATAAACAATAATAAAACAACTTATGGAATATTTCAAGAAAGTAAAATCCCATAAGAATATTGTATAAAAGTGACATATAAATTAAAATAGATCAAAATTGGAAATATTGAATTTAAGACCCGGAGATCTTGAAATATGGTTTTCATAGCTTTGAAGAAAATATATAGTAATATTAGTTGGAAATTGTTTATGGAAATGTTTTGAAAGGATTTTTAAAGGAAGGAATGAATTCAGTACTCCTGTAACGACCCGTTAAATTAATAATGTTTAATGAATTGAATTTAATAGAATTGCTAATCTAATTTAGAAGGAAATATAAGTCTTAAGATTTTTATTTGAGTAAATATAGGAATTGATGTGGTGATTATAATTTAATGTTAACAATTAAATATTTATGTGGCATAGATTGGATTAATGTAAATTGGTGGGTAGTTATTAGTTATAATTAGTTGATTTAAAAGGTATTAATGAAATGATAGCTGAATCGGATTGCCAATATATAAACATTAGAAAATTTATTAGGTGGACTAAATTTGTTAAAGTTCATAAGTTGTATAATTCAATTTAGTAGAAACTCTAAATTTATAAACGGAGATTTAAATAAACGCTAAATATGTAAATGGTGACTGAAGACCTAGTTATAGGAATTGGAATATAATCCAATTTGGATTAGGTATAAAAAGGATTTGATTTATATGAAAGTTATTTTTCACAGTATTGAATAAAAATTTGGAATCCAATTATAATTGATGATAATAACGTTAGTATTAGTAATAAATAGATTTCAACGCAGTAACCAAATGAATGGAATAAAAAAAAAGAGAGTATATATTGCATAGAAATGAAATGTAGATTGTCACATTTGGTTGGAGTAAATTTTAGAAACATAAATGTTGAATCAGTAAATATTAGTAAAAATATTACCTAGAATAAATTCCATTTAATATAAGAATTCAAAAGTGGAAGATTTACATTTGGATTGGAAAATGGATAGTTACTAATTAAAAGTGACCATTGAATAAATTTATGCAAACGTGATATAATGTAAATAGATGGGGATCAACTTTTATTTATGTGGTTAATGGAATTTAATTTCTATAGTATGATAATCGCAATTAATGGAAGTTGGAATAGCTAATTTATATGTTAGTTGGAATTTAGCTAGAATATGTAGATATTGGATGATAGTAAAATTAAATGGATATAAAGGTTTCAATTATACATTGAAATTCATACTCGCCATAAAAGGTTAATTGAGACCAAAGAAGTTAATATAGGAATCAAGCCTTATTTATTAATCTGGATTTATTGCAATAGTTAATTTCATAAAATAAAGGTAAAGCTAATTCAAATTTAACTGGACCATTGTTGGTATAACTTTAGAAGCAAGATTTATTTAAGATTTGAGTATTTAATTCAACAAGTGGTATTTACGACAAATAAAATAGAATTGAACGTAAAATATTACGTTATTAGATTGAAATGGAATTTGTAAACATTGAGTGAAATCTTAAACTAATGTTAGTATTCGTCGTATTTACAACAATAACTTTGAATAATAGAAAGGAAGTGAATATAATAAATTAATCAAATTTATAGTGTTGAATTCGATTGGATTGGAATTAATAAATAGTTAAGAAAAATAAGGGTTATTAATAATTTGGAATTTAATTATGGTAAAAGTTTATTTGCAATCATGAGTTGGAATAGAAATCAAATCTATTTATCTAATTGGATTTCGTTGAGAGTATAAGAATATAAGCTTTAATAATTGAGTTTTAGAATATAATTTATAATTTCCAAATAATTATAAAAATGCAGAAATTAACACTGCAAATTGATATGTTTATAGATTTTAATTCACATCCAAGCTGCTAAATCAATTGGAATTGATTGAATTATATAAGTAATAAGATTTGGCCAATATTAGAAGTTGAAAAATTAGAATTGGATTTTTATGATTTATTTAATTGATTTAATAAACATTAAAAATAGCCATTTTTGTCACGGACTCGGATTTCGACGAAACTAGTTTCATCGGATCCGTATCGGTGAATTATTATAGGGTTTCAAATTTCGTATCGATCGGACTTGTCGTTTGATCGTACGGACGCGAAACGCCTTGAAAATCAATTTTATTAAAAATCAATTTGAAATCAATTTGGAAATCTTGTTTTCAGCATAACTTCTTCATACGATCGAATTTGGTCGTGAAACTTTTTCCATCGCGTTCAGAATATTTTAAAACACCTATCTGGATATATAGTTTTAACAAATTCGGTTCCGGAGGCATAACGGGCTTTTTGGGCCATAGTTTGTTGCGTACGTTCATCTATCTAGCCTATCTATTCTAACCTAGCCTACCTATATATATACAGCTATAAACCCTAGTCTCTATTCTTTTGTTGTACGTTCATTTCTTCACTCTTCTCTCTCCCCCAAATGTATACATCTCAGATCCAATTTCAAATTTGCAAATCAAAGTGAAAATTCAAAGTCTTCAGAAAATTCCCAAAAAATTATATGTCGTAGATTTCTTCAATACGAATTTATATGTGACATCTGTTTTTGCAATCGATGCTCGAATCGTCCTGGAAACTCAGTCAAAGGCCAAAAACTCGAAACCCTAAGGCTAGATTTGGGCGTTTTTGATTTCGGGTTCAATCGACGAAATTGGTTGAGGGGTTTGGTAGCAATCGCTGTGGGGAGTAGATCGATGGTGGTTGCAGCTTGTATTGTGGTCAGGGGCGCTATAATTTGGCCGATTAGGGTTTCGAAACCCTAACCACTAGTGGCGGCGGCGGGCACTAGGGGGTGCCGCACCCCTGGCGGTCTAAAGAGGAGGTGGAGGCGGTATCCCTGGTGGCATCGGCGTGGCGAATTGAAGGTCGTGGTGGTCTCAATGTCATGGTCAACGGCGAAGGAAGGCTGCTCCGTGTGTGAGGGATGCGTGAGGAAGC
Source organism: Allium cepa (assembly GCA_030765085.1). Classification (NCBI taxonomy): domain Eukaryota; kingdom Viridiplantae; phylum Streptophyta; class Magnoliopsida; order Asparagales; family Amaryllidaceae; genus Allium; species Allium cepa. The sequence continues at coordinate 9,977,613 of CM060937.1, forward strand.
TGAGTGGTTTCACGCGTGAGAAGAAGGTAGACGTGGCAACATTATGCAAGTTTAACATTTGTTAATTTATTTTGTTTACCAATCGTTTTTCTGTCATAACTTTTTCATACGACATCGGATTCACATGATTTTTTTTGCGTTAGGATCGTAATTTAATTCCAGATCTGATGACGCTGGTTTGGACAGATTTGGAGACCGTCAAATTTTTGAGTTTAAATCGAATCTAAATTCGATTTAAATTCGGAAGGTGAGGGTTTTAACCCACTCACAATTACTAGAAGCTTTTATGTTTGTTAAATAAATTTTAGAAATGAATAGAAATTTATTTATGAGCTTTTGGCATGTTATTTCATCCATATCTGTTGAATTGCATTTATTGAATTTAGCTGTTAATTAAATTGATTAATTGCGTATTAATTTGCTGTTAGGAATTTTGTTTGCATATGAAATGCTAGTTAACAGTTATATAAATTATCTCTAAATATAAATGGTTAGATTAATAGTTGAAATTTAATTTGAATAAACTGACAGTTATTACCCGTTGCATATTATCGAACTAATATTGTTATTGATTGATATGGGTTGATAGTGATTGATATTGATTGATGGTTGAAATTGGGTGATGGATGTGTTGTTGAATGGATGACTTATGTGGATATCATTAACTGCCAGTTAGCATGCATTTTACATTTTCGGGATTGTGGTTTGAAATGATAAAACCGCAAAGTTTTATTTTTAAATTGCGGATTGAAATGATAAATATCCGTATCACTTGACCATAGGATAGAAAATTATATACAGGCACCGCGGTCTATATATAACTATTTTAATGTGATTTCTATGGTTTGGATTGAATACGGTTTATAAATCTTAAATTTTATATTGTATAAATATTTTATTCCATATTTATATACCTATGAAGTTAAAATTTAGGAATTTAAAAGGTGGATAAATTTCTTTATTGAAATGGAAGAAATTTAGAAAATGGAGTTGGTAAATTTATATCCTATGTTTAAATGTAAAGTTGGAAATTTTAAGATATGATATTTGAAATTGGATTTTCCCAAAATAAATAGAAATGGATATTCTAGTAAAATTTTGAATTGGAAAATTTATATATATATTTTACTAGAAATTGAAGTTTTATTAATTATGGATTTTATGTGAATGGTCAAGATTAATTAATAGAATATTGATTTTGAAAGGATAAAAATCCAACTTTAGTTGAAATATTAATGATCAAAAATGGATATAAATATATATAAAATTGAAATGGTTTTGGGACTTGAGGTAATATTTTGGATTTTGGTTTAACTTTAAAAAAAGAAATATTTGGAAAGCCGTGTAATTTATTTCTTTATAAAGCAACAGTAAAGTTAAACCCTTTTAATTCGCATACCGTTGAATATCCAAACCATTTGAGTTTAAAAGTTATGGTTTGAAATTATGGATTTCCAAAAATATTAAGCTTTGAAAATATTCGATTTTCAGATATTATGAAGCTAAAGCCTTTTAATTTTGGAAAGGAATTATATTTGGAATAAGTGGTAAAATATGGTTTTGGGTTTTGGAATGATATCGTAATATTATGGTTTTGAAATGGATTATATTCTGGTTTTAAAGTATAAACAATTTTTAAATGACCGCGGTGTTATAATAACGATTGGTTGGCAAAGAGAGCGGGATCGGATATGGACATACTCTCTGTCGATACCGAAAACCACTTTGACTAACCGTGTACGCGGTGGAGTTCCCAGAATGAAGTAGGTGGTGGCGACGTTTCCTGTAAGGTAAATACGTGGACCCAACTCCCGTGAGTTGGCATAAGGTGGCTAAAACAGGAGCGATTCTCAGGCCAATGAGGTCATTCCTCTGATCGGACGCTCCTCTTCGATATTATACTTTGACTTGGATTGATTCAGTGGCCACTTCTATATTTTGATTTTTGGGGGAGTTAGTTCGAGGTGGGCGGCAGCTGCGCGCTGCGCGTTACCATCAGCCTGGATAGCAATTGGTATATCTACCCTGGCATTGCCTAGTTGTGCCGTGTCACCTACCCTATCGCGCCTTGTACGAGTTTGGTTTTCTCCCGTAGCCCGTGTGGTATCCTCTAGTGGCTTCCCGATCAGGAGGGACTATGATATTGGATGGACTACTGGGACTATTACGTGTTAAGGGCTATATGGGTAACCCCTTAACGCTATTAAAAAGTAAGTTTATTTTATAAATAGACACTATTATAATAGCGCAATATACTACATAGTAAATAGTTTAACGGATCCTTAGGAGATGTAAATCCCGAGTATCTCTTGAGTTACTGTACTCTCATTTATTTCTGTTTATTTAACTCACATAAGATATTCTAGTCTGACTCGAGTGTTTTGTCTTTTCAAATTCGCTCGGGTCAGTCCGAGCGTTTCAGGATAGCAGATTTTAGCTTTGGAGGACGAAGACGAAGAATCAGTATTATTTATATATAGTATTGCACCACACTCTTTCTATTCCGCTGCATTGCTTGTATTGGTATGTGTAACTCTGATATTTATTGTAAAAGAAGAATCAAGCATTTTGTAAACTGTTTATGAACTGTATATTTGTTATTATATTTTATCCTTCCGCTGTGAGATTCTATTTTGTTTTATTCCTTCTCTGTTATTCTTATTTACCCCATAACAATCCGCCCTTGCGTATGCTTTGAATTGGCACGTGTGTCGTTTTAAAGTGTGCGAAAAGGCGGGATGTTACAGTTGGTATCAGAGCTTTGGTTTAGCGATAAACCTTGGCTTTGTGGGGTTTGACTCTTTGTTAATAGGGTAGAAATATCCTATGGGAGTCACTGAGTGTACATATATGAGAGAGCGTACTTGTTAGTATTAATAAAAGTGTTTTAATATTGTGTTAATCTGTTCCGCTTTGTATTTATAAATTCTGGTTGATGCATGGGACGCTATGTCATCAATAGGGATTTCTAAACACTTAATAGGACAGACTGACATAATATTTGTTTTTAATATAGGTGAATGAAATAATTTTGCCTATTATATTTTCTATATATAAAATATTTTATAAAGATATATATATATATATATATATATATTTGGTTGCTATAGATTGGATGTTAGGCAATAAACATATTTATAATAATTGAAGCTAAGTGAAATTATAATAAACCAAATTGGAGATTTTAAAACTTAAGTCCGGGATTTTTGAAATGTGCTTTCAAAGAATTTATGAAAAGTAATGATTTGGTTTATAAGGAATTTCTTATATAAAAAGTATAATTTGGAAGTATGATAATATTGTCATATATATATTTTCCGATATGAATATTCCATTTTAAATTCGGGAAAATTGTTTTAAAAGAAGATTTTGGAGAAATAAATTTTGTACTTTTCTCTCCGTCGCTGGAAAATAAATTCGGTGATGACGGCCGCATCATCGACTTTCATTTTCGAGTTTCAAAAGGGGAAAGGCCACTGTAGTAAATTCTACTGCAGATTTATTTTGAAATTTTCTAAAATTTTTCTTTTATTGTTCTAAATATAATTAGAGATATTGAGTTGTAAGAACTTATTTATCTATTATTTTGAAATATTTGAAATTTAACCCGGTATTTAATTCTTAAATTTCCATTAATTAATTGTTTAAATTATTTTAGTTGAATAAAAAAGATAAGTAATTAATAAGTTGAAACCTCTAATTTAAGTAAGAGAATTAATGCAATATTATAAAGAGAAATTTGAAATTTTTAACATATGAGATAAAAGAGTAATATGGATAAACATTAAATTTAATTAAAGAATGGAGATTTAACTTGTATAAGTTCAATTGCATTTCTTTAACATAAATAACTTACCCAAATATAAAAGTTGAAATGTTAAATCAGAAACTAGAATTGAATGTTTTACAAGTAGGAATTTAGGAAAAATGAAGTATTCAATAAACTACTGTTATAATAAGAATTTAATGGTATAAACTTAGGTTATAATTGAAATTTTATGGAAAATAAAGTTGAGAATTATTAATAGATGATATGAACCTGAGTATATAACATGAAATTCAAAATAAGAATTTATTATATGATTATTCACTTAAGTATGTTTTAATCTCCCCTATTCCAATATAATGGAAAGTAGGAAAATTTGAAATGTCTACAATTAATAGTTAATGGATAAATAAAAAACTTCCACTTATAAGAATGAATGTTAGCAGATTAAGAATTTAAGGGAAACCTTACAAGAGAAGATATTTAAAATATTTGTTGTTATTAATGAGAATTTATTTTATAGACTTAAGTAATAAAAGGAAACTTAAGTAATAAAAAGGAAATACAAATATAATGAATTTGGTGATAATTGGAAAATAAAACTTGTAAGAAATAAAGAAATCCCTCCATAAATAAAGGGAAGAAAATCAAAACACTGAATTATGAAATGAATGTATAATCAGCTATTTTGGTGTTGGTTTGAATTGTTTGATGTATGATTGTTGGGTAAGGAATGGTGGAGTTGTTGGATGAACAAATAATCTATCTTTGTTCCATCTAAGGCTGTTGAGCAACGGATGCACTTGATAGTTATTCTTCATTCGTACAACTTCAGAATTTGAGCCGAACAACTAATTATTTGTTTGATTTAATGATTGTTTGTTGTGGTGTGTGCTGTTTGCTAAAATCTATGGTTGTTGCATTTGATTGGATATGAATGATTGAATCCACCAAAACATTCACTGTAAAATAAATATTTAACCTTTTAGATTTTATAAGTGAATACAGGTGTTGGAAGCCACTGCTACTGCTTTGGTTCCACAAAAATATAAGCGTATATTGCCCGACAAATAGGTACGTTCCCGGATTACGTAAAGCGCTATTTTATATATTTTCCCATGTTGGGATATTTTATTTTGGATATATATGTAATATATTTGTATATTTGGATATTATATTTTCTCCAGAGTCCCTCCGTACAAAGGAGACTCTGCCGAAATTTTTCGTAAATTTTGGACTTAGAATTTTGTTGAGAATATTTTTCCAACTTTAATAATTCAAGTATTAAAGGATATAATAATTATAAAACCAGTGTATTTCATTTAAGGAAATTAATCCAGTAAAATATAAGTTAATATTTGAAGTAAAATGCACTGTTATTCTTCCTCCTCCCTTCTTTCCTTTTCGGGGACGAAAAGTTTTGAGTGGGGGAGATTGTAACGACCCGTTAAATTAATAATGTTTAATGAATTGAATTTAATAGAATTGCTAATCTAATTTAGAAGGAAATATAAGTCTTAAGATTTTTATTTGAGTAAATATAGGAATTGATGTGGTGATTATAATTTAATGTTAACAATTAAATATTTATGTGGCATAGATTGGATTAATGTAAATTGGTGGGTAGTTATTAGTTATAATTAGTTGATTTAAAAGGTATTAATGAAATGATAGCTGAATCGGATTGCCAATATATAAACATTAGAAAATTTATTAGGTGGACTAAATTTGTTAAAGTTCATAAGTTGTATAATTCAATTTAGTAGAAACTCTAAATTTATAAACGGAGATTTAAATAAACGCTAAATATGTAAATGGTGACTGAAGACCTAGTTATAGGAATTGGAATATAATCCAATTTGGATTAGGTATAAAAAGGATTTGATTTATATGAAAGTTATTTTTCACAGTATTGAATAAAAATTTGGAATCCAATTATAATTGATGATAATAACGTTAGTATTAGTAATAAATAGATTTCAACGCAGTAACCAAATGAATGGAATAAAAAAAAGAGAGTATATATTGCATAGAAATGAAATGTAGATTGTCACATTTGGTTGGAGTAAATTTTAGAAACATAAATGTTGAATCAGTAAATATTAGTAAAAATATTACCTAGAATAAATTCCATTTAATATAAGAATTCAAAAGTGGAAGATTTACATTTGGATTGGAAAATGGATAGTTACTAATTAAAAGTGACCATTGAATAAATTTATGCAAACGTGATATAATGTAAATAGATGGGGATCAACTTTTATTTATGTGGTTAATGGAATTTAATTTCTATAGTATGATAATCGCAATTAATGGAAGTTGGAATAGCTAATTTATATGTTAGTTGGAATTTAGCTAGAATATGTAGATATTGGATGATAGTAAAATTAAATGGATATAAAGGTTTCAATTATACATTGAAATTCATACTCGCCATAAAAGGTTAATTGAGACCAAAGAAGTTAATATAGGAATCAAGCCTTATTTATTAATCTGGATTTATTGCAATAGTTAATTTCATAAAATAAAGGTAAAGCTAATTCAAATTTAACTGGACCATTGTTGGTATAACTTTAGAAGCAAGATTTATTTAAGATTTGAGTATTTAATTCAACAAGTGGTATTTACGACAAATAAAATAGAATTGAACGTAAAATATTACGTTATTAGATTGAAATGGAATTTGTAAACATTGAGTGAAATCTTAAACTAATGTTAGTATTCGTCGTATTTACAACAATAACTTTGAATAATAGAAAGGAAGTGAATATAATAAATTAATCAAATTTATAGTGTTGAATTCGATTGGATTGGAATTAATAAATAGTTAAGAAAAATAAGGGTTATTAATAATTTGGAATTTAATTATGGTAAAAGTTTATTTGCAATCATGAGTTGGAATAGAAATCAAATCTATTTATCTAATTGGATTTCGTTGAGAGTATAAGAATATAAGCTTTAATAATTGAGTTTTAGAATATAATTTATAATTTCCAAATAATTATAAAAATGCAGAAATTAACACTGCAAATTGATATGTTTATAGATTTTAATTCACATCCAAGCTGCTAAATCAATTGGAATTGATTGAATTATATAAGTAATAAGATTTGGCCAATATTAGAAGTTGAAAAATTAGAATTGGATTTTTATGATTTATTTAATTGATTTAATAAACATTAAAAATAGCCATTTTTGTCACGGACTCGGATTTCGACGAAACTAGTTTCATCGGATCCGTATCGGTGAATTATTATAGGGTTTCAAATTTCGTATCGATCGGACTTGTCGTTTGATCGTACGGACGCGAAACGCCTTGAAAATCAATTTTATTAAAAATCAATTTGAAATCAATTTGGAAATCTTGTTTTCAGCATAACTTCTTCATACGATCGAATTTGGTCGTGAAACTTTTTCCATCGCGTTCAGAATATTTTAAAACACCTATCTGGATATATAGTTTTAACAAATTCGGTTCCGGAGGCATAACGGGCTTTTTGGGCCATAGTTTGTTGCGTACGTTCATCTATCTAGCCTATCTATTCTAACCTAGCCTACCTATATATATACAGCTATAAACCCTAGTCTCTATTCTTTTGTTGTACGTTCATTTCTTCACTCTTCTCTCTCCCCCAAATGTATACATCTCAGATCCAATTTCAAATTTGCAAATCAAAGTGAAAATTCAAAGTCTTCAGAAAATTCCCAAAAAATTATATGTCGTAGATTTCTTCAATACGAATTTATATGTGACATCTGTTTTTGCAATCGATGCTCGAATCGTCCTGGAAACTCAGTCAAAGGCCAAAAACTCGAAACCCTAAGGCTAGATTTGGGCGTTTTTGATTTCGGGTTCAATCGACGAAATTGGTTGAGGGGTTTGGTAGCAATCGCTGTGGGGAGTAGATCGATGGTGGTTGCAGCTTGTATTGTGGTCAGGGGCGCTAGAATTTGGCCGATTAGGGTTTCGAAACCCTAACCACTAGTGGCGGCGGCGGGCACTAGGGGGTGCCGCACCCCTGGCGGTCTAAAGAGGAGGTGGAGGCGGTATCCCTGGTGGCATCGGCGTGGCGAATTGAAGGTCGTGTTGGTCTCAATGTCATGGTCAACGGCGAAGGAAGGCTGCTCCGTGTGTGAGGGATGCGTGAGGAAGCTGAGTGGTTTCACGCGTGAGAAGAAGGTAGACGTGGCAACATTATGCAAGTTTAACATTTGTTAATTTATTTTGTTTACCAATCGTTTTTCCGTCATAACTTTTTCATACGACATCGGATTCACATGATTTTTTTTGCGTTAGGATCGTAATTTAATTCCAGATCTGATGACGCTGGTTTGGACAGATTTGGAGATCGTCAAATTTTTGAGTTTAAATCGAATCTAAATTCGATTTAAATTCGGAAGGTGAGGGTTTTAATCCACTCACAATTACTAGAAGCTTTTATGTTTGTTAAATAAATTTTAGAAATGAATAGAAATTTATTTATGAGCTTTTGGCATGTTATTTCATCCATATCTATTGAATTGCATTTATTGAATTTAGCTGTTAATTAAATTGATTAATTGCGTATTAATTTGCTGTTAGGAATTTTGTTTGCATATGAAATGTTAGTTAACAGTTATATAAATTATCTCTAAATATAAATGGTTAGATTAATAGTTGAAATTTAATTTGAATAAACTGACAGTTATTACCCGTTGCATATTATCGAACTAATATTGTTATTGATTGATATGGGTTGATAGTGATTGATATTGATTGATGGTTGAAATTGGGTGATGGATGTGTTGTTGAATGGATGACTTATGTGGATATCATTAACTGCCAGTTAGCATGCATTTTACATTTTCGGGATTGTGGTTTGAAATGATAAAACCGCAAAGTTTTATTTTTAAATTGCGGATTGAAATGATAAATATCCGTATCACTTGACCATAGGATAGAAAATTATATACAGGCACCGCGGTCTATATATAACTATTTTAATGTGATTTCTATGGTTTGGATTGAATACGGTTTATAAATCTTAAATTTTATATTGTATAAATATTTTATTCCATATTTATATACCTATGAAGTTAAAATTTAGGAATTTAAAAGGTGGATAAATTTCTTTATTGAAATGGAAGAAATTTAGAAAATGGAGTTGGTAAATTTATATCCTATGTTTAAATGTAAAGTTGGAAATTTTAAGATATGATATTTGAAATTGGATTTTCCCAAAATAAATAGAAATGGATATTCTAGTAAAATTTTGAATTGGAAAATTTATATATATATTTTACTAGAAATTGAAGTTTTATTAATTATGGATTTTATGTGAATGGTCAAGATTAATTAATAGAATATTGATTTTGAAAGGATAAAAATCCAACTTTAGTTGAAATATTAATGATCAAAAATGGATATAAATATATATAAAATTGAAATGGTTTTGGGACTTGAGGTAATATTTTGGATTTTGGTTTAACTTTAAAAAAAGAAATATTTGGAAAGCCGTGTAATTTATTTCTTTATAAAGCAACAGTAAAGTTAAACCCTTTTAATTCGCATACCGTTGAATATCCAAACCATTTGAGTTTAAAAGTTATGGTTTGAAATTATGGATTTCCAAAAATATTAAGCTTTGAAAATATTCGATTTTCAGATATTATGAAGCTAAAGCCTTTTAATTTTGGAAAGGAATTATATTTGGAATAAGTGGTAAAATATGGTTTTGGGTTTTGGAATGATATCGTAATATTATGGTTTTGAAATGGATTATATTCTGGTTTTAAAGTATAAACAATTTTTAAATGACCGCGGTGTTATAATAACGATTGGTTGGCAAAGAGAGCGGGATCGGATATGGACATACTCTCTGTCGATACCGAAAACCACTTTGACTAACCGTGTACGCGGTGGAGTTCCCAGAATGAAGTAGGTGGTGGCGACGTTTCCTGTAAGGTAAATACGTGGACCCAACTCCCGTGAGTTGGCATAAGGTGGCTAAAACAGGAGCGATTCTCAGGCCAATGAGGTCATTCCTCTGATCGGACGCTCCTCTTCGATATTATACTTTGACTTGGATTGATTCAGTGGCCACTTCTATATTTTGATTTTTGGGGGAGTTAGTTCGAGGTGGGCGGCAGCTGCGCGCTGCGCGTTACCATCAGCCTGGATAGCAATTGGTATATCTACCCTGGCATTGCCTAGTTGTGCCGTGTCACCTACCCTATCGCGCCTTGTACGAGTTTGGTTTTCTCCCGTAGCCCGTGTGGTATCCTCTAGTGGCTTCCCGATCAGGAGGGACTATGATATTGGATGGACTACTGGGACTATTACGTGTTAAGGGCTATATGGGTAACCCCTTAACGCTATTAAAAAGTAAGTTTATTTTATAAATAGACACTATTATAATAGCGCAATATACTACATAGTAAATAGTTTAACGGATCCTTAGGAGATGTAAATCCCGAGTATCTCTTGAGTTACTGTACTCTCATTTATTTCTGTTTATTTAACTCACATAAGATATTCTAGTCTGACTCGAGTGTTTTGTCTTTTCAAATTCGCTCGGGTCAGTCCGAGCGTTTCAGGATAGCAGATTTTAGCTTTGGAGGACGAAGACGAAGAATCAGTATTATTTATATATAGTATTGCACCACACTCTTTCTATTCCGCTGCATTGCTTGTATTGGTATGTGTAACTCTGATATTTATTGTAAAAGAAGAATCAAGCATTTTGTAAACTGTTTATGAACTGTATATTTGTTATTATATTTTATCCTTCCGCTGTGAGATTCTATTTTGTTTTATTCCTTCTCTGTTATTCTTATTTACCCCATAACAATCCGCCCTTGCGTATGCTTTGAATTGGCACGTGTGTCGTTTTAAAGTGTGCTAAAAGGCGGGATGTTACAACTCCTCTCTTCTGTCGCTGGAAAATAATTTCGGTGATGACTGCGCAGCATCATCGACGTTCATTTTCGAGTCTCAAAGTGGGAAGACTTCTAAGAAGCTTTGCTTTTCTTCGAAATTATTTTGGGTAAATGGATTTTGGTTTAAACTCCAAAGGTATGATTTGATGTATTAAAGATATAAGTGTATATATTTATTTCAAACGATTTGAAAGGAACCGGGCATTTAAATTTCTAAATTATGTTAATTAGTAATTTTCAAATTATTTGAATGAAATGTGAATAATCAGAATTTATAAAATAAGAGGATTAAGATATCTAAGCTTATGTTTTGGGAAAACCTTAGAGTTGTAGTGTACCTATAAAGTTGAAAGGTAAAGAGGATTTAAATAAATTAAATTTGTGAACATTCTAATTAAGTAAAATGAAATTCTATAAATTTGTATAATGCCAAATTTGCATTCTGATAACATATAACAAGACTTACCAAATATTAAAAGGTTAAAATGATGTTTTGAATATGTAATGAGATATTGTATAGATAAACAGAACCTGAAAGTAATTGAAATATACAAGTAAGGAAAACTCAAAAGGAATTAAAGTATATATAAATGGAAAATTTGGTTGTGAAAAAAATTATATATACTTAAATATAGCATGAAATGATAAATGGATATATGGAACAAGTAAGTGAACTTAAGAAAGAAGATAAATGAATCGTATTATATCTTTGTAAATTGGTTATAGAAAATAAATATAAATTACAAAGGGATTGGAAAAATTTGTAACCTTTAAGATAACTGTAAACTAAGAAAAGTCATTTATGAGAGGTTATACTTTTATAGGATGATTAATAAACTAAAGTGCTGGTTAATGAAATGTTCCATAAATAAATTTGTTATTAACTAAAATAATGAAATTGAATTTAAATTAAATTATATAGAATGTTTAAAATGAAATTGAGTAAACAAACTCTTTGATATGATGTTTAAGAAAAGATAATGTTAAAGAATATGCTATGTAAAGAAATGAATATACTAACTGAGTAATGGATTGTGAGTAATTAAGTGGAAAAAAAATAGAAGTCAATAAAAAAATTTAGTATAGATAGATTGGATAGAAATCCATCGGAAGGTAATACGTGAGATTGTACGTATATTATTTTATTCGCATAACGATTTGATCCAAATTCGAGCACAAAATTTCGAGATGATTTATATCGATCCAAGTTAGGATTTTTCACTCGATTTTCGAAGGCGAACCCTAGATATGGATTTTTATTTTGATTCTAGAATTCTCTATCATAGTATGTGGCTATGCAAGGAGAGTAACAGTTTCCAATCAAGGAACCAAATCTGAGTCCGCACTAGAGAGTCGGGTGAACGATACTAGTTTGGAAGTGAAATTGTGTGATTGAATAAGCGATTAGATTGATATTGCTCACGAATGATATATGTGCGGCTTACTGACTTAATTAAAAGTTAATATTGAAAATTTTAAGATGCCAAATATGTGAAGGTAAATTTGCAACTTTTGAGATAACTATAAACTTAGAAAAGTCACATATAAGAAGTTAGACTTTTATTGAATGACTATAAATTAAAGTGATGATTAATAAAATGTTCTGCATTAATAAAATGTTTCGCAAATAAATTGGTTATTAACTGAAGCTGAATATGAAGTAAATGTAAACAAAAGAATTTGGTATGGCTAAGAATCAATTAGAATTGAAAGAGATAAACCAAATTGAATGTAAAATTAATAATTTGGTTATGTTGGGTATGATTTGGTTGTTATATGATTGTTAGTTGATTGTATATAATTCATTAAGTGTTAATGAAATTGAAAGCTATAAATCATTGAAATCAAATTGGAAGTTAAATGAATTTAAATAGAATTTAATTTGATTCAAATTGGAAGTAAACTAATGTAAATATAAATTAGTGAATGTTAACTAATTGAATTGAGAATGAATGTTAGTAAAATCCAACGTTAATGAATCAACTGTGATTAAAATTGAAAACCAAGTGAATAAATATTAATGAGAAGTGAATTTATATTGATTGATTATGGATTTGCTGGATGATAGTTGGATGATAATTGATTTGGTGGATGCATTTGTTGTTTGTTGCATTTGCTATGTTGGCACATGTAGTTGTTATGTTTCGATATTGTGTTTATTTATATTATTTTCATATATGCATGTTTCTCATGGTTTGTTGAGTGTTTAGTAGGTGTGGATTGCGCTTGCTTCGCATTTGGAGCTCGTTTTCGAGCTATATTAGCCGTATATGCTCGCTAATAATATATAAGGTACATATCTCGGATTACATACCGTACTTTTACACTTTTTTCTTTGCGGGATGCCTCATCACTTGATGAGATGTATATTTGTGATATATATACTGTCATTTTTTTTCGATCGAGCCGCGCAAAGGAGACTCTGTCGAAATTTTCCGTAAAATCCGGGTGTTAGAAAAATTTTCAAGTTTTAAATTTTTTTTTATAACTTGTTTTGATAACTAACTTTTAAAGTTAGAAAGCCGTTCGGGGCAACGTAGTGGAAGTGAAGTAATGACTTTATAAGTGGAATTTCATTGTTTTATAAGTTGGTAACTTTGAATAAAATATATCTAATGTTGAATTCTATACTCAGTTCCTTTTCCCTTCTTTTTTCCTTTTCGGGGACGAAAAGTTTTGAGTGGGGGAGAGTGTAACGACCCGTAAATTTTCGATAATTAAAATAGCAAATTTAATAAGGTGTCGTGATTTAATGTTAGAAAAAATTTGTAAGTCGTTCGGAATAATAATAACTGTTGAATTCATTGGGTATAATAGAGTAATTGATTGATAAGTAAAATCTATTCAAATCAAATATCGAATATTGAACAGGTAAATTGTTTAAATTAAATATTTAAACTTATTGAATAATTGAATAACGGAAATTGGATAACTGATTAATGGAAATGGTTGTTCTAAAATTCGAATTAGTTTTAAAGGTTAAATCTTATAAGTTCGTTTTGAATATTTCAAAAGATAGTGTTTTAAGAATAATCGAATTTGTTTAAATTTAATATTACAAATTTTTGAATAATTAAATTTCGAATTTGAGATGATTAATTTGATATTGAAATTTAATATATGAAAATAAAGTGAATAATTGAAATTTGATTTAATATGATTCAAATTGGTTTCCAAAGTGAATGTAATATATATTGGGATTTTAATAGAGTTAATAAGTTTTAAATTGGAATTTATGGGATAAGTGAATAACGGGTTTAATATGATTAAAAATTATTTGTAAAATTTTATTTTATCATATTAAAGTTAGAATGACGTTGTAGAACTTTTAAAATCGAATTAAAAGTAAATCTGTGAAAATTGAATATTTTAATATTTAATTATCGACTGAAAAATAGCCAATTTTCGAACAGTCTCAGAATTGGACGAAACTAGTTCCATTGGATCCGTAATAGTTTGTTAATATCGGATTTCAATTTTCGTAGCAATCGGAGTTTTCGTTTGACCGTGGCAGCTCGAAACGCATCAAAATTGTTTTAATATTAATTTGACGAGTTAAAATAGTCATTTTTCAAACAGTCTCGGATTTCGACGAAACTAGTTTCATCGGATCCGTGATATGATATTATTGTAAGGTTTCAAATTTCGTGTCAATCGGATTTACCATTTGTCCGGGGCAAGCTAAAATGCCTAGAAATTTGATTAACCGATTTAATTTTAAATCGAGCGTTTATTGCCATAACTCGCACAAATGATCGAATTAGCTTCCGAAACGTATTCCATTTTGTCCAGAACGCGGGGTAAACTCTAAAAACGCTGGTCACCGCGCGTAAATCGGAGTTTGGAAAAGCCGGATGAATAGTATTCATCGTTTCCTATAAATAGCCCCTTATTCACAAATAAAAAAATAAAAGAAAAGGGCTAGGGTTTCTTATAGCCGGCCGCCATTTTCTAATCCAAAGTCCGAAAATCTTCCCCGTTCCCCCCTCGAATTTCTTGCAATCCACTAACCAATTCCAAAAACTTTCAGCTGGACAATTGTTGAGCACATCACGATCTACCATTTCAACGGTTATGGTCGGTTATAACCTCACGGATCGACGCGTATTTGTGTTTGAAGGGGCCGGTTTTGGTTGCATTTTTCTGGCCGGTGGTGGTGCTAGGGGGGTGCGGTCGAGCATGGGGAGTCGAGCTCGGCTAGGCGAACGGAGTGGTGGTGGAGTGATGTGGTTTCGAGCATCGTGGAGGTCACGGCTAGCTAGGGTTACACGGTGATGTAGGGTTTCTAAAGCGCGTTCGTGAATCTGGGAGAGAAGAAGATGATGGCTTGGATTCCATCAAGCAACGATCAACGGCCGTGATTGGTGGAGATTTATATATATAAAAGGAAATGTTAATTTAATTTTATTATAATTCGTATTAACTTTAAAAATGAATAACTTTTTCATACGAGGTCGAAAACACACGAAACTTTTTGCGTTGGAATCGTATCGACGAGACCTACGCTATGGAATTGGATTGGAGTCTTTTTGAGCTAGAGAAAATTTCGGGTAAAATTAAATGCTCGTTTAGTTTTATTTGAAATAAAACGCTGGAACTACATTGAAATCAAGGTGAGTGTTTTATAACGCTCACAACGTACTGAATATCTTTATGCTAGTTAAATTTGGCATTATGAAGTGTTATGATTTTATTTGTCGTTGTTTGATAAAAATTTAATTGTCATATAGCTTGTCATTTGAATTAACCATTGAAAAATTAAATTGACAGTTAAACTGAAATTAAAATTGAATTGCGATTAAATTACCTGACATTGATAACTATGAAACTGCCATGAATTGTATTGTCTATTGGATGATGTATTTTGATGGATGTTATTGGTTGATATTTAAATGTTTGGATGTTTATTTGCTTATATATACTGTTATGCATACAAATGACACTGTGATTGGTTTAAGTAATATATACTCATCCCTGAAATTTAATTGAAATAAATAATTACTTGGACATAGGATAGAAAATTATATACGGACACCGAATTGGCTAAATTAATAATTTTTAAAATCGTCGATTTGAAATTTATTTAAATGTTTTGATTTAAAAGTTACAAATAGAAATCAATTTATAAAAATCGAATTTATCGAAAAATTGAGTTTGGAATGTTGAAATGAAATTTGGTTAAAAGAAATTGTTTAATAATTAAAGTGGATACTTTGGAATTTAAAAATCGGGATACGATTGAATTTCGTAAATTGATTTGTTTAAAGATTTAACCTTAATTCAAGCTTTGAATATTACTAAGTAAAAGCGATATAAAAGGATATTTCGAAATTGAGCTTGAAATTGAATCATATTGTAATTGGGTTTTAAATTTGAATATTGGAAGAAAATTTTGTTAAGTATTATAAATTGATATTTTGAAAAATCAAGCTCCAGATCGATATAAATTGAAATTGAATAAATTAAAGGTGAATGTAAAATTTAATTAATTTGAAGTCAAAGTTGACATTGATTTGAATTGAAATCGAAATTGAATCGGTGGAATGGAAATTTAAATTGATTTGAATTGGAAGGTTATAATTGAAATGGATTGGTTTTGAAGCTGTTCTATTTTGTTTCCAAATTACTTGGTTATATAAACCATTTTTGAGTACTTAAACTATTTTAATCTATTTTAAATCTACTTAACCCAATTTAAATTATTTTAAACTAATTTATCTATTTCAAATACGTTTTAAGATTTTAAGTATTTTTAACTATTTTAATTATTTAAACTACTTTTAAACTACTTAAAACTATTTTCTAAAATTCTATGCTGGTCAATAAGGTGAAATGTTTATATTTAAATCTTGAATTTAAATATGAATTGGGTTAAATGTAGTTGCAACCTAAATTGAAATTCGAAATGATTTTGAAATCGAAATGAGATATAGATGCGAAAAATGATTTTTGTAACGGAATCTTACATTTGCGAAGATACGATGATATTTGAAATGGATTTGATTTTGAAGCGAATATGATATTTTGATATCAATTATGAATCGATTTGAAATGTAAAAGAGCCAACGGTGTAAAAATACGTAGTTATTAAAGAGACCGAGATCGGATATGGACATACTCTCTGTCGATACCGAAAACCACTTTAATAACAATTATACGCGGAGTGTTGATCCAGAGTGAAGTGGATGGTTTGGTGAACGCATTGACTGAAGAAAGAGAACGATTACTGGATGACCCCTGACATGACTAAAACAGGAGACGCGCCGGGCCATTGCGGTTCGCCATCTCTAGCGGACACACTTCTTCGATACCATATCTATTACATTTGTGATTCGATTTAGGTGCACCCCTTGATTTGGGAGTGTTGTTTCGCGGTGTTGAGGTAGCTGCTGGCTATGCTCAACATTAGTCCGGATCACGCAACTACTAGTATCATAGTTGGTATCGCCTCATGTACCTTGTCATACTGATTATCCTATTCGCGACCACTAAGTTTTGTTTTGTGTTATACCTATGGGGTACCCTCTGATAATCACCAGTTTACGGTGGGGCTTACGGTGCTGTATAGACTATGGAACTATAAAAAATGTGTTAAGGGGGATTATGGTAACGCCTTAACGCTATTTTAATACTTTATATTACTGATAGGCATTATCTACTTAGCGTACATTGCTACATAGTAGATAGTTTAACGGATCCTCAAGAGATGGAAAATCCTGTAACATCTCTTGAGTTATTACACTCACGTTGACACTGGATAGGAGATGTCAAACCCCGTAAACATCTCTGACGTCGTTACACTCATATTTATTTACGACTGATTTAACTTTCATAAGGATATTTTAGTCCTGACTCGAGTGTTTTGTCTTTTCATTACGCTCGGGTCAGACCCGAGTTTTCAGATTTTTGAAGATCTATTCTGGAGGACGAAGACGAAGATTTGGTACGCTATTACTATTATTATCTGTGCATCATGCTGTCTGCTGCATTACTTTAATTGTTCTGTTGTATATGTATAACTCTGATAAATGTTGTATAAATAATTGTCAAAGTATAGTAAACAGCTTCATGAACAGTTTATTTGACTATTATATTTTATCGTTCCGTTGCGAGATTCTGTGTTGTTTCATTTACTTTATTTCTCTTTCTTTTCTTTTCTTATTTACCCCAATAACTATCTTCCCTTTTGAATGGTTTGGAATCGACATGTGCATTTGATCGTCGGTTTAAACTGTCCAAAAAGGCGGGTCTTACAGTTATCCTTCGGACTAACCAATGCCCTTGCATATTTTTTAGATCCAATGACCCAAGTATTTCATGAAGTGTTTTATAAATTTGTTCTCGTATTTATTGATGATATTCTGATTTGGTAAGCCAAATACAGAATAGATATTTCAGCTTGATCTGGTAAACCAATTCTCTATCTTTCTGTGTGATCATATGTTCTTTGTTTATCTCTCTGTCTAGCAAATTTCGAGGACGAAATTTTCTTAAGGAGGAATCTGTAACGTCCCATTTTTAAGTCAAATTTAATTTAGCAACTTATATAAATTTTGGATTAAATTGTGAATTAATTTGAATTTTTTCCAAATTGAATGAGATATGTGTTTGTTTTATGTGTATATATATATATATATTGTAAATAGAATTTGGATTTGAAATTCAAAGATAAATATTTTAAAAATAAATTGGATTTAAAAACTCTATATTTCAAAACTAATAGAAACTTGTTTTCTAATTATAATATAATGTATATATATTTTGGAAGTTGTGTATCAATAAAATTCTTCTTTGTTTCCACTGTGTTTTCATCTAATGTGTTATAAGCTCTGGCGAACCAAACTCAACGTTTGAATCTGCGGCATTCGAAAACGGGTGAAGTATGGATGTCGATTTTCGGATGCTGAATCCGGGTCATTACCGTCTAGTTGTTGGTTTATTTCCAAATAGTCTACTGTGGGTATGCAATAACCCTTATTCAAGGTAATATCTGAATTACTAATCTATAAATGAAAAGTTCATATACTCCATTAATTTTCAATTCCTTCTTAACGGATCAAAGTACTTCATTAGTATGCTAAAATAGAGAATATCCCTTAGCATGAACAAAAATAATGATAGTGATAGTAAATAGAAAACTTATTATCTTATAATATAAGAATGGTAGGAAACAAGGGAGGAAGTAAGAAACAATACAGGTGTCAATATTTAGAATGAAAATAATTTTGACACTTAAAAGTCAATTAGTTTTTGATAAATCTTAAAAATACATTTAGTGCCGGTAAAGGGAAAAGTTTCTATATTATCAGATAAAGTACACCACTACATGGAGTTACACATAATAAGTAATTAAAAAGTCAGAATATATACAAATTGTCAAAACAGTTATCTAAATTTTCTTTTTTCTCCACACTTAACATAAATCGCCTACTAAGGAGAAAATGACCATCTACACGCTTAAAAATAAATTCAAGAAATCAAAACAATAAATACAATATAATGAAGCAAATAATTAATCTACTTAGTTAGTTAGCTTGCTTACACTTTTCCTTTTAACTAGTCCAAATCAATATTGTATTACTCTTAAATGTAAGAAAAACCCAATAGTCATATTACAAAAAAAAAGAGGCTGAATAAACTAATTGATGGAGTAAAAGAATTACCTACTACAGAATTGTTGATTTGGTTTCATGTTGAGTGAGTCGGAAATGGGCTTTAGATAGGGTCGATATTATTGCTGGAGTGAATTGAAAATCTATGGTTTGATTTTTAGAATGAATTGAAATAACATGGGATTTAGGGCAAGAGAAATTTGGACGAATCTAAAAGGAGATGGAATATTTATTTTTGGCGACCTTTGTTTTTAACTTTGTTAAATATAACGACAGATTTTTTACACACATTCATAGAACATCACAATTTATTGTTATTTTTTTCTTTATTAATTTTTATATATCACTTTAATTATAATTCCATGACACTATGCCATATATATCATACATTCGAGTACATTTAAACTCTACATCACAGGTTATAAATGATCAATTTTCTCTTCTTTTTTAAAAATAATAGATAGTAGTAAGAAATTAGAAAACTCTTATTTTTCTCATGCATTCATCATATTATCGAACATACATTTAACCAAATACTAAGATTCGATTTTGATTTTAATCTTCTTCAATGAAAAAGTAAACTCTCCTTTGCATGTTTTGAATTAGAGGCTTTTTGCTTCCTTAAACATCCCTTGGTATGTTCCCATTTCTTTCTAACCAGATCCTCAACAGAAATAAAATATATATGTAAGTTTGGAAAGGATTTAAATAAGATCCTTATTTAAAATACACATACACTCTATATCGAAATATCTCTTATTATGATTAGGAACACAACACACGGTGAAATGTTGAGTAAAATAACGAACAATATGACCCAAATATTTAGGCTAACTAATGCCTCCATTATAAGGGATAATATTTTCAATTCGTTACCAAGTATTCTTATTTATAGCCGTTACACTAGTTCAATTAATGTAAGATTAGATAGAAAATCATATCTATATAAGTACTTCGAGCATATTCGTTGCGTTAATTTAAGACCAAATTGCATATAATATCTTTGAAGACCTAAACTTTCATCCGTAATAAGCCATAAACTTTTTTTACCTATTTATTTATAAATTTTCTTATTTTTTAAATTATTCCTATATTTAGAAAACTCTTACTTTTATAGGAGTTTGTTTCCAAATATTTGGAAAAAAACTACAGAATAATTTTTTAAAATGATTTTAAAATGTAAATAAGAATGTTGGAGTATAAATTTGAAAGAAATGTTTTGAAAGTTGAACTTTACTTTTTGGCTTGGAGAATTGAATTTTAAGGGTTAAAATGCAAAATAAAAGGTATAATGTTGAAAAAAGTGTTCTCATTAAGGCTTGGAAAAAAAGGATTTGGTAGTATTAAAATTTCGAAAGGAAGAAATTAAGTTGGAATTTTAGTTGTGCATTTAAACTCCTTTCCATTAACATAATCATTGAAATGGGCTTTCTTATAAATTAATATCTTTTCATATTTTGCATGGTAAATTTAAATGAATTTGACAAAATAATTTATTACGGCTTTCAAATTTATTTCTTAAAAATTAAATTTAAATCAATGTTGTTTTAAGATTTTGACTGAAGCAAAAAACATGAGTTTAAGGTTTTTAAATAATATAATTTTCAAAGCGAAAATTAAATCAAACCAATCAAAAGCCCTTTCATGGACTAGCTCCACCATCCCCATCTCGCTTTGTATCCAACTCACCATCTTTGTTTCCAAAGCCTTAATGCCTCTTTCTCCATTAGTAAAAACAATATTTTTGAATTCGAATTAACTAAAAAAATCCCCAAAAATCATATACAGCTTCTCTGTCGTCTTCTGTGCCAAATAAAACTATTGCGCGCCAAATTAACTCGTAATTAGGCCTATTGTGATTCATGATAGGCTGAACTTGTGCTTTTAGCATTACATTTATGCTCTCTTGTTATCTTCCTCAACAACAGTGAGTTAAACCCTTACTATGAACCATGAACTACAAAGTTAATTTTTAAAAAGTATATCTTCCTTTTATATGATGTGTGCAAACAAATTTATTTCTGGAAAATTTTAGTTTTACGCTAACAATCTCTTACGTTACAAAATTTAATGCTTCTCTAGATCTAAGGATTCATTCATTCCCTATGATATGTATTTGACTGAATATGTATAGTGCTTGAATTTTCCTAAGTCAATGGCGAAATTGGATCAAAAAGGAGAGAAAGAGTTGATATGGTAGTTTGAAGCAAAATTGCTCCAAACGCTCTTGCACAGGTTGACTACCGAGACCTCATCAGTTTTCACCCAAGGTGACATGTCGACCACTCAGGTCATGACTGGTAGATTGCTGGGAAGAGGCTGGAGAAATTTTTTCTAGGCCGATAAAAATATTTTAAAAATTCATTAAAATAAATCAAAAAGTCCAAATTTTAAATATAAATTTATTTCAAGTATAAAGTAGATAAAAATCTCAATTTTGAATTCTGTTTTATTTAAAAAACTTTCAGATTCAAATTTTGAAACATTTAGCAGAATTTTTTTAAAAAAGTTTAAATATATTTTTGGAAAATTTTAGGTTTATGCTAACAATATCTTACGGTACAAAAATTAATGCCCCTTTGGATCTAATGATTCATTCATTCCCTATGATATGTGTTTGATTGAATATGTACGGTGCTTGAATTATCCCAAGTCAATGCCGAAGTTGGATCAAAAAGGAGAGAAAGAGTTGATATGGTAGTTTGAAGAAAAATTGATCCAAATGCTCTTGTACAGGTTGAATGCCGAGGCCTCATCAGTTTTCACCCTAGGTGACTCGTCGACCACTCAGGTCATGACTGGTAGACTGTTGGGAAGAGGCTGGAGAATTTTTTTCTAGGCCGATAAAAATATTTTAAAAATTCATTAAAGTAAATTGAAAAGTCAAAATTTTAAATATAAATTTATTTCAGGTATAAAGAAGATAAAAATCTCAATTCTGAATATTGTTTATTTAAAAAACTTTTGGATTCAAATTTCGAAACATTTAATAGAATTTTTAAAAAAAATTGAGAAATCGGAATTTTCAAATATAAATTCAAGTTTGAATTTAAGATTCATAAAGAATTTTCTAAATGGAATTTCATAGTTTT